>JAVTVJ010000660.1:0-600000 GCA_034509425.1 Eopsaltria australis
GGCTGCAGAGGAAGCTGCTGGCTCAGCCAGGGTTACCAAAGCTCCTTGGAACAGGGATTGAGGCAAGGAAGGGCACAAGTCATGAGATGCTTGCCCTCTTGCTCATTCCCATCCTGTGGGAAGAGGAAGGGAAACAGTTTTGCTAGATTCTCTGGATATGCTTAGGAAGAAATTCACAGTCTCCATCCTTGTTTCCATCAGTGTCCTGTGAGAACTCCTGAATGGAAAAAATGGGTGGGTGTCTACAGCAGGCAGAAATCTCTGCCCGTCTTCCTGCAGCTTGAAGTTTGTATGCTGTGGCCTTTTACAGCTTAAAGTTTGTGTGCTGTGCTCTGGCAGGGGCTCAGCCAAGAGGAGGAGGCCAAGTTATCCCTGCTCTTGCTCTGGCAACTTGGCCACTGGATGTGGTGGCACCAAATGGCTGGAGAGGTCCTGGGGTGGAGATGGGCCCCTTGTCTGTCCTTTGTCATCCCCAGTGCTGTCCCACAAAGATTCTAGGCTGCAGTGCTGGCAGGGCAGGTCACTCCTTGTGCTCAGATGGAGAGAGTTTGGACAAACCTCTGGAGAGCTCCAGCTTCCCAGGCACCCCCTGAAGGGCTTGCAGGGGAATGGAGGGGAGCATGTGAATCCTTGGTGAATCTCCACAGTCTCTGCCTGCTGCCACAGTGCTGTACCCGGTGTGGGGGCAAGGGCTGCGTCCCTCTCCTGCCAGGGGCTCTGCCCAGCTGTCTGGCTCCTCCAAGGGGTGCACAGGCATGGCCCACACCCGGCCCTTTGCCCAGGCAGCGGCTGCCTTGGCCCTTTGTCTGCTGAAGGCAGGGGCTGCAGCCTCCCCTGTGAGATCAATCCTCTTTTCCAGTCCTCTCCCTCTATCCCAGTTGTTTAGAAAACGGGATGGGCTAAGGGAGAGGCAGGTGTGCAAAGAGCTCCTGCAGCTTCCCTCTGCCCAGGCCCCTGAACTCTTGGCCTGCAAGGAGATACTCAAACAATACATTCAGAGCCTTCTGATAAAAGCTTTTCTCTCTCTCTGGCTCTCCAGCCACTCTCAAAGGGTGGGATTCACATCCATATCCTTTCTGTAATGCCTGTGTGCACATAAGCAGCCTTAGCTGGAGCCCTGTGGAGCTGCCTGTCCCTCCTCACACCCATCTGAGGCTGACTCCAAGCACAGTTTTGGAGTTACTTTTTTGGGTTTTGGGGAGCAAACTGCATTCCAAAAACTTGCTGCCACCCTAGGAGCACATAGCCCTGAGTAGACCTAAAGGATGGAGGACAGCATGTCAGGGATGTGCCCACATTATTCCAGCATGTCCCATGAGACACCTGGGGCAAAGCACAGAGCTCTGTCTGCAGTGGGTTTAAAGCAGGGGGCTTGTGCTGGATGCCAGGGACAAGGGGACTCTAATGAGCTGCTCATTAAGCTGCTGCAGGATGGATTTTCCACTGTAGAGGAGCTTCTCCTGCCACAAGCTTCCCCCACTAACTGCTCTTCCAGGTTTCCCTGATGTTTGTGTGATCATTTATATATAACCCTGAAAACTATGAAGTTCATTACCCTCCATCTCCAATGAATAGGTTTTCCTGCCTGTCTGCCATCTCCCACTGTGTGGGATTTGTGAGCAGAGGCCAAGGACAACACAGCTCTTCAATGGTCCCTCAGTGCTCATCTGGAGGCACGGGAAGGGAGCACCCCTCTGCCTGCTGCTGCTGCCAAGGAGCACAGGGCAGTGTGCTCACTGTTGCCACTAATGTACCTCGCCTGGAAACAAAGCCACCTGTCCTGCAGCCTGAATTCCCAGTGTGGAGGGAACAAACAAAGCCCCCTCAGCCACAGGAGACCCAGGCTCTGGAGCAGCACCAGATCCAGGAGTGACTTGTGTCCTGGCTTTGTGACATATTTGTGTTTATCCTCCCACCTGCAGGCTTTGTTCTCTCCCTGAGCTGCTTCCTTGCTCTTTCAGGGAGCTCTGACCTTGATGGTCAGCCATTGGCAATGGGTTGTAGAGTAGAAAATAAAAGGACAGGCAGGTAACATTGTGCTTTAGGGCAGGGGGCCTCCCAGGGTGCTCGGGAATGCTTTCTTGGACGGTTCTTGAAGTCCTCAGTGCAAAGTGGTTGTAGGAGGTGGGAGAGAAGGTTTGTGAATGCAGAAGAGGCTCCTCCAGAGCCCTGGATGTTCCAGCTGGGATGTCCTGTGCCAGCTCCAGGAGTGATTTGTGTTCTGGCTTTGTGACATATTTGTGTTCACCCTCCCACCTGCCGGTTTGATCTCTCCCTGAGCTGCTTCTTGCACTTTCAGGGAGCTCTGACCTTGATGTCTTTCCAGCAATCCAAGGAGCTGGCTGCAGCTCAAGTTCCAAGTGCCAGGTGTGAGGGTCTGCTGTGGGAGGGCAAACAAATCCAGGGAGTCCTGGGTCAGTGCTGCCCTCCCCCAGCAAGCCCTGAGCTGTGCTGTGGGTTTGGGCATGGGGCACAGACCATCCCAGGGCTTGGGGTTGCCCTTATACGAGGCTCCTGCAAGATCCTGCATTAGTTTAATTTGGGTCTGCAAACTGAGGCTTTCTTGGTTGAACCTCGATTTCAGTGGCTTTCCTGATGGATATTTCTCCACTTAAAAATAACTTTTTAAGGAAGTGGATGGAACTTTACATAGGCTGGGCTTGAGATATGAATTATTCAAGGAAGAGTCAGTTTAGGGATCAAGATGCAGCATGGTTGAGAGGGAAGTGGGAATGGCTCTGTCATAGCCACGGTGCTGGTGCTGCATCGTTTGGACGGCTGGAGCTCTTTGGGATGGAGTAAGGCAAACAAGGAGCGGAAGTGTGTGGGGGAGGATGGGGCTGTTCCTCCCACAGGAAACCCAGGATTAAGACACTGGTTGGATTGTGTGGCCGTTGGGATCGCTCTGCTGGACCCCGTGGCTCAGCACGGCCCGGCAGCTGCGCAGAGCAACAGCAACACTCTCAACCCTGCTCTTGGCAGAGGAGCCAAGTGAAAACAAACACAAAGGCTGTAACTGGCAGCACTCTGACGGGAAGGAGTGCGAGTGCAGGGCCGACAGGAAGCCATCAGTCTTGCAGATGGCTTGCACAGGCCAGGGACTTTTAGCCACTGCCTGCTGCTGCACTGAGCCCTGCTCCCCCAGTATCTTCCTGCCATGGGCACAGCACGCCCTGATCAGCTACTGCTCCCAATCCAAGCTCTGCTGTGGATGGGCAGGGACAGAGGGTGAAGCCAGCCTTACTTTGATCCTTCTGGAGGTGTTGGCTCTGTCAGACCCTGGCCCTGGCTGCCACCATCATATCCCAGGTCACTGGCAGCTCTGGGGGACATTGTCTGGGGCAGTGTTTCTGCTATGGGACTTGCAAGCTGGGGACCCCTAGTCCCTGGTGGGATCTCAGCTGGTCTGTGGTCTGCTGGGCTTTCAAAACAATTCTGTGAGCTTTTTCTTCCTTGAGTCCTACCGAATGTTTATTCCAGAGTGCAAAGGGATCTTAAAATGGCTCTGCACGTCTCACTGGCTGAGGAGCCAGCGCAGAGCAGGACTGGTGTGGTTGGTGACGCTGCTCTGCTGCTGAGCTGCTCCGTGCAGGCACTCAGTGGCCTCTCTCCATGTCCTGCAGGCTAGCAGGAACAGCCTGGTGGGGTCCATCTTGGATAGACGCGGATGATGCCAGAGCTATGACAGGGATTGCAGTCTTGGCACTGAGGGGTGATCAATTATGGAACAACTACAGGAGGAGGTACCTGAGGTCAAGGAAGAGGAAGAGGAAGAGGCAGTGATGGTGGCAAGCGGAGCCTCAGACCCAACTGGAGGACCAGACAGCTCGCTGCCTTCAAGCAGCTACACAGGTGAGTGGAGCCACAGGAGCTCATCCTGTGGAGCATCCAGGCACCCACAGCCCCCAGGCAGCATGCTGAGCTGCAAGGGCAGAGGATCTATCCCTGAATGGAGTTCAGCTGGTTTTAATCTCTTCCCTTTGTGAAATAATGCTCCAAGTTATGGAGAGGCTTATTTCTTCCTCTGAGGTTGCTGCACAGCCCTTGGCAGTGGATTGTGGAGTGGAAATTAAAAGGACAGGTTGGTAACATTTTGCTTCAGAGCAAAGGGCCTCCCAGGGTGCTTGGGAATGCTGCCTTGCACACTTCCTGAAGTCCTCAGTGCAAAGTGATTGTAGGAGGTGAGAGAGAAGTTTTGTGGATGCAGAAGAGGTTGCTCCAGAGCCCTTGATGTTCCAGCTGGGATGTCCTGTGCCAGCAGCCGGCCAACCAGGGATTATAAAATCTGCTGGTTGGGGTTTCATTGCCAGGACATGAATGCCAGAGGGAAGAAAGGAGCATTGATGTGGAGCCTGAGCTGCTGGGGCATTCTTGGCTCTGTTTGTGGCATTTGCCTGCAGCCAGTGCCAGATTCCAGATGTGATACCAGAGGCAGGCAGGACAGGGCTGGAAATCCCTCCTCAGCCCCACAGCTGGAGGAGCTGGCCATGCCGGGAGCTGGGCCTGTGGCTGTGACATGGAAGGACGTGTCCCTGTGTGTGTTTGCAGACCTGTCACAGAGCTCCTCTCCCTCACTGTCGGACCAGCTGCAGATGGGCTGCGAGGAGGCGGCGCTGGGAGCGCTGAACGTGGAGTGCAGGGTCTGCGGAGACAAAGCCTCGGGGTTCCACTACGGCGTGCACGCCTGCGAGGGCTGCAAGGTGACAACCTGGGAGGGCTGGGGTCAGCAGCACCAAGCAGGGCTCAGATCCTGGGGACTGGGCTGCCTCCTCACACAGGCAGATTTGCAGCAGAACAGGGATTTGGGATTGATTGTAAAAAGCTCAATTGAACCTGTCTAGAACGGGGCAAGTACAGGCAGGCAGCAATTGGTGCCCTTGGGAAGGTGGCTGAGACCTGTATGGCCCAAACCTTGCCTTGTCATGCTTTGGTGTGTAAGGCAAATCCATCTGTCCCCACAGGGACCCTGAGTTTGCTTTTAAAAATAGCTTCTGTGCTGCAGATCAGCAGTGAGCTGTATGTTTATCTTCCTGGGATCATTGGCTTCAGCTTGGATGTTCCTCTGGAATTCTTTCCCCTGCAGCAGATCCAGCAGGGTTGTGTTAGCAGCCCAGGTCCTGCCAGACATTCCTGCAGGCTGGGCTTGGCCCGTGGCTTGTTCCTCCATCCCTCCCTGTGGGCTGCTGGCACAGTCACACAGCACCAAGCCAGGGATGCCCCCCATGCTTCTTCCTCTGCAGCCCCTTTTTGCCACCACATGGCCTCTCCTTGGGATACTCTGCTTGCATCAGAGAGACCCAGGGCTCCCCATCCTCACCCCCCTGAACCTCCCTGAAGCTCTTGGGGCTAGATAACAAACCAGCCTGGTCCCAAACATTGGCATTAACACTGTTGCCCCATGTCCCCCTGCTCCCTGCCTGCAGGGCTTCTTCCGCCGGACGATCCGCATGAAGCTGGAGTACGAGAAGTGTGAGAGGAGCTGCAAGATTCAGAAGAAGAACCGAAACAAGTGCCAGTACTGCCGCTTCCAGAAATGCCTCTCACTGGGCATGTCACACAACGGTGAGTGTCACTGCTGCCCTCCTCTGAAGGGTGCCTATGGCCTGCTGTGCTTTAGCTTGTGGCTCTTCTTGCTAGAGGATCATTCAAACCCAATGCTTCAAGCATTTGACTCTTCATCCCCTTTTTCTGTATAAGGGGATGTTCATTCCCACTGTGCAGTACAGCTGCTGGCATGTACTGGCCCAGAGGGAACTGGACACACAAATTGTTATTCTGTGCTGGGACTTTTAGACTTCAGATGTAGAATCTCAGACCCAGACAAGCAAAGGTGTTTATGTGGGAAGTGGGGTTTGTGCAAGAGCGCAGAGGAGTGGGATGGGAGTCTGGTGTGAGGAAGCAGCCATGGCTGGTTCATGAAGGTGTCAGTGTCAGAGGAGCTGCATTCTGGAGAAGCACTGTCTCTGTCAGCAGTGGCAGAACTAACTGCTGCCTCTCTGAATGCATCTCCTGGGGTCCCCCTACTGTCCTGACCCCCAGTTTTGCCCCCCAGCAATCCGCTTTGGGCGCATGCCAGAGGCAGAGAAGAGGAAGCTGGTGGCAGGGCTGACAGCGAGCGAGATCGGCTGCCAGAACCCGCAGGTGGCTGACCTGAAAGCTTTCTCCAAGCACATCTACAACGCCTACCTGAAGAATTTCAACATGACCAAAAAGAAGGCAAGAGGTATCCTGACTGGGAAGGCCAGCAGCACCCCAGTAAGTTCCCTCCCTCCCAGGGTAGGTGGGGTTGGCCATGGCCAGCACGGGGGACTGTTCTCTGGGAGATGCTGCACATCTCCCTGCTGCTGTAGCTGTTCCACTTGCACCATTCCCACCTGCAGCCAGGTGGGCTCTGCATGTCCTGCCCCTTGCTGGGAAAAATCCCATTGCTCTGCAGACTTGTGCTGTGGTGGGTGGGTGCAGATTACCCGGGCACTGTCAGCCCCAGAGGCAGGGCACAGCACAGGGACAAGCAGACAGACACAACTGTGAGCTGGCACCTCAAGTCCCCGCAGCAGACTCCTAACTTGCTTCTTGTTCAAGCAGCCTTTTGTGATCCATGACATGGACACCTTGTGGCAGGCAGAGAAGGGGCTGGTGTGGAAGCAGCTGGTGAATGGCATCCCCCCCTACAAGGAGATCGGGGTGCACGTCTTCTACCGCTGCCAGTGCACCACGGTGGAGACCGTGCGGGAGCTCACCGAGTTTGCCAAGAGCATCCCCAGCTTCGTCGGCCTCTACCTGAACGACCAAGTGACTCTGCTCAAGTATGGGGTGCACGAGGCCATCTTTGCCATGCTGGCCTCCATCATGAACAAGGATGGGCTGCTGGTGGCCAACGGGAACGGCTTCGTGACGCGCGAGTTCCTGCGCAGCCTGCGCAAGCCCTTCAATGAGATCATGGAGCCCAAATTTGAGTTTGCTGTGAAGTTCAATGCCCTGGAGCTGGATGACAGTGACCTGTCCCTGTTTGTGGCTGCCATCATCCTGTGCGGAGGTGAGCGGGTGCCCACAGCTGTGCCAGGGTCAGGAAGAGTCCTCCCTACTTAGAGGTTGTTCAGAGGGGGCTAGGGGAGCTGATCTGCAGCTGGCCCTGAGGTCAGCCAGGGATGTCTCAGGGGCATGAGAGAAGAACTGAACGCTTCCAAACCCAAAGCTGCTCCGTGGCGGTGATGCCTGGCAAGCTTGGACCACCAGCAAGGAATGTAGAAGTGGCATCACGTTCTCATGTGCTGCTGTGGGATACGCTGTCCGAGGGCACGCTTCTCCCCTTTCTAGCTGATGAGGTTGAAGTCAGGGTGGGTGGGTTACAGTCCCTGGCTCCCTTTCCCCAGGAGCAGCGTGTGCTTTGGAGGGCTGCACCATGACCCTGCAGCTACCGTGCTTCCTCTCCACAGACCGCCCTGGCCTGATGAACGTGAAGCAGGTGGAGGAGATCCAGGACAACATCCTGCGAGCGCTGGAGTTCCACCTGCAGTCCAACCACCCGGATGCCCAGTACCTCTTCCCCAAGCTGCTGCAGAAGATGGCTGACCTGCGACAGCTGGTGACAGAGCACGCCCAGCTGGTGCAGAAAATCAAGAAGACAGAGACAGAGACATCTCTGCACCCACTTCTGCAGGAGATCTACAAAGACATGTACTAAGGACCTGTTATTTATGAGAATGAAGCCATGGATTCCCATCAAGACTCTTTGTACAGAAACAAAGAAAACCCTTCCTGGTGTCTTCCATTTCTCCTACTGGAAACTCTTTTCTGTGTGACCCTGACATACGGTACAGAGGGCAAGATGCCGTCAGGATTTGCAGCCGCCTCCTGCTCGGCCAGGGCTTCCGTTAACACACACTAACAAATCTGCAAAGCTGCTGTTTCTGTACCTCTGGCCCAGCTCTGGCTGCTCCTGGAGAGGAGCTGCCCAGTTTACATGGCTCAGGCAGCGAGGTCACTGTGGCACCCCGGGTCCCCAGGGTGGGGAGCTCTGGTCCTTAGGAGGGCCGAGGGGCTGCAGGGGCCAGCAGGGCAGACAGCAGCACTTGGTGTGTCTGTATCCTCTTGTTCGTTTGCACTCCAAGGATGTGGTCCTGAGCCATAAGTCTGGGATAGTGTGATGGAAGGATGTTTCTCTCTTTCCCAAAGAACAGTTCTGGAGTATTTGAACACGGGTAGGGCTGTCCCAGCTGACCTCAGCTGCAGCCCCCCGTGTGCTCTGCAGTGTGTTCCTGGCTCCCAGTGGGACTGTGTGAGCTCTGCCTTCCCGGGTGCTGTGTGGGAGCCTTTGCTCCTGGCACCCTCATTCCATATGGAATGTGTCCCTTAGCACCTCAGTATGAGAGAGGGAGGGATGGGGAAGTGGGAGGGAAAGGATTTGACTCCTTAAAATTCACCTTTGGAGCAGAGGCACAGAATCCATGGCTTCCATAGGCTGTTCTGCACAGACATGAGTTACAAAAGAGGTGTGTGGAGGGTCAGGGGCCTTGAGCTGGTCAGGGTTTGGTGTCCTGCCTCAGTTTCCCCTCTGTGAAAGGGACCTGGATTGTCACATGCTGTCTGCTCGGAGCAGAAGCACAAGGATCTGTCAGTGCATTGGCTGCAGAGAGCTTTGCAGCTGCAAATGCCAAGGATTTATAAACAGGGAGGGGGTGGTTGGGATGCTCACAATGGGCAGAGGCTTCCCAGTGATCGCAGCTGTGCCAGGGAAGCTGCCAGTCCTCCTCTGCCACTGTTGCCAAGAGTGGGAACAGCTCCAGGCTTCGGGGTCTGCCTGAACCCAGCACCATTCTGGGACTTTACCTCACAACTTCTCACAGCTGTAGTGAAACACCACAGTGCTGCCTGGGCCAGGCCCCTGGTGTGGGGGCTGTGTCACTTGGGCTTGGGGCAGGGGGAGGATGGACCTGGGAGGGGCTCAGTTTCTCTTTCAGGATAATGGTGGCTGACCTAAGAAGCGACACTTCCCTGTCTGCAGCTCGCAGTCCCCTGTGTCCTGAGCAGCCTTATTAAAATACTGATATTCCCAAGGAGGGGTTGTGGGAGCAAATTACTCGGTTTTATTTTACTTTCCTCCTCTTCAGGGTAGCAGATTTCCCTGGTGCAATAATTCCTTTAAAACCCAAAGGGGAAGAGCACTGGGCTTTCCCTCCCCTTCACAGGGCTGGCCAGTCCCAAACCTCCCCCCCTGCTGCCACACTCCGCTCCTTTTGCCGTGCCTCAGTTTCCCCACCCAGCCCCTCTCCTCCCTACCTCGCAGGGGTGTTGGGAATTACCGTTTCTGAAGCACTTTGAAGCCCTCTGGGGGAAGGCACTGGACACAAGCGTGTGCTGGTCGGAGCCCGGGGGATTTGTCCTTCCCAAAGCCCCCGTGGTGTCCCCACCGCGGCCGCAGTGCAGGACTCGTGCCCATCACCTGGGAAACTTTTTGCTCTTCCTTCCTCGACAGTATAACAACCCTCAAACTGAAATGTATATTTTTGCTAGAAGTACAAACCTCCAAGTGTTTTTAATAATATAAATAGTGTCCACGAACTGACTTGACTTTAAATAAATCTGAACTAAATATTTAAGAACCTTTTAGTGTCCAGCCTGTCTTTGTGGGATTTCTCTCAGCACCTGGGGAGCTGTCTGTGGGAGGATTTCCAGCAGAGGCAATGAGATTTGCTGTGATTTCCAGGGATTTACTGTGATTCCTGGGGCTCTGTAATTCCCAGATCTCGTACTTGCTGTGGTTTTCCTGCCCGCAAACCTAAAGCAGCAGAAAGAGCCAGTCCTGAGCAGGATCCCAGCCTCAGAACTGGGTGCTTCGTGCCCTAAATGTTTCGGGTGGAGCTGGAAACGAGCTGAAAACACCCCGAGATGGGGAACAATGAGCTCCGGGTGGCATCTGGCGCTGCCCTTGGCTGTGGCTTAACACCTGAGAATTTGCGAGGAGGAGCTGCAGACCCCCAGGCTCCCCTGTGCTCGGCTTGAGCGCCCTGGGGGAAGCTGTTGCATGCTCCCTGCCTCTCCCAAGCAGCTGGGGACACAAGGAGCCAGGGGACCTGGCTGAGGACTGTGTGGTTACTCCCCATCACCCTGTTCACTCCCTCCCTTTTGTCAAGAAAATTAACCCACAAACACCAGAGATTTATGTCCAAAAAGGAGGCAGAGGAGTCCTGGAACTTTATTCGAATAAAGGGAGAGGCCATAGGACATTTCCCCTGGGGACTCTCAAAATTTTAGGGGACATAGCTTCCTTTTTATCCTGATTTCCTAGCTGCATGTCCCTCTCTCTTTCCCCATTACCTGAGGTATTTGAGACTTCCCAAAATGCCTAATACAGACCCCCTTCTAATGTAAACCCCCCACCTCGTATTTCTTTTTCCTTGTGTCTCTGTTCTTTTTCTCTAAATCCAGAGATTTAGCCCAGTCTTGAGTAACAGTCCGTGTCAATTAGTACAACTCCTATGGAATTTATGGTTCCTCCCATTGCTTCTTTCACCTCTCAATATCTGGCCTCATCTACCATCAGACCCACAGTTTGTAAAGACACCTCCTCCTCATTCCTTCCACTTCCCAGTGGGATGGGGAGAGAAATGAGAAAGAAGTCAAATCCACATGCTGAGCTAAAGACATTTTAACAGGACTGAAAAGGAAGGGGAAATAATAATAGTAATGACAAAAGAATCAGAACACGCAAACTTTAGTGATGCACAGTGTCCTGCGTCCAGGCTCCTCACTGCAGGAGCTGCAAATTCCTTGACTCCATGTAAACAGTGCTCAGCACCCGAGTGCTATCAACCAGCCCGGGCATGTCCTCCGCCCAAAACACGTGTCCCCGGCGAGTAGGGGAGAATATCCCAGCAGGACCCAGGAGTCACTGCGGCCATAAATAGCCCTGGGAGGTGGCTCAGCCCTCTCCGCTGCTGGGTAAGAGATGGAGCCAGGCTCGATGGTGGCATCTGGGCCGTTAAGGGTCGGGGCGAGCTGTCTGAGACCCCTGTGCAGGTAAAGGCTTGGGGATAGGGCAGCTGGGAGCAGCTTTTGGGGGGAGATAGGCTGGAGATGGGGCCCCTCGCTGTGGGGGTAGAGAGTGGATTGGGATGGCCGTGATCCATCCCCTGCCTGTTTCCTCATCTCGCCTCCGGAGCTGGGGGTTGGCAGCAGCGCTCCAGCGAGACCCCCCCTTCCTGCCAGCCCCAAGCCAAGGGCTCCTGCCCTTCTCCCTGCCCCAGCCCTCGGTACCCCCAGCGAGACCCCCCCTTCCTGCCAGCCCCAAGCCAAGGGCTCCTGCCCTTCTCCCTGCCCCAGCCCTCGGTACCCCTGCTTCCCCAGTCCCGAGAAGAGCCCCCAGACAGTCCCGGTCCTGGGCTTCCTTTGCTTTGCAATTAACCAGGCGATTAGGCTTGATGGGGCTGGGAGGACCCTGCCTCCCCCAAGCTCTGCCCTTGGCAAGGGCTCCTGAGCCCAGACACCAACCAGGGGGGCTTCCAAAATACTCCCCCACCCAGACAAAGCTGGTACCAGGGGGAATGGAGCCTGGAGCAAGGTTTGACCCCAGCCGTGTGGCTCCTCTGGCTAACAGGAATTTTGCCCGTGGATCCTGTCGGTGGGGCCAGAGCTGCCGCTTCTCACACGACAGAAAATCAGCCCAGGTCTGCAGGTACTTCCAGCGTGGGTTTTGCCGTTATGGAGAGCAGTGCAGGTAAGGAAGGGCTGTGAGGAGGGGCCTGGTGCCATGAGGATGGGCTGGGAACCAAGAGGAGTCACGCTGGACTGATGGGACCCTCTGTCTCTGTCCCTGGACTCCTCCAGCTACCAGCACATCCAGGAGGAGCCAGCACCAGCAGGGACCCAAAATGTTCTGGTGCCCTGCCGCCAGCGGGGCCTGGAGCCTGGCACTGAGCCCACAGCTGTGGACCAGGACCAGGAGGGAGCCCAGTGCACCTCAGTCCACTCTGCCTGCAGCATGACGTGTGTGGCCTTCAAGTTCCCAAAAGAGGAGGTTGAAGTGGATGAGAAAGACAAGAAGAACATCCCAGCACTTGGTAATGTCCCCCGTGGGGCCATCAGTGGGGAATTTGTCCCCACAAAAGCTCAGGGTGCCTCAGGTAGGTGCTAGGCTGCCCAGGGGACCAGTGGGGTGAAGATACTGGGGTGGTCATGGTGAAGCAGCCTGTGCATGTTTCTGTCCATGACCCAAACCTGGGCCAAGCTGGGGCTGTGGAGAGCTCTCCAGTGTGGGGACTGTCACTGTGTCACTGCTGAAGCTGCACGCTCCAAGCTCTCTGATGATGGGCCAGGATGTGCTTTTCCCCTCTCTAAGAACTCTCCTCCTGCAGGCTTCCAACCACAAGGGCCAGCACTAGATCCAGACTCCTCTGACCCTGCAAAGGTGAGTTTGGGATCTCCCGTGGCCGGGCACTCCGTGTCACCCTGTGCTGCTCCCCGAGGCCCGGGCAGCAACAGAGCCAGGGGGTTGCCACGCTGTGCTGCTCTGCTTGCAGGCCCCTGCAGAGCCAGGTGCTGTGGCAGCCCTGGTGACCACGGCGGCGCTGAGAGCGCAGAGCGAGGCCGTGGTGTGTGGCATCTGCATGGACAGGGTGTACGAGAAGCCTCTGCCAGAGGAGCGGCTGTTTGGGATCCTCCCGAACTGCAGCCACGCGTACTGCGTGGGCTGCATCCGCAAGTGGCGGCGCAGCCGGGACTTCCAGAGCACGGTCATAAAGTGAGTGGGGATGGGGACGTGGGAGGGTGGTCACCGTCCCCTCTTCTGTGCCCTGAAACGCTTCCTTGGGGGCTGGCGATGTGGCTTTGGGATTGGAGGGACTTTCCTGTGGGAATGGTGGTGGGTATGGCAGCGCTGGAGGAGGCTACGGCAGCAGGAGCACCCAGTGTGGGTGCTGAGCTCCCTGCTCCCTTCTTGGGACACCCATCTGCACCCCTCACCCTCACCCAGGGCCTGCCCAGAGTGCCGGGTCACCTCCAGTTACTACATCCCCCACAAATACTGGATCTCAGACGTGGGTGAGAAGGAGAAGCTCATCAGAACCTTCAAGGCACGGACAGGGTGAGTGCACTGCACTGCGGCGGGCGGTGGGGCTGCGGGCTCTGTGCTGCTCTGGGAGCTACACTCACAACCATGCTTGGAATCCCGCAGGAAAATCAGGTGCAAATTCTTCGTCCGTGGGCACTGCCCTTTCAGATCAGAGTGCATCTACCTGCACGAGCTGCCTGCCCGCCGGCAGCAGCAGCACAGGCAGCAGCGGCCGAGGATGCCCGCTGTGAGTGGGGTGGCACATCCTGGGGCTGGGCTGGGCACTGGGAGGCCGTGGCTCATCCCCCCTCCTCTGCTTCAGGTGTTCATCCCTTCTTCCTCGGAGAGCTCTGACGACGAGGATGAGGAGTTCTGCACGCTGGAGTGGGCTCTGACCCTGGCCATGCTGGAGACAGAATTTCCCCGCTCAAGTTATCGCCACGAGATGTTTCTCATTGACCTCAGCGATTCCGACTGAGCCGCGGGGCCCACGCTGGGCCTGGGTGCTGCTGGTGGCCAGGACACGTCTCTGGGAAGGGAATGACTCCTGCCATTGTTTTGGGGTGTCTCCAGCTGTGGGGGTGTTGCGGGGATGGGGTGGGATGGGGAGCAGTCTGGCTGGCATTTTTGGGTGCACCAGGGGAGACTCAGGGCACAGCCCCCCCTGCTCTTGGCATCACCCCCTCAGTGGTGCCCACTCTGCACCCCACGGGTGGGGCTGGGCTGGGTGCTGGGGGGCAGCGGGGGGGGTCTGACATCCACGGGACGGCCGGGCAGCAGGGGGGCACTGTTTTAAACCATTTTTAGCAAAATCCGGGGAAAACGAAATAAAACGGGTTGTGTAACGCCACGCTTCCGAAGGCCTCTGATCTGTGGGCTGGGGGAATCCACCCTCGGGGGGGAGGAAGGCGGTGTTTGGGTCGGAATTTAAGGGATATTTGTATAATGAGCTCGTTTGCGCGCCGTTTATTTGCGTTTCCCGGGGGCGGAGCCGGAAAGGGCGCCTTGGGGACAGCGGGCGGAGCCGGCGGGGACGCGGGGACATCGGGAGTGTGCGGGACACCCGTGAGTGTGCACCCGTGAGTGTGCGGGACATCCGTGAGTGTGCTCGGGACTGCCCCGGGTGCGGGTGGCGGTGCTTGGGGCACGGCACTGTCCGGGACAGTGCTTGGGGCCGGGGGACACCAGTGGGGAGGGCAGCAGGGGCTGAGCTGGGGTACGGGGGCTGCCAGCGAGGGGGTGTTGGAGAGCACGGGGGGACTCCCGGTGCTCCCGCCCGGCTGCGACCGCAGTGACGCTCCCGCATCCTCGGGTGGGGACGGCGGGCAAAGGCAGCGCCCGAAGCTGATGCCGGGGTCAGCGCACAGCACGGCCGGGTCGTGCTCGTCCCGTGCCTCCCCAGTGTGACCCGTGTCCGGTTCTCCCCGGTGTGACCGCGTCCGGCTGTCCCGAGTGTGACCCGTGTGCGGCTCTCCCCTTTGTGCGTCACCCGTGTCCAGCTCTCCCCCGTTTGTGTGCCCCATGTCCGGCTGTGCCCCCGTGTCCGGCTGTCCCCCGTGCCTGTGACCGTGTCCGGTCTCCCCGTGTCTCGCAGGCGGCCGTGCATCCCCCGCCGCAGTGATGGAGCCCCGGTGCCCGCCCTGGCTGCAGAGCTGTCCCCGGCCGTGCCGCCTCCTGCTCCACGCGCTGTGCTCCGGCTCCGCCGGGGCGATGGCTGCGCTGCGGCTGCTGCGGCGGGGCCAGCCCCGAGAGGGACCGGGGCAGGCGTTCCCCTGGCAGGCTCTCACCGCAGCCCTGTGCGCCGAGGAGCCCGCGCTGGAGGGGCCGAAGGACACCCTGGCTGTGTGAGTTTCTAAAAGTCAGTGTTTTGCGGGAGTTTTGGGTGCCAGGTGCACGATTTGGGAGAGCACATCTGCTTCCCTCGGTGCAGCGGTCCGTACATGAAGTTGGGATCATAGCAGTGACCCACTGGTGTCTGCCAAGCTGGTGAAGGCATTTCGTGCCTCCTCTTGCTCCCCAGTGCTGTGAGACTCTGCTCCACAGGGCAGGTTGGAATCAGGACAGGGGGATTTGCTCTGTTCAGTCACCTCTCCTTTTCTCTCCTTTTCCAGCAAGCCACGGCTGTTGCTGCTGCCTGTTTTGTGCCAGAGAAACCTCTTCTCCCTGCTCCTCGTGGTGTGGGATGCAGTGCCAGGGGACTGCCTGGACCGGCTGCTCCAGGCCTTGGAGCAAGATTCCCATGTAGATCCCTGGGTGCAGGCACTGGGGGATCTGCTCCAGCAGGGACCGAGGGCAGAGCGGGGCTCCCCACCTCCCACTCCCCTGTCTTCCTCATGCCAGCAACAGCTTAGGGGCCTGTGCCAGAAAATTGTCCAGAAGAAACCAGAGGGGCAAAGGAAATGGAACTGGTGCTTCAGCAAGCAGCCTGGTAGCCCTGACTCTGTGCCTCAAGGTGGGAAGCGCAAGAAAGTGTCAGAGGAGAGCCTGGAGTTGGACAGTGAGAGAGAGGGGAAGAGGTTGTTGCTGGAGGAGGTGGCATTTGAGCCCCTGGGGCCCCAGGAATGTGAGGATGTGGCAGAGGTGGAAGAGGAGGTGCCCGAGGAGCCTGCAGGGGACACATCTGCTCAGAGCACAGATGAGGCTGCTCCAGACAGCTCCCAGCAGGATGCAGCTGGGGAGCCCAGGAAGATTTCCCAGACAGAGCTGGCAGCAGAGGTCCAGTCCTTTGTCCAGGTGGGTACTGGGTAGGGTTTGCTGTCCCCTTCCAGCCAGTGAGCCTTTCCAGCCTGATTCCCATTCCTTCCTCTCATTTCTCTCAGATGCATGGACAGAGGCTGAAAAGGCTGCTGCTGCAGGAATCCAGTGTAAGTGGTTGTTCTGTCTCTCTCCTGGAGCTGAGGCTCTAAACGGGCTCATGCCAGGGCTTTGGAAGGGGTGGAAAAGGAGGTGGATTTCCCAGGGCCAGCTGGACAGGGATAAGAAACCCTGTTGTCACCTCCTCTGGGCTGGGATACCAACAC
Source organism: Eopsaltria australis (assembly GCA_034509425.1). Lineage (NCBI taxonomy): Eukaryota > Metazoa > Chordata > Aves > Passeriformes > Petroicidae > Eopsaltria > Eopsaltria australis. The sequence continues at coordinate 16,069 of JAVTVJ010000660.1, forward strand.
CTGCCTGCACCTTGCAGATGTGAGGGGCTGCCTGTGGGCTCGTGGAGGAAATTGGAGCTGTATTTTGTTGGTTTATTTGATGCATTACTCAGGATGGTGTTTCCCTCCAGCACTCTGAGCTGAGAGCCCCACCCGAGCTGAGCATCCTGAACAGCTGCTCCCCCAGCCAGGTGAGCCCCAGATCCCCCCTGCAGCTGCTGTGGGGGGCCTGCTGCTGTCCCTAACGTCCCTTCCCCTCTGCCATCCCCAGCTCCAGGGGCTGTGCTCCTTCCTGCAGCTCTGCACGTGCCCCGAGCCCTTCCTGGTGCGTTTCTGCAGCTGGCTGCTGGCTCTGACCCCTGACCTCAGCTACACCAGTGCAGCCCTCCTGGCAGAGCAGCTCTTCCTCAGGCGAGTACGTGCCAGGCCAGCGGGGGTTTCCTGCTCCCCATTTCCCTCTCCACCGTCCCCACCTCCTGCCTTTTCTGTCCCCAGGTCCTGTCCCTCACCCAGCCGCCTTCCCGACACCTCATGGCTGCCCTCACTTCCTTTTGCTCCAAGTACTCCCATCCCCTGTGCCGTGTGCTGGTGGCTGCAGTGCTGCAGGAGCCTGGGGAAGGTGTGCTGGGCTGGAGGGAGGTGGGGCTGCCTCTGGGAGCTGGAGAGGGTCCCCCAGGTGCAGAGTGCTGTCTCCTGGGGGGCATTTGTCACCTGGAACAGGTGTTGGGGACCACGGAGGCATGGAGCTGGTTTTTTCTGGGCAGGTGAATACTTGGGGGTTGGCATGGGAGGTGGGTTTACAGATGCCTGAGGTGGAGTGGGAGGGTTGGCTAGGCTGGCTTAACTTTTCCCAAAGAACAGCTCCCATCCCTCCATGATTGGAGAGCTCCTGACAGCTCCTGATGCTCAGGCTGGAGCTGCCCAGGCAGCTCTGCAGGCCTGAGGAGAGGGTGAACCCCTGTCACAGCGGTATCCCCTTTTCCCAGAGCCTGGTGCTGAAGCTGGGCAAAGGGAACAGGATTATCCTGAGCAGGAGAAGGGGGCACTGTGTGGTTCTGCCTGTCCTGGCTGGGACATACACCTGTGTGAAGGGGTGCCAGGAAGGGCCAGGCACATCCCCGTGGATTTGGCAGCCTCTGGAGGCTCTCCCCTGCTGCTTTGCCCGTGCAGGTGCTGAGCAGACCAAGCTGATGTGTGAGCTGGTGGAGGAGTGCCTGGAGCCCCACTCTGTGCAGCTGCTGCTCAGGTGAGGGGTCACAGGGTCGACAGCTCTGCTTTGGCCTCACACCTGCCTGGATGGCTCCAGCTGGCTCCAGCCATTTGGGAGCACCAGCAAAGCTGTGGTGCAGCACTTTCCCTCTTCCCTGTCCTTCCAGCCAAGTCCTGGAGGTGCCTTTGTCAGAGAAGCTCCTGCCAGTACTGCAGGCCGTGCTGGGGCGGCAGGTGAGGAGCCCACCTTGTCCCACGGGTTTCCTTGATGACTCCAGCAGTGCTGGAGCAAGAACCCACTCTCCTGCCTGCTCCTGGCTCTTTTCCAGGAGGTGCTGCCCCCTGAGCTCTTGGATGTCCTGGTCCTGACCCTGTGCCAGCAGGCCCCAGCCTTCGCCACATCACTCAACTATGCCAAGCTGGTGGCAGCCGTGCTCACGGTGTACCAGAGCCAGGTGAGCGAGGCCAGGCTCAGGTCCTGCAGCTCCTGGGACCCAGCCCAGAGGTCTCAGGTGGGCTCCTGGCAGGGCAGCACCCTGAGCTCGTGCTGCCTCCATCCCAGGTCACCCCAGCTCACAGGAGCAGCCTGGCTGCTGTCCTGGATCGGAGCAACGCGGCGCTGAAGAAATCTCTGCAGGCTGTGCTGGAAGGGGCCAGGTGAGGTGGGGACAGGGCTTCCTGCCATGGGGGATGGCAGGCTCTGCACCCTGGGCCACCCCAGGGGTGGGGAACCACAAGGTGCCACGGCTGCTGTGGCAGAGCTGTGCCAACGTGTGCATGGCAGTGGCTTTCCTCTTCTTCATTCCTGTATTTTTCTTTTCTCAGGTGAGCACCAAAAGGAATCGTGAGGTGTCAGCTTCCTTGCGTGGAGGACACTCAAGGCACAGCAGCAGCCACAGCTCACCCCTCACTGGGTTCCCCCTGGTGAGGAGGGGCCCTGTGAGCGGGGTCTGTTCCCCAGAGAGTGCCCAGGGTCTCCTGGCAGCACCTGGTGGGAGGGGGCTCTTGCTGGGCAGTGCCATCCCAGCCCCCCACACTCCCTGGGGCTCAGAGGGAGGGTCCTGGTTGAACAATTAATGTGTTTGCAGGTGATTCTGTATCTGTTCTCCCTCTGGCCTGCCACACTCAGCAAAGTTACCTGGCCCTCCTGTGATGGGGACAGGGCAGGACACAACCCATGGGGAACTTAGGTCCTGAGTTCTTCCTGCCCCAAACACATCACTGAACCAGGACAGACATTGATTTGAGGCTGCATGAAGTTGATAATTCTGGACCTAATTCACTGTCTTGGTTTTACCTCAGCTCATTCCAAGGCACGAGCTCAGTGCACGTCCACATTCCTCCCCAACAGCCCGGCTGGTTCTGGGGTGGTGCAGCCTGGGCTGCTGCTTTGTGTATCTGATCTGCTGGGATTTACAGATCTCTGCATGCAGGAGAGTGGGATTTAGCTGAATTCCAGCTGAATTTAGCTGGAAAACTTGAGTGTTCTGCCTTAGGTCCACCCTTCTTTCCCGTTTGCCTGGCCTGCGAGGGGCCCTGCGGTGTGGGACACATTCCTGCTGATGATGACACTTCTCACTGCCCTAATAGAAAGTGCTTGTATGGCATGACTGTGCTCCAAGTTCTGTCCTGTATTCTTGAAATTACACACTGGAAACCTCATCTGGGCACCTCCTGCTCTGAGAACTGGGAAGGAAAGGATGGGAGAGAGTAGAGAGGCAGAGCTTGGGTTTCAGTGGAGGTTTTGAAGCATTGCATACTTGAGGAGCTGTTTAAAAATCCATAAACAACTACAAAGGGAGAAGAAGAATTATAACATGCAGGTGTGACGTGTGACTGCTTCAGGTTTGCTCATTAATGTTTTTAGATCCCAGCCAGAGGGAGGGAACTCTGAAGCATTAGGTGACGCTCTTAAGGCTGACAGCACAGATTTCTTTGTGTAAGAATCTCTTAAGCTATTTTAGGTGACACTGGACTGATGAGGCTTCAAAGCCTGCATTAGCTGGAGGACAGAAACCTCCAGGGAGCCAGATTGTTGATGTGTTTGCATTCCAGTGAGTTAGTGGCTGAGTATAGTGAAGCTATTGTAGGGCTGCCCAAAATATGACATAAATAGAAATTGTGCCATGATCATCAAGGTCTAAGCCTGCTCTTCTGGCTTTATTAGGTAGCAGGCTCTGATCTTTGCAGTTTTCCTTGCAGAGCTTCTACCAAGTGACCTCGGTGTCATTGTCCCCAGTGCTCCATCTGGCCGTGGCTGTCAGTCACATGGAGATGACCACTGGCTCGTGGAAAGAGCCTTCTTAGTCCTGGTTTTGCTCTTGGCTGCAGCTTATCACGTGCTGTGGGTTCCTCTGAGGTGTTCATGCAGATAACAATCACTTAAGGAGAACTGGGAGCAAACCCTGGGGACACTGCACATCACATGCTGGTGGAAGACTGCTCGTTTATATGGAGGTTGGCAGCACCTGCACAGAAAACTTCCACTTTTGACTCCTCTTGACCTTTTCAAGGACTTTAAAATCCATCCTGAGCAGTGCAGAGAGGTGGATGCAGCATAAAACATCAGTCAGATTTTATAGTTCAGCAGAACCTTGGCCAAGGGTGGTGGGAGTGCCAGGACTTGTCCTGTCCTGTCCTTGTCCTGATTTAATGGCAGTGTTGGTGAAGGGAATGGTCTGAAGCTTTGTCTGAGACCTTCCCTAGGTGTGATTTTCAGCCAGTTTATTGTGATACTTGGCAATGGTTCCTTACCTGCTTCCTCTTCTGTTTTTAAGTGTTTAACTTCACAGTACAGAGGGAAATTCCCTTTTTGGCCAAGTAGTTCTTGGGGTTTTTTTAAAGGAAATTCATCACATGCAATTGCATGGGTTGTCTGTCCACCCTGCTGCTTCCACAGCCTCCACAGGGATTTTTGAACCAGTTTCATGGCAAGATGATGCCTCCACTCCCCAGGTGCCTTCGTGGGGCTGTGTTCAGGCAGCAAAGAACCTCTTTGGGGTGAGCAGAGGTGTGGGGTCCGTGGATGTTAAACACCAGACATCAGAGCCATGTAGGAGCCTTGCAGCACCTGGTTGGAAAGGGCTGAAACTTTCATTTTCCTGAAAATGGTCCCAATCCATCCCCCAAGGGGCTGCCCCTCTCCAAACAGCTCCAGGTTGTTGCTGTGTCCCCTCCTGCAGCAGTGCTGGGGGTCACCCCACTTCTCCCTGGAGGTAACTGCGTGTCCAGTGTCAGCCTGTTAATCTCCTGTGTAATCCCCAACATGCTGATGCAATTCTGCCTGCAAACCTGGGGGCTGTGACACCCAAATGTGAGGCTCAGCTGCCCTGGGGGAGGCTCAGCAATATTTTTTTTTTTCACTTGGGATTTAAACCTGAATAAAAAAGCATTTTTCCTTCTCATCTGTTTTTTGTGGGGTTTTTTTGCCAACAAACTTTTAATCATAAGACAAGAATCGTTTTCTCTCTTGGGTAGCCTGGTGGCTGCCAGGTCCCTGTGTGCTGGGGAAGGCAGGGCCACAGAAAGGTGAATTTGAGGGAGGTCTGGGATGCTGTTTTGTGGTTGCACAGACCTGTAAATCACGCTTACCGTGTCAGTGCTAGCAGTCAGTGTCAGCCTGAGCAGCTTTCTTCCAAGAAGTGGATAATCCTGATGACCACACTCAGTGACCTGAGCTGCACGTTCAGCTCAGCCTCAGGTGCCCTGGAAGATGCTGTGGCTGTAGCTGCTGTGAGGGACCTCGCTGGAAGGAGGACAAGGGACGAAGCCAGAGCTCACAGCCACGTGCTGCCACTCACCCCGGGCTGGAGATCTCCCAGCAGGGTCCAGGGTCTCGTTCCTCCCTGCTGAACAGGTCTGTGTGAGGGGAACTGGGCTGCTTTTCCTTCTTTGAGGCTCTGTGATACTTAGACTGCAGTCACGATTTAGCTGCTCACAGGTTAAAAATAAGAATGCCTAAAAATCCCTGTGTGCTTTTAGGAAATGCTTTTAGAGACTTTTGGAACGGGGTGGTTTGTGAACAGGGGCATTAACCCTGCCCTGAGTGTGGGGAGGCACTGGTGTGATGGTGTCCTGGGGTCTGTGTGCCCACAGAGCAGCCCTGGGTCTGCCAGGACACCAGAGCAGAGGCCACAGAGCCTGATCTGCTGCCTGGTGCCAGCTGCTGCTCCTGGGGAGGAGGCTGGGGCTCTCTGCACAGGTGTTTGTTAATCCTCCCCTCCCCTTGTTTTGTAACCCTGGGGCTGCATTCTGGGCTCTCACTCTGGTGGGTCAGAGCCCGGCCTAAGCCTGCCCGGGGCTGGGAGATGCTGTTTGCCCTCTCAGGGCTTTAGAGGAGCAGACCCCAAGGGGTTCCACTGGGCTCCCTGGGCATGGGGGGCAGGAGCAGCTGCTGAACGTGGAGCCCGACTTGCTGTAAGCTCATTAGGGGAAGAAAGCAGCTTTAGGGGATGGGATGGATTTGAGCAAAGGGGTTGGGCTGGGCCTGGGGCAATGGGGGGATGGCCAGGGGGAAAATGGGGCTGCTGAGAGGGGCAGGAGGGATGGGGGGCCTGGGCAGAGCAGGTCCCCTGCATCACCAAATAAGATGCTACAGGGGCTCCTCATCAGCTTTAGCCCGGTGCTGTGCCCCCCATAAAAGCACGGGGGGATCCTTCATCCCTCCTGACTGCCCTGAGCCTCCTGCCAGGGAGATGCTGAGGCTCAGCTCTGCTCACACACCGGGCACGGAGGGAGCAGTCCTGGCTTTCCCAGCTCTGTCACCTCTGTCACCAGCGCAGGATCTGGCCCCGCACCAAAGGCAGAGGTTTCCTGGCCACCTGCAGACCACTCTGCCCGCCCTGGCCCGCGCGGGGAGCTCCCGGCCGCTCTCATGCATCTCCTTTAAAGGCCTTCTCTCATCGGGCCCGTCCCCGGCAGCTCCGTCTGCCGCAGATGCGGTGGCTCTGCCCTGCGGGGAGGCTCCGCCGCCGGCAGCGAGCGCCGTGCGGGGCCCCAGCACCCCCGAACCCCGAGTGCCGGCCCCGCCGAGCCCCCGACCCCCTCCCGGGGCTGATGGGGACCCGACAGAGCTGAGCGCCACCTCCGAGCTGGGTGGCCCCAGCATCCGCCTTCGGCCGCTCGAGAGGAGTTCAGGCAGGTAATGATGGCCCGGGGAGCGTTTGGTCGCCGCCGAGCTGAGGGAAAGAGCCCGGTCTGGCATCCCAGGGGGTTCCTCACGCTGAACCAGCTGCGCGCCTCGCATCTTTTCCATCTGTAACACAAAGATAAGGAGCGAGCGCCCGTGAGGCTGTCGGAGCTGAGGGAAAGCAGCAGCGCGCAGGGTCTGCCGTGGCTGTGATGGATTGAGCGCTTTGCAGCAGGGACCAGCCCTCCGGAGCGCTCTGCTGCTCGCTGCTGCGATGAGTTTATGAGTTTGACTGATCCCTGCTGCCTCGGGGCGCCTGAGCCCCTGGGTGGAGGCGTCAGCGATAATTCCCACTGGATAGGTGTGAAATGAGCTGGCTTTTACAGGTGCCAAGTGCAGCTTTTTACACTTTCATCAGAGCTGAACGGGCTCTGGGAGCTGGGTGATGGCCCTGCTTGGTGCTGGGGTGACCTAGACTGAGCTTAGCCAATGCTTTGCACAGGCAGGTGAGGCTTCAAGCAGTCCCTGCTCTGTGTCCCCCCAGATCTGTCCTGCATGTCCTGTCCTGGACGAAAAATTGTCCATCTGTCCCCTGTCTGCATGTCCATGGGCACAGCCTGCGGGGAGTCACTGTGGGACAGTCCCTTGTGCACAGCGACTTTACCCTGGGCTGGGAGAGGGATTCTGGATTTTCTGCAGCTTTCTCTGGTTCTTTAAACATTGTGAAACAGCTTAAAGGAGTTGTCCAGGCTCCCTTAGATTTGGAAATCTTTTTTATTTGTCTGGGAGCTTGGGGATTGCCCTGTCTGCAGCCTTGGGGACAGCGGGTCCCTCCTGTGTGCCCTGGGTGCTCGCACTGTCTGGTGGTCGCAAATCTCCCTCTCCCCATGAACTGACCCACATCACAAGCCCAAAATGAGGATTGCCCTGGGGGAAGGAAACGGGGGAGGCAGGCAGGAAAAGTCCACCCTCAGCACTGAGGCTTGTATTGAATTTCTCATCTGCCTTGCTCCATGCCCGCCCAAATCCCACCAGCCTCCTCCTGAATCTCAGCGGGCCTCCCCACCTCTTTTCCCACAGATGCCTCCACGCTAAAGCAGAGGAGCTCGAAGCTCCTGCTGGGTGAGAAAACGCTTTAAAAATATAACATTTAGAGGCGTTCTCCATCTGCGCGCAGCTAATGTGGGTCTCTCACGATAGGTGTGCTGGCCCTGGAGCCTCTGCACTTCGCAAATGAAGCCACTCGAAGGGACCTCGCTGGGACAGGGGGAGGAGGAGGCGCAGGGACAGGGACCGGCCCCGGGGCGGCGGCGGCGGCAGCGGCAGAGGACGAGCTGCCGACCCAGCCCCTCACCTCGCAGGTACGTGCACAAAAAGCTCACCCAGCGGCACTCGGGGTGCTGGCAAGGATGGGACAGCGATGGCAGCGCCAGGCAAGGGACACTGAGCATCGTTGTGGCGTGGTGGCCCCTTCTCCTGCAGGCACCGCTCTCAGGATTGCCAGGAGGTGAGGGAAAAGCCCTGCCAGAGCTAGGGGGAAAAGTTTGGGGGTTCAAAGCCTGTCCCAGTTGAGTGCTGGGCTGCAGAGGGCTCTTCGCACAGCAGCCCCTGTGTCTCCAGGCACTGGTGACCTCCCTGCCATCCCTGGTGGCCTCCAGCACTCGTGAGCAGGGATGCTACAGAGCTGCCAGAGCTTCTGGCAGCCAGGACGGGGTTTTGGGGTGATGAACCCGTCCCAGTGCACTTTTAGGGGTGCCTGCCAGCCCCGTGGGGGTGCTGTGAGATGGTGCCTGGGCTCTGCTGGCTTTGTTGTGCTGCTGGAAGAGGCCGCCACGCAGCGAGGTCCGCTTGGCAGCCAGAGCAAAAAAAAGAAAAAAAAAAAAGAAAAAAGCCAGTGCTGAGGCAAAGCTCGGCAGTGGCTGGTGACTCATTGCTGGCTGGAAACGGCTTCGGCGGGTCCTCTGTGGGGCTCTGCGGCGGCGGCAGGAGCGGAGCGGAGCGGAGGGGGCGGCTCGCCCGGGGCAGGCAGAGCGGGACGGGGACGGAGCAGCCTGAGAAGGATGCTCGGGAAGGACCCAGGTCCGGAGCAGCCCCATGGAGGGAGCCGGGGGAGCGTGGGGGGTGGGATGCTGCCGATGCTTCCGGAGTTTCTTTCGGGCTTACCCGGGATTCGCTCCACAGGGAGCAGCAGGCAGAGCTGTCCGGGCTCCCCACATCTCCGGATGAAGGTAAGGGCAGCCCAGGCGGGGATGGGGTCAAAGGGGTGGGTTTTCCACCCTCCCTGAGGAGCAGGAGGGTGTCCCCTGGCCTGGCAGCACCTGCCTGCAACCCCTTCCAGCCCTGGGACCCCAACCCCATCCCCTGGATTTGCCCCACCAGCTGTAACCCACCCCCTGCACTGCATCCCTTGCCCGGCTCCCCCTGCCCTGGCCCAGCTGAGCTCCAACTCCCCTAATCCCACAGGGATATTTTGGGGATGTCCCCTGGGAGCCTGCAGGCTGCAGAAGTGCCAGTGGCAGTTTTGGGGGTCTCTCCTGAAGTGTATCAGGCTGGAGAAGGGACCGTGCTGCCCAGCTCCCACCACCCTTTCTGTCCCCAGGCAGGATGAGCAGCCCCCAGGGACACCCAGGTGGGATTTTGGCCGGGAGTGAGCAGAGCGTGGAGCAACTCAGCGAGGTGAGAGGGAGGGGAGGCCAACAAGTGGGGGAGCCTTCCCTGCCTGGTTCCTTGGGCTCAGCCAGGCCCCAGCTGTGCTGGTCTTCTTGGGATGTTGGGGAGCATCAGGGAGAGGTTTGCTCCAACAGCACCTTTGTGCCTCTCAGGAGCCAGGCAGGGCCGGGCAGGAGCTGGCTGTGAGCCCTGGGGACAGTGACAGGACTGAAGAAGGTGGGTGAGTCCCCATCCCACACCCCAGCTGGGTGCCCCTTAGGGGAAGTCTTGAAGTAGTTGGGGACAACTGTGGGAACAACATGTTCTGATGGGGGTCATCTCCCTTGGTGGGGACATGGGGAAGGGGACACTCGGCCTGAGGGGACCTAAAGCCCCCCTGATGCTGGGAGAAGGATTGGGATGGTTCCAAAACATGGGCACCTACCCTCTGCAAAGACAGGAGGGCAGAGGGACAAGGGAAGGCCAAGGGAAAGCCCTCACGTGTTGTCTCTGTGGCCCCACTGCCTCCTGCAGATGCAGAAACCCTGGAGGAGCCGCTGCTGAGTGTCCCCAGTGAGCTCTCAGTGCTGGACAGACTTGGCTTGCACAGGTAAGACCAGTGAGCACCTGCATCCCTCTGGGGGGTACAGGACAGGGGGGTCCCAGGGCACAGCACAGTTCAGAGATTGGACTTTGCTCCTTTTCCATTGCACAAGAGTTGCTGTCCCCACAATGGGCACTTGGCTTCCCCCTTCTCGTGGTGGCTGGCACCCCTGGGAGCAGAACAAGGGCATTTTCAGCATGCAGCCCCCAGGATGCCACCATCCCTGACAGCACTTCTCTTTCTGCAGGGTGGCTTTGACAGAGCAGGATCTGGAGGTGAGGGCTGCCGGGGGCCACGGGTGGCCTGGGGAAGGGTGGGGGGACAAAAGGACAAACACCTTGCTGGCTCACAGCCCCACGGCTGTGCCCTGCTCCTCCAGGCACCGCAGTCCCCTGGCAGCCACCCTACAAGCCCTTTCCCAGAGATGCTTTTGGCATTTGGAGGCAGCTGCATTTCCACGAGTCCGTCCTCTGCGTGCCCGGCAATCCCACAAAGTGCTCTGCAGCTGCTGAAGAGCGCCCTTAGCCGGGGAGGCGGCAGGAGCCACGCTAATAAAAATAATTTCCCTGCGAGTGCCAGGGCTGAGTCAGGCTCAGCCGGGACCCGCAGCGAGGGCTGGCGTCTGCCCGGCGCGTGCTCTTGCCAGGAGGGCTCAACATTTCCATGCTTTATCAGCTGCCTGGGGGATGTGGCTCCTCGGGCTGGCATCTCAAGGGACTTGTCCCCAACATGCAGCAGCCTAACGGGTGCTGGTGCAAGCGTTAATTATCTTTAGCACTAATTATCTTTAGCACTAATTATCTTTAGCACTGCCCTGTTTGGTGGCACGCTGGGAGGTCTGTCTGTGCCTTGGGGACAGCAGCACATGGCCCTGGTGGCTTCCCTTCTGCCCCCATGCCCCACCTGTCCCCTCCCCACCCCGCAGGCAGCCTTTGCCCACCTCGCCCTGGCTTTTCGCTGCGACGTGTTCACCCTGCAGCAACGGGTGCAGGTGGAGAAACGGGCACGGGATGCAGCAGAGGAAAACATCCAGGAGGAGCTGGGGCAGTGCCGAGCTGCCCTGGAGGTAGGCGGGCACCAGGGCAGGGGCCTGGCACGTGCTGGGATCATCCAGCCCTAGAGGGGTTTGGACAACTCACAGTGCCAGCTCCAGCAGCTCCATCCTGTCCCCCCACAGAGGCTGGGCCGATCCTGTGCCAATGCAGGCTGCAAGGAGACGCTGGAGCAGCTGCAGCACAACCTGGCCGTGCTGTCAGCAGCTGTTGAGAGGGCAACCAGCGCCGCAGAGAAGCTGGGGGCTGTCCACCAGGTATGCGCACAGGCAGGGCTGGCAGTGATGGAGTGCTACAGATGGGCCTGGGGACTCGTCCCTGGGCTCGCTGGGGTTTGTCCCTCCTCCTCGTGGTGTTGGCCTTGACCTCATGTTTGCACTTAGCAGGGTGCAAGGGATCCATCTGCCTGCCCTTGGGAGCGGGAAGGGGATGCACCTGCACTCCCTGGGTGGAGGCACCATGGGGTGCACGGGGAGGGACTGGCAGAGACCCGGCTCCTTGGGAGGCGGGGGCCCTGATCCCCATCCTGCCTGGCTGCAGGAGGCCCGCATGAGCCGGGCAGCAGAGGTGATGGTGCAGCACGTGGAGAATCTGAAGCGGCACCACCTGCGGGAGCACGCGGAGCTGGAGGAGATGAAGCGCCTGATCCAGCAGAACTCCCGCAACCGGCAGCTGGCGGAGACCCAGGGTGAGGTGGGCTCTGCCACTGGGGCCTCTGCAGGGTGTGCATGGAGCAGCCCTGCAGGATTTGGTCCCCACTCCCTCTGTGTGACCCCGCACTACAGAGCCAGTGGGTGGTGTGAGCTGAGGACCAGTGGTGGGGAACAGCTGATGGGGTGGTGAAGGAACAGCTGGTGACAGTTGTGAGGGGACAGTGGAGCAGCAGATCAGCCTGGAGCAGGTGCTGGTGGCCAGAGAGCCATAACCCAGCTGGGAATGTGGGGCAGTGGGGCCCCATGCACAAAAAGGACTCTGTTCTTGAACACCAAGCCCCACACGTGTCATTTCTGTGCACGGGACCAGGTCCCCCTGTCCAGGGCACCACCTGTGCCACGCACAGAGCACATGGCTGGGACAGCTTTCAGTGGCAGGGAGGTTGGTGACCATCTGTGCATCACCCCCATCTTGGGGGACGATGTAAGGTAGCTTCTCTTTGCTCCCAGATGATGTGGAGCCACGGCTGAGACCTCACTCCCTGAAGAGAACTTTCCAGCAGGTAACTGGTCCCAGTTCAGGAGTTCAGGGCATGCCTCCCCATGCCCTGCCACCCTCCCTCAGCTGGCTGTGCCCACACACCCACAAGTCGCCAAGAAATGTCACTCCAGCCAGCTGCTTGCTGCAGGGAAGATCTGCTGGAAGCGCCAGAGATGAGGCAAAATGCAGGGGCAGCCTCAGAGGGCTGTTGGGAGACAGACAGCGTGCCCAGCAAGCTGGGGGCTGCTTGTCCAAGAATCTCAGGCAGATCCTTCTTCCACTGCAGGGTCACAGTGCAAGAGCCACAGGCTTGGCTGCTCTCTAGCACCAGCTTCAATCCAACACTGATTCCCCTACAGCTCAGGAGGTAGGGGAGGGGGTTAGGCAGCCCCACCAGGACAGCTTGCAGCAGTAATGACAGGCACAAACCTCTTGGCTTTGACCTTCCCTGCCTTCCCCTCTTAGCTCCAGGGCCAGTGGGGGCTGGCAGTGTCCCGTGGTGTCCCTTGCCCATGCTGGGGAGGTGATGGGGAAGGAGGAGGAGGTGAGGAGCAGCTGCACAGGGCTCACCCCCAGCCCCTCTGTTGCAGGGGTCTGCCCGCCGCAGGGTCAGCATCGCCGTCATCCCCAAGCAGCTCTTGGTAAGGATGTGTTCAGTGGGGACAGCAGGAGCTGTGTCCCCAGGCTCGGTGCTGCTGGGTCCCCACTGATGCTCCCACCTTTGGTGCCCAGCCAGGTGCCAGCCCCGACAGCCGAGTGGTCCCAGCAGGTGACACGGAGCCAGAGGGGGCCCAGCGCTGGCCCAGCACTCAGAGGTAACTGCACTGGGTGGCCGGGCACCAATGGCACTGGGCTGCCACTGGCCATGGGACAGCACTGACCCCATCCTCTCCCTCCCCAGGAGTGAACTGGAGCCACAGGGCCAGGACACCACCGTGACTGGGAAGTTGGTGGCTGAAGCAGATGGCAGAGGCTCAAAGGATGAGGACCCAGAGCAGCTTGGGCTGATGTGAGCTGGGCTCTCTGTGGTCCCCGGGTGGCCAGCACTCGGGCAGGGCGCTGGGGGATTTGGTGGTGGAAGGCCAGGATGTTGCTTGGCTGCCTCAGCTCAGCCCTGCTGTGCCTCAGCTCTGCCCATGCACTGTGGGGTGCCCATGCCCTCCCCAGGGTTGTTGCACTTGTGTTTGTAAAAGGGCCAGCGAGGTTTGGGGCTGAGTTAAACATCCTCCTTGTCCCCAGCTGGGGTGGAGGTGGGATTTGCTCTCTCCCATGGATGACAAGTGTCTGTGGTCACCTTCTCCCCAGGTCCAAGGGGTCTGCAGTGGATCTGTGGCGTCCGTGGCTCTTCTTCCCCCAGCACTACTGGGTTTTCTTCTGGCTGCTTCTCCTGAGCATCGCCTTCCTCCTCCTCGTCCGTGTCCTGGAGTTGCAGAGGCTGCAGTCTGCAGCATCATCCAAGGCCTAGCTGGACCCGGGAGGGGCAGCTGAGAGGCATCTCTGCTCCTTGCCCACGTCCCAAAACACCAAAACCCTAGAATAATAAAATGGGAGGAAAAACGGGGGAATTGTAATGACAGAGCAGGGGGAACATCCTGTGGTAGGATCTAAGGTATGACTGGCACTTCCATATAATCACAAAGCCTTCAGGGGTGCTGGGAGTTGCCTGTTCTCAGCACATCAAGGGGTGCAGGTCTGCTCCCACACGTCCCCTGTGCTGGGGACAGCCCGGCCGTGGGTTTGCATTAGAGCCGTGTCCCTCAATGCCACCACGTGCCCTCAGTCCCCGCTGGAATTCACATCTAACGCTCCTCTGCTGCTGCCCAGGGACTGTGCCGGGGCTGGAAGGTGCAGGTCCGTGTTCAGCCTTTCCCACGGCACCACAAAGCGCTCACAAACAGAGGGAGCTGTTTCCGATGCCTGGGAAAAGTGCCCGGTTTGACTCAGACGCTCCGGTTTCCGTGTCCGCCCCAGCCTCTCGCGGCCCCGAAACACGGGTGGGCTTCACTGCAGCCGCACCCAGCAGCTCTGCAGGGACCACAACAGCCCGGCCGAGCTGCCGTGGTGGGGGCTCTGCACCAGGATCCCCAGGAAGGGACCAGAGGGGGCTACAGGAGGGAGGGAGGGATGGAGGTGCCGGGCCGGTCACTCTGCTTGCCGTAGCCGCCGGCAGTGCCACGGGTGACTCAGGGTGACCGACGTAGCCAACGCCCGTTCGCCAGCTCGCCCCGTGTCCCTGAGTCACCGTCCACAATCTCGTGGCGAGTTTGTCCCCGTGCGTCACAGCCCGCGAGCCCCCTTGCCGTGACACCCGTCCCAGCCCACGGCAAATGTCCGGCAGCGCCCCGAGGACATCGCCACCAGACACCCCCAGAAGCACCCGGGCAGCAGCGACCTTCGGTGACCCCGGGGGCTCCCCCGCCTGCCCCAAGGTACCTTCACCCCTCTGGGACCATTCCCACCCGGGGGACCCAGGTGGAAACGCAATCCCAGAAGTTTCCACGCGAGCCGTGGGGTCCGGAGCTGGCACTGGGTGGGTCCCCCCGCCCTGGATCCTCCGGTGCCCCCCGCACCCTCCTGGCCGCTTTCTGGCTGCGGGGGGAGCAGCACGGGGGCGGGGGGTGAAGCGCTTTGGCTTCATCACCCGAGTCTTTTTGTTTGCTTGGCGAAAAGTCTGGTTTCTCACCCTAAAATAAAAACAAACCACCCAGCTGGGGTTGCGCTGTGCCGCTCGTCCTGCTGCTCCAAACCTCCCGGCGCAACATCTGCAGCCGCACAAAGCGGGGCTGGCCCGGGGGCCGCCCCTCTGCCGGCACCGCCCGCCCTGGGTCCCCCTGGCCGCGGGGGAGGGTCGGGCAGCCGAGGGGAGGGGAAGGCCGAGGAGGGGAGGGCAAAGGAGAGAGGGGCCGGGCCGGCCGGCAGCTGCTGCTTGCGGAGCCGGAGCTCGTTTCCTGCTCGCTGTCGCCCGGCTGCGCCCAGCTCCGGTCCCTCCCCACGCCCCGGTCGGTGCCTCAGTTTCCCCCTCCGAGGGGCTGTGGAGGTGAGTGGAGGGTGAGGATGGGCAGAGCATCCCTGGGCGTGGGGGGGTCAGGGCTCTGCTGCCCCCCCAGCCCCGTGTCCCCCCAGCATCCCGACGGCCGCTCCCCTCCGCCCGCCCCGCGGACAGCATCGCTGCGCAAGGCGGGGACCGGGGGTGACAAAACCGAGGGGTGATCCTGCGGTGCTGGGGAGGGCTCAGCCCCCCGAACCTCTGTCCTCCGTGTCCTGGGACGCTCCGTGGCAGGGCAGCGCTTTTTGTCCCCCTGACCCCTCCCCACGGCCTCTCCCGGGGGCGGCGGGGTCCCCCCAGCTCCATCCTCGCTGCTTTTCCCCTCCAGCCCCTGACCTCTGCTGCCCTCGGGACAGAGGGAAAAGAGAGCGGTCCCTGCTCCTCCTCCTGCATTCCCAGAGCCACCAGTGCTCCCAGTGATGAGTAGGATGGGGTGGGAAGAGCTTTGCTAAGGTCCATGAGGGATGCTCTGTGGCATCATCATGGAGATGTCTTTGACACGGATGTGGTTTGGGGTAAAGGAGAAGCAGGAAGAGGAAAATTATGTGGGGTGTGAAGCCTGGCTAGGACCAGACTTCCTCTTTTTACAAAAATTCAGCTGCAAGAGGCGGGTCTCTCCGTGGGCTGGTGCTGGGCAGGGGGGCAGGCTGAGCAGCAAATTAGGGGGGCACATTTGCTCCTCCCCAAGTGTTGTCTGTGCCCAGGGCTCCCTGGGACATGGCCAGGCTGTGGCTTGTGGATCCCCCAGCAGGTTTGTCCTCTCTCCTCAGCCCTTCTCCCCATAGCTCCATGCTGGGGCCTTGCAAAGCTGGGGTTTGCTCATGCACCCACACCCCTGCCTCAAACCAGAGGAGCTGACAGGGATTTTCCCTTCCTCCAAGGATTAAAACCCACCCAAATCAAGGCAAGTTTCCATGGTGTTGGCCAGAGCGGTCTCTGTGCCCAGTCCCACACCTGAGATGTTTCTCCTGAGCACAGTAACGTCTGTGAGAGCTTCCAGTGCCTTCAGCCCTTCCTGACACCCTCCCAGCTCAGCTGCTGGTTGAAAACTTTGGCCAAGCTGTTGAGTGGTCACAAGAAACCCTCCATCCTGCCCTTCGCTTGAAGGGCTCTCCTGGGGCCCAGCCCAGCTCTCCAGGCTGGATCCCAAACCCGGAACAGCCCGTCCATGCTGGGAGCCAGCGCAGCAGCAGCAAGGAGATTCTCTGAAAATCCTCCCAGCTTTCATCAGCTCTGGAGCTTTGTCCTTTCCCACCCGATTTCCATGTGCCTGGAAGACACGTGAGCTCCCTGGCAGCTTCCCCCACCTTCTCCCAAGAGGCTGCTTCTCTGCAAGGGCAAGAGGGAGACCCTGACCCGCAAGGAGGGACGGGGTGTCCCTGCTCCAGGGGTGCTCCCCATGTGTCAGACCCGGCTGATGTCCCCCAGGGCATTTCTGCAGCCAACCAAAGCCCACATGAGATGAGTCAGGGCTGGCTGCAACCCCCCCTCCTCCCTCCTGCTTGCAGGAACAGTGTTAAGGGAAGAAATGCAAAAGCTTTGATGGGGAGAGCAGAGGCAGAGCCTGGCTCAGACTGTGCCCTCCTCCACTGCTGCTGGCCTTTGTGGGCTGAAAGCTGGGTTTTTGCATCAAGGCTGCAGGAACTGATTTTTCCTAGGAGTTTCTGACCTTGCTTGCAGTTGTCAAGGGGCTTTGAGTGTGCTGGCAGGATAATCCTTTCTGTAGGAAACTGGGTAACACAAGGCTTGTTGTTCTGCCTCCTGTGAGCCTCCCTGCCAAAGCGTGGGGGCTGGAAAGCTCTGCCGGGCAGCACGCTGCCCCTGGCATCATCTCCAGTGGGAACCAAGGCCGAGAGATGAGCTTTTCTCAGGGCCAGGGGCTGCTGAGGCTGGAGATGCTCCCAGCCTGAGCAGCTGCCTTTGCCCTATCTCCCTGGGGCTGCTCTGTGGTGACCTTGGCAGGTGCCAGCACAGTGACATGAGCTCCTGGGGGACAACCCACCTGCACAGGGCACTGGTGCCCGGCCAGCCAGTGCTGCCTGGGCAGCCTCTGTGGTAGGAGGACTGGTGGGAGCACAGCAAACTCTCCAGGGATGTTCTCAGCGCTGCCTCAGTTTCCCCAGGCTCGTCCTGTCCCATCAGCAGTGCTCAGGAGAAGGGCAGAAACCTGTCCCAGGTCTCACATCCCTGTCATGAGTGCATAAGCCGTGTCCCGTGTCCCCACGCTGCCACTCTGGTGGGTGCCAGCCCCTGCTGTGCCCCTGGGTGCCTGTCTGCCCAGGAAGGAAGTGGTTAAAGTGCCCGGATTTCCTGACTGTGATGCTGGAAGGGAAGGTGACCTGCAGAAGTGATTGGAGGGAAGGTGACCCGCAGAACTGCTTCGCAAGGCACGGTCTGGTGTCGGGAAAGCCCTGAGTGAGGCTGAACTTGAAATCCAGCTAGAACCCGGTCCTCCCAGCCAAAATTTAAGCGCTTAAGTAACTCCTTTCTCCGCCCACCCCCAGCCCCCTCCTCCTGAGGGCAGCCTGATTTATTCACGGCATCCTTGTCCCACTTCAGGGGTGGCCGCCACCTTCCGGGTGCTGCCACGTGCCCGCGATAACACTGGGAGCCGAGAGGGCAAAGAGCGGTGGTTCAAAGGTGGGAGCTCTCCGTCTTCCCGAGCCTTTCCTTAGCAGCACCGTGTCCCTGCCAGCTGCTTTGCTGGGCTGGCAGAGCCTTTCGCAGCCCCGGGGCTTGGCCACAGTGGTCGGAAAAGGCAAAACTTTGTTCTTCGTGGTCGGGCTGGCGAGACAGAGGGCACAGGCTGGTGCTGGGGGCAGTGCTGGGAGCGGGACACAGATGCAAGGAGAGCTGGTCCCCTGGGACATGCCAGGGGCAGGGGTTTTGGGATGCCCAGGGGGAATGTGCTGCACTGCACCCCTCCTCCCATGCTGCCGTGGCATGATGGGGCTGTTTGTAGGGTGATTCTGCTTTTATTTGATTTCCTCACCGGTGCTTCCTCTGTGCTAATCTGCTTCCACCCGCTCCAGGAGTGGTAGAAGGGGAGGTGGGGGAAAAGGTCACCCCACTCCAGCTGCAGAAGCCAGGCTGCCAGGATGGATCCAACCCTGCTCCCTCCAGTCCCGGGGCTGGTCTTGTGGGTTTTTTGCAGCAGCTGTGACTGATTCCTGAAGCCAGGAGCTCCCTCCCATCCCCCCTTAGTGAGGCCAAGGCTGCAGAGGAAGGAAGCCGTATCTTTGCTCCAAAACAACTCGCTCTGCTCTCGGCTCTTGCAGGTACCCACTGCATGGAGGAAGCCACTCACTGCTGTCACAGCCCTCCCCGTCCCCTCCCCTGACGCCACCGTGGCTGGGTGACACCGTGGCTCTCTGGGTGCAGCATCCGGGGACGGTCCCACCAGCTGCTGCCACAAAGTGTGCCAATTCTGACAGTGCCACCACCACCCAACAGCACCTGCAGCTGGGAAAGCTGGCACTGAGACACCAGGTCTGGTACGGGGTGCGTTTGGGGGGTGGGGATCCAGGAGGGTCCCCTCCCTGCTGACCTGTGCTGTCCCTGTGCCAGGCTTCTGGGTGACACGGGATGAGTGTGCCGGCCGACGAGCCGGGCAACCCGGCCCATGCCATCTTTGAGAGGTTCCTGCGAGCCGGGGAGTGCCGGGAGGTGCTGGGCTGCTTCGTGGAGCTGTGCCAGCAGCTGGGGCTGCAGGGCAGTGGGCTGCAGCTCTACCACGGCCTCAAGGCTGCCCTCAACTACTGGAGTGCCAAGGCCCTGTGGAGCAAGCTGGATAAGAAAGCTGGGCACAAGGACTACGACCAGGGCACAGCCTGTGCTGGCACCAAGGTACCCGGGGTGTGGGGTGAGGGTTTGGGTCCTTCCCTGCCCTGTGTCCTTGTCTCCAGGGTGAGAACATCCCTTGGGACACTCTGGCTCTCATCCCAGGAGGATGCAGGATGTGCCAGGCGGGAGGCTGATGGAGTTTAATGGGACAGGATGTTAATTAGCACTGCTCAGCTCCCCATGGCATGATGCCACCTCAGTGCCACCCAGCCAGCAGCGTCCTTCCTCCTTCCAGCTGCCTCTCACTGGGGACATCCCATGGCAGGGCTGAGGGACCTGGCAAGACCTTTCTGGGAGACAGGAGCATCCCGAGTAGGATGTCCCCTTGGGCACATCTGTTCCCTGTCTCACAGCTGATGGCTTTTGTCCTGACTGCTGTGCCCCATTGTCCCAGCCCTGAGCAGAAGCTGTCGGGAGACCAAACCCATGTCAGGGCTGCAGCAGACCTGCACCTTATCTCATGCAGTGCTTTAATTGCTGCCACTGCCCTGGGTGAAGGCAAGGTTCAGGGGGTGGGGGGCACCCCACTTTGCAGGGAGAATCAGCCAGAAAAGGGGAACAGTGGGGAGGGTCAGATCCTCACCCAGCGAGCGGGGAGGTGCTGGGGGGTTCACCCAAGCCCCTCTCTGGGGCTGCCCACCCCCTTCACTGCCCATCCTGTGCCGTGGCAGTGCCTGGTGGTGGGTGCTGGCCCCTGTGGGCTGCGGACTGCCATCGAGCTGGCCCTGCTGGGTGCCCGGGTAGTGCTGCTGGAGAAACGCGACTCCTTCTCTCGCAACAACGTCCTGCACCTCTGGCCCTTCACCATCCACGACCTGCGGGCGCTGGGCGCCAAGAAGTTCTACGGGCGCTTCTGCACCGGCACGCTGGACCACATCAGTGAGTTCTAGGGGGACCAGGCTGTGAGGAGTCCAGGGACCTGGGGGGCGCAGTCCTGAGTGCCCCTCTGCCCTCCCAGGTATCCGGCAGCTCCAGCTGATCCTGCTGAAGGTGGCTTTGCTCCTGGGGGTGGAGGTGCACATCAATGTGAAGTTCGAGGGCCTTGTTCCCCCCACGAGCAAGGCAGGTATGTTATCTGTGCAGGGTGGGTGGCATTCCTGGGGACAAGCACAGGGCTGCAGGTGGCCACTCTGCGCCTTTCAATCCCTCTGCTGCCTTTTTGGGGGGAATGAGATGCAGCTGTTTCCCTGCTCCCTGGGGAGCAGCACATTCATGACCTCCCCTCTCCCTGCAGGTGGCTGGCGGGCTGTGCTGCAGCCCAGTTCCTCTCCCCTCACCCACTACGAGTTCGACGTCCTCATCTCAGCTGGCGGTGGCAAATTTGTCCCTGAAGGTGACAACGGGTGTCCCTGCAGCCCCAGGACTAACGTGGGGGGCTGGGTGGGGGCTCACCCCTCTCCCCTCCTGCAGGGTTCAAGCGCAAGGAGACGCGTGGGAAGTTGGCCATTGGCATCACCACCAACTTCATCAACCGCCACAGCCGGGCCGAGGTGGAGGTGGCCGAGATCAGCGGCGTGGCCCGGATCTACAACCAGAAGTTCTTCCAGAACCTCTACAACAAAACGGGTCAGTGGTCCCAACCCCCACATTGTCCCCTCCTGTCCCCTCCTGAGGGAGCTGGGGGCTCAGCCCTAGGATGTCCCCAGTGATGGGGTGTATGTCCCCATGTGGCACCCCATTGCAGGGGACATTTGGTGCTGGGGCACCCCATGGCCCTGGCTCAGCCCCTTCCCTGTCACCAGGCATCGATTTGGAAAACATCGTGTACTACAAGGATGACACTCACTATTTCGTCATGACGGCCAAGAAGCAGAGCCTGCTCAAGAAGGGGGTCATCCTCCAGGTGAGAAGGGCAGGATCTGGGCCTGGGATCCCAAAGCAGTGGGCAGCTGAAAGCCATGAAAGTGGGATGCAGATCGTGGATGCTGGTTTGACTGCGCACCCCTGGGGTGGTGGGGGCTGCAGCAGCTGTGTCCTGTGCCACTGGAAAAATCCTTCCAGGGTACTCGGAACTCAGTGGCACAGGTGCACCCCAGGCTGAGGGACAAACACCACCTGCCACATCCCAGCCAGCTTCACCCCATCCCCACAGGACAAAGCGGACATCGAGAGCCTCCTGTCCCCAGAGAACGTGAACCGGGATGCCCTCCTTAGCTATGCCAAAGAAGCTGCCAACTTCTCCACCAACTACTGCCTGCCCGAGCTGGAGTTTGCCCTCAACCACCGGGACCTGCCAGATGTTGACATGTTTGACTTCACGTGCATGACACGCTCGGAGAACGCGGCGCTGGTGCAGGAGCACAACGGGAGCCGGCTGCTCCTGGGGCTGGTGGGCGACTGCTTGGTGGAGGTGAGAGTTTCCCCTGCAGCACCACCTCCTGCCTGCACTTCTCCCTGCAAGATGCATCGGTTGCAATATATTTCCCCTCCCTGAGCGCTTCTCATCCCAACCGCCCATCCTTGGGCAGGCTCCCAGTAGTAGTGACATGTTTTGGGGAGATTTGGGGTTGGTTCAGGATGGAGGAGCAGCCCAGCCCCTCCCCAGACGCAGCTGTGCTGGCTGGGGAGGGGACAGCCACCCATCCTCTCTGTGCGCGTCCTGCCGCCGCTCCCTCTTTCATCCCCGGCCAAGCCTGGCAGCTCTCAGCCTCCTCCCAGCTGCCCCGACCAGCCGTGCAACTCCAGTTCCAGCTCTGCCTTTCCCTTCGCAGCCCTTCTGGCCGCTGGGCACCGGGGTGGCCAGGGGCTTCCTGGCCGCTTTCGACGCGGCGTGGATGGTGCGGCGGTGGGCGGCCGGGACGCCCCCGCTGGAGGTGCTGGCTGAGAGGTGAGTGTCCCCATCCTGCTGATCTGGGTCTGGAGCACGTGAGGATGGCAGCAGTGATGCCAGCCCTGTCCCTCGCACCCAGGGAGAGCATCTACCAGCACCTCTCACAGACCTCCCCGGACAACACCAACAAGAACATCACCCAGTACAGCATCGACCCGGCCACGCGCTACCCCAACATCAACCTGCAGGCCATCAAACCCAGCCAGGTACCTGGCCAGCTCCTGCCATGCCAGCCCAGCCTCCCTGGCTGTCAGGGTGACACTAATTTACCCGGTCCCCTGTCCCCAAAGGGTGCAAGATTTAAGCTATCAGTCCCCAGGATATTGAATATATTGTCCATTGTGGATGGCAAAGGGTTCTGGAGAGTTTTGTAGGGGTGTCCAGGTGTTCTCCTTGCCAGGGCCAGCTCCCTGCATGGTGCCATTGCCTCTGTACCCACCACTGGCCTGTCCCCTTTGGCAGGTCAGGGACCTCTATCTCGTGGGCATGGTGGAGGTGGACCACAAGAGGAAGAGCGACAACCGGCTCAGCACTGGTAGGAGCAGCCAGTCGTGCCCCATTCCTTCCAGCAGCCCATGCCCAAGTGCCTCCTGCCCTGATTTTCCTCCCCATCCTCGTTTCTTGCACCCTGGCCTGTGTCTAGCTGGCTGTCCTGGTGACACCGCTGGTTTCTATCCCCTCTGCTTGTGGCCTGTGTGGGGACACATCCCCCCTGCTGCCTTCTGTGCTCCTCCAGCCTGCACTGATGCTGAGCCATGAAATATTGACAGATGCTTTATCAACGTGTTTATTGAGACTTGCTGGGATGGTTGCAGAGGGACAGGGGGTGTCTCAGGTTGCTCCCATGGGATCCCTTCCCTGTTAAAGCACGGATGCTGAGGCAGGAGGTGGACTTGGTGGGGGGGGATGTCCCCTCTGTGGAATGGGAACACACAGGCTGCCTCCCCAGCAGCCCCTGAAGCTGTGTATGAAGATCTGCTGAGCTGGTGCCAGGCCAGCACGGCTGGATACCCTGGCGTGGCCGTGACCAACTTCAGCACCTCCTGGACCAGTGGCTTGGCCCTCTGCGCCCTCATCCACCGCTTCCGCCCGGACCTGGTGTGAGTGCCTGGGACCCCCCGGGACCCTCCCCCCTGCAGAGCCCACCCTGATGGCAGCTGTGTCTCCCTGCAGGGACTTTGACTCCGTGGACCCCCAGGACACCATTCGGACCCACCAGATGATGCTGGACATAGCAGAGCAGGAGCTGGGCATCCCACCTGTCCTCTCCAGTGCTGAGATGGCCACCATGACAGAGCCTGACCGCCTGGACCTCATCACCTACCTCAGCCAGTTCTATGAAGTTTTCAGGACCTCTCCAGGTGTGAGATTTTGGGGGGGATTTGTCCCATCCTGAGCCCCACTGGGGCTGGCTGGGTGCTCTCCTCTTTGTTGGGTGGGTCCCACCAAAATGGCCATGTCCCGTGCAGAGGTGGAGGTCAGCACGAAGCCACTGTCTCCCCGTGGCACACGAGGGGCCATCCTGTTCCTCAGCAAGCTGCAGAAGAGCCGGAACCTGGCACACAAACGTGCCCAGGTGAGGGACCCCCACCCATGGACAGACCAAAACCCCGTCCCCCTCCCCAGCCTAACCACCCCCTCTGGATTTGCAGGACAGTGCCCAGAAGGACACTGAGGCCAAGAGGATTTGCAGGGACACTGAGGTGGGTGTGCCCCAGGTGCCCCAAGGGGGGCTCTGCTGGGGTGCAGCTGTCCTGGGGGGAGAGTGGGGGGCTGACCCTGCCCTCGGGTCACTTGTAGCTGGACACGGGGCTGCATGGAGACACTCGGGACAGTGCCCACGAGCCGCCGCAAGCCACCACGATGGAGCCAGGGCAGGTTGGTGCTTGTGTCACCTTGGGATGGAGGGTCCAGCTCAGGGCAGGTGGGCACTGTGGGGGCACCAGTGGCTGGCAGGGCCAAGCCAAGGGCTGGGGCCAGGGCTGCGCAAGCGAACGCCCACAGGCTCCCAGCTCCTCCCTGCCTGTTTCCTGACCCGACTGGTTTTCCGGAGCCAAGACTTGCCACTCCCTCACCCATCCCGAGCACCAGACCCAGCGCTGCGAGAGGGGCAAAGCCCTGCCCCGTGCCCCCATGGCTGCTGGCACAGCCACGGAGCCGGGTGTGTGCCAGGCCCCCGGTGCCACCCCGGCCTGTCCTCTGCCCCCACAGCCACCGAGGGAGAGGACAGGGGAGAACAGCGACGCCTGCTACTTCTGCGGGCGCCGTGTCTACATCGTGGAGAGAGCCAGCGCCGAGGGACGCTTCTTCCACCGCGGCTGCTTCCAGTGCCGGCGCTGCGGGGCCACCCTGCGCCTGGGCGACTACGCCTTCGACGAGGAGGATGGTGAGGAGTCTCCTGGGGACAGGGGATGCTTGGGGCATGACTTCTCCACCGTGCAGGTTGTCACATGAGTTCGCCCCTCCTCCCCCCAGGTCATTTTTACTGCTCGCTGCACTACCCCAATCCTCCCAGCACGGAGCTGCCCCGGGATGAGGCTTCAGCGCTGCCTGTTGGGGTAAATTACCCTAAATCTCTGTAGGTGATGGAGGGAAGGCAAAGTGTGGAGGGGGATGCTTGGGTGTGGCCCTGTGCTGCATCACCCCTCTGGTCTGGCTTTGCATCGCCCCTCTACCCCTCTAGGATGCTGATGCTGCTGCCCACCTGCCCTCAGATGCTGGAAGCCCATGTGTGACCGCCGTGGAATGGGCACCAAATCCATCTCAGCCCACTCCAGCAGCCCCACAGGCAGGGGAAGAGCCTGGGGAAGTTGAGGACACTGAAGATGCTGGTGACACGGAGGAGCAGGAGCTGCTGGCACAGCCTGGGGGGGATGTGAGGGAAGAGGAGGTTCCCAGAGAGGAGCCCCAAGGGACAGCAGGGGAGGGTGAGGAGGGTGGGGGCAGGAGGAAGATTGTCCTTACACCACTGGAGAAGCTCAATCTGTCCACGCTGAACCTCACCAGTGAAGCAGAGCCCGAGCCTCCACTGAAGCCACCTCGTCAGCTGCTCCAAGCAGCTCCTGAGGCCCTCCCTGCCCTGTGGCAAGGACAAGGCGCCTGGAAGGAGGAGGAGAAAATTGACACGGAGGAAGGTAGGTGGTACAAACTGGAGTCTCCAGACGAGCAGAGATCTCAGTCCCTCCAGGACTCTGCTGTACCCCACATCTTGCTCATGAGGAACCAGCTTGAAACAGCTCTTTTCTTGGGCAGATTTGGAGGAGAGCGACAGTGAGGAGGAGGAGGAGGAGGCAGAGGAAGAGGAGCAAGACACAGGTCTTGGCATCATAAAAGAGTTGGTGAGGATTTTCCCCAGGTGATGGTGGCCCCACCAGCACAGGTGGTAGCTGGGGCTCTTGCTCCTCTCACAGAGGCATCGGGTCCGGCTCAGCTGTGGCTGCCAAGGCAGAAGGTGCCAGTGCAGGGACTGACCCCCCTGCCCATGCCACTGTCTTTTCACAGTACCCAGACCCAAGGGAAGAGGAGAAATACCCCACCTGGCAGCGCTCATTTGCTCGCCGAGCCAGGGAATCCCAGATGAAGCGGTTCTGCAAAGCCCAGGTAACCCCACAGGGGAGAGCAGATCCCCAGCGTGGCACTCTACGCTGTCCCCTCTGCCCTGCTGCTGGTGGCCACATGCTGGTAGGTGCTGGCCTGCAGGTGAGTGCTGCCCTTCTCTTGCAGGCCATCCAGAGACGCCTGGAGGAGATCGAGGTGACATTCCGGGAGCTGGAGCAGCAAGGCATCAAGCTGGAGAAGTTACTCCGGGATGAGAACGGTAAGGCCAGGGTGGACAGAGCACTGTGACCCTGTGATGGGGTTCTGCACCCCTCTCACCATTCCCCTGTCCTGCAGAGAGCCCAGCTGACCAGCAGACAAAGTGGACAAACCAACTGCTGTACCTGGTCCAGAAGAAGAACAATCTGATGACCGAGGAGTCGGACCTCATGATCGCGTAAGGCTTGGGGGATGCTCCCTGGTCAGTGTGGGGAGTGCCCCGTGAACCCAGACCCCAGCACACCCTTTTCCTCCCCACAGGGTGCAGGAACTGAAGCTGGAGGAGCAGCAGTGTCAGCTTGATGAGAAGCTCCGCAGTTACATGAACAAGGAGGGTGAGTGCCAGCACGTGCCAGGGTGAGGATCCCTTTGCATGGCGTGGGGAGCAGCTCAGGGCTTGTGGCCTTCCCAGCCCTACTCTGGCCCCCTGCACCCACAGATACCCTGAAGACACCCGAGGACGAGAAGGCTGAGCAGGAGATCCTGAAGCAGCTGGTGGAGGTGGTGAATAAGCGCAACGTCCTCATCCAGCTGCAGGAGGAGAAGCGGCTCAGCGAGCTGCGGGCTTGATGTGCACAGCCCCTGGATCCTCCCCGGGGGACAGGCAGAGTTTGTGTGTGTGTGTGTGTGAGTCCCTCTGAGCATCACTCTGAGCTACCTCTGGAGGTGCTGATGCCCCAGCTGCCCGCAGGCGCCAGCAGCTGCCGCAGCAAATCCAGCTCCCTGCTTGCCGAAGTCTGTCACAGCCCCGCTGGGGGATGCCCACGTGAGGGGACACCGAGAAGCTCTCAGCTCTGGGGTGCAGAGAGGACATTCCTGTGCGTGGCTGGATTGCCTTTGCCTGGTGCTTGCTGGGAAACAAAACTCGCAGGGGACTGCAAAAGGGGGCTGTGGTGGCTCCCAGCAGCAAGGAGGTGACCGTGGCCATATGTGCAGGGCCACCATCAGGAGTGGTCCCTTGACATCCCAGCCTGGACCATCCATCTCAAGGGACACCTGACTGTACAAGTGGGGGCCAGTGACAGACTGGGCTGATCCAGCCACTCTGCACCACTGCTTTTGGATGCCACATCCATGCTGTCCCCAGCTGCTGCAAGAAAGCAGGGTCAGAACCCTGCCATGAGCCCCTTGGGTCAGGGAAGGGCTTTTTGTCCAGTAGCTCCTAAGGGAATTGTGCACTGTAACACCGAGGACAAGGGACACCACTGGCTGTGCCCTCCTTGCCCCTTTGGGATTTCTTCTGCTTGGCAATGCCACGCTGGTCTTTCCACAGGCCTCAGATGCCCCTGGAGTCCCTGGCTGTTGCAGGGTGGCCTCTGTGGCCAAATGGTGCTGATGGCAACCTCAGACGTGTTGGGATGGGGGTCCCAGATATAGGTTTCTCTCTTAGCAACACCACCCTGTGCTCAGCCCTCACCCTGCCATTCCCCTCAGCACCTGCTCCAGCCCTCCCTGTGTTTGTACCAGGCCTGCAATCCTGCTGCAGACCCCTTCAAATAAAGCCCCCCTGGCCCGGTGCCAAAGGTTAAAATACCGCCTTTATTTTCCATCCGAGTCAGAACTGGCTGCCAGAACAGCCACCAGTGTAAACTTTGAGGCCACCCCAGGCAAGGGGAGCCTCAACCTCTCAAGCCTTCCAGCCAGGCCAGTGGGTCCTTCCATGTACAAAAGGGTGTATTTAAAAAGACAGCAATAAAAATCTGCCTCCATCGTGGTTCTCACAGGGGTCAGTGCAATAAATCTACCCCAAAAATCCTAATTTCAGAGACAGCTGTCAAACCTGCACTACTGCCACTGGCTGCAGCGCTGTTTGCCTAAAACCTGAAGTCAGCTAAAAACAAGGATCAAAAAGGGGACACGGTGGGGCCAAGGGGACATTGTAGGACACCCAGAGCCTCAGCTCAGCCTTCGCTGGGACGCTCCTGCAGCGCCCGCAGCGCCATCCACATCTGGTCCTCGGTGCCGTGCAGCATCTTCACCTCCATGGTGTGGAACACGTGGAGACCGGTGGCGAGGACGAGGACGCCGAGGGCGAGGAAGGCCAGCAGGCAGAAGGAGAGCTTGGGGAAGGGCTGCTCTGCGCCCAGTCCGGCCAGTGTGCTCAGTGCAGCCGCAGCCTGCAGCAGCAGCAGCAGCAGGGCCAGCACGGCCATCCTGCCCGAGGAGTAGCGCTGCCGCTGCGCCGCCCGCAGCCCCACGCCCACCTCTGTCCGTGCCTCTGTCACCACATCTGCCAGCGCCGGGTCTGTGGGGACAGGAGCCCTCAGCAGGGTGGGACCCCCCTATACCATTCCTATACCCCCCCCATACCACCCCAATACCCCTCTCCCCATCCCCACCGCTCTGCAGCCCTCAACAGGCACCGCAAGGGGAAACATCCCCCCCCATCCAACTCCACCAGTCCATCCACCAGCCCCCCAGCACGTGGTGGATGCTGGCAGCAGGCCCCCAACTTACCAGCTGTGCCAGGGGTGGCACCCACAGGCTGTCCCTGCCTCTGGATGTGCAGTGTTGCCATCACGGCTTCATGGTCTGAGAAGGGGATGTCCATGCCTGGGGCTGGCCCTGTAGTGGTCTTCAGCTCTTCACACTTCACCGTGAAGCTGGTGATGGCCTGGGTGAGGGGACAAGGGGGTCACAGCAGTGCCTCACCCCCGCACAGCTGGTGGCCACACGCTCCCCTTACCTTGTAGAGGATGTAGTCAATGCGGATGCCCAGCGGGAAGGGCAGCAGCTCCGACTTGCCAGTGAAGCAGTTGTCAGGGACAAGGGTGCAGCCGTTCTTGCAGCCCTGAGAGAAGAGCCTGGGTGGGTGGGGGGCTCTTGGTGTGCCCTGGGACCCCACTCAGGGTCCCAGCTCATCTCAGCTCACCTCAAAGCGCGTGGCCTCAGCAAAGGCGTCCCGCAGCCCCGCCCAGCCACGCAGCAGCCGGATGCCCACATCTTCAGGGTGCATGTTCAGGTCCCCCCCTACCAGCACCACGTCTGCTGCCTTTGAGGTGTGTCTGTGGGGACAGGGGTGGCTGTCCTTCCCTGCCCTGCCCAGCACCAGACTGGAGTGACTGGGACCTGCCCAGTGCTCCTCAGCCTTATTCCTGACGGGGACTGGTGCAAGTGGGAGCTCTCTGCAGTACAAACTGCAGGGGCAGGGTGTCCTGGGGACCTGCAGGGGACACCCTGCAGCTGCTCACCTGATGAACTGTGCCAGCTCCCAGGCCTGCACCAGGCGGTGGGGCAGGTAGGCATCCTTCTCCCGGCAGTACTCGGCGTGCAGCTGGAGGGAGAGGGAGAGCAAAGGGGCTGTGACTCCCAGGCTGACACCTGCCCTGCTCCCAGGCTCCCTGCAAACCCACCTGACCCCTCTGAACAGCCCCTGCCAACACCTCTGTGTGTCACCCCTACTTGGTAGAGCCTGGGATGCTCTCACCCCACTGCACAACCAGGCTGTGGGTCCCTGCTCCCTGCCCCAAGCAATATTTTATTAAATCAGTGCATAGTCCAGGGCAGAGGGTGGAGAGCAGTGGTTAAAGCAAGGGGACAGTAAAAGAGGAGTATGGCCACTCATTCCCCTCATCCCATGCCGGGTTCTTCCCTGGGATGCTCACGTGGGTGACGTAGACGTTGAAGATGATCCCTGAGATCTTAATAATGACGAGGCCGACGGACTTGCCACAGAACCAGTCCCCGTGCTGGAGCTGCCAGAGGGGAAGAAGGGCAGGTCAGGGCCACTGAGGCTCTGTAGGGATGGACACCATGGTGCCCCCACCCCACTCACCATGTAGGGGTACCCATTCAGTGAGTACTGGTAGAGGAGCGTGTCCAGGATGGGGAACCTGGAGAAGACGCAGAGGCCACTGCCGATCACCCCACTGTGGGAGGGAAAAGGCACAGTGAGGAAATGTGGTTCCCAAAACCTCTGCCTCCCCCTCGCCCTGAGCCAGGAGGACTCCCTGGATGCCTGGATCCCAGTGTGCTCCTGTGAGCATCCCACTGCCCAGGCATGGGGTCTCCCACAGCGACAGAGGTGACCTAAAGCACCTGCACTGGTCTCTGTGAGGGGTAAACCCTGAGGACATGGCACAGCCCTGGCACTGCCCCACAGACAGCCCCGAGATGGGGCTGACCTTGCCCTTCTCACCTGCGGAAGTAATGGGAGAAGGGGTAACAGCCTGCTAGTTTCACCTTCAGCTCACTGTAGTCCTGCTCGCTCCACACCTGGAGAACAGTGGGACAGACTGAGAACAGTCACACTTTCATCCCCCAGGCTGGGAGTTGGCTCCCAAGCTGCCCTCACCTCCTGGAGCAGCACCAGGTCAAAGCTCTCCCGGCGCAGCGTGTCCCCGATGAGCCGCACGCGCTCCTGCCGCCGCTTGCTCAGGTAGCGGATGGCCCTGCCAGAGAGGGTGACAGTCAAAGCCTGGTGGGGACAGGGTGATGGGGGCTGTCAGGGCCCACTGTGACCCGAAACGGGGGAGAGAAGGAGGACTCCAGTACCAGTACAAGCAGGATGCAGATAAGAAAGGCAGGAGGGGGAAAGGGTCATATGAGGACATGGGGACAAGAGGGATATGCAGGGAGGCTGTTTGGAGACAGCTTCTCCTGCCTGCAGAACTGAGGCAGCTCATCCTTGCTTGGGGTGAAAATGGGGGTTTTTCTGAGGCTAACAAGCACAGAGAAGACAGAAGGAACTACCCAGCCAAGCACTTCATGACCGTCTGGGGCTGGAACAGAGGTGTGACCCCAACATGAAGGGGACATGAAGGTAACCCCAAGATGGGACCCCTCTCCCAGGGTGGTTCCACCATCTCCACCCACACAACCTGGCACAAACCCAGCAAAGCCTGGACTCACCAGCAGTTGAGGTCGAAGATCCGGAGGCGCAGGGTGGGATCTCCCTCCATTGCTTCTCGGGGAACACGGAGCAGAGGGGGGACCTGCAAGGAGTGGGGTTGGAGTGACAGTCCCGGGGAGCTGGTGCAGGATGCAAGGTGCAGGACAGAGCCAAGGAGCAAGGCTGGGAAGGCAGAAGGGCTGAACCGAGGCAAAGGCCAAGAAGGAAGGAAGGAAGAGTGCTTGGGGTACTCCAGGCCTTTCCTCTCCTTTCCTGCGTGCAAGGACCATCCCAAACCCTAAACTGCCCCTATACAGGGATCCATGTACCCAAAGCATGCAAGTGACCCTTCATCCAGTGGCTGGGGACACCGGTGGGCCAGGGATGGGGTACAGGACTCAACCCCCCTGCCTGTCAGTGAGTTGTGCTCCAGGATGGACTTTCATCCTGGTCTCAAAGAGGAGCTGCGAGGCACGGGCACGGGACACAGTCACACACCTCCCCACTAGGAAAGCCCACGGATCCTTTTCGAGACCCCAATCCCCGGCGGAGCCAGCAGCTTCGGAGCAGCCCCAGCTCTCCGGCAGCCCCGCTTCTCCCATGCCTGACCCTGTGAGATTATCCAGTTTCCGGTTTAGAAGCGAAAAAGAGCAACAGCGGAGCTCCAGGATGCCGGTGCGGGCAGCCGGGCTCTGCCTGCCCCGCCGGGATTACCGAGCGGCTCATCCCGTCCCTGAGCCGCGCTAATTAATGCCGGCAGCTTCTGCCAAGCCTAAACCCCCAGGGGCGCTCCCCGCTTCCCGAGGGATGGAGCGGGCGGCGGGGACAGCACCGGGACACGGAGCGGGACAGCGGCAACAGGTGGAGAGGGGACAGGAGCGGGACAAGCGGGGAGACAGGAGAGCGGGGACGGGAGCGGGGCAAGCGGGGAAACAGCGGGGAGCATCGGAGCTGCAGGAGGAGCGGGGGCGGCAGCGGGACAAGCGGAGGAGCGGAGCAATGGGAGGATCGGAGCTGCGGGAGGAGCGGAGCTACGGGACAAGCGAGGCCGGCAGCGGAGCAACAGGCGGAGCGGGGCCGGGAGCAGCGGGGCCGGGAGCAGCGGGGCCGGGAGCAGCGGGGCCGGGAGCAGCGGGGCCGGGAGCAGCGGGGCGCGGAGCGATCGGCGGGGCCGGGAGCGGACCTGCAGCGGGCCGGCAGCTCCGTGGGGCCGCAGGACTACGCGTCCCGGCAGGCAGCGGAGCGGGGCGGAAGGGGCAGGACCGGGGCCCGGGCAGGGGGGGTGAATGGGGCCGGGAAGGGCGGAGGGGGCCGGCCGGGTGTGGTGGGTGTAACGGGGAGCGATAGGTGTGGCGGGGCGCGCCGGGCTGCGGGAGGGATAGCGGGGGTACGGGCGGCTCGCAGGACCGGGGAAAGCGGCTGGGGGTGAAACGAGTCGCTTGTGTCCCCTGAGTGTAGGATGGGGTGTGTGTACGAACGGCGAGAAGGGCTTGGAGGGTGGTGTTGAGTGGTGGGACAGAGCAGCCCTCTGCCACCCTGTGGGCGACGGTGCGACCCCCTAAAAGCTGTTCCTGAATCCAGGGATGCTGCAGGGAAGCGCCTGCCAGCGCCAACCCAACCTTCCCCAAGCAAACCCTGCCGCAGTGATGCAAACTAGAGCAAAACACAGCTGGACGTGGCATCCTGGTACCCAGGAGAAGCGTCCCCCAGCCAAAGGGTTACACAGCAGCTCTCATAGTCCTGGCTGTTGAAGAAAGTCCCAAGAAATAAAACAGGAACTTCAGAACTGCTTGAGCCAACCCATGAACAAATAATTTTAATGTTTTTTTTTTCAGCAGACCGTAGTTTTCTCGGAGCTCCACAGTCTCCTCTCTTTGAAGTTGGACAGATACAGTAAACACAACAAATATATGATACAACCCATCACAGCTGGATTAAAAAAAAATACACAAAAAATATAATACATAAAAAAATGGATTTTTAACATTGTGGACTGACGCAGCTCTAAAAATGGTGATTGTAACCCTGGTAAGCTTTACAAAGTCTTTAAAAAAATAAAACAGTACTTCATGTGAAATTCATAAATACACTGGAGGAGAACGGAGGGGTTTGGGGGCAGGGGAGGGAGTTGAGAAAAGTGTCTCTGGGATGATGACTAAACCCCAGCCAGGGCTGCTGGGGGCACCAGTCTGTGTGCGTGGGGTGCAGTGTGAGCCCTGGGCTCGGTGCAGGCAGGAGGGAGGGAGGGATGGAGGCACAAACCGGTCCAGTTAACGAAGAGCTTCGTCCCCCATCGCGGCTGGGAGCGGGGCACGCCTGTGTTTTATGGTGGGGGGAGTTTTGAGTTTTCATTCCCAGAGTTTTAGATCAGTGAGTGAAACAGAAGAAAAAAAAAAAAACAACCCAAAACCCTACAAAACAACAAACAAACATGCTACATATGAGAACTTGGCCAGAGAGCCCCAGCACAGCCCTGGCATGGTTTGCCAGTGCCTGGCCTTGGATTTTTCCCTCTCCCTTTCCCCCTCTGCTCCGTCTGCCCTGCTCACAGCAGCTGCCTCAGTCCAGTCCCACCGAGCCCCTGGCCTGGCACAGGGCAGGGGTGGCTCTGCCCCATCCCAAAGGGATGGGTGGCTTATTCCCAGCAGCAAGAGGTCGAAGTCCCCATGCCTCACAAGACACGTGGCATCTAAGTGGCAGCCAAGGTGCTTTCCTGAGCTCTGGGGCTGTCCTTGCTCCTTGCACTGGCAGCTTTGTGCCTAAACCTGCCCTGTCTCCATCCCTGAGGGGCTGCAGTGCCCCTCTAAACACTCTGCCCTCCTTGCCCCTGCCTTCACTCCCATGCCAACCTGAGAAACCCATCCAGACCTGGCCACCTCGGGCTCCCTGTCCCCCTGCCAGCCTCCTGCCACTCTGCTCCCTGCCACCTCTGTCCCTCTGTGACCCTCTTGCACCCTGGGATTGCTTTCCCCAGACTCTGCCCTTGCAGTCACAGCCTCAGGACTGGGCACTCTGCCTTGGCTTATTTTGGGCTGCAGCCACAAAAATACCTCCAAGCTGGCCCAGTCCCTTATCCTGGCACCCCTCCTGTTCTCTGTCCCCTCTCTGTCCTCTCTGTCCCAAACTCTGCCACTGACAGCTTGGCCCTGCATTGCTCAGTGTGTTTTTTCCCTGCACGAGTCACCTCCCTGGCCACTTCCCACAGGATGCAGGTGAGTGGACGGAGCAGCCTGGAACAGCCATCGCAGAAAAAAGGCAAAAAAAGGTGAAGGAAGGAAAAAAACCAAACCAAAACAAAGAAAATGTACATATGCAAAGCAAATCAGGCAAATCTGCCCTCACTGCTCTCTACTCATGACTCCTCAGCAAGCAACCACAGTGGGGACACTGAGCCTGGGCCACCCCCAAGTGCAATTCCTGAAAGCGCACACAGAGCTCAGGGGATCCCACACAAAACCCAGCCAGAGATGGGGGCATCCCAAACCTTTCCCTAAAGACACTTTCAGCGCAGGGTGGGAGGGGAGCACCTGGGCACTGCAGAGGGCCATCAGCCTGACTACAAGCACGGTGTGCCTTTTTAAAAAGTATTAAAAAGCACTTTTCATTACAAAAAAAAAAAAAAAAAGGAAAAAAAGGAGCCATAAACCCCCGTGGTTTGCATTGTCAATGCCCTCATGCCTTCACTGCCACTGGTTCCCAGTGCCCCAGCTGGGCACAGAGAAGGAGCATCCTGGGGACAAGGCAGGGTCCCCCTCCTCCACTCTGCCCTGTCCTGAACGTCCATCCCCATGTCCCCACGGCCACCTGGGCTGTGCCACGTGGTGCCAATGCCACTGTCACTGCCAGGCCAATCGGTTTCAGACCAGACCTGGCACGGTGCTGCATCCTCCTGACTGTCAGTGCTTGCTCCTCTCCACTCAGGACCGGGGCCACTTCTGAGTGAGGGTGGGGTGAAAGGAGGGGTCGTTCTCTGCTCCGACGTCCTGCTGCTGCTGCTGGTGGCACGGTGGGATCCTGGCCTTCATCAGCAACACTGAGGGCTGGTCTCTCCCTCTCCAGCGCAGGATGTTGGGTTTCCTTTCTCCCTATGCTTCCTTTCCCATTCTTCTTTTTTTTTTTTTCTTTTTTTTTTTTGGTAATTTTATTTATTTATTTAAAAAAAAAAAAAGAAACTGTTCCTAAGTAGAAAACATCTGCGCTCACAAGTCAGTCTTTTTTGGCTATTGTGTTTCTTCCTCCTCCTTCTCCTCCTGTCTTCAAATGACTTCTCACAAGGCAACAGGCACGGGTGGCTTTTTCTGCACGGCCCCCTCCCTCCCCTGCACGCCCCTCGTGCCCCTGCCTGTCCCCAAGGGCCCCTAGTCCTTGACCAACTTGTACACGTGGTGCTGGGCGCCGTGCTCGCTGGTGGAGACCTCGAAAACGAAGGCAATGCAGAGCAAGGTTTCCTGGGTATCCCTGTTCGTAACAACCTGTGGCAGAGCAGAGTGTGTTAGGGGAGTGCTGTGCCCGTGGGCAGGTGCTGTTATTTGGGCTCAGGCACAGCCACTTTGCACCATGAAAAGATTTGCTATTGGTGGGGTCACACAGGCAGTAGCACAGCCAATTTAATTGCACCATCAGGGTTTACCACCAAGTTTTGGGGAGGTTGCACAGGCTCAGGAACAGCCTGAACTGCACCACTGAAAATTTGTTCATTTGTTTGGGGGAGGTTGCATTGGCTCAGGCACAGCCGCTGCATTTGCACCACCAAAATGCCGCTGCATTTGCACCACCAAAAGCTGCTACCCATTATTTGGTGAAGTCAAACAGTCAAACTCAGGCACAGCCAATTTAATTGCACTGTGAAAATTCTGCTCCCCATTATGTGGTAGATTTGCCCAGGCTTGGGCACAGCCACTTTGTTTGCACCACCAAGATTCTGCTCCCTGGAATTCAGGGGCTGTGCGGGCTCAGGCACAGGGGCCAGCAGGGTCGATGCAAGTGTGGGCTCCACACTCCTGGTGGGACACACGCCCTGGAGAAGGAGGGGAGGTACCTGCAGGATGGTGAAATTCTCCAGGACACTGTTCATCATGTACTTCTCTGGGAGGTGCTTGAGTTTGTGGATGAAGTTGATCATGTACTCGCACATGGGAGAGCGGTGGATGCGGTAGACGAACCGGCCGTTCTCCAGCCGTGCATACTCCGTCTGCAGGGGACAGCCAGGGTCAGCAGCTGTCCCATGGGTGGTGGTGGCCAACTGGGACACGGCAATGTCCTCTCCACTCCACCCATAAATGTGGTATAGGCACCCATGTGTCCTACACCCAGCTCTGGGACTTTTTCCATCTCAGGACCCGCCGTGAACCAACTCCCACCCCTTCCCGATGCAGTGGGGCATGGAACTCACCTCCACCTTCTCCACGACCTGCTTCCCAAAGGAGCACACCTTGGTGGAGACTGTGATGGTCATGTTCTCTGCACTGCTGTACTGGCTGCTGACACCATAGAAGGTCCCTGGCCCGTCCTGGATCGTGCTGTTCAGATCCGCCTGGAGAGGGGAGAGGGGGAGAGGCTCCCATGAGGCACCACCACACCCAGCCCTCGGTGGGGACAAGGGACACCAGCTCTCACTGCTCCCACTCTGCCAGTGGAATGCCCAACCCACAATGAGCCTGCAGCTCAAGGATGACCCTCCCCACCCTAGTCCCCCCCCAGCAGCATACCCAAAACTTGACGAGGAAGAAGGAGTTCTGGGGCCCGCGCTCATAGAGCTCCTTGAGGCCACCTTTCTTCTCAGGAAACTTGTCGTAGATCTGGCGGATGTCCACGGCCTCCAGCAGGGGGTCGCTGTACGAGGGGTTCGTCTGGCCGATGTGCACGAAGAGGTGTTTGCTGTACTGTAGGGAGCGGGGTGGGGACAGCAGCAGGACAGGTCAGGCAAGGGCAAGGTGCCACCAGGCATGGGGATGGAGGGATGGATGGATGGATGGATGGATGGATGGATGGATGGATGGATGGATGGATGGATGGATGGATGGGTGGATGGGTGGATGGGTGGATGGGTGGATGGGTGGATGGGTGGATGGGTGGAGGGATTTGAGATGGGTTTGGGATGGATTTGGGACGGATGGGCTCCATCCCAGGGGGGTGCTAGGTGTGTGGAGGGGACTGTTACCGTTTCGGCGTCCCGGGGCACCTCCATGAAGGCGGAGTACTCGAGCAGCCGGAGCTTGGTGGAGGCGATGGTGCGGTCCTGCCAGACCGGCACGGCCGAGGCAGCTGGCGGGAGCGGAGCCAAGGGCTCGTAACCTGGGGCAGGGGGAGTGACACGGGGGTGGAGGGGCAGCCAGGAACTGGGGTGAGCCCCTCCTGTAATGCCAGGGTGCTGCTGTCCCCACTGCAACCCTCACCCTCCGGTATCGCCCAGTACAGGGTGGTAAAACATGGGATGTGATGGGTGGAAAGGGACTGGAGGGGACCCAGCACAGGGTGGTTAAACTGGGATGTGCTGGGTAAAAAGGGACTGGAGGGGACCCAGCACAGTCCTGCTCACTGTGGAGCTTTGTGCTGGATTTAAACCCAGGTTTTTCCCCCAGCAGGGCTGGGGAGGAGACACAGGTGGGTGGCACTGTGGGTGGGAGGGGACAGAGGACAAATATGACCTGGCAGGGGCATGGGGTTCTCTCCAAGGGGGTAAGGACATGACTTACTGGCTAGTGATGGAGGCATGGGTGGCTGGATGGGGTAAGCTGGTTGTGCAAACGGTTTAATGCTGGAAAGGAAAAAGCACCATCAGGTTCCCAAGCCCGGGATCCCCCAGCCCCTTGCCAAGGCAGGGTCCTGCTGGTGCTGGGTGTGGAGGGGTCTGTACTTACTCCTGAGAGGGTCCAGGCTGTCCTGGGATAGGCCCACTCCAAAACTGGGGAAACAGCACAGGGAAGGGTCAGTGGCTTCTGACTCCCCCCACTCCCAAAATTTCCCTCCTCACCTGCTGCAAACAGCAGGGAGCCCCTGCACTGCCACCACGGCTGAGAATGGCTGTTGAACATCCCCCTGCCCCCTGTGTGGCCCCTGGTGTCCCCACCACCCCGGGGTGTCCCCGTGTGGGGGGCGTGGGGCTGTCCTCACCCTGGGGGCAGCAGAGAAGACGGCCTGAGGAAGAGGAGGGGGGGGGCTGAGCTTGTTCTGCAGGACGCTGGCCGACACAATCTGCGCCGAGGACATGGAAGCCATGCTCTGCAGAGCCTTATCCTTCGAGACCTGGTCCTGAGGGAAAAAAAGGGGACAGGAGGGAAGGGGGGGTTACAGGGGCACACTGAGCTCCCTCAATCCCAGCGTGCCTGACAGGTTTTGCAAAGCCAGCAGCCAATCCCACAGCCCAGCGGAGGGACGGTGCAGAGGGATCCCCCCCCACCCCTCTCAAACATTAATTAACACTTGAAGCTTGCCAATATCCTCTGGGCAAAAGCTGATGGGTCTGGAAAATGCCCCCTCCCACTGCTGGTGGCCCTCTCCCCTTGGGGGAGGATGTGAAGGGTTTTTAGCCCCTCCACTGGAGAGGGCAAAATGCAATGTGGAACAAAAGGAATTTCAGACTCAAGCTCAACTTACCAAGTTCATGGCCTGTCCAAAAAAGAAAGGAAAACAGAAGGTTAGAGCATTGTAGGATTCTTTGGGTACTCTGTACACCTCCCCTAAGTCAGTGCTGCTGTCAGCTGGGACAGAGTTAATTTTCTCCACAGCACAGGCACGGGGTGGCTGTGAAGAGCTGTGAAAAGAATCAACCCTACCCCAGCTGAAACCAGCAGAGTTTGGTATCCCCCACCCTGGCTCATCACCACAGACCCATGGGGGGAGTGAACCCTTGACCTGGCTGCTCACCAGGGGAGGCACGTGGTGGCCACGGATGCCCAGGCTCAATCCCACCAGGAATGGGATCCCAGAGCCCCACACCCCCTCTTTCAAGGGGTCACTTTGGCAAGCCAGGCCTGTGCCTTCCTTGCCTTTTTAAATATCCTCTACAGCCTTCTCAGAGGCCCCCAGTGCCTGCAGCCAGGGCATGGAGAGGAAGAGCTGCTGGGATGCCCTGGGACGTGGGCATCAAGTCCCCCACAGGCAGGAAAACCTCAAGCACAACCCCCTGTGCTGTGTGTGCATCGATAGAGGAGATCAATAGTTTTTCCTCTTCTCTTTTGCTCCAAAGGTCACAGCACTGCTGGGCAGGAGCTCCAGGGCTCCCACGTCTTGCCCGGAGCAGGGCTGCTCCTCCACCTGCATGGCCAGGACACGTTCGTGCTGGTCCCAGTGCACACCCTCTGCTTTCCCTCTGAACCTTCCCCAGGATCAATGCTTCATTTATTTTCACCTGGGGCAGGGCAGGAGGGCGGGCGTGCAGCCACATGCCGGGAGCACGAACACGCACATGACTGCAGCTCCAAAACACAGATACTGCTCATGGAGCTGAGCTTTCATCCCCCAGGACAGTGCTGGGTGAGGGCAGGGGGCTGCCTGCACTGATCTCGGGAAGGGATGTTCTGTATCCCTGAATATTGTTCAGGGGGATCTCTGCCCTGGCTGTTCCATGCCAGAATCCTGCAGGCAGCGTGGCTGGGGATGGAGAGCACAGCCATGGACCCCTGGGGTCACTCCTGCCTCCAACTCCTTGCTCTGCTCTGTGCCATGTGGCAAGGAAAGATATTTTATAATTTTATTTTTTTATTTTCTACTATTTTATTTTATATATTTATTTTATATTTATTTTATTTTATTTTATTTTATTTTATTTAATTTTATTGTAAGAAAAACTTCTGCTGTTGTTCACTTTGCTGCCCCTCTCACTTCCCTGACTGCCCTTCTTGGGGCTGGAGACTGGGTTTAAGACATACAAGCCCAAAGGAGCATCCCAAAATAGTTTCAGGTGCTCTCTCCTGGTTTCTCCTGGCAGAGCAAACTTGTCTGGCTGTGGGAGCTCTCCTGGCATCCTGCTCACGGGGCACTGGGGTCCCTGCTGAAGGGCTTTGGGGAGCACATCTTGGTGGGCTCCCAGGCAGCACAAGCTGGAGTTTGTTAAAGCTCTGAGGATGAAAATGCTCCAGCTCTGACAGTGGCCTCCACTGCGAGCCCCTGTTGGAGAGGGACACAGCACCCAGGACAGGGGGAGCTGGTGATGCCTTTGCGTCCTCCAGGTCAGCAGGCTGAAAGATTTTCTGGGCTCCCACCCACACAGCAAGGCAGCAAATCACCCCTGGAGCTACCCAAGGAGATGCTCCCTGGTGTGACAGTGCAGAGATTACTTGGGCACATCACAGGAGCTGGCTGTCCCCAGTGGGGGCTGCGCAGTGGGGACCTCTCTGTCCCCCACCTCACACCATGAGGGTCCAACCCCCAGTCCTGCCCATGTCCCCCCATCATCACCCTCCCCACTGCCACCAAAAGTTTGGTGGGAACAGTTAAGGAAAGGTTAGTTGGGCTCCAGTTAGGAGGAAGGAAAGAAGGAAGGAAGGAAAGAAAAGCCAACCAGAAAAGAGAGAGAGAATGATCCATTTTTTTCTCACTTGGCTCCCTTGGCTCCTGGCACTGCTGTGCCCCTGTCCCCAGCAGCACAGCCCCACGTGGACCTGCTGCCACTCACATCCCTGGGGTGCCCCTGGGCTGTGCTCACATCCTAGTGCATCACAAGCCACTGGACTGGCAGCCTGCACAGACTCCTGGAGCCCCCCTGCTTCTGCCCACGTCCCACTGGCACCGGCTCTGAGCAGGGCCAGGTCTCAGTCATGGAGGGGAATGGGCCTTTGCACACCTTGAACCTCACTGGCTGCCCTGGGGGGGCCCTTCTCCTCATGGGAGAACCCCTGATGGGCCAAAAGAAGGGGCAGCCCTTGAGCATCACCAGAGGAGGGTTTAAACCCACATCTCCCCATGGCAGAGTCCTCGCCTGGACGCAAAGAGGGGATTTGGGACCCAAATTCACCCTCCTGGAGGGAAGAGAAGAGCTCTGCTGGCCCTCCTTGCACTTCTCTCCGCGCATCCCACAACGATGCCTC
This sequence comes from Eopsaltria australis, assembly GCA_034509425.1. Taxonomy (NCBI): domain Eukaryota; kingdom Metazoa; phylum Chordata; class Aves; order Passeriformes; family Petroicidae; genus Eopsaltria; species Eopsaltria australis. Next base: position 56,278 of record JAVTVJ010000660.1, read on the forward strand.
GTAAAAACCATCTGATCCAAGGAGCCAAGTGAGGGGGAGGAAAAAAACCACCAAAAAAAAGAGAGGTAAAACAGGAAAGCAAGCAGCACACCGCAGAGCCGAGTGCGTTAGTCGTCAGCAGGCGGGGGCCAGGCGAGGCAGGGCGTACCTTCAGCTTGGACTGAATCTCACGAGATTTCCGTCGGGCAAGAACCTGCAAGTGGCTAGAGACCTGCAGAGAGAGAGCAGAAGGAGAGGGGGAACAGCAGAGCCGTCAACCAGAGGAAAGGAGGAGGAAGGAGAGGGGCTGCCCATGCTCACAGAGACACCGCCGCGGACACCTGGGCAAGGGCGTCAACGTACCTTGATGCCAACCTGGTACTCCCGCACCTTCTTCCGAGCTAGAACCTGGATGTGGCTGGACACCTAGGGCCCGCCACGCCGTTCGGAAAGGAAAACACAGAGAGCGTGAAGATACGTTCCCCCTGCAGGGCGGGAGGCTGAGCCCGGGGGAGGGAGTGTGCAGAAATGGGGCAGCACTTCGGCTGCTCCTGGAGATGCTGAGGAAGGAAAAGTTGTGGGGTGCCTCGGTGCTGGGGTGATGCTGGTTTGAGCCCAGCCCAGGCTGGGGTGAGGCTCCTTGGCGTGCTGCAGTGGAGGGGGTCCCCATTTACCATCTCTTGGGGACAGACTGACAGATGCTGCCAGTCTCTGTGAGCACCATAAGCTGACGATACAGCCTGGCAGGTTTGAGGTGCCCAGGGTTACTCGGTGAGGCTGGTGGGTCCAGGAGGGACTGGCACATTGCCCCAGGGCTCCTGCTGGGTTTGCATGTGGGAAAGGTGAGAAAGGTTGGGGTTTGTGTGTCCAGGCCCCAGTAGGAGTAAGATCTAAAGAAAAGGGGCTGATGTCCATGCAGGAGAGGCACAGCATGGCTGGGGGGCCATCCACAGGAAGGGTGGGCATCCATGCACCCACAGGGCTTCAGGGCTGATTTTGGCAAGAACCTGCTCCCACTGGTGCCAGGCTGTCCAAGAGGAGACACCAGGCTGTCCAGGAGATGACTGCACAGAGGGATCAGTGCCATGTGTGCTCTCTCCCAAGTTCCCCCAGAGCATTTCATCCTTCCCCCATGGAGGGGTGGCCCAGATAAGTCTTTAAGCCAGAAATGAAGTTTTGCTTGGCACTGGGCTGAACACAAAACCAGTGGCCAGACCCTGGTCCCTCTCCTTTCAGCAGAAGTCCTGGAGGAATGACCCCTGCAGTGTCTGGGGACCAGCATCCCTCTCTTGTGGGGCCTTGTGGCATGGCACAGTCCCAGAATAAGTGTCCCAAACCCAACCATCTCCTTGTGGTGGGAGATGCTCTCAAGCATCCGAGGCTCTGCTGGGACAGGTGGCCTGGCTGCCAGCTCCAGGCCACCACGAGGGGAGGGAAGAGTCACTGGACACATGACAAAGGGACAAGTCCCATCGAGGGCTGCAGCAGCCCACTCCTCACACAGGTTTGGTGCAGCAGGGGCTTGCAGGGACCTCTGTGTTCTCCTGCCCTGCTGGCATCCCTGCCTGTGCTGTATCCCTGCCTGCCCCAGCATCCAACCAGGGCAGTGAGAGCAGGGCAAGGGCTCTGTGGCACCTCCAGCCCCACCAGGAGCAGCCCCACAGCTCCACACAGCCCCATGGATCCCTGGCTGGGATGGGGACGCCTTGCTCTCAGCCCGTGGGGTTTGGAGTGCCTTTGCTGTGGCACAAGTGGCATAAAGCCTGGCAAGGGGCAGAGACAGAAGGGTCCCCAGACCCAGGAGATGCAGCAGAGAGACCCATGCAGACACAGACACACTCATTGCCTGGAGAGAGAGTTTGGGGGCTCCTGGCATTCACAGGGTTACCCCAACCAGCTGGGGGGCCTGGGTGCTCTCTGCCCCCACACTCCCATTTTCCAGGCATCCTGGGAGAGAAGAAGCCCCAAGGGCTTTGTGCTCCCAGGTGCTTTGTGCTCCCAGGCGAACCTCCTCGCAGAGGATGGGGGACCTGCTGGCAGCAGCGGCGGCTTGAGGAGGGGACGCAGAGGAAGAGCCGGACATCCGCTGCCCCTCGGGCTTACCTGGCACCGCCTCCCACCCCGCCCCGAGCCCAGGCCAGGAGGAAAAGCAGAGCAACGCCTCACCTGCTTCCTCGTCCGTGTCTTCCCCGTTCGCAGCTTGATGTAGCGGGCGATCAGCTCGTTACGACCTGCGGGCAGAGCCTGGGGTCAGCCCCGGCACTCGAGGGGCATCAGCCCCAAACCCCGCGGTCCCCCCGGGCTGGCCAGGGACGCGCTGCCAGGAGGTGGCGCTGCCGCGACAGCGCCGGGGCGACCTCGGGGACACGGGGGTGGCCAGGGCAGGGCACCCACCCCGCGCCCCCCTGCCATCGCAGCCCCCGGGGCTCACAGCGAGGTGACAGCGAGCAGGGACCGCCAGCACAGCCCCGCCTCAATCCACAGACCCCCCAAACCCCATCCCAGCCGGAGCCCCCCACCAGAGCCAGCGAACCCACCCCGGGCAGCCGCGCCCGCGGGGGTCCCGGGCTGTCCCCCCCCGCCCCGGCACCCCCGCTTCCCGTTCCCAAGCCGTGCTGGCCTTTCCACCAATATTTCCTAACGTCCTGGGCTAATTCGAAGCAGAAGTTGCTTTTGCGCCACATTTCAGGGGCCAGCTGTGGCCAATCTACGTTCAAACGTCAGAGCAGCTGGGAGCTTTCTTCTCCCGGCCCCGGCCCCCCCGGCCCCCGCCGCCGCCCCCCGCGCACGGGGGCAGCCAGGCACGCCAGATTTATTTTAATGGACCAGATGGTCGCGGTTGGAACTTGTCGAAATGCCCTTGGAGCGGGTTTCGGCTTTAAAAGAATAAAAAAAATCCCTTTAAAAAAAATTAAAAAATACCCCCCTCCCCTCCTCTTCCACCACGATTGGCCCCCTCCCAGCCCCACAGCAACTGGGCCCTCCTGGGGGGACACACACACACATGGGGACAGACAGGGCCAGGTGGCACGCAGAGACAGCTGCCCCTTGGGGTGCCCGTGCCAGGCGGGAGCTGGTGGGTGGGTGACAATGGGGGTACCCCTTGCACAGCCAGCACGGCCCCCTGGTGTCACCCTGAAGCGCTGAGCACAGCTCCAAATCCTTCTGCCTCCCACCTCTCCTGGCTCCCACCCCTCCTGGCTCCCGTTAGCACCCAGCAGGGGTCAGGTCTTACAGGGTGTCCCTTAAGCCCAGGGGAGGTGACACCCATAGAAGGGACCCTGCTGCTGAGCCCCAGTTTGGGGGTACACCTTCAAAATCCCCCTTTGCACGCCCTGCTCCTGAATCCCATCCTCTCCCCCCACGCACCCTGCCTGTGGGAAAGAAATATGGGGAAAAAATACAGGAGAGAAAGGTGGGTGCCCTCCTGGACTCGGTGGGCCAGTGCCAGCCCTAGTGCCCAGCATCCAGGGCCAGCATCCCCTGTGCCCATCCTGCCTCACACCATGCCCAGGGCTGCACCCTCACAGCCATCCCTGTGCCCACGTGCCCTGTGCCTTGTCCCCTTCCCTGTGATTCATCTGGACCGTGCCATTCCCTCCGAGAGGGCACGTCCTCCTCCAAATTACCACATTCCCCAAATTCCTCTCCCCTGACACCACCACGTGAACCAGTTGGACAGGCTGGGTTAAAAATAACCCATCCAACAGCCGAGTGCAGCAAGGCCCAGTGTGCCCGTGCTGGGTCCTGGCTCCCCAGCTCCCACCTGCTTTGCCACCCCCGCAGTGCTGGCTCCAGTGTGGCAGGGGCTGGCACGGCCATGAGCACCCAGGAAACCCCCAAAAAGAGGGGTGGTGAAGGAGAGCAGAGGAACTGGCACACCACAATGCTGCATGCTGGCACTGCCTGTGCTGCCAGTGCCCCTGGTGTGCTTGGAAATGCCAGCCAGGGGTCCTGGGGGTCCCAGTGGGGAGGTGCTGGGGAAGGTTGGGGGAGATGAAAGGCAGCCGGCAGGGGCTGCTGCCTCTTTAAGCAGCTGCCAGATGTCTCTGAAAGGCTGGAAAAACCGGTTGGGGCGTGCTTCGAAGGGCCAGGCTCCCGGCGGCACTTCAGCTATTCCCGGAGAAATCCAAAAAATGCACACGCTTGGGAAGCCCTGTGCTCCCCCTCACCCCGCTCCTCCACCAGCCCCGATGCCGTGGGCTGGGGGCTCTGGCAAATGGGGGGGCGGAGGGCACAGGTAGCTGGCATGGGTGTGGGGACAGTGGCATAGCACTCTCCAGAAAGCCTTGTCCCTTTTGCCCCTCTCTGCTGGCACAGGGTGAGCCATTGCTGTGCAGCAGCATCCTGGGCAGGTGTATTTTGGAGGCTGGGGACAGAGATGCCAGCCCTGGTCCTGTTGACACCATGGGGTGATGGTAATGTGGCAGCCTGTGCCTGACTTGGAGGTCACTGGCTCTTGGGGGTGACATCATGGGCTGTGTAGGGGAGGAGGAAACAGTCCCTACCCTGGCAGGGATAGGGCGTTTTGGGAGACACCGAAAACAAGGCTGACACCTCCAAAATCATCACCCCAGTGGGGCTGACCAGCCCCGCTGCCGCCAATGAAGTCACCAAAAACTGAGCAGAGCGCAGGTGGCCCAGAGTGGGTGAGTGGCCCTTGCCACAGGGTGCTCTGGCCACCAGGTCCGGTCGGGGAAGGTTTGGGGAGGGATGCAGAGGCCCAGGGGAGCAGGAGGGCTGGGGCTGCCCTGGCCCCGCAGTCCCGCGCCCGCTCCCTGCCCCACGGCTTCACCAAACCAGTCGGTCCGGCAGGGCCGAGAGAGGGAGGGAGCGGGAGGGAGAGCCCAGCACAGGGAGGGGACGCGGGTCACTGCCACCTCCCCAGCCCAGCTCCTGGATGAACCCGGGCCAGCTGCTTTCGGGGTTGGGGGATGCTCGAGGGCGATGCCCCAGCGTGGGTTTGGAGCACGAGGTTTCGCTTCAGCCCTGGCCACCCCGTCCTGGCTGGCAGCTCCATCCTGCCCCCGTCACTCACCGTACATCTTGCCCTCATCTGAGAGGATGATTTTCCGCCGGCCGCAGGGTGGGTAGATCGCCAGCGCCTCCTGGAAGCTCTGCTCGATGTCTGGACTCCACACACCCTCGGCATCATTGTCCAGACTCTTGTCCATGCCGTCCTGGCCATCTTCCCGCCCCTCCCCGGGGCTGCCGCTGGCGTTCCAGCTGTTGGACGCTATGGTGCTGGCTGCTCTGGGCTCCGACCCCGAGCCCCCACGGATACACGACAACCTGCTGGGACACAGGGGACACCTGTCAGACCCAGGAACCTTTGCTGGGGGTGTGGGTGCAGTGACAGCATGGTGCCAGGTCTGGCCCTTGTCCTGTTCCCACTTGCACCCGGAGCAGCACCTCATTGTAGGGCATCAGACACACAAACAGGCTGTCCTTTGGGGCAGAGCATGATTTCTGTGAGTACCCCCAAATCCAAGTCACAAGTGACCACACAGGATCCATACAAATAAAGTTTGGGAAGGAAACTACCCTGGCTACTGTATTATCCATACAAGGAACTTGGGCACATGGTGTTTATGGCTGACACCTCAGGACAGGGTGGCAGCAGCCCCACAGCCTGTGAACCCTGACCCTGCAGCAGTACCCACTGCCAAACAGCAATCTCTTTGGGCAAGCTGGCCCAAAAAACACCCCTAGGCCCCAAAATCCCAGCTCCACCATGCCTGGCAAAGGCAGAGCCGGGATTTGAAGGGAGATGCTGAGCAGCTCCAAGCCAGACCCCACTAATGGGAACCAGGTGGCCAGAGCCATCCAGCAGCCCTTCCCCTGGTACCAGGAGAGGCCCCCCACCCTGAGGATGCTCAGCTGGGGCCCTGGGCCCTCCCCAGCTGGTGGGTGATGCTGGGGAGCCTTCAATCCTCCTCCTCTTCCTCCTCCTCTTGCCCTGCTCCCAGCGCAGCGTTTCAGTGTTTTGCAATAACATGTTTGGCGGCAGCTGCCGGCGGTGGGAGCAGAGAGGTGTCTCCTGCGCCGCCGCGCTTCCCGGACGGGCTGGGAGTGTACAAAGGTCTCCGGCACAGACATCTCCTTTTAAAGGAACTGCTGAGCCCGCTGGCTCAAGTGCGCTGCGAGGCCTTGCTGCCTCTTTCTTTTTTTTTTTTTTTTTTCCTTTTATAAAAAAAGAAACTTAGCCCCCCCATCCCTCTCTCCCTCGTCGCGATGTGATGTCAGCCCCTCCGGTCCCGCCGCCCGTCCCTGCCCGCGTCCCCCCCGCCGCCGCTCCCCCTCTTGCTGAGCACTGTGGCCAAATAAGGAGAACTGGATTGTAGGATCGAGCCAGCCGGCCAAGGGAGGGATGGCGGCAGCGGTGCCGGACGGGCCCGTGGCACCCCGGCTGTGCCTGCTGCTGGGGGCTCCGTGGGGCAGCCCCTGGCAGGGATGCAGGGTCCAAACCCAGCAGGGTATTGGGGATGGGAACACCAGGACTGGGCATTGCACAGGGATGGCGAGGGTGGCATTTGGGGACAGGCCCAGCGGGACCCTTGCTCCTCCCTGCAGCCCAGCAGGCACATCAGGGCTCTGTCCCAGTGGGGCACCCCACCTACACTGGGGCGCAGCTGCCTTGGTGCTGAACCCCGGCTGCTTCACAGCAGCCCAGGACCCCGTGGCAGACGAGGACCCCGAGACATGGGGGGACCTGAGAGTCCTCAGCTTCTGCAGCAGCCCAAGACCCTGCAGCCCCCAAAGACCTCAGTGGTCTCAGACCCCACAGCAGCACCATGGCAGCCCCAGACCCCTCAGCACTGTGGCAGCTCAGCAGCCCCCAGTCTCAAGACACCTCAGTGGTCAGGGACTCTGCAGCCCAGTGCCAGCCCAGGACCCAGCAGCATCCCAGGGCCCCACAGCAGCACAGGGCTGCCATCAGCTCACCCTAACAGGGGAAAGCCCCAAGACCTGGTGCCAGAGCACTTTACAGGGACTCACCAGACCCCCTGCCCTCCTCAGCTGACGGGTGTTTTGAGGGCCAAAGGGAAAGCCATAGGGCTGAGAGCAAAACCACGGGGCTGGCTGCACCACTGCAGGCAGTGTGCCCAGTGCCCTGGGTCACCGTGCCAGGCACTGCCTGCACGGGCAGGGTGACAGCTGACCCCACATGCGACACACGTGTCCCCCTGCCTTGGAGGTCCCCAGCCCCCTCCACCCCACTCCCCCTCCAGCAGGGAAATCCCAGCCCAGCCTTTTCAGGGAAGCTGGGAGAGGAGGGAGGGTGATGCTGGGGCCCCGGCCAAGGTGCGAGGAAGCAGCTCCTCCTCCTTCTCCTCCTCCTCCTTCTCCTCCTCCTCCTCCTCCTCCACCGAACCTGCTTTTGGCCAGGCGAAGACATTGGATTTCCTGGAGGGAGGGTGCATGCACCGCGCTGACGCAAGGCACGGCCGAGTGCCGCTCCACCCTGCCCTTACAAAACACCAACAACAGCAGCAATTAGGGAACCGGCACGGCTGGACGGCCTGCGGAGACCGCGGCCAGACCTGCTCCGGGCAGGGAAGGGGACCGGACCTGCCAGAAACCGTGTCACCGGCTCCTGCAGCCTCCCAGCTGCTCCCCAGGGACCTGGGCAGGAAGACCACCCCTCCCACAGCACGGGCATCTCTGCAGGCTTTGGGCATCCCAGGACCATTGACCCACATCCCCAGGGGATGCTCGCCCACTCTGAGGATGCTCAGCACCCGTGATCACCGACACCCACGTCAGGAGGGTGTCCCCACATCCAGCTCACTCTCCCCTCGCACCCTGAATTTGTGGGGAGGACACACTCCAGCCCACAGCTTTCGAGGGTGATGGAAGGGGCTGCACCCTTGTGAGGTCCCCCGGTGGATGCGGTGCCCACAGCAGGCAGGGGAGGATGGCTCCAGGGCAGCCCTTATCTCCCGGTGAGGTCAAGGCTGCCCAGGAGACCGGGACGGTGTTCCCACGGCTCCCAGAGCTCGGCCCCAGCACCACGTGCGGGGGACGTGAGGGAAAGCCAGGGTTTGAGCAAGCAGTCACCCTGCTGGGAGAGCTGTGTGCGGCTGGGGACTCTACTAAAGCAACAAGAAACCTCTTTTAAACCCTGCAAAAGCAAAGAGGGAAGGGTGCCTGAGAGATGGGCGTTTTGTGGCAGGTGAGGGAAGGAAATACTTTGGAGTCTGCAGTCAGAGAAGCACCGTGGGCACCCTTTGAGTGTCAAAAGGCAGCAGCAAGGTGCTGCTGGATCCAGCACAACCAGCTGTGATAGGGATCGGGTCAGGGACGTGTGGGGTGGCACAGGGGAGAGTACTTGGGGCTGGGAGCATGGGGACATTGTGACATTGGCAAATGTGCCCATCACCCCCACAATGCCCCTGTGCACCCAGTCCTCGTCCTTGTCCTGTGCCGCCAAGCTGGGGGACAGCATATTTCTCTTCCCCGGCATGGTCAGCCCCAAAAGCATCACCCCACCTGGAGCACCATGAGGCACAGCCCCAACAGCCCTTGCACTGCCCCAAACCCGTGTGTCCAGCCCAAACTGGGACAGGGGTGGTGGCTGTTGTCACAGCATCTCCTCAAACCACCTGGACTGGAGGGCATGGTCACCAGCACTCGCTTCACGAGGGGGACTGCAGCACAGCATGTCCCCAGCTGGCACTGTCCAGAGGGACAAGGTGTGGGGCAGAGCAGTCCCAAGGACTCCTCCTTACCTGGGGCTCCCTCAGCCTGTGGTGGGGGACACCAGGACAAAAAGACTCTGCAGAGATGCTGGGACACTGCAGAGGCAAAGAACCCTGCAAAGACAGGGAGGGGGGGTCCAGCTGCATCCTGGCTCCATCCTGCCTCCCCATGCAGAGGGCCCAGGGCAATCCAGCCCTTCTCCCTCCCCCCTGCACCCAGACCCCACGGCAAAAGGATAAAAGTTCATGACAAGCCTGGGCAGGACCAGCACAGAGCAGCTCAGCCTCGCGCCGGCTCAGTGCCGCCCGCGCCAGCCCTGTGGGGGAACACGAGCTGCTATCACCCCGTCCCTGTCACCGTGACTGATGGCACCCACACTCCAGAGGTGAGGGGGACACGAGTCCCCATCCTCCCTAGTGCCAGGAGTGCTCTGTGAGACCCCAAAGCTGAGGCTGCAGGGCACCCCAGCTCCTGCGTGTCCTGGTGCATTGGGGCTCAGTGAGAGCACGGCTGGGCCCTGATACAGGCAGTGATTTGTCACAGGCAGAGGTTTTTGTTAATGTGCCCCTCGTTTCAGGCAGGGGAGTGCTGGCTGGGGGCCGTGTCCCTGCTCCTGCCTCTCCCCACCTGGTGACAAGGCCGGGAGGAATGCTGCCCACACGGTCACACGGCCACCAGCTCTGCAGAGCCCCTCCAGGGAAACCCAAAAGCTGTGGAGCTCCTGGGGGACACCAGTGAGACCACAGCCCACAAGAGAAGATGCTGCCCTGTCCACTGCAGTGCGCAGAGCGGGATGCTCTTGGCTCTGCCAAGGATGACCCTGCAGCTCTCCACAGGAGCCCTACAGCCCTGGCACCTTGCCCAGGGAACCTTTGGGAACACCGTGCCCCATTCCCGCAGGGAAACACCACCGTGGCTGGCACATGGCTGTCCCGGGGACAGCTAGAGCTCACCCAGGGGGGTGGCAGCGGCTGAGCAGAAGCAGCACGGCAGGAGGGTGGCGAAAGGAGGTTTGTTTACATTGCACTCCTCTTCCAAACAGCTCTCAGGCTGCGGTGAGGGATTCCCTGGCTCCTGGAGGGAAGGGTGGCCACCCTGCTCTCTCCCACCCAGGTTTGCACCTCCTGTGTGGCCACGTCCTCTACGAAGGGTCCCCATGCGCAGTCTGGGGACCCAGGTGGTGGCAGAGCCCCCAGTGCACCAGGCCAGCTCCCCGTGAGACAGCCCAACTAATTTCCTCCCCTCTATCACTTCCTGTCCCTTCCGGCTTGGCGGGCGGCTCAGGAAGCAATCGGAGTGAGGAAACCGCAGGAAGCCACGTGGCAGCATCCCACCAGGGTCTCAAGGACTGCCAGGGCTGCCCCAGGCTCCCCATGACCCCCAGCTCCAGCTGGACCCCCACAGCCCAAGGGTCCCCCAGCTCCCAGCAAAGCCCCGAGCCTCCAGCTGGCAGGGATGTGGCTGGTCCTCGCTCAGCAGTGCAAGGTCAAGGGATGCTCACACCCCTCATCCCACAGGGCTGTGGATGAACAAAGAGAGAACGTGAGCGATTAGCTCCCAAAATATTTGGGCAGAGAGGAGGAAGGGGATGAGGCAAACCCAGGGCACAGCTCCCCCCTAACGGCGGAATCGCGGGCATCCAAACCAAGCCCTCCATCCCCTCCTCTTCCCCAGTCCTGGCAGGGTGGCAGAGCTGGGTTTCGGCTTCTGGAGGACCTGAGCCGGTTTAGCTCGAGTCTTGAGGCTCAGGACCCGAGGGCAGAGGACAGACGGACACTGTAACCCAGCGTGCCTCCCTGGCCCAATTACGCTGCCCTGCCCAGCCAGGACGGGGCGTTTCACCCAGCAGCGCATAAATAGAAAGCTTTTAGAGCATTAATTGCTCTCTGTGTTATGAAACGAGCTGGATGGAAACAACAGGGTTGGAGTTGCCTGCTGGGGATGGGCCACCCCCATGCTGTCCCGTGACACCCCCAGTGCTGGTGGCCCATGGCACAGCCAGTGCTGGACACAGCACCCGCTGGCGACTGATGAATTTGCCAAAATACATCCATCCTGGGATGTCTGCCCCTGAACATCCCCGGTGGGTGAGCTCAGAGTGGCCAACAAGCCCTGAGTCCTTGGCGACTCCCAGCTTGTCCCAAGGGGAAGCCAAGGGTCAGGAGAGCACCAGGGAAGCCTGGGTCAGGCAGTTCTGTGGCTGCAGTGGGACAGTGTCCTGCCACTGGGGCCAGCCAGGCATGCCAGGGACCCCACCAGCCCCCTGTCCTGCTCCTAGGAGGAGAAATACCTCCACAAAAGAGCTCCAGGTGCTGCTGACCCCATTTTATGCCATTGTAGCAGGGCCAGGGAAAACAACTCCCAGGGGACCGTAGCAGGCAAGGAGGAGGAGGAGAAGGAGGAGGAGGAGGAAGGCTGCAATGAATTTCACACCTGCCCCCAGCCGCCTCCGCCCCCGTGAAACCCAAGCCTGCCCAGGCAGCAGCTGTACCCACTGCCCGGACTGTGGCACCCACTGGAGCCCAGGGTTAGCCCTGACTGCCACACTCACAGATCCCAACCACAGAAACCCCGTGAGATGGGGGATGTGAGAACTGATTGAGGGGGATCAGCTCCTGAGACACTGGCAGGGCGGCTGTCAGGCATTACCACCCCAGCCAAGACACGGAGATGTCCCTGGCTGCCAGAGGCTGGCACAGAATGTGACACAGCACTGTCACCTGGCCACTGTCACCCCTGGGAGGGGGCAGGCTTCCCTGCCCTCCTGCAAAGAGCTCAGAAGCTCGAAGCAGTGCCCAGCTGAGGTCCTGCGGGAGCTGCGATAGCAGGTACAGGCTGCCCTACACAAACCCCATCAGTGACTTATTCCCAGAAAGGGATATTTTGATTTAGCACCATTTTAGTGCCACCACCCCAGACAGTCCCAGCGAGCAATTCCTTGGGCATGCCAGGAGCGTGCTGGGAGCCCGTGGCAGCTCATCGCCTTCTCCCAGCATCTCCTGCCACTGCCCAAGCTGAGAGCTGGAGACGGGCACAGCGACTCCAGCTCCCGCAGACTGAAAAATTGCTCTGGAATCCTTGGGGAGGAAAATTGCTAAAAATACATGGAGGCAGTATTCTTGGTAAAAGAAGGAGCTCCAGTGAGGAGCATGGCCCAAGAGTGCCACAGAGCCTGGCACAGTATTTAGACCCCTGCCCAGCACACTGCTGTCCAAACACCACCGCTGGACCCTGACAGCTCTGCAGTGCCACCCCAGCAAGGCTGCGAGGGGACACAGCAGCCACCCCACGCAAGAGCTGGAGCCCAAACTCATGCCATAGCTGGGCACAGGTGCTGGCAAGCACGAAAGCAGAACCCTGCCCAACTCATCCGCCGAGAGCGCGGGCACAAAGCCGCGCAGGGAGAAGCAGGGTCCTGGACCAGACCTCTCCCGGACTGTGAAGCGCCCAGATCTTCCTGCTAATAAAAACCCGACGCTCGCTTGGGTCGGGAGCTCGCATGCCTGCGTGCGGGTGTGCTTCTTCCTAAACCCGAATTGCCTAAGCCGGCGGGGGGGAGGCAGGAGCTGGCTGCCTCTGGGGGAAGGGCGGGCGGCGAGGAGCTGGCATGGGAACGGCAGCCCATCCTCCACGCACCCGCGCCGCTCCGCGTCTGTAAACTTTGAACATCTTCCGGAGAGAAGTTAGTGGCTATTGTGAACAGCTGGATCTAATTTTACGAGGAGCGAGGAGGAGACAGTTGTGGGGAAATAATAAGGCTTGGCGCTCCCAGGCGAGGATCCCCGAGCCCGGCCAGCCTTCCTGCCTCCACCGCACTCCGCCGGGGGAGCGCTGGCGAGACGGTCACGGCGAAACTGAGGCACGGAGCGGCGCGGGGCTCAGCCGCCTCCCGGATAATGCAAACCGGGAATTTGGGGCTTTGCCCCTGTGTGTTTCCCCGGACCCACCGCCCCTCCAGCAGCCGGGGCATCCGCGGGGGCACGGCTCTTCCTCAGAGCACAAAACCGGGCTGCCAGCGCAGGGCCCCCTTTGCCAGCCCACGGCAGCATCTTCAGAGCCGGGGTCACCCAGCGCTCACTCTCGATGCTCGTGGGCACCGCGGTGCGAGTGCGACACCTCCCTCCAGCCGGCTGCTTCCCATGAGGCTCTGCCCACCTCCTAAAATTAGCTGCAGCCCTGCTGTCCCCTCCCCGGCCACCCCCCGCAGCCCGGGGAGCTCTGCCAGCACACGCTCCGGGCCCGGGCCGATCCCCCGGCAGCAAAGGGGGAAGGGGACCAAGCAGCCTCCTCCATCACTCACACCTCGCCTGCCAGCGCTTCCCGGGAGCAGCGCAGCCCCGCAGTCACCTCTGTGCCTCTGGCTCGCAGGAGTGTGCCCGAGGGTGAGCTCTGGGTCGGTTTTATAGAGCAGAGACCCAGCACAGCCTGTGACACACCCAGTGCCCCGCTGGGAGGTGGCAGCGGTGGGCACGCTGGGTTTCGGTGCTGCTGTTGTCTCATGGCAACATAATGGGGTCCGCCGGGGGCATCGGAGCATCACATCTGTTTGGGACGGGATGGGGGAACGAGTTCCATCGGGATTCGCGCTGCCAGGATGGGACATGCCCCGTGCGATCCGCATTTCCCCGAATCCTTCGCCCACAGGATCAGCTGCACCAGTGAACGCTGTCACAAGGCCACCATCTGCCAACCCCAAGAACGAGACCATGGGGTTCACGGCCTGTCACCTCCAAAGGACTCGGCCCCACGTGCTCATCAGGAAACCCTGCCACGAGCTGCGCGGGGAGCCCGAAACGGCAGCAGCACCGCATGACCCCCTGCTCCCACTGCCGCAGCCAGGCGAGCGGCTGACCCGCTCCACGAGGAGCTGCTCCCGGGGCCCCTCGCTCCCATTTCACAGGCGGGGAAAGCCGAAGCAGCGGGAGCTGCAGCAGCATGTCCAGACCCGCAGCAGGATCCGGACGTGCGTTATCGCGCAGGGGGGGCCGCTCCTGCCGCGTGCCCGCTGCAGGCTGGTGCGGGGCATGGCCCCGCCGGCTCACCCCATCATTACCTTCCCTCCCTCCCTCCCTCCAAAAAAACATTTCATAAGTCGCCACGTGACGGTGGCAATAGCGAACGCCCATGCGCTTCAGGTGTCTGCCCCAACCACAACACGCAGGTGCCTGGGTTCGGCCGCCGCGGCTCCCGGCCTGGCCCCGACCCCGAATAACACCTTGGACAAACAGCTGAGGAGGTCAGGGCACGGCCTGGCCACCCGGCAAATCCCCCGTGGATGGAAGCTCCCAGAATCAGAGGTAGTTGGTTATATCTCATCCACCAACAGGGCTCAAGGCGATGTAAACATTGTGGCTGTCCCGCCAGCCCCTTGCCAGACCCATCAAGGATTTCATGAGAGAGGGAAGCTCCTAGAGATGGGACATTTTTTGGAAAGCATCCGTCCGGTTCAGTGATGGATGGAGAGATTCCAGCTTCACGAAGAGCCTCAGGATGGCTCTTGTCACACAAATCCCAGCAGCACCCTTAGTTAGGGCTTTGCAGCCCCTTTTCCCCTCCATTTCCCACTCCCACAGACAGAAGAAGAGCTACTAACGCAGGAAAACACATTTCCCCCCTCACCAACAGCCCAGAATTGCCCATTTATGCCCTTTCTGGCTGCTGCGTGCCTGCACCCAGTCTCACCAGCGAGCTCACCTGCCACCAGCCTCGTGCTCTGTGTGTGTTTGATGGGAGCTGCGCGGTTACTTGCTTTTTAATACATTAATTATAGCTGATTACCACTGCCACCCCCACCTCCTCAGTGCCATGACCTGCTCACACACCGCCGGGAAGAGGCTCCTTCCTTCGGCACAGCGCCAGGGCCACCGGGACTCGCCTCCCAACCCACTTGGTGGTGGCAAGATGGGGATTAAATGGCGATTAAAAGGAGATGCTGTTTCTGATATCATGATAAATGGGCACCGCATGTCATGGCAAATGGATGCAAGTCCCTTTTGTTGACGGAGCTGGAGGATTCTGCTTTGCAGGAAAGGGATGTTAGGCGTGGAAGGACTGCTGGAGGGTTATGCTGTCCAAAATGAAACGTCCCCCTCCTCTGAGCTGCACCCCAGTGTTGCAGTCACCTCAGGCAGGACGAGGCTCCTTGAAATACCTGAGTGCTGTTTATAGAAGGCGGCTGGACCCGCTGCTTTCAAAGGGTTGTTCCTGTCAGAAAAGCCACTGTGGTGCCACATGCCCGCTGTGGGGAGGCAGCTGGGGGCTCGAGGTCCCTGGGGATGGCAATGTCCCCCCGTGTCACCCAGCTGTGAGGAGGAGCTGCTCGCCCCACAGCCATCCGCAGCCTCTTCCCATGGGAATGCTGACCCTGGAACACCCAAACAGGGCCAAATCCAGCACCTTCTCCCCACAGGACAGTCATGCTCGTCCTCACTGGTGGGGAAGTGCTGGGGCACTGCCACAGTGACCATCACCTGCCCTGTCACCACCAGGGTCCCAGCCCCCCTACCTGTTTCTCTCCTGGCTTCACCACTGAGTGACCTCGGTGAGCCCTCACCCCTCGCCCACTTTGGGGACCCTCTTCCTCCCATTCCTGGGGGAAATGACCCCCAAGGGGTGTGGGCTGTGGGGCCACAGAGGCCCCAGCGCCATTGGGTGCATGGGGGGCTCATCAGCCTGGCAAACCCCAATTCTCCACTCAGCATCACGAGCGCTCCGGTACCGGGGGGAGGCTGGCAGCCCGGCTGGCAGGGCCCCCCAGGGTGGCCGGGCACTGCCAATGCCCTGACTCACGACACGCACGTACCCGCGCGGGGTAAAGCGATAGGAGGGGACAGAGGATGCCGGAGCCCAAAATACCCCGGCGTGCCTGACACAGGAGATTATCGCTTCGCTGATGGGACGATCGCCCAGCCCAGCTTGTCCCGGCTCCCTGCAAAGCACCAAAACCCCCAAAACCTCTGCCTTCACCTTTCCCCCTGCCACCCCATGCCAACCACCCAACAGCAGTGAGCGGCTGCAGGGTGCCCGCCACACCAGCAGGGCCACTGGTACCATTTCCAGCTGGTTTCTCCCCAAATTGGGTTTTTCTCAGTCAATAGAAGCCAAATGCATTGTATAGGGCCTGAGCGGTTTCGGGGGGTTGGAGGTGGGTGGCTTTGCGAGGGCTTGGCCGTATTTTCCTTCCAAGGGGGTTAAGGGGAAAAAAAACAACACCAAACCCAAGGAGGGTGCAAAAATAAAATAATAATAATAATAATAAAGATGACACACTGCTGAAAATTATACATCTAATTGCCGCCTTGTTAGCAAAGCACCCCTATGACGAGGCACAAAGTGTTTAGCATACAGTCAGTGCGTGGTCATCCCCTACATGCGTGTGACACACATGTAGCGTGACACGCGGGTGACCCCGCACCTCACCCGGGACCCTCCCGCGCCGCTTCCCCGGGGGGCTCCGGCCGGGGAGGGCAATCCCTGCCCGTAACGTCCGGCGCCCGCCCCGAACGCTCCCGACGTGCGGGCACAAGGCCCCTTTGTCACCCCGGGGATGCGCCGCGGGGGGACTCGGCGGGGAGCGGTGCGGGGGCAGCGCAGCCCCGACGGCGCGGGAGCCCGGGGACACGACGGGCGGGGAGTGAAAACAGCCCGACTGTGCCCCCCCCGCGCACACACCCCATCGGGGGGCGTCGGGGGGAGCCCCGGGGGCAGGCACCGAGCTGCCGGATGGGGGGCGACGAGCGCCGGTGCGACCCCGCCGCCCCCCGCCATCCGCCGGGGCTCGGGGCAGGCGGAGGGCTGCGGGCCGGGAGGAAGGAGGGGCTGGAGGAGGAGGAGGAGGAGGCGGAGGAAGGGGGGTTGGGAGTCTCTTCCCGGCGAGCGCTTACCTGCTCCGTGCTCCGGAGGGGCTGGGCCGGCCGCGGTGCCGGGAGCGGGGCCGGGGCCGGAGCGGGGCCGGGGCCGGGCCGGGCCGGGGCGGGCGGCAGGAATGCGGGGAGCGCGGCGGGCTCCCGGGTCCGCGCACGGAGCCAGGCGCAGGGACGGGAAAGTTTATGCGAGGGAGGAGCGGAAAGTTGGGAGTCAATCAGGAGGCGGCGGGGCCGGGCCGGGCCTCCTCCTCCTCCTCCCCTAACCTCCTTCTCCACCTCCTCCTCCTCCTCTTCCCGGCCCTTCCTCCCGCCCGACTCTCCCGACCTCCCCGTCGGGGCAGCGGGCAGCAGGGACGCGGGACTTCCCTTCCACAGGGAGGTTTTTCTTTTGGGAAAGGGCAGCCCTGGAGTTCGGCTCGGCCCGGCCCGGGCTATGGGAGAGCCCTCTGTGAGCCTTCCTCACCTTCCTCCTCTTCCTCCTTCGTCCGGCATTCCCGGGATGCGGCCCTGGGACGCGGCCTTGGGCTGGGCCATGAAGGTGCTGCTGTCCCATCTTGCTCAGTCCCGTCCGCAGCCAGCCAGGGTCACCCGTGCACGCCTTCATCCCCTTCTGCACATCTTCATCGCCCTCTGTGCACACCTTCATCCCACTCTTCATTCCACCCCCTTCACTCACCTTCATCCTTGTGCTCACCTCCATCCCCTTCCGCACACCTTCACTGTCCTCTGCACACTATAATGCCCTGCCACACATCTTCATCCTCCTCCTCTTTCCCATCCTCACGTCTCCATCCCCCTCCAAACACCTCCATCCCTCACCTCCTCTCACACACACACAGACACTCGGTCCCCTGCATCCCACCAACCCTCAGATTCCCCATTCCTCCCAGACACCCACCCCACGGTGCCCAGGATGGGGATTTCAGCCTGCACTGTTGGGATTTCTCAAGGGAATTCAGCCAGGATCCGGGCCATGGTCACTTCCTCTGCATGAGCTGATGGGTGGTAACGTGCTAAGGGACACCAGGCCCCTCACATTCAAGCCCCTGGCCATGAACCAGCCTGACCATCAGCCCCAAAAGGGGCAAAACCCCCTGGCCACTGGGCCAGCACATGCCACAGGCCTGTGCCACGGTGACCAAAACCCCCAGAGATAAACCAGGGTGAGGAATCATCCCGGCTCCCTGCTTGGAGAAGGGATGTTCTTTACATCCCATTCCTTCTAGAAACATATTTTTCTAATTTTCATGGCGAGCTCGGTTGTATTCAAGCGTTTTGGGACAAGACAGCCAACGCTTCAGCCCGTGAAGTGACAGGCTCTGAAGCATCCAGCGCATTCAGCAATTGTGTGTGATTCATAAAGCCATATCGCATTCTTCCACCCTTGGCCTGGTGCTAACTTGTAAGAAATCTGGACCAAAAACTGCAACAAAATGGCTGCTATTCTCCAAGGGCTGTTCAGAGCCTCGTTACTCATCCCTTACTTGGGCAAAAATGACATTGAGCGCTCCTGGAGATGACAGCCTTAATTGAGTTCAATAGGAGTTTAGGCTGAGTAAGGCATGAGCAAACAAGTGTGCATTAGCCCATGAATAAAAAGCCTGATGCACAAATGTTTAGGAACACATGTAAGGCTGAGCAGGGGAGTGCTCAGGGGGTCACTGCTGCTCTGGCCTTGCCATTTGGGCAAGGGTCTGGCTTCAGCATCCAGCACAACTGATAGCCATGCTGGGATGAGCTTGTTCAGGGGTGCAAAGATTCAAGGCTGGCTCAGTGGTTTGTTTCCATTCTGCCTCTTAATTTTTATTTCTTTTCCTCTTTCAGAAGTCCATAATCCTTGTTTCTGCTATTTTTTTTTTGTCCACTGGTGGGAACAGCAACTTCCTTTCTCAAATTATAATATAAAAGAGCTGCGAGCTGCAATGCCATAAATAATATTTTCTTATGGCCAGAACATCCAAGTCTAGGCAAGACACCAAGAACAGCTACAACATTGTAAAACTCCAACACTTCTTCAGAATGGATTCACTAATTAAAAAATGACTCCTTTTAAAAAGCAGTTGAAAAATATTGGCTTTCCCATTGCCGCCTGTTGCTTGCTGCACTGAGAAGGAGCCCATCCTGCAAAGCCACAGCTGAGCTAACCAGCAATGAGTCCCTCTAAAAAATGTCACCAAAATAAATCCAAGGGGAGGGGGAGGGAAGAGAAGAACACCTCTCCACAGTCCCTTTTTAAATTAATTAAAGTATTGCCACTTCAAAGCTGGAGAGATCCCCCAGGGCTGAGGCCATGGCAGCTTGCTGGGAACCAAACAGCTCCAGCCCTTCCATCCTGGACAAGGAGTTCCCCAGCTCTGGTCTCCCCTCCCACACTCCCCAGGATGTACCAGCCCTGCCCTCCTCAGGCTGCCCTCCCCGTGGGGCATTCGCCTCCTGGAACCCATGGAAATATCTGTCAGCCCCTCCAGGGGAGCAGGGGCTGAGCCTGTGCTCAGGACTGGGTGCAGGGAGAGGGAGATGTGAGTGGTTGGAGAAGAGCCCCCATCTCCACCTTCCCGCTCAGCCCTGGACCAGCATCTTTCCCTCATCTGTGTGGGATGAGGATGAACCATGGAGGGAGCCACCAGCTCTGCAGTGACACTGGTCCTGGCTGGGATGTGCTGCTCAGCAGCGAGGTGGGACCTTATTTTTTTCCTCCCCTTTGCCTTATAAGCATCTCTGCAAAAATAAAACGCATTTCCCAGGAGGTTCCCTTGAGGAGCTGACGACAGTCGCCTCTGGCCACGCTTATGCCCCTGCATGAGCGCTTTGTGGGGTTAAATCCATGCCTGCAGCACCAGCCCAATGCCAGCCCCCCTAAAACAAAGCTCCAACAACCTCAGAGTCTCACCCTGCAGGGAAAACATCATCCCCGGGGACTGAGGAAACCCTTTCTCCAAGGAATACACACACTTTGGACTCAAACACCATTGATAAGGCTCTTTCTTCTTTTTTTTTTTTTTTTTTTTAAATCTTTTCTTGCAGCGAGCATTCCTTTCACACCCACGCACACCCCAGCATCCTCAGCCATTGGTCTGCTGGTGCATCCGTCACACTTTCCGCCGGCCAAAGTAGATACACATTTCAACTGCTTCCATCCCTCATCTCCTCTGGTGTTAACAGCCAGCGCAAACAAAGGGCCCGAATATCCATCGCCCTATTAAATTGTTTTCATTCGTTTCTTCTGCCACAGTTGGTTTGCGTTAGAGGGTTTGTGTAAGGGATTTCGGGTGGGCGGCTGATGCGGTGGCTGCTCTGAGATTGGGTGACGCTGCATGGGACACCCATGGCAGGGATTCTGCTCTGCCACGGGTGACAGGCCAGGAAACCTGAGGGGCAAATGGAAAATGGAAACGTTTTTGGGTGAGGGGAGGGAGAACTGACCTGGGGAGCAGCTGGGATAACAGCAGACAGAACCTGCGGAGCCCAAACCCCTCTCTCTCTCACCCTGCTGCTTCTTTCCTCCTTGCACTGGAGGAAACGGGGACAAGTATTAGCTCAACTGTAGCTGAGCTCGTCCCGATTTCAAACAGATGTTGGGTTTGAGGCTGGATTTGGGCAGAAAGCTCCTGCTTTCCCCACATTTGCTGGCCATACCTCGCCAGGGACGCTGGCCCCAAACTGCTGCGGCTGGTTCTCCCTTTAGCTCACAAGATGTTCTCTGAGCTCGCTGCATGGCTCATGGATGATGTCCCACGCTGGCTGGCTTGTCCCCAAGCTGTCCACCTCTGCCTACCCCACCACGAGCATCCACCCATGAATCATGAAGCCCAGATTCATACAGCTGGGGAAAATCTCCACTCCCATCTGCAAAGCCACTGGGGCAGATGTTCACCAGTGGTCCAGCAGCAGCTCGTGGTCCCCCTGTCACTGTCATCTGTCCTCAGCCCCACGCAGACAGGCTCGGGCCATGGTGATGTTGCGACACGGCCCAGAGAGGATGAGCATCCCTCTTGCACAATCACGTCCATCTCCTCCATCTGCTCCTCAGCCTTTCTGCTGCAGCTGCCTCTCAGCTGCATTAACTTGGGGGGCTCAGATCACCCCCAGAATGGGGGAACAACCCCTCTGTGTCCTGGGAAGGGAATCCCAAATGGTCCTGGAGTCAGTGAGTGAGCTGAGCAGGTGAAAGAAGCAGCACCAGAGAGCTGAGGACGGTGTTTCAGGGCTCGGTGGCGTGTCCCCGTTTTTCTCACCATTGAATTGATCAGATTTGGGACTGTCTGTGCAGCCAAATCCTCACCCCATAAATGGTGAAACTGGGGGGCATGAGCTGTCCTGCTCCCACTGAGCTGCCTCTCTTCAGCATCTCCCCTTCCCAGAGATCCCCTGCAGCTCCCTGCCAGTGTGAGGCCTCCTGTCCACCACCTCTCATGAACTCAGAGCACCAGTGAGGCAGCTGTGGGGACACCTGGGGCACGTCAGGTCTGGAGGGGCATCGCAGAGCAAAGGGGCAGCGAGTGCTGAGGGCACGGGGAGCTCAGCAGGGCCTGTCTGGGTGCTGAGCGTGACTCAGCACCGCACACCGCACCTCATGAGTCACTGCACTGCTTCCTGGTGCACCCTGAGTTTTCTCTTCCAGGTCCCTCCTGGCAGCACTGATCCAGCTGGGCCACCTGCCAGCAATGCCAGCCCTGCCTCACGTGCCTGCCAGCCCTCCTCTGCTGGCACTGTCACCCCTGGGCACGTGCCCGTGTGCTGCCGGTGCCAGGCTGCTTCTTAGGGACCCAAATCCCCAGGATTTCGGGGCAGTGGGGTGAGACCCAGCGGGTGCAAACACACCATGGGCACCAGCCAGCTGCTCACATCAGGGCAAAATGGGGCAAAAGAGGGGCTTTGTGCCCGGTGGGCAAAAAGGTGAGATGGGGGTCTTTAGCTGGGAGCTTAGGCAGAGCCCACCTGCATGTGGGCAGGGATAAGGAAACACAAAGTGAGGAGACCACCTACTCCCCTTTCTCACTGGGAGACTGAGAATAAAAATACAAACCATAATAAAAAAAAAGAAAAAAAGAAAAAAAAGAAAAAAAAAAGGAAAAAATGGAATAAAAGGGGGGAAGGGAGATGAGTTTCCAGGATCTGAGTCCAAGAAATATCTCAAAGGGATGAGACAGGGATTGCAGTCAGCCTCATCTGCTGAATAAACCCCCAGCCTGGCTCTGCCATCCCCCCAGCTCAGCGATTTGCCCCCGAATCTGCCTGGAGAGGGCTGGCTGCAGCTGGGCGAGCATCCCACAGCACTCGGTGGGCACCAGGTGCCTTGAACCACCCCAGGAACAACAACTGTGACTGCAAGAAGGTGGAAACGCAGGGAGCGGAACAGGGCAGGGGCGCAGGAGCATCTGGCAGGTGGCCCCGGTGGTCCCGGTGGCCCCGGTGGTCCTGCAGTCCCAGTGAGGTGCTACTCGCAGGCCAGCTTCCCATCAAAGCTGGAGAGGGCGATGGCAAAGGCCTGCACAGCACACAGGGGGTAGTTGTAGTCCATGGTGAAGGCGTCATCCGCCACACGCCCAAACTGCATCACGATGTAGTCGGCTGCGGGAGAGAGGGAGAGCGCTGGGATGTCACCTGTGCACCCAGCCTGCCTTCCCCCAGCCAGCCCACGCTGCAGCATCCAAAAGAAGCTGCCCACGCGCCCCCATCCCAACTCTGCCTGTGACTCCTGTGCTGGCTGCTCTGTACTGCAGCACAGATCACCAGAAAGCATCATTTCCCCATTGCAGGGATCGTGGCGCCCTCTGGTCCCTCCAGCACCCCCCTCCCTGGGTGCCACAGCCCCCCAGGGGACAGGGATCCCACTCACCCCACCCCCCCGGACCGTGGGATCACTGCTGCTGGAGGGCGGGTGACAGGAAATCTGTAAAAATAACCAGGGGCCCTCAAGAGGCTTTTTCTGTCCCGTAACCCAACACCCCGGAGGCCAAGGGCTTCTGACTGCACCGGACAGGTGACGAGCAGCCACATCCAGACAGAGCTGCTGCCACCCCTGAGGGACTGTCCCCGAGGCACAGTGCACCCCAGGGTGAGCCTGTGGTGTGGGGTGTGTGCTGGGGACAATGACTGGGTGGCTGTAGTGTGTTGGGGGGCGCAGCACCCCACAGGATCTGTCCTTGCCCTAAATCTGCCTGGCAATGGGAGCCCCACACGCTGCCCCTGCCAGCACCAGGGCAGCTCCTGTGGGGTTCCTGTCCAGCTTCATCCCGGCTCCAGCAAAGGCAGGCAGGACCCCAAAGCATGAAAAAACGAAACCTCAGCCAAAACAGCGTGTGCCAGGGCCAGCTCATGAGGCAGTGCTCCCCCACCCTCTCCCCTGTCCCCGCTTACGGTCACTGCTGTGCACGATCTGGAAGTTTTTGACGGAGGCGTGGGTGACCCGGCCGTGGAAGTTGAGGACGTAGGATTGGGTCTCGTCGTTCCACACTGGGGCTTTGTTGTGCAGCTCGATCACGTTGTCCATGTTCCTGTTCTGCCATCGCATCAGGAGGCCGTCGTTATCCTGGGGAGGGGCAAGAGGGAGTGGAGCAGAGCTGGGGTCACCCCTCCAGAGCCCTGCCACCTCCTGTGGCTTGCCTGGGGGATGCTCGGTAGCAGTACCCAGCTGGAAATGGGTATCATTGACAAAAAAAACCCAAGGTGTCTCCCACCTCCCAGGGACACCTGCAATTTCAGGGTCACCTGAAAGCCTCTCCATGCCCCAAGATGGGTAAAATCCAAGGTGGTGCCCAGCAAACCCAGCTCCCAAGGAGTTTCTCCCAGTCTGGCCCCTGACTCACGTTCCGGGGCCGGATGGGCACCCTCTCACAGTCAGCATTCATCCCAGGGATGATGACAGTCATCTTCCGGGGACCTTTGAACCCCAAAACATTGGTCTCCTGCAAGAGAAACCCCATCTCTAAAACCATCAACCACCGCAGCTTACAGCCTCTCACCGGGGCTGAACGAGGGCTCAGGGGTGCCTCCAGCCCATCCTGCATCTCTGCAAGCCCCAGTGAAGGGGTGCAGGGTGGGACCCCCTCCCTGCCTGCCCGGGGGGGTCTCTTTGGGGCTGCTCTTACGTAGACCACGGCCGAGAGCTCCTGCCGCACGTTGGACCAGTCAGCGTTGGCCCTGTCAGGGTTGGCGCCGTTGTCGAACACGGTGAACCTCGTGCCCATCAGGTTGGATCTGCAGCCGAGGGTGGGAGGTGGCTGTGGCTGATGCCACTGAGTCCCCTCCGCCCCCTCTGCGACCCCTCTCCAGGCACAGCCTTGGTTTTGGTCTGGCTGCAAACCCCTGGTGCAGCACCCCACCAGTGCTGACCTTCCCACTCTTCAGTGATTTCCTGGGGTTCAAGGCAGCCCTAAATTGGGGTGTTACAGGGTGCTGCCACCATGGGGACCCCCAGCATTGCTGTGTGGCTGCTGGCAGTGCGGGCTGGGACTTGCCAGGTGCCTTTTCTAGCCATGACCTGTCTGCTGCGAGGAACCGGCCAAGCTTGTTTTCCCCTCTCAGCCCCCCACCACCCCTCAGGTCAGACACAGCAGTGGGAAAAGCTGGATTTAGCCTCCTGTCTGCCCCAGCCATGGCTTGGGACAGCCTGTAAGCCATGGAGTGGGAAGAGGGTGCTGCAGAAATGGGGTGCCACCAAACCGGGGTGCCACCTCTGCTCCTACCTCAGCTTCCCGATGAAGTTCTCTCCACCCCGGGACAGGTCAGTGGGGTCGATGGAGATGAGGTAGTTGGAGGTTTTGCTCTTTTTACGCTTCCTCCCAGCAAGAAGGAACACCTGCTAGAGCAGTGGGACGGTGCGGGAATGGGACATTGTCACTGCCATCGCCACTGCTGTCCCCAGCTTGCCCCCGCAAAAATTCATTGCCATGAACTTGAGCAAGTCATGAAGATGATCCCCAAAATACTGGCTGAATTACGGGGCAGGAGGGGCTGAGACCAGCCCAGCTTTAGCACAGCTCTCCAGCCACTGTCAGCTCATCATCCCAGGTACCATCCCCAGGGGCATTTCCCAGGAGGAATGGCAGGAGGAGGGAGCAGCCTCATTCAGGCGAGCATCTCCCCAAACCCTGAGGGTGCAGAGGCCCAGGGGGCTCCATGCCCCCACCCCAAATCACCTTCTTGTCATTGTCCAAGTGCAGGTAATAGGTGGGGTAAAGCCCTCTGTCCATGCCCTTCTTGTCCCGTGTCACCCGGCATTTGATGGTCACGCCCTGTGGTGCCGGCTGCAGCACGAACTCCTCCAGGTTGTCCACCTCGATGACAGGGGACGGGGGCCTCTCCTCCTTCTGCTGTGGTGTGAGAGGGGATGGTGACCCCAAAGCCCCCCTCCTTTCCCAGATAATTGTTCCTTGCTCTCCATCCCCCCGGGCTGTGGCTCTGCAGCTGGTGGCTTTGGGGACAGTACCCTGGTGGGTCTCACTGGGGGGTGCTGCAAACCTCCTGACCTGCCCTGAGAGGAAGAGCTGCTCTTCTCCCACCCCGAGGGGACCCCCATGGCTCTGAGGGGGCTTTTTTACCTTCTTTGATTTCTTTGCTTTGCCCTTCTTGTTGGAGTTTTTCTGCATTGACTCCGAAGCCTCCTCCTCACTCTCAGCCCCTTTGGGAGGAACTGTGGGCAGGAACAGGCAGGGGCACAGAAGGGAGAAGATCCTGAGTCCACTGAGCCCCAAAATCAAACTCAGCACAGACATCAGTGATTGTGAGCCCCCCTCTTCATGGCCAAGCTCACTGCACCCCCAGAAGCCCCACCAGAACCCACCACCCTCCAATGCTGGGCTCTCACCTTTCTTTTTGGATTTTTTCTCTTTCGGGGGGTCCCCACCGGTCTGGAAGAGAGACGCTGGGCTTTTCTTCTTCTCTGACCTGATGGGTTTGGTGCTGGAGTCGGAATCGTCCTCCTCATCACTGCTGCTGGCGGCTGTGAGGGACATGGGGGACATGGTCACACAGCACTGGGTGCTGTTGGCTCAGGGTGATGCCACCAGGCAGCAGGACTGGCTGCCACCCCCTCCTGTTAGTCCCATACCTTTCTTCTTGCTTTTCTTCTCCTTCTTCACCTGGAACACGGACATTGGCTCCTTCTTGGTGCTTTTGGCAGATTTGGCTTTGCTGTCAGGGTCACTCTTGTCTTCTGCTGGGACAGAGGAGCTGATGACCATCCAGACAGGGGGATGGGAAAGGGCAGTGGTGGGGACAAGGAGGTGACAGGGTTGGAGCAGCAGGAAGGGCTGAGCTGGGGGGAGATCGCATGGGGAGGGGGCGATGGCTCTGCAGCCCCCCCGAGCCTCCCGGGACAGTGACGGGACTGGGTGCAGGCACTTCCCTCGTCCCAGCAAGGACAGATCCCAGCGGCAACAGAGCCGGGCTTAAGCCATCCCTGTCCCCTGGACACTCACCCTTCGACTTCAGCTTCTTCTCCCCCCCGCCTGAGAGGGGCTCTTTGGGAAGCTTCTTCTTGAGCTTTTTCGGCGGGTTTTTATTCTCCACTTCTTCCTCTTCCTCATCATCCTCATCCTCAGCCGGCTCTGCCCAGAGGTGACCACGGCATCAGCCAACACAACGTCCTTGGCCAGCGGGGGACCCCAACCCCGTGGGGAGCGAGGAGGGTCCCTCCCTGGGCAGCAGCGGCCGGAGTGGGCGCTCGTGTTGTCACCCCGGGGTGGTGGCCGAGGGGCCCGGCCCGGCCCGGCCGCGCTGTCCGGCGGGGCGTGGGCCGTGTCCAGCGCCGGGCACTGCGGCCGCGGCCACAGCGCTCTCTCGCGGCCGCAGCCCCGCGGAGCACGGCCCGAGCCGCTTTTCGCTCCGGAGAACTGTCCGGGGACCCGAGTGCCACCTTCCCAAGGAGTGTGTCACCCCCTCTTCTCCCTGTCCCCCCCGCTCCCAACTCCCCGGCCAAGGCAATGAGCGCAGGTCCCCTGCCACATCCCCGTTTCTCCCAGGTCCGTAGCTGGGTTTTAGGCAGAAAGCCCTGCCGGGGATGTGCAGAGCCCCAGCAGAGCCCCAGCAGACACCGGGAGCACCGATGGCGCTATCGGGACATGGTGCAGGGGGACAGGAGGTGCCACGAGCGAGCGCCTGCAGAGGGGTGGGTGTTGTCCCCGCACCTTGTGGCTTCTTGGAACCCTTGGCCGTTTGGGAGCGGAGAGCTGGGCTTTCCTTCTTCTTCCGAGGCTCCTTGGTGAATTTGGAGGAGGGGTCCTTGTCGCTCTCCTCCTCCCCCTTCTCCTCCTTCTTCTTCCTCGCCTTCTTCACCCCTGCGCATTTCAAGAGATGCCCACGATGGAAAGCGCCTCAGGTGCGGGATGGGGCCCCGGGGGAACACCGGTACTTCCCCCATTTCCATGGGAGCTGTGGGGGATCTGTGCTCACCCTGAGCTGGGGCAGGAGGATCCTCTGCAGCCCCCGCCTCGCTCGGCTTCTTCGCCCGCGGCCGCCGTGGTTTGGCCTCGGGCTCCAGCCCGGGCTCCTGCCTCTTCTTCTTCAGCTTCTGCCCTCACGGATGGTGCTGCAGGGGTGGTGCCAGCCTTAAACACCTTTTCCCTTTGCAAGGTAACCCCCTGCTCATTCAGCACTGGGTCCCTTTCAGAAATACAGCCGGGCTTTTCCCTGGCCCAACACGGGAGCGGGGGACACATTCTGGAACAGGGACACACTCACACCTTGCAACGAGTGACTTACCATGGGGCAGCCCCCGAGGAAGGCAGAGGGAGGAAAACAGAAAGGTCTGTTAGCAGACAGACAGAACACCTGCCCTGGCACGGCCCTGGAGATGAGGGAGGTGATGGTGGTGCTGCTGTGACACCGTGTCAGCACAGAGGGACAAATCCTACAGTGGCCTTGGGGACCCTCTGGGAGCCACTCTGGGCACTGATGGGCACTCTGGGTACCTGAGCTGGGACAGGGGACATAGAGACGGGCAGACAGCCTGGCCTCTCACCTCCATCTCCTCTCACCCCCGCAAGAGGCTCCTGTGGATGGCAAGGAGGTCAGCAGGAGCAGGGAAGCAGCAGGATTAGGCACAGCTCACCTAATCCCGGTTAGCTGGGGCTATAAATAACCCCGATTTACCAAATACGGAGCATGTGGGTCAGCACTTGGCTCTGGACAGGAGGTGTTTGGGGAGTGGGTGTCAGCTCAGGGCTCTCAGAAAGTGAGCTCAGCAAATCCAGATGCACCAGGGCTGCTTCCGCTGCCCAGCAGAGCATCTTCCCCCTCGCTGGGGTTTTGCTTCTCCCGCATGCTCCAGGAGGGTGTGTGAAGGTGTTTTGTGAAAGATGGGATCCTGAGGGATTCCAGGACTATGAATTTGGGGAGGGGGAGCTGGGGGCTCCATGGTGAAGCTGGGAGCTGGCTGCTTTCTTCCGTGTCATGAGCTCACACGGAAAAGCTCCTTTGCACCCCCTAATCCCTTAAGCAGCTGCAGGGTGGGCAACCACTCCCTTACTTAACAAAGCCCTTCAAGGAGGAGCTGCTGAATAAAAATTAAATTGAGTGGTGGATGGAATTGCTGCTGAGACCCTTCCAGGGCCGGGGGGCACCTGGGGGCTGTTCCAAAATGAAGGGGGGGGGGGGGGTCTGGCTTTCAGGGTCATGGCCTGGGGAAAGTGAGTCACAGTTTACAGCTTAACTGAGGGGCTTAGTTAAACTGTTATTTAAGAACTAGGAGCCCTCCTCATGGGCTGTTTCAAAGTGATGGGGTGGGGAGATTCAGAAGGATGAGCAAAGAAGGGAGGGCTGTGGAATTTTCTCTACCCACCTGCTCTGGAGGGAGTTCCCAAAAATCTCATGCCCTCATAGGCTGCACCAGCCCAAGCAGCCCCAAATCAGCCTTGGTGTGGACTCTGGGCTTTGAGGGTCTCTGATGTCCCCAGCCCTCGGGGACAGCCCACAGCAGGGGATGGAGGGGAAGGATTTTTCCTCACCTGTTTGGGTTTGTGCTGGGGGCTCCCCGGCTCCTCACTGGGGCTGTGGGGCACAGAAAGCAAAAGGGTGAGGGTTTTCAGCCCTTCACAGAGCCTGGGGACATGAGATTGCCCCGATTTTTGGTAGAGGGGGAAAGGTCAGTCTTCCGTTTGTCTCCAGAAGCATTTCCCCTTGTCTCGACCGGGTCGAGCTTGTCCCACATCACCCTTCCTAAGAGGGGGCACAGGACAGGCTCTGCCTTGGCCGAGGGGGACAGCAAGGAGCTTAATTTGGGGATCCCCCTTTAACAAACACCTTTCCTCTCTGTAAGTCAATGAGCGCCATCCCACCAACCCGCAAAGCAAAAACCACGATAAAACTGCTCACTAAATTGCATTTCAGTTGAAAACAGGAGAAAAAAAAAAAAAAATAAAAACGCTGGAGAGGGGAGGAGAATCCTCTGGGGGTGTCCAGCACATCACCCACCCCGCAGATCCCACCCTGCCCGCCGGCTCTCACCTGTCGGCAGCCCAGACTTCGCGCAGGATCTCGGTTTGCAGCGGCATCGCTCCCGGCACGGCACGGAAAGGCACGGCACGGAACGGCTCGGTCTGTCCTGCCCTGCCCTGCTCCCCTCACCGGCCCTGCAGCCCCTACCAGCCCCAGCCCAGGGCCATGGGGTCAGTCTCAGCCACAGGAGCCAGAGCGGCCTCGCAGCATCGGCCCGGCCGCCTCCGCAAGTCTCAGTGGTGGGAGGAGGAGAAGGGAAAGGAGGAAGAGCGGGCGGAGGAGGTGATTAACTTTATTTCTCCTGAAACTCGGTTAATAGGATTTCAGGGGCTGTCAGCCAAGCTTGCCAGGAGAGCAGCTGGCAGGGGAGTAACGACAGGAAAAGGGGGCTCTGCAGGAGTGCAGGGGGGCAGTCAGATCCCGGTGTTTTTTGGGGTGCACAGGTTCCCCCCTGGCTTTGTGGGGTCCTCAGCACAGCCACTCCAGTGGGCAGAGGAATGGCTCTCTGGCCGTGTTTAGGGTTATCCTCCCTGTGCATCTTTGTTTTTCACCCAGAAATGTCTTTTTGGTGAGTGAAGAGCAGGATTTGGGCTGTTTGGTGTGAGTTGTGCATGGGAAGCCCATGCAGGGGAAGGCAGCAGCCCTGGCTCTGGGTGGTGCTGGGGGTTTCTGTCCTGAGCTCTGCTCTGCTCTGACCCCGGTCCCGAGGTCTCTTTGGATGATGTTTCATAACCTCCTGCTCGTGCCTCACCTCCTAATTACACCACTTAAGACTGAACTCTTAATATTCCTCCTCAGAGCCCCCAGGGATGCTGTTGGGTTGCGAAGCCAGACGAGCCAAGTGTCCCCAGTGTCCCCAGCGGAGCCTTGGCCTTGTCCAGCCCACCACGGTCCCCCCAAAAGCCCCAGCCCGTGCTCCGTGCCACTAGATGGCATTTGAGCACTGCTCACCGGGACCCACCAGCACCGGGAACTTCTTAATCCTCCCTGCAAAACCCTCCTGGGTTTCCCTTTCATCTCCAAACCTCACCACTCGCACAAGCTCAATTCCTCTTTCAAGGGACAGAAAAGCACCAAGCCAAAATAAACCAAAAATCTGCTTAAAAACGGGGAGCAAGCCCAAAAGCTGCAAAGCAAGTTGGGGTTTTTTGGTTTTCTTTTTCCTGTAGAGATCGTTTCCTATGGAAAATGTGGCTTGGGCTGCCCCCAAAGGACTTTTTTGCCCTGCTGCAATAAAAAAATAAAAAGCCCACGTTTTGCAGGGGCCCTGGGTCTTGCAGTAGCCTCCAGGGAGGTGCATCCCATGGTGGTAGAAATTCATGGATGAGCAGCTGGAGCAGCCTCGTGGATGCTGTGCCACTACTGCAGGTGGGAAAACAGATGGGTTTGAGAAATAATCCTTCAGGTACCACCTGATGGGACTGGAGACGGGGAATTTTAACCAAATCTGGCTTAGTCTCCCAAGATTGTGGAGGCGGGGGGATAAAAGAGGGATGGGCAGTCCTGACATCCCCACTGGTTCAGCTTTCTGCTCCCTCTCCACCCTCAGTCAAGGGGCACAAATGACCCCTCCACCCCCCCAGATGACTCTGGGGAATCCCCCTCCCTAAGGAACATGCTGGAGGTGGGGGGAAAAGCATCGGGATAAACCTCCCAGGCTGGAAAAACAGCTGAGACCCCCACAGAGCAACCCCCAGCCAGGCATTTCCAGAGCATGGAGCCCTTCGCTGGCTCTCCAGAGAACAATGGCACTGATAAAAAGGGGCAGCAGGAATCCTTGGAGACACCAATAATTCCTCAACTTCTGGGGCATCTCCCCCCAGAGGAGAACACACCCATCCTCCCCACAGCCACCCCGTTTGCTGAGCAGGATCCAGAGAAAGAGGACTTTTTTTTTTTTTTTAAATCTTTTTCTTTCAGTTGTTTATTTTCAAGCTCCAAGAGGGGTATTATTATAGAGACAGGAAAAATAACAACTGGAGAGCTGTTCTCAGGGGGTAGTGAGTGTCCCTTTAGGATGGAGAGGGCTGATGGCTGAGGAGGCAGCAGCAGCTCAGGTGCAGGGACACGATGCACCAGGACCCCCTCACCACGGGAAAGCTGCTCAGTGACAAACCCATGGCACCAGCTCAGATCCAGCCACTTGCTTTCTGAACCACGTGTCAACCTGCTCTTTTATTTTCCCCACGTCCAGATCCCAATAAAAGCAATAAAACTCCCATTTAAAGCCAGGAGCCAAGGGAGGGGGTGCAGGTTGAGCGCCTGCAAAGCTGGACAGGCTTTTGCTCTCTAAAGAAACAGGAACCAGCTCCTTCAGAAGGTAAAATCTGTGTGTGGCCCCCTCCCCAAACAGTGCTTTAAAGACTAAAGGTGTCCCTGCACCAGGGGCTGCAGCAGAGGCCATGTGGGTGCTCATCCTGACTCTGCCCTGCAACCCCCTTGGCCACAGGCATGGAGTCACCAGGAGACAAAGCCAATTCCTGCCCCCAGGGCTGTGCTGGAGACAACCAGAGGCAGCACTGCAGAGCACAGGGAGCGTGTCCCACCTCCCAGCTCCTCTCAGAGGATGCTGTGCTGAGTGAGAGTGGACACAAAGCCGAGGGAGCTGGAACAAGCTGTCTACGGAAACCTCCCGAGAGCCAAGAGTTTTAATTTATTATTATTATTATTATTATATATTTTTTTTCTTTTTCCTGCTGTTTGAATGCTATTTGTTCCACGTGGGGTGGTCCCATGGTGTCCTGCCGCTCCTGCTCTGCCCCCAGTGCACCCAGGGCGGTGGGACGGGGTCGCTTTTCTTGGCGAGGCGCTTTTTGCTTCCACGATCACACAAACTGTAACAAGCTTTACAAGAAAACACTGGCAAGTCCCAAGGTTTGGCAGCAACCTTTTGCAGTGTGGGCCGAGGGCACGAGGCTATCCCATCCCCTCCTCCTCCATCATACGTGTCCTTCAGCCTCTTCACCTTCAGCACCAGGAGTTTTCGGTTCTTTCTCGCAAGCCGCCTTCTCTGCTGTTTTTTCCGCCCCGGTTTTGCTGGCTGCCTCCTGCCAAACAGCAAATAAAACACACTGAGTTGGAAACAGGAGAGGGAAGGGGCAGGCAGGTGACAGGGATGTTGGGAATAGGCACAGGCAGTCGAGCCTGGAAGGGGAGGCAAAATTGCCCCCCCACAACTCCCCCGTCCCCATCGAACAGCACCACTCACACAGGAGGGTTCTGTTTTCTTGGTTTAGTGGCTGGTAGAGGTTAAAGCTCACCAGCTCAGGCAGCTTTTGGGGAAGGTGTGGGACCCTTGGGAATGATGTGACCCACCTCAACAGAAGCAGGGCACAGAGTGAGCATGGATGGATGGAGGGATGATGGATGGATGATGGATGGATGCAGGGACAGACAAGAGAGAGATGAGGATGTAAGGCAGCAGTGTCAGGGTGGAGATACAGGACTGAGCCATGGCTGCAGCCCATCCAGAGGGTGCAGGACAGGAGTACTCAGGCACAGGGAAGGCTCGTGCCTGCTCCAGCAGGGACTGTGCCCATCAGAGCTGGGCACACAAGCCAAGCACAGTGCCAGAGCTGGCCCTGCCCGAGCCGGTTGCCCCAGCACGCTGCTCCCCAGGGGCTGCACTTAATCCACAGCCTCAACCTCCAGACACTGCTTCAGGAGAGATTATACTAAAAATGACCCACGCAGATGGCTTGCAAAGCTGTGTCCTCTCTCATTACAGTACACCGGGTTTTGTTCGGTGGAATTTTGGATTGGAGCCTGTTCTGAGGCAGCGATCTCTCCGCCTGAGCAGAGGAGCAGGTATTGCCTTACCAGCTTCAGGAAATCCATACTATCATGTCTCAAAATACCCCTGCCAGAGATGGAATGATACTTCATTTTACTGGCGACCTGGAGTTCATCAACAGTCACTAGCTGGGAGCAGCAAAATTAAATATCAATGCCAGGCCCTGTGAGCTCCCACTGCAAATGCTTTTATTGATGACTGAGCACCTGATGGCAGCCTCTGCATAAGAGAGACCAAGAAGTAAAACACTTCTCCCCACTGCAGCAGGCTCTGTCCTTCCATTCTCAGCCTGATCTATAATTTAATTTGGTTTAACCCATCTCTTCTCATCACAAACCTGTCGAGCATCCCTCAGCACAACCCCAAAGCAACCCTAGGTGGCCAAAAATGAGGAGCACTCACCTTTGCATCCCTCTCTGCAAACTTTGTGAACATGTTGGCGTAGATCCTCCGGTCCCTCTCGTTGTGCTCCTTTGTTTTCTTCTGGCACACGGAGATCTGGGATTTTGCTGCTTTGTTCTGTGGATTCACTTCCAGCACTTTTTGAAAGTCACATTTTGCCAGCTCGAACTCGTTCATCAATAACCTGGCTTCACCCCTCCTGTACAAGCCTTTCTCATTGTCCTGGTCCAACCCCAGAGCCTGGAAACACACACAAGTCCCTGTTAACATCTCAGAGCCCTCCCAAGAGATCCCCTACAGTTGGAGCCTCAATAAATCCGTCAAAATTAGGACAAGGTGGCTTCAAATCTCCAGAGCACTTGCATCTTGCTCAACAAAAATTGCCTCATCTCCATCAGAAGTTGGCAGATCATTAATATAGTTTTATTATCTCTCCTTGCTTAGAATACCCCTGAGTGTGGCAGTCAGTGGGAGACAAACCCACAGGCAAGAGATCAGGTGTAAAGGCTAAAACCAAGCCCTTCTGTCTCCCTATTTTAGCAATGGCATTATAAAAGCCATATATTTACCTCAGGTGTGATTTACCTTTTAGATTAACACAAATATCCATTTCCCATATACAAGATGCTGAAATCCAAGCCTTTCATAAAAGAATTCAGAGTTTCCTGACAAAGACAAGGCAAAGCCCCATCCCACCCCTTGGTGGACTTGCAGATCCACAGAGCTTGCCTATGTCACAGCCAGAGCAGAACCCAGTGCCCAGCCCCAGCTTGGGCAGACCCAAACAGCATCCCAAGGTCCTCAGCCCACACAGATCCATTCACATGGATCTGCCTTTGGAAGAAAAGCTGCTGTAAATGCATGCCCAGGTGGATTTTGAACCCCTAAGAGCCCCTGTGGCCTCTGTGCACACAGCATCCACAGGGACCTCCAGGTGCAGGGCAGGAGGAGGCACTCAGAGAAGGGGAAAATCTTATTTTCAGCAGAGCTTGCCCATAAATGCAGACCCAGATTGCCACCCACAGCTTTCTAACATTTTGGGGCCAGGATGATGTTACTCTCCAGGTGCACAAGGGATGCCACCTTCCCGCTGCTGTTTGGAAATTCCTTCTTACATGAAAAGAAATTTTAAAAAACCCCACCAAACTCCCAACGAGAGCTTGCAGGAGGAGAGGAGGCTCCATCCCCTGGGCTCTACCTTGTCACAGCACTCCACAGCCTTGGCATACTCCCTCAGCTTCAGGTAGCACATGGCCAGGTTGAGGAAGGCAGCCAGCAGGAAGGAGTCAGAGGCTTTGGACTCCTTTTCAGACAAGCCATACTCCATTTCCAGCCAGGACACGATCTTCCCGTACTGAATCACTGCCTGCAGGTATTTGCCTTCCTGAAAGGAGCAAAAAGAGGCTCAGTCTGCCCCTGGAATGTCCCGTGAGCAGGTGACAAGTGCAATGTGGGGCGTTCGATAAATCAGGGGAAGGAGGAGGATCCCAACTCCTACAGAACCAGCAGGATTGGGGAAAGCTGAGTCAGAACAGGGGGGAGCTGGGATGCCCCAGCTGGGGAGGGGAATGCAAAGCCCCTCAGCATTGGCTTGGGAAGGGCTGGATCTGCTGTCCTGCTCTGCAGGGAGCACACACAGCCAGGGCAGTGCTGGGGAAGGAGGAGACATCTCAGGGAGCATAAAACAGTGAGAAAAAAGCAGAGGGAGGGCAGGACTCGCCTTCCCCAGCCCTGTCTGGGGGCACATGGCTTCTGTGACACTGATGGCTGCCAAATTCAGTCCCAGCTCCCCCCCTCTATTCCCCCCTAAATTCACAAACCTTGAAGTACATCGTGCCCTTCTCCTTGACCACGGCTGCCTGCTCCAGCTTCTCCTTGGTGTCCATCTCCCACGACTCCTTGGCCTGCAAAGGAACACTTGGAGCATTCCCAGTGGAGCAGAGCAGCCTCTCCTGCCCCAGCAGGACCAGGCCACTCTCTGGGACAGTGTGGTCACACTCAGGGCTCATCAGGGATGAGAGCCTGGAGCCAGGTCCTGCCCCTGCTTTGGCCAGGGTGATGGCACAGGCAGGGGACCCATCCAGGGAGGTGCAAATCCCATGGATTTCGCCTGTATCCCATCCCCAGCCTTCTCATGGGCACAGCCAAGCTCCACAGGGCTGGCTGGATGCACCAGCTTTTATTTATTTTATTTATAGCAGCCCAGGGGAAAAAAACAAAAGAGGAAAAAGGAGAAAAAAGGGGAAGAAAATAAAGGGAAAATAAGAAAAAAGGAGAAAAAAATGAAAGAAAAAAGGGAGAAGAGGAAGAAAAAGGAGAAAAAGGAGAAGAAGGAGAAAAAGGAGAAAAAGGAGAAAAAGAAGAAAAAAAGGAGAAAAAAGAGAGAAGAGAAAAAGGGAGAAAAAAGGAGGAAAAAAAAGAGAGAAGAGGGGGGAAAAAAAAAAGGAAAACCAAAAAATAATATTAAAATAAAAAGAAAGTACAAAAGGACAAGGTTAGGAACAAATAAGACACCCAGCCTTGGACCTCAGCCACAAGAATAAAACAAACCAACAGAGAAGAACAAATTAAGAACACGAAGCTCCTTGGTGACGTGTCCACTTCAGCAGGGGTTGGGCTGCAGCCACGCCAGGGACAAAGGCTGGAGGCTACACAGGCCCTGACATTCCTGGAACCCAGGGAGGGACTGGGGCACCTCTGCCCTCACCTTCTCAAAGCTCTTCAGGGTCACCTCGTACACCAGCTCCTCGTTGCCCTGGATGCCGTATTTTGGCTTCCCAGCCTCGCCAAAGCCGTACCTGCAGGGCAGGAGGAGCCACTCAGAGAAGGGGAAAACCTTATTTTCAGCAGAGCTTAGCCATAAATGCAGAGCCAAATGGCCACCCACAGCTTTCTAACATTTTTGGGGCCAGGGTGATGTTATTCTCCACGAGCAAAGGTCCCTGTGGATTTACAGTATTGGGAATCATCCCTTCTGGCTGCATTAAAAACATCTTTTTACACTGGTTTATCTCTAGCCCTGGTCATTTCCAGGGAGGCATTTTCATCTCAGGCACTGGACTTGGATAAAGCCCTTTCACCTGATTTTTTTAAAGCATCTCAGTATTCATGTTTACACACCACTGGTCACTCTTGCTGTTCCTGCTGGTGTTCTCTGAGACTCTCCTGGAGAGTCCTATTTTCAGGATCACCAGAGCCCTGTTTTCAAGATCACCAGAGTCCTATTTTCAAGATCACCATCTTCCACAAGTGCTGGAGGCTGAGACCCAGCCAGCATCCCTGTGGAGATGCTCCTCACCGTGGGCTGAGGTAGAGGATGCAGTGCTCTCCCCTCTGCATCTTCTCCAGGGCCTTGTCAATGCCGATGGGGATGTCGTGGTCCTCCCCTTCTCCCACCACGAATTTCACATCCTTGCAGTCGAACCTGCGGCCGCCACAGAATCCCTCCAGGTGAACTGCAGAGGGATGAGAGGCACAGCATGGCACCCAGAACCACCTGGAGAAAGGTGGGCTCCAAATTGTCTTCGAAAATATTTTATAAAGCATCTCTCCCAAAACTCAGCAGAGCCTGGAAGTGGGGAAGACCCGGGGGGAAGAGGGATGGGGAGGGCTTGGGAACATTGCTGAAAAGCAAGGGCAGGCATATCTCGTCTAAGCAAGGACCAAACAACAGATAAACATCGTGACTAATATGTTCCCCTCGTACTCAAGTGCACGAGTCAAGTCTTACTGGAACTGGATATTGCTCCTGGCACGGCGCCAGGCAAAGTTTATCACGGTGATTACAAATCTTCTATACTGTGCTATACTGCCTTGACTCCTGCCTCCAAAACAAGGCCGTGTTCTCCCGACTCTGAGAACTCAAAGTACAAGATAAACTCTCTTTTTTATTTTTAATCTTCAACCAGGAGCCGTGCTGTTCCAGCCCCAGACGCTGGCAGAAGCGCAGCCGGAGCGGACACTGGGTACCTGGCACATTCACCACCTGGCACTCCTGGCTGCCGCTCCACAGCAAGATTATTCTTTATTTATTCAGACCTAAAGATGTTCCAGGCTTTGGGGACGCTTTTTACAGCCCTTGCATTCTGCTTGCAGGGTAAAAGGCACACACACATGCAGGCAGGCACCAAGTAAAAGCAATTTCACAAGGTACTCCTACATATTGTTAAAAAAAAAAAAAGCCAAAATAAACAACAACAACAAAAAAGCTTTGTAAGGGGAAATATTCACAACTGTGCTTAGAGATTTTGCAGCCTGCAAAGACATGAGCTTTACCTTTGCTTGAGGGGAGCAGAATGCAACCTGAGCTGCTGGGGGGCACTGAGCATCCTGCTGGGGCAGGACAGGCTGGGTACCAGAAACAGCTGTGAGGGTCTGGGCTCTGCATGGGAGCATGGCTCTGCAGCCTGGGCTGAAGGAAATCTGTGTCCATGCCCTGCCCTGGCACCTACAGAAGTCCTTAGGATGAGAGGCACGGACCAAGCCAGAGCTGGCAGCCCCCATTCCAAGGGCAGGTGCAGCCCTTGGGCATCACACGGTGCCATAAGAGACCCCAAGGATGGGTTCCCCACTCCAGGGACACCAGGCTCTGCCTTGTCACCCCACTCTTGCCACCAAAGCCACGCTGGGACTCGAGCAGAGGATGCTCAGGTGCTTGCCAGCTTCCTGGGACACATCCTGCATCCAGCACTGGTGCACAGTGACCATGGAGCTCAGGCTGCTGGGAGCTCACCCAGCAGGGGATGAGGACAAAAAGCAAATCCAGTTTGTCCGGGGACAACCTCTGCTTTTGCACTACCCAAAACCAAGCTGGCTGGTTTTATAGGCACAGGAAACGTGGAAAATTCTCCCTAAAATACAGGTAACCCAACCAGCACCCTGCATCTCCCTGCACGTTCCATAATCCCTGACCCCAAAAGCAGCACTGCAGCTCCCCCAGGTCTGTGATGGGAAGATCCCACTTTAAAACAGGATGCACCAGGGGATGTTGTGATCCTTCCTTCCAAGGATAGCTCTGCTCCGTTTTAATTGCGCAGAAAACACACGGAGCAAAGGGGGGGAAAATCTGCACTCGGGTTTCCAGGAGTGGGTCAGCTGGTTCAGCAGCTCTTGGATTACAGAGAAAAAAAAGTCACTGAAGGAACATCACTCCGGTTGCAGCTCTGACTTATTGTTCTCTCAGTGCCTGCAGCGATTTTGTTTTTGAAGAGCTGAGAACAGAGTGTACTGAGTGCGGCTGGCACACGAACTTGATGTGCTGACAGCAATTTGTACTCAGATTAAAAACGGAGAAGGAGGAGGGGTGGGGAGGGGGGGGGGGGAAAGGATGTAACAAAAGCTGGAATGCCAGATTTCAACTGCAGCACAGGTTTTAGGGACCAGAACTGGGATTTAGGGTCTGTAAAACTTAAAGCCTGTAAAAACCTTGCTTGCTCCTGGAAGTGTGGTTTCTTCCAGCCTAATTCCAGCACCTCCCAAAATACACAGCTGAGGTAAACCTTCACAGCCTTGCCGTGTCCCTACAGCTGCTGTGCCACCCCCAGCACAGTGACCACCACTCAGACAGCAGAATCTGAGTCAAAATCTCATTTTTCTCTAAGAGAGAGCCTCGTCAGAAGACACAGCCACTTAAACCTGTGAGCTTTATAAGCTCTCACAGCTCAGATTCAATCTCTCAGTCACTGAAGGGACTTTAGGATCTTTGTGTACAGGAGCTCTGGAATTAAGAAAAGAAAGTAAATGCCTCCAACATGGAGTGAGCTCTGGGAGTTGTCTGAGGGGTTCTTGGGAAGGAAAAAACCCCAAACCCAGTCTGCCTTCCCCTCTCCATCCCCATGAAATGTCTGCTCCAGAAATGGGACCAGGAGAGGAAGAGCCCAATGGGATGTGAGCTCCTCATCCTCCCATGTCAGCTGAGACCACCCCAGCCTCAGCAAAGCCCTTGTAATAATTTCCTTCCCCCCACCTTCAGCAGCTCTCCTGCCATAAGGAAGAAAAAAGCCCCATTCTGAAAGAGATGTGATGAGACCCCCCAAAAATACCATCAGCATTGGAACAAGGAGGCGAAACAAACTGCTGAGTGCCCCAAATACTCAGCAAATGTTGAGGGAGGAAGGCCTGGCAACTGATGCTTTGGAGGCAAGGCAGAGCAGGGCTTTTGGCTGATGGCACATCCCAGAGCACCCTGGACACTGCACTGGGATGCAGAAGGGTCGGGGGAGATGGCAGAGCCCTGAAACCCCACCAGGATTTGCTTCTTCCACCCTCCCCCCAGCCACTGCCTGAGCAGCTCTGGGGTTTTCCTGAGCTGCTGGTTTTCCACCCAGTCCTGCAGGGCAGCAGCTCTGGCAGAGCCTCACAGGGACCAGCCAAGGAGAGCTCAGAGGAGCATCCCCAGCTCCTTTCCATCCCATCTGGCCTCTGGATGGGGGTAACTGCATCCCACCAGGACACGCGGCCACCTTCAGCCTGTGCAGTGCCAGGGATCAGCTCCTCGCCAGGGATCAGCTCAGGACAGGCTGATCCTTCCAGTTGTCCCACAAGGGACCAGCACTCACTCTCCACAGTAGCACCTTCATTAGGGTTGGAGTAACCTTCTCCCTTCCTCTTGATCCTCCGGATTATTCCTCCATCCTCAAACAAGTCCTCGCCTTTGAAGTCAAGCAGCTCGACCTAAAAAATAATAAAGAAAAAGTGGGCAGAGCACAGGGAGGGGGGAAAGGAGAAGAGAAAAACAACAGAAGAGCCACAAAGCAGCAGTTCATCCCCTGGCTGGAGAACCAAGCCAGCTAATTCTCCGTTCAGCTGACGAGCAGAAGTTGCCCATAAAACCCAGGTCCAAACCACAGCATAAAACACACGATTTATGAGAAACTGGGACACATCCAGTACCTGAAGCATAACACAAAGTAACAGCAAAAATAAGTTTATTGAACCTGTAAGGGCACAACTCAGCTGCTGCTGGAAGATTCTGTCCAGGTCACCCAGCGTGGGCAGGAGCTTCCCCTTCATCCTCTGATGGGACCAGCTCTGACCCTCAGCTTAGTCCACACTCGGCTTGGAAGGACTGAGCTTTAATTTAGGACTGACTCCCTCCTCCTGCCGTGTCCCAGCGAGCCCTGCCCAGCGAGCACTCTATGCCAAAATCAGAACTTTCCTACCACCCCTCAGCACTAATGGTTTTTTAGCACCTGGAGGCATTTCCCAGCTGCTTTCTCCTTCCCATGTGCATGCTGAAACCAGGAATCTGCCCATTCCCCGCCCCATTCCCCTCCTCAGTTGGAGTTTCAGTCCCAGCCTTCCAGCTCAGACACACATTTCTGAGAAAGCCCTGGCAGCAGTTCCTGGAGCAGAGGGACACGTTTCAGGAATCCAAGCTGGATGGTTTTTTTTGTTGTGTGGTTTTTTTTGTTGTTGTTGTTTTTTTTTGTGGTTTTTTTTTTTTTGTTGGTTCTTTTTATTATTATTATTATTATTATTATTATTATCAATAATAATTTTTTAGTTTTTATTTCTGAGCTGGCTGGTAAGGCAGAAAGGGAGTGAGCTTGCTCATCCACACAGCAGCTCACCAGCATTACTTGCCTCAAAAAAGAGGGTGGCATTGGAGGGGATTTTGGGGGCACTGCCAGCAGAGCCGTACGCGTACTCGGGTTTGCAGAGCAAGTAGCAGATCTCTCCCTTCTTCATG
Source organism: Eopsaltria australis (assembly GCA_034509425.1). Classification (NCBI taxonomy): domain Eukaryota; kingdom Metazoa; phylum Chordata; class Aves; order Passeriformes; family Petroicidae; genus Eopsaltria; species Eopsaltria australis. Next base: position 97,148 of record JAVTVJ010000660.1, read on the forward strand.
GTGGCCACCCCAATGTCCCAAGCCTTGATTACCTGACCTAGGAGAAAGGCAGATGTCAGGTAGGAAAGGGCAACCAGCCCAGGAGAAAAACCAGCCTGGGTGCTGCAAGGATGGCACCCAAAAAAACCCCACATTCGCAAGTCACTTCTGGCAGGGCTGACACTGTCCAGGTGTCCTGTAGCAGGGTCAGTTGATCCCCCACCCCCAGGGTGACCCCACCTTTCCCCAGTCCATGGATGGACACCCCTGGAGCAGCTCACCCTTGCCCAGGCTGAAGATGAAGGGCTCGTTCCGATCGCGGCTGGAGTCAAATTTTTTCCCGTTGGCCAATTTCCCTTTGTAGTGCACATAAACCTTGTCCCCAATCATGGGAGACTCATCTTCACTCCCAGGTCGCTTAATGATCTGAGAGAGAGAAACCACCCATGAGCTGGGGCCATGGGATAGCAAAAGATGCACATGGAGGATGCATTTACATAAAAAAAAAAAATATATATATATATATACACATGCATATCCACGCCAGTGCTGTACTTACAACAGGAACTCAGGGGGAAGCTATTCAATTTGCCCCTAAATTTGCCCTTCATCAGCCCCTAAAAACAAATCTCAAACTGGAGCCACAGCAGTGGAGCTGGACAGGGCTGGGTGCAGAGACCAGTCCGTACTGGGAGGATAAAGCAGAGACCGGTCCGTACTGGGAGGATAAAGCATGGTTCCAAAGCTGCAGTGAGCGCAGCTCCTCTCGCTCTCTGTCCGTACACATTTTACTCACAGGGGTGTGTCAGTTCACTACTCACTCCTTGTCAACACTTTTTTCTGAACGCTGCAGCCGGGAACAAGCAGTTCTCGAGCTGAGGATGGAGCAGGGGAGGATGCTATTCTTGGAGGAAAGGTCCTATTCAAGTGGAGAAGTGCAAGTGCTGGGGAGCAGAACTACCCAGAAACGGCCCTGAATATGAAAAAGGGGCTGTGGAGCAGACTGGATGACCTCAGTAATGTGCTCTTTCTAACGTTCGTGAGTCACACACAGAAATGCTTTGTGGATTTACAGCTAATAATCTGATTAGGAACACAATAGCAGTGAAATTCATGGAGCAGCCCGGGCCCACCAGCCTCAACCACCACTCCATCCTCCTTCACTGCAAGCAATGCCCATCCCCTTTGCCTTTGCAATGAAAGAACTCAATCCTACAGGATTGTGACCCCGAGGGTTGGGGATGCAGCCCAGTGAGGGGATGCACCCCAAAGTGCAGGAAGGCCGGACACTGCTGGCAGATCCCCCTCACCTTCAGAACCCCTCGGTCCTTGGATGGTGTGATGTCCTCCCCACGCTCGGCCAGAGCTGCTGCCTGCACCTCCCCTTCACTCTTGGTGGCCTCATCAGTGGTCATGGTCTCCTTGGACCTGGGGGGACACAGCACAAACCCCGTCAGCCTGGCAGGACACGGGAGGTGGTGGGAGAGGAAAGGGTTTCTCACCCTGCGTGGAAACACAATGCACAAGCAAGCATTTTCCCCCCAAAATCAGAGCAAACCCAACACCAAAAGAATCCCAGCTATTTGGGTGGATGAAGAGAAAACTCACAGCAAGAATCTGAGGAACTGGGGGCTTTTTGGGCAAACTGCTGGAGCGCTGCGCTCCCAAATGTCACCACATAAGCAGCCAAGGTGCCAGAAAAGCCACGCTTTCCATTGAACACAGACTTTTTTTTCCAAATGGTTCCTGGTGAAAAAAAAAACAAGAATTGCCTACGGTTTCAAAAACATATTTCCTGATGATTTCCTTCAGACCATGGGGCTATTTTGGTAGCTGCACTGCTGGGCGACACATCATCAAGGAAACATGTGACAGAGAATTAGAAAGCGATGGGGTTTTTAAGACATAAACCAGATCTATGAAAGCCACTCTAATTGTGAAACTTTCCCACAGTCTTCAGCGTGGAAAGCTGATGGTAACCAGCAGGAGAAATCATTCATTTGGGGGGATTCAAGAAAGAGCAAAGAAAGGATGTTTTCAGCTCCAGGGACAGATAAGTCGCGCTGTAAGAATTGCGTTCCTCGCACCCGGGTGGAAAGGGAAGGACTGGAGCCCGGCCCCCCCAGCACAGGAAGCCACCGAGACACAAAGAGGCCTGAAATGGAAGAAGCAAAGAGAAAAATAAGGGAACTACTTGTTGCAAGGCTCAATTATCACAGTCTTTGGGGCGGTGTTTAATGGGATTCTGCGTCTGCTCCCTTTCCTCCGCGCTGCTGAGGTTTCAGATGGGAACATCTTAAAAAGAAAGCATTTGAAAAGCAAAGCAAAGTGTGGTGAGATCCATTATCTCACAGGTATTTATTGGAAAATGTGCCATGGGTTACTCTGGAAGAAATGTTTGGTGATGTGGGTGAAGCACTGGTTATCCAAAAGGTGATGGATGCCCCATCCCGGGAAACATTTGGGTGAGTTTGGACAGAGCCCTGAGCAACCTGGGCTGGTGGAAGGTGTCCCTGCTTGGAGGGTCTGGACTAGATGACGTTTAAAGGTTGCTTCCAGTGCAAACCATTCCATGATTCAATGATTTGGGTGCTGGGATGGTCTCCAAGCCACCACGGCCTTCCTCTTGGAGAGGAGTGAGGAGCTGGTGGTGCCCATCCCAGAACGGGCATGGCATCAGCACCGTGCACCAGCTCAGGGCTTCCCAGCACAGATCCTGTGCATCACCAAGGACACACCACCCACAACCCACCCACAGCAACCAGGAGAAGCCCAAAAATCAGGGAAGCCTGCCCACGAATCGCCACCTCCCAGGACAGAACCTCCCCAGGTCCACCAAGCAGCCAGAGCTGGGATGCAGGACACGGACGGGGAGGTGCTGGCTCCAGCTCGCCGGTTGCTAAATCCCACCAAGAGACATCTAAAAATACACCCTACGCATCCTTCTCATTATTTTTTCTACGTAAGCAATTAGAGGAGTCATCCAGGGAAGCTGGCCAAGGCGGGCGGGAGGGGAGACGCTCTGCGTCAGCAGCAGTGGGAGGGATGGAGCCCACAAGCCCCAGCTCTTGAGATGTGGCCCACGTTATGAAAGAGCTCACGGCTCCGCCGTCCAGCAAAAACAGCTCCAACTAGGTTAGAGAAAAGAGTGCACTGCTCCCACTTATCTCCCATTTGGAGCGACAGGAGGAGGCTGGCCCGGCGCCAAAATCCCAATTAATTTGAAACAAACAGTTGTAGGGCAAAAAAAAAAATGTATCTGCTACTCCCTGAGGTTTAAATAGCGAGCAGGCAGGGATGTCACTGAGAGCACAGCAGGCTTGCTGCTGGTGTCAGAGCCTGAATCTTCTTGTTTGTACACTCTGGGTACAGGGAGGGCTTTAATTAATTACCCTGTGCAGAAGCTTCTGGGTGTTTGTGACACCCCAAGCAGATCCTGCTTTCCCATTGCTGCTACTACCCACAAGATTAATGCTGTAAATCTGTAAATGAAGCCAGAATAAATCATCCTCCCTCCTCTGAACATCCACACTGCTGCATTTCCCCAGGATATAAATTAATGGGTCGGAGAAGCACAGAAATAAATAAAAACAAGCTTTTTAATTTCACAATTCCCCTCTCCACGCAGGTGCTGCTGCCTCCCAACAGGGAGAAATAGGTGAAATCCAGAGGGGAGAATGGGATGCAGATGTGTGACCCCAGGCTGAGGACAGACAGGTATCACACATGCTAGGGTTTCACCAAGCACACGATCCCCAGCCACGTTTCCTAGAAATCGGCATACCGGGAATCTGCCAGCTCCAAATGGAAACTTCATGTTGCAGATCCCTCCCGGAGGCTCCAGGAGGGGAAAGGGACAGGGCAGAGCAAGGCTGGGCAGGGTTTTCAAGGGTCTCACCTTGCCACCATGCAATTGTTGAAGGTTTGAAGGATCAGGGAGAGTCCAGGTCCAGAGACACAGCGGGGAGATACCTGGTGAGAAGAAAGGGGGACAAAAAAAAACCAAAAAACCCCATGTGTTTTATTCTAAAACAGGATTTCAGGATTTAAGAAGAAGGGAGAACAGAGCAGTTTTGAGCCACAGATGATGCCCCACCATGGCCAGAGAGGGGTGATGAAGACTGTGGCCAAAACCTCCTTGGACTCGCTGTTTCCACAAGACAGCATCTTACCATCAGCTTTGAAAAAAACCATAAATCAAGGCTCCATCCTGTCCAATTGTTTCACTGGGATGAAAATTAACAGGATGAAAGAATAAGAGTGGGCTGCTCTGGGGTTTGTTTTTTAAGACCCACTTAGCACAAAGCACTTTCACTTCCACGGCACCACAACAGCCCTGAAAGCTCCGGATTGCAACACAGGAGGGAGTTTCTTGAAAACGCAAAGGTCAGGCTTAAAAACAACAAATCTGAAAGCACAGCAGGGGGATGAGGGGCCCTGGATCCTGGTGATCATCTCCCCGAATCCCACCCCTGGAGCTGGGCAGCAGCACAGGCCTGCACATGCATCCTCCAGCCCTGACTGATAATGAAGAATAACCCAATTAGTGCAGAAGCTGACTCTCTCCACTGTCCCACTGTGGATCTGCTTCCCCTTCTATCACAAGAAGTACTTTTTATCTCATGAATTCCCTTCTTGCTGAGCAAGCTGTGCCCATGAAGCTGGAGAGGGAAGACCAGAGCAGTGATTTTCCTTGATGAGGGTGTTTTAAGGCATCTCAGTGCCAGCCTGCTGAGCAGAGACCCAGGAAGGTGATGGTAATGAGTTAAAATTAGGATTTTTAACAAAATAAGACCTTTTTAAGACAGACAAGCAGCTCCACATAATTCTCAGCTGCATCCCAACACATAAGGACATACCCAGACATCCAGTGTCATTTCTTACACTCATACATCACAGTTAATTAATTTTTAAAATTTTTTTTTTTAATCCTGGCCACTTGACTTTCTCCCCCTCCTTCAAAATAAACAGGGAAGCCCTAAAACTGAAACTATTGTTCACCAGCTGAGAGCTGCCATGGATCAATTTGCACGTTGTGCAAGCGGCCAACACCCCGGCAGGCCAGGCATGGCAACTCCTGCTCAAACAAAAAAAAAACCCCAAATGCAAACAGAGCTGCTTGAATTGCACAGCACCCTGAGAAGCCCCCATGGCACCCAGGGTGAGCCAAAACCCAGCACAATCCCTGGTTTAATTTATCCATGGCCAGTCCCTGCTGCAGGGTGAGCACAAAACAGTGCCACCCACCCATGGGACACCTCAGGGAGGGATGCTGTGCCCTGTCACCTCCCAAGGACCAGGAGGAATCTGCCTATTAGCAGAAAAGCAGCAACATGGGAAGGTTTTAAAACAATTAAGAGAATAACGGAGTGAGAAAAGAAAACTGCTGTGTGCAGCTCACTTAAATACAGCAGTGGATGTTCCCATCACACTCTGCCTAGCTAACATTTTGAAGCTTCTGAAATGGTTTTATTTAGGGTTCAAGCCATAAGTGATTTATTTTTTTTTAAATATGTGGGATAAGAGGCTGTTCCCCAGCTGCAGCAAGAGGAACAAGTGAGCAGGATGGGTCACTAACCCCTGCCAGAATAAATATCTCTGTCCAAAGCAAGAGGGGTTCAGTGTCTCTGCATCCCCCGGAGTGAGGTGAACACACACACAAAGGACTTCCAGAGAGGAGTGGTTTTATCCCCTCAGTTTACAATAGAAACCCCCCATTAAAAAGAATCTGGCTCTTTTGCTGGTTTTCTAGCAAGGAAATGCTCGCTTGGGGGCTCTCCCAGACTGGTTCGAAATAAAAAATAAACTCAGAGGGATAAAGGTGCCTTGAACTCTGTTGTGGTCCATCCCCTCCGGAGTGGGCACCCAGACACAACACCCTCCACTTCCATGAAAAAGGAAATTAAGGAAAAAAAGCAGCATTCTCTTTTCTCCCTCCCTTATTTTGAAGGACAAACTTATAGTGGGGAAAGCCAAATCCACAGACATTCACGGGGAGAAGGTGGCAGGGGCAGGGTGAGGCTGAGGATTTTACACACTCTGCAGCTCCTTCCCCACCTGCCCCCAAAGGCACCCCTGGCCCCAGCAAAGATTTCAGCTGTTTCCATCACAAAAAAATCACAGCAAGTCTCTGCCACAAGAACAGACCCTCAAAACACTGGGAAAAACCAGGAATGCCCAAAGGCTTTGCTCTGCATCAGCAGGGAGAGGCACCAGCCTGCACCCATCCTGCTCTGAGAGGCTGACACAGCTTCTGATGATGGCTGAAACAAAACAATTAAAGATATCTAGTAATAATGAGTGTATAAACAGCTGTTCCACACCTTCCTGAGCTTCTTGGGAGATGCCTGGCAGAGGGGCCAAGCATCCCAACAAGCTCAGGGGGCGTTCTGTAGAGACACAGAACGGAGGGGAATGCAACTTCCTAAAGCTTTCATAAATTGGGATTATGTAACTGGACAGGAAAAAAAATAAAATAATATAGCCAAGCAGGTTATATAAACCATCTGTAAAATGTGAGAAAGTACTTGACATCCCACTACCCACTCCTTGGCACTTTCTCACTGGGTTCTCTGCCACCAAAAATGAGCGGGCTCCTTTCAGTCTTGTCTTCTCCCCTGGTCAAAACAAGCAGGAAAAACAGAGCAGCCAGGCTTTTTTGGAATGAAAAATTCCACCTCTGGCTGTTAAATGTGAAGTTTCCCTCCTCATACAGCTCACCAAGGGAAGTCCAAGCCCTCCACAGGCGACTCAGAGCAGCCTCCTGGCAGCAGCTACACCAATGCTGAGCAAATTGAATTTCAAGTGACAGCTTGGGGGGGACTAAAATAAACACAAAATGGGAATAAACAAGAAACTCCTTGTTTGCCAACTCTGTTTTAATTTAGCCTTTTCTCCGGAATAAATGTGGCAATTAAGCTTGGATTTATTTAAATTTATTTTTTTTTTCCCCTTTCTAAAAGCATCTTATTGCTCGCAACAGATTTGGGGATTTCTCCAAGCAACTCCCAGCCAGGTGACCCCTGGCAGTGGGAATGCTGTGATTAAGGATTTACCCCCACACATGAGGGATCAGCAGCACCTCGAGCATCCCAGAGCTCAATCCCAAGGGGGGAATCCCTGGATCAGCATCCAGCAGCAGCTCTGGCACCCAGGAATAACCCTGCACCCAAGACCATCCACACCAGGGGCCTATAAATGCCGAATTATTTTGGGCAAACAGCAATTCCCAGTGCAATTTGGCCTGCTCTGGTGCCAAATGAGGATTTCTTGGAGAGGGAGAGGAAGTGTCACAAGAGGACAAACTGCAGGAGGGGACTGGGGTGGCAGTGCCATCACTAGGGACACTGTGAGGGGCAGGGGACACTGCGGGGACAATGGGGACAATGCTGCAGCACCAGCAGCTCACCCAGACCCTGCCAGCCACAGGCACTCACTGAGTGCATCACCTGAGGGTGGGCAGGGAGCCTGCATCCCCCCCGTGCTCCTTTTTGGGATGATGCCACGCCCCAGAACGATGCTCTTTGCCAGGCAGTGCCTCCCAGAGCTCATCTGATTAAGTGGTTAAATTTAATGGAAATCAAAAAGTACTTGAAATGAGAGGTTTTTTCAATCTAAGAGCAAGGCTGCTGTTTACAAAGGTGGGACCCTGCAGGTTGGAGGTGATTCAACTGCAGTCCCTCACCTCCCAACTCTTCACTTCTGACTGTTCCTTTACTATTATTTTCCTAATTTTCCAACGCACTCGCTTGCAAAATCAGAAATCCTTACTACTCACAATTACTAGTTATGGAAAAAGCCTGTCAGCTCCATGACAAACAAGTTACATGAACAACTTGTACGTTAGAACACTCGTGGCCACTTCTTTACACCCACAAGCACAGAGCATGAAAATTTAAAAAAAAAACAACCTCGCTAAGTAATTTCTATTTCCCTGTGACATGCACAAGATCAGGAGGAGCTTCACAGCTCCCTCAAGGGGCTGCAATAACTTTATATAAATCCATGTAACCGAGAATGATTATAAAATAAAATTGATATAAAATAGTAGAAAAGGAGAAATAACTGAGGACAAACTATTCTCCAAACAGTTTATGAAATATTTTTCCCCCTGAGCCAGTCTGGGAGCTGCAGCCAGGCCAAGGAGGTCTTGGTGCTGAGCATCTCAAACCTCCCAGCAAACTTTCTCCTTCTGCAAGCAGGTAATTAATTAAAACACACCTCACTCCACAGCAGTGATGTCCCTGAGGGATGCAGTTTGCTTTCTGCTCAGGAATTGTCCTTATTTTTTGGCTCATCCCAGCAGGGAGGTGCTCTAACAGTGCTGGGAGAGGACCTCAACACGAGTGAGGTGTGTGCTGGGCAAACACAGCCTTGGGAAGATGAGGTTATTTGCATTTATTTAAAAAAAAAAAAAACAAAAAGGAAGACAAAATAATAGCATGAGTGATTATCCTAGCAGACATCTCTGTCCTGAGCAGGATGGGCACTGTGCTCATGCCAACCTTCCCCACTGGACCCCTCCATGCCCCTCCAGGCCCAGAGCCACCAGCGAGGCCCCCGTGCTGTCACCCCTCCCTCTGCATTTCAGCACAGGAGAAAACTTCTTCCCTGACTGCCCAGAAATTTGCAGGGGATTTTTCTCCAGAAATCTGCAGGGGATTTTTTTCCAGAAATCTGCAGGGGATTTTTTTCCATGCCACCACATATTTCCCCCAGCACAAACCCCACCTGCTCCATCACTCAATCCCTCAGAAAAGTCCTTGGCCACCCCTTCCTCCAGCAGCACCCCCGGCTCCATCACAGCCCTTCCTTGTCCCCCTGCACCCCTCAGGGTGCTGCCACCACCCACCACGCTGGGGATGAGGACCAGAACCCCTCCAAGGACCAGCACCCCACCCAGGACCCCTCCATCCCACCCCTGTGCTGCACAACTCCAGCCCCACTTGGATTCCTGCTCAGCCCCACACTCCTGGCCAACCCCCTGCAGGCTGTGGACATTGTCCCCTCTCTGTCAGGGATTATTTCTGTCCCCTCCTCAGCAATTTTGTCCCATTTCCAGAGTGCCAGGCTGGAAATACAACCCGAGTATCTCTGAGCTGCAGCACTGCCACCCAAATCCAGCCCGCAGCACCTTTGCATATAAAAGCCAGGCTCTGCCAGACCTATTTAATGATTTTCTTCTCCCCAGCCCTTCAAGCAGGACAGGGGAGGAGGGAGGAGGCAGATTTCCCATGTTTTAAAGGAAGGAGCGATTTGTGCTTTCAACTTTTTTTAACTTTCCATGCCAGGTCCCAGGTTGGCTTTGCCACCCCAGCGATGTCCTCAAATCCACCTCAAGTTTAACAGCTCATTAGGGTGAGACGCAATTGAAACTCTGTCTTTAAAACCATAAAGTATCAGCTCCTGGCTTTTTTAAAGTTTTATTTTATTTTATTTTTATTTTATTATTTGCACCGGTGAGGACAGAAATACAGTGCAGCGCTGGAGCCCCAGCTGGAAGCTGCAGCCTGGGGACACACCAGTGACAAACCTATCTCCCACGAGTTCCTACAGCCCATTGTGTAAAACACAGTTTCCTGAGAAGCACAAGCTCGCCCGAACGTGCATTTTAAAAACAAAAGCTCCGAAAGAGTTTTTATGCCCGGAGAGGAGGGAAAAATCGCAGAAACTTAAAAAAAAAAATCACATTTTACCTTGTGCAACCACTTCTACCCGCTGCCAAAGGCTCTGTCTAGTGATGCACACACCCTGCGGGGTCTCTCTGGTCGGTGGTGTCAAGAGAAACGCATCCCGGGAGGCTCGGATGGGGAGGTGAAGCGGGGAAAAGCAAAATCCCGTCCGGCGAGCAGCAGCCCGGGATGTCCCGGAGCATCCCCAGCACCGCCCGGGCACCGTGCGGGAACTCCTCCCGCATCACCGGGCGGGCTCCACGGGGCAGCAACCCCGCTCCTATCCTCACCCCACAGCACCCCCGGGGCCACCATCCCCTTCGCAAAGCCCCAGCCCCACGCGGGACGCGATGTCCCCACAGGTCCCCAGGCAGGGGGACACCAGCCCCGCGCGCGCCCGTCCCCAACGCCGCACTGCCCCACGCTCACTCACTGCCCCGAGCCGCGGCACTCCTCCAGCCCCACGCAGGGTCCCGCAGGGCCCCCCAGCCCCGCACAGGGCGCCCCGAGCCCCGGGTCCCACCTGTCGCTGTGGCTGTCGCCGCTGTCGCCGCCGCCGCCCGGCTCCGAGTGGCCCCGCGCGCCCGCCCGCCTGGGCCGCCCCGCCCCGCGCCATGGCCCCGCCCCCTCCGCATTCCATTGGTCCTAGCGTCTGCCCGTCAGCAATACCGTATTCCCATTGGCTGCAGTGGCGGTAATATGCAAATCAGGGCTCTGTGCCCGCCCCCGGCGCGGTCCCGCGCTCTCGCCCGGGTGGCAGCGGCGGGAGCGGGGACAGGGACAGGAGACAGGGGACAGGGACAGGGGATAGAGACACGAGACAGGGGCAGGGACAGGGGAAAGGGACAGAAGACAGGGACAGGGACAGGGTAAGGGATAGGGGACAGGGACAGAGGAAAGGGACAGGGACAGGACAGGAGACAGGGGACAGGGACAGGGACAGGGACAGGACAGGACAGGAGACAGGGGAAAGGGACAGGGACAAGGCAGGGATAGGGACAGGGCAAAGAGACAGGGGAAAGGGACAAGGGACAGGAACAGGGGAGACAGGGGACAGGGACAGGACAGGGGACAGGGGCAGGACAGGGACAGGGGACAGCCCGGCCCCCGGTGCTGCCGGAACGCCCCGGCCACACGCGGTGCTCCCGAGCCCCCCGGCTGTCCCCCACCTTCATGGGACACCGCAGCCCCGGAGGTGCCCTCGTCCCCACCCCTCCATCAACCCTCCAAGGGTACCCCAAGCCCTGCCAGCTCCTCCGGGTGTGTTACAGGAAACATCGCGCTGAAGAGTGAAAAATTGCCTCCTAGCTGGGGACACAGAGATGTGGGTTTGGAGGACACGGCGGCTGCTGGAACACGCAGAAATGTTCCACTTCGGGATGAAGGAAATAAGATTTTTGTCAAGAGCTGCCTCAAAATACCGCCCCCCCGAGATTAGAAATCAGCGCTGTTGTGATTAAACACCTCATCGCTGCTCACCTCTGCAGCGCCTGAGCCAAGACGGGCAAAAAAAAAAAAAAAAGAGTTGGGGACAGGTTTAAATTGGGACATCTCTGGGTGTTTTTATAAAGCGGTCATTTTTTACCAGGTTTGTGTTGTAATGAGCGCCTGCAGCTCCCAACTTGAACCCTGAGTCCCACATGTTGATCCAGCAAAACCCTCAGGGCCAGGCTGAAGGCAGCGCTGCGTTGGTGGGTGCTTTCTCACAGGTAATTTAGACACTGATGTCACCCATCAGAAATACAGGGTGAAAATTAAAGCTCACTTTAGAAAAGAAAAAAAAAATATGTTTTCATGGCTGTTAATTTTTCCCTCTCTAAAATAGCCCAGGTGAATCTTGCATTTTTTATTTTAAATATTCCCCTCCCGGCTTTAAATTTCCAAGCGTTTTAAATACTCATTTACAAAACAAAATTAAAATATTGTGGGTTTGCAATATCAGGAAACCCCACAGCAGAATTCCATCAGGCCCCTGAGATAAAACTAAAGCCCTGAAAAATCCCAATGGCAGCAATGAGGGGGTTCAGCCTGGTCTGTCCTTGCGCTGCAAAAAAAGGTGAATTTATTTGTTTGCAGAGAGAAAAAAACCCAAAAATACATGGGAAGAAAGCATCAGAGTGTCTTAAAAGATGAAAGACATCTTCCAAATCACTGCTGTAGCAGTGCCAGACCCCTCGGCTCATTCTGCTTTCTGAGATGTCCCAAACCCTCCACCTGCCCGGTGCTGGGGTCTGCCCCGTTCACCCCATCCCTGTAACACAACCTGGAGGAAATCTGTTCCATAAATAATCCTGCTGGGCTTTGTGCCGCCTGCCAGGGGTACTGCTTGTTCCCCCTCGCCCTCCAGCTGGCCACACATGTCGTGCCCCAGCCCTGAGCCCAGCCCCGAAAGGACAGAGGGCCTTGGGGAAAGTCTGGAAGCAGGGAGCAAAGCCCTGCTGGCTGCCGAGCACCTCGTGTGAGGTGAGAGCAGCGCTCCTGAAAGAGAGAGAGAGAGAGAGGAAAAAAATTAAAATAAAGCAGGGGATATTTTTATTCATCCTTGTCTTCTGCTAAAAATAACCAGCGTTAATCTGCCTCGGGAGCGTGGGGAGAGGAGTCCCTCCACCTTGGCTGCACAGCGAGGAGCCACATCAGAGAATCTCTTGAGAACGGAGGAAATGGGTTTTCTCTTTTCTCTCGGTTTCCTTTCTTGTGTGGCAGCACAAAACGATGGTCCCGGGGCAGGGACGCTCCCCTTCCCAGGAGAGATCAAACCCATCCTTCCCCCCAGAACCCAGGTCACCCCTGCACATTTTGGGGAGCAAAGCAGCTTTTTTTTGCAGCCTGGCGATGTCGTGGCTTCACCCACCGCAGCCCGCGGGGTGTGCACCCTCCGAGGGCCCCTTTTGAGGCTGGCACGGGGGTGCAGCGTGGCAGGAGCCGGGTGCCGTGGTCGTGGGAAGCTCGGTGTTTACGGGAGGTGCAGCCAGGGGTTGCACAACAGGCGGCAGAGCACGGGAGAACACCGTGTCCTTGCCACCGGCTGTAGGTGCAGCTGCGCTGCCAGCAGGAATGGACGGACCGCGGGGACATGGGGACAGAGGGACACGGGGGGAGGGGGCAGGAGGGCAGGACCACTCTCTTAGCACGAAGAGCTCGACCCCGGGGATGCAGAGCAGCTGGAGAGCCGCTTTCTGTGTGAAACTCCCCCTGAAATCTTCCTGGGAGGGGTGCTGGGTGTAGTCGTGGAGTGACCGCCCAGACCCAGCCTGGGGCGATCCCTCTGAAATCCCTCTGTCCCCTCCCGAGGCTGCCACAGCCTCCCCCTCTCTGCTTCGACTCACGGCTCCCACCATGAATTTTTAGCAGCAGAGGGGCCAGCGCATCCCCAGCACATGTGGGGACCCCCAGAGCGGTCCCTGCCCTGTCACAGGCCTGATCCTGCCCTATCCCTGCAGTGTGGCCAGAGCCAATTCTTTCCCAGTACATTTCCAACCCATAAATTACCAGATCGTCAACCAAACCCTGGCCCCTGTTGCAAAAAGCCCCTCAAGCCAGCAGACAGGGGCACCTCCCTCCAGAGGCTTTCCTGGGCCCAGATCCATCCCTGCTTCCCCATCTTCCTCATGTCCAGACACCGGGGACAGCTTTTATCAGCGGAAAGCACACAAATATTTTCCCAGATGATTTCCCCTCTGAGGAAATAGGGAAAATCCTTGCCTTCCCCGGCTGGCAAGGAGCAGCAGAGAGGTGGACAGAGCCCAGGGCTCCCCCAGCCCTGCCGGAGATCCAGCCCCACACGAGCAAGGGCAGGATGCAGCAGCGGGGCCGGAGCAGGGAGGATAAATAAAGTCCGGCTCTGCCGTCCTGGCTTGTGGCCACTTCTAACACAAAGTACATTCCGGTCTGGACGTAACGAACTGTACCAGCCTCCGCCGGGGAGGGCGGATGGCTGGGGGTGGCTGGGGCTCCGCGCCCGCCCCGCTCCAGCGGGGGTGTCCGGCTGGGGCTGCGAGCTGGCACCGCTGCCCTGGGGTGACGCGGGGTTCAGTCCCCCCGAGGACGCTCAGCTGTGCGGAGGCTGTGCCCTGCCGTGGCGATGCTCCTGCCAGACGGATCTGAGACCCAAAAACTCCTGGAGATCCGCCGCGCGTACCTCAATGCTTGCGGGGCGCCCGGGGAGCCCCGGTTTGCGGGCACAGCCGGCAGGGATGGGCACAGAGCGCGACTCAGGACAGCGCTCCGGCATTTCCCGGGGCTGCGTCCCCGATCGCGGCTTCTCCAGCCCGGGAGCCGCTGCCCGGGAGCCCGGAGGAGCCGCCGGGGCCGGAGCGGGCCGTGCCCCTGCCGGGAGCTGCACCGGGCGGGCGCGGTGCCAGGCGCCCGGCGTGGGGACGCGATGTACCGGCCGCGGGAGCGCCGGGAACAGCCTGACTCAGCGCCGGCCCGCCGGGGGGGCACCCGGCCAGGGCCGCCCGGGGCCCGGCGAGCGGCTGGACCCGCCCGGGGCTCCTGGCTGGTGGGGTTCGGTGCCTCCAGCACCTCTCGGCAATCCCCTCGGCATTCCCCCCAATATCTCCTCCAGCAAACAGCCCGGCACCCCCACAGGATCCCCCCCGGTATCCCCCCCAATATCCCCCCCAGCATCCCCCCAGTTCCCCCCAGCATTCTCTCCAATATCCCCCCACCAGTGTTCCCTCTGGCACCCCCACAGGATCCCCCTCTGCTCCCCCCAGGTCCCCGGCATGCCCCCAATATCCCCCTCGTCCCCCTGGCCTCGACCCCTGCATGCCCCCCAGCATCACCCCCAAAACCCTTTCAGCGTCCCCCAGAGTGGATCCCCATCAATGTCATGGAGGGATCCCCCAGAATCCCCCCCTCTCACCCTCAGTCTGCTTCCCCAGCCCAGCTGTATGGCATTTCAGGGAATTTAATGCTAAAAATACTCCCTGAGGGGGAACCCAGCTGCAGGGAGCACTTCCCCTGTGTTCCGAAGCACCCAGCCTCGAGCTCTCCCCAGAGTGATGCAGCCCAACATCCCCTCCTTGCCCTCCCACCTCCCTGTATTGCACTAATTAATTCTTCCAGCAGCGCAAATTATTCAGGATGAGGATTTTTTCCTCTTGTGCCCTGGTGGAAAACATCAGGGTGGGGGTTTGTGGAGGTGTGTGGGGTGCCTGGATGTCTCCCAGGGCCACTTGCAGCCTCCACTACTGCCCCGAGCTCGGCAGACCTCAGCCTTCAGCTGCTATGGGGGGACATCTTCAAGAGACCCCACTTCCAGCCCCAAAACCAAACCTGAGGATGGAGGAAAGCCTGAGATCCTCATGCCAGGTTTGGGAGCTCCTGGTCCTGTTATTTGCCTAGGACAGGTCCCTGTCCTTCAGTCGGATCCTTCCCCACTTCCAACTGCAGGGAAAAAAAAATCAGAGTGGGAAAACAGGAGCGTGTCTGACATGGTTCCCTCTGTCACAGGCAAAGGCAAAGCCAAAGCAGCCGTGAAAAATCATCAACAATTGGTTTTGGCAAGAAGAGGCAAACCAGAGCTTTCCATGAATTTATTTTTTTTTTCCTTTTTGCTAGAAAGGTTGCTTTTCTTCCAGAGTGAGCTTGAAGGATGGCTTCTGGCCAGCTTCATCCCAAAGCCATCTCCCTGGGACAGTGAAAACCTGGCCCAGATTTGGGAAAACCCTAAATCACAGGATGAGGCCCCCACATCCCTGGGGTCTGCACCCCACTGTGCCCCATGACCTGGAGCTGCCATGGGGGTTTTGCTGCTGCAGGCACAGCTTGAGGTGTCCCAGGTCAGCAGAGGGTGGTGGGGGCAGGCTGGGGCATCTCCCCGAGGATTTGGGATTCCCCAAGTCCCTGCTGCTGGCTGGGGTGTCCCACACCCTGCAAGGATGTGCTTCATAATCCTTGCAGCTCCTTCCTTCACCCCAAAGCCACTTTGGCCAAGGGGCACCCTGAGAGGGGCTACTGCCCCCCTGAGCTGCACCAGCCACAGCCTTGCCATGTCCTGACCACCACTGGGGAGAGAAGGCTTGTGGGGGGAACAAATCCCAGAGCCAACAGCACCAGGCAGCCCCAAACACCTCTGTGAACCCCCAAACACCTCTGTGCACTCCTGGATGTCTCTGGGCAGCTCCTCAGGCAGCCCAGGCCTGCCCCAGAGCATCCCCTGTGCCCCCCAACCCAAACCCCAGGAGCCCCTGTGATCCTGCTGCAGGATCAGCCCCACCATCACCCCAGTCTGCGGCGAACTGGGCTGTGCTGTGTGTGGGGACATGGAATTAGGTCGTGCCTGGGGTCTTCTCCCCCCACAAAATCACTGCCCTGAGCTGCAGCTGCAGGGCTGCTGCCTGTCCCTTCCACCGTGGGGGCCAGGGGCAGCTCAGCCCCCCCAAAAATCACAATCACCCCCCCTGGGGCTGGCAGCGTCTCTGCCCCAGGGTGAAGGCTGCAGGAGCACACACCCAGCGCCCTGCCCCAGGCACACACAGAGTTTTTTCCTTTGCCAGGCTGCGAGTGGGGCGACTTTGCTGGGGTTGCCTGCAAAGCTGGGCATTGGGTGGGCACCCCACTGGAGCTGCAGCAAATTGGGGGTGCAGGGACGCCCTGGAACGGGCAGAGAAGGAGTTTCAGTGCATCTGCGCAGAAATTAAAAAGAAGCGAAGAAGGAGAAAAAGAAGAAGAGGAAAAGGCGGTGCTTGGGGGCAAGAAAAAGGGTTAAAGCAGTGCAGAGGAGGAGAGGTGAAGGCCGAGGGCTGGCGGAAAGGGGGGAGAGGCGGGGAGAGGTTGGGGAGCGAGAGCTGAGTGAGAACATCCTGTACCCTCGGGGAACAGCGGCCGGGGCGGGCGGGGGGGTGAGGGGGGCACTGGGGCACAGGGGGGATGCTCCACACAGCGCCCTGGCAAGCGGGGCACCCCTTGGGTGACCGGGAGGGGATGGCCTTGGACAGTGGGGGGCAATCCTGGTGTCGGGGTGAGGCTGGGGAGGGTCTCGGGCTGCTCTGCGCTCCAACATCCCTTCAGTGTCGCATTCCTCGCTGCTTTTTAACCAAGCAGGGAGACCCCTGTGCAGGGCAGGGGAGGAGGAAGGGGCACCCCAATGCCTGTACCCCTGCATCCCCCGTCCCCCGGGTCTCCCCACGGGGAACCTCGCTGCAGCAGAGCCTGCCTGCGCAAGGATGCGCTGCTCACCCCGCGCTTTGCAGCTGCGGCTGCCCCCACCCTGCCGGAGGGTCCCCCTGTCCCCAGGGCTGGCAGCACCCCACACGCGCCAGGGGCCCCTTCCTGTGTTTGTTAAGACGCCGTGAGTCAGGCGTCTGGTTTTCGGTTTAAGCCAATATTTACCAGCCGAGAGCTGCCAAAATAAAGCTGCGGCTTCACCAGTAAATATAGGGCTGAGATGGGGCGGGGGCTGGGGGGGGCATTGATGGGTCCCTCATCTCAGCACAGCCACTCCCTTCCCACCTCTCGGGTGCCCCCATCCTCCTTCTGCCAGCGTGGGGACACCACAGAAATGGGAACACCACAAAGTGCCCCCATTAATCACACCAGGGATTAGCCCAGCCTGCCCCCCCTACCCCCCAATATCATCCCACTCCTTCCAGGGGGATCCCCACTGCAGGACTCAAAGGGTGCCAGGGTTGGGTGCATTTCAGAGACCCCCGAGGCTGTGCTGGCCCTGGGTTGGGGGTCCCTGCTGGGCCGGGGTCCCGGGCTGTGGCACGGTGCCGCTGCCCTCTGCCGGTGCCGGCACGGCCGGGGCTGGGCGTTGCTCACATCCTGCCCCTGCCAAGAACACAAAACCTCGGACGGGGCCGGCCCTGGGCAGGCAGGGCTCGTAGGATCCGCGGTGTGTCCCGGGAAATGCCAGCCTCTCTCTCCTTGGTGCTGCCACTGGCGTGGAGCAGCGTGTGGGGACGAGGAGCCCTGTGTCCCATGTGCCCCTCACCCTGTGTCCCATGTCCCCCTCACCCCGTGTCCCTCTCACCCTGTGTCCCATGTCCCCCTCACCCCGTGCCCCGTGTCCCCCTCACCCCGTGCCCCGTGTCCCCCTCACCCCGTGCCCCGTGTCCCCCTCACCCCGTGCCCCGTGTCCCCTCCCCTCTCTCTGCCTGGGGCTGGCTGGCTGCTGCAGCAGAGGGGCTGCTGTCTCTGTCCCCGTCCCCATTTACCCTCATCCTGCACCAGTGAGGACATTGACCTGGTGGCCTCTTGCCAGGACCACCCTGACAATGACAACAAGACCCTCCAGACTTTCACCACCACCCACAAGTTTCAAACTAAAAGCCAGGTCAGAATTTTCTCCTCTTGCAGCTCCTCTGAGCCAGACTTGCAGGGGCCAGCAGGTCCCCAAATTGCCCCCCATGTTCCCCTTCAACAATGGGGACTCCCCCCAGCTGTGCCACCCTCCCAGATGTGTCTCTGGTGTTTCTGTAGGTGCAGATCCTCAAGCTGCCAGTCACCCTTGTCCTGAAATGGTTTCCTGCAGCACCTCCTCAGCTGCCAGGGGTGGCCCCCAATCTTTGTGGCCTCCCCATGTGGTGCAGAGCCCTCGGGGCAGTGGGGACTGGTGCAGTGGGTGCCTGGTTCTTGCTCTGCCCCAAGGATAGAAAAACATGGGGTGAAGTCTGCACTGGAGAAGCCTCTCTGATGATCCCCTCATCTCCTGCTGCTTCCCCAGCTCTGCCAGACAGGTGCCTCCTCTTCCTCACCCTGCTGTGGTACATCTGTGCTCCCTGATGCCCAAAATCCTGACCCTGAGCTGGGCATCACACCCTGCATCCCACCCTGCCCGGGGCACAGCGCTGCCAGGGCAGGGCTGAGGGGTTTGGGACCTTGCTGCTTCCAGCTCTGTCACTCTCCAGGTCCATCCCGAATTCCCAAATCTCCTGCACATCTTGCAGCCTGAGCGGGTGCTCTGCAAGGTGCTGGTGGAGGCGCTGCACGGGGGGCACCCATGGCACACACAGGTGCTGCTGCTGCACAGGGTCCTTTGCAGGGGGGGCTCCACCTGGCTGAGCCACATCTGCCCTCCCTGAGGAGGAGGAGGCCCAGCTCCCAGCTGGAATGGTCACCCAGAGCCTGCAGTGTGGGGATACAGAGGTGGACACAACCACCAAGCACCCTGAGCACACCAACACCACCTGCAAGTCCCTCTTCTCTGGCACCAAACCTTTTCTGTGGAATGTTTACAACCAGAGCAGCCACAGCAGGAAATAAACCAAGGCAAGCACAACCCAAGCAACTCCCTCAGATTGCTCCATCTTCCCCTGCCCTGCACCCCCTTCTTAAAACTGCCCTTGAGCAGAGCTCAGCCCATGGCTTGCTGCTGGCCTAGCCCAGATTATTGTGTGATTGCACACACATACAGCTAAAGCCATCATGTCCAGGTGGCTTTTTCCAGGACCTTTTGGGCCCTGCTGTCCCCATCCTGGGCCGGGGGGGCTGGGTTGAGTGAAAACGCTGCCCTGCAACTTGGCAGAAGCTGCTATTTACTCAAATTCTCCCACAGCCAGACCCAGGAATCTCTGGAGAGGGGGAAGGACAGGGTGGCAGGGGCAGCACAGAGGGACACAGGGGGTCTCTTCACCGCCGCCTGGAGGAGTCCTGGGGGTCCGTGCAGAGGCCGAAGTCGCTGTTGGTGATGGAGCCCACGATGGTTTTATCAGCGTCACAGGTCAAGCCTCTCTCACAGGGACATTTGTAGTAGACCCCATAGATGCTCTGCAGGGAACAAGGACTCAGTGCAGTGAGGGGGACAGGGCCCCCATCCCTGGGAGCAGGGAGCACCTACCTTTGGGGAGCACTCCTGGAACTCAACTGCCTTCGGAGCACAGCGGGCCAGGCTCAGCCCGTTGACCCGGTGGCAGCAGCCGCTCTTGCACTGGGCACTCTGCAGGCACAGCTCCCCGATATCCTGCAGCACAAGGCAGGGCCTGAGCACCAGGTCCCCCTCTGTTCCCCTCCAATCTCCCCCTAGCTCTGAGCCTGAGGGGTTTGGGTGGGTGTTGAACAGCAGCTCTGCCTTTGGGCTGAGGCTCAGCAGCACTGCCCGTGTGCCCCAGCCTCCCACTCTGCAGCATCTCCTCAGCCTGGCCCAAAACACCACCCACCACAATGGTGTTTTTTGCTGGACTCATGGGAGTAGGGCTGAGACACCACAGGGAAAGCATCTTCTCTCCCCTGCTCTGTGAGCCACCCAGGGTGGGGGTCCTGGCTGGCTCAGGCAGCTGAGAGCTTCAATCTGATCCCCTTTCTGTCTTCCCTATCCCTTTATCAAGCTGATTTCTCAGTCTCCAAGACCCCTCACAACAGCAGAAAACCCAGAAGACTCCCAGAAAACTCAGAAAACTCCAACTGCGTGTCCCTTGCAGCAGTTGGAGCATCCTGTGCCGAGGACAGGGTCGGTCTCCTCTTACCAAGTTGAAGATGAGCCCTCGCTCATCCTGTGCTGCCAGGGCTGGGGCCAGCAGCAGCAGGGCCAGGAGCAGGCAGGCAGGCAGCACCTTGGCCATGGTGGGCTCAGCTGTGGCTCTGCCACGGGGCCAGCAGGTGTTTTATAGCCACTATCTCCATCAGCTGACGTGGCTGCTCCTATCACACCTCACCCCGTGGCACTGGGGCACTGCTGCACTGCCCAGGGCCAGGAAACAGCCATGCCTGGGCAGCCAGTGCTACCAGGTCCTGTTCCCAGGGGACTGTCACCCACTGGCGATGTCAACCTGCCCTTGGGCAGCTCCTTTGGCCAAAGGGAACACAAAATAATGGCACTTCTGTGCTTCTGGTCTTTTCTCCTCTGCTTCCCCGTGGCAGCAGAGAGCTGTGGAGCTGGGGTTCTCTGGAATGCCCTCCTCGCTGGGTGCTGCTGATGGGTTCATTGGCAAAGGGAGCTCTGGTTGCCATGGCAGGAGCTCTGCTCCATGGGAAAGCCACCAGATCCTCCATCACTCAAACGGGATCATGGACACCAGAAACCCGCTGGAGAAAACTCCTATTGTGCAGGACAGCACAGCCCCTGTGAGGATCCAGAGCCCACCCAGCTCCCCAGCCCAAGGGGCAGCTCCTCAGCCTGCCCTGCCAAATACTGGCTCTGTGTTCCAGTGCTTGGGGGGGTGTGGCTGATGGAAGGAAAGTAGGTCTGGGAACGGCACAGCTTTTCACGGCCACAGTGCCTTGGCTGTTCTTGGATGTGATTAATGGCCACACAGCCCTGGCCTTTGACAGGCACAGGGGTGATGCTGAGGCTGGCACTGGCTGTGGGGTGGCTGTCACACTGTCACGTGGCACCAGTCCCCACGACAGGAGCTGTACCTGTGTGGTCACTCAGGATCCAGGGCAGATGTGGCTCCTGGAGAGAGGTCCCAAGGTGGCCCCAAGTGCCTGCAGCCCTCTGGGGCTGCCCGTGCTCCTCTGGCAGCAGGACACGAGGCTTGGGCAGAGAGCTGGCCCTGCCCAGGTGCTGGCAGGATGAGCCATTTCTCTTCCTGAAGTGGAGCTGTGGGGATGTCCCCTCCCTGCCTGCAGCCCCCCAGCCCAGCGATGCTGCCTCTTGTGCTCCCTACCAGTGTGGAAAGGCCCTGGTGACACCGGCTGGGAGGGCAGAGGGAGGCAGCAGGAGGGACACAGAATCTGGGACACATCCCAGGGCACGCAGCAGAGCCCAGTGGGATCCTGAGGGTCGTGACACAGCCCCTGGCACATTCTGGGGGTCAAGACACACCCTGGGTCTCATCCCAACACGCATCCTGGGGCGTGTGGCACACACTGGGACACGCCCAGGGGTGCACGGTGCAGCCCTGACACATCCTGACACATCCCGGGCGTGCATGGCACAGCCAGGGCACACGGCACGTTACTGGGGGCACTGCAGGGCACAGCCCAGGGGCACAGGGTGCATTCCAGGGCAGCTCAGGGGGTGCACATTGCGGATATCTGGGTTATCCCAGGCTGCGTTTTAGGTGATACGAAGGGTGCATCCCTAGAGAGCATCCCAGGGACACAGGGCACATCCTCGGAGCTCGTTCAGGGAGCATCCCAGGAGCGCATCCCGAAAGGCACCGCCCTTCTCGGCTGCGGGAGCGGGGTCGCGCCGGCTCCTCCCGTGTCCCCCCCGGCTCGGCGGGGGTGGGAGGAGGTCTCGCCGCCGCCCCCCGGGGCGGTCCCGCCGCTGCCGGAGCCTCCCGCCGCCCCCGCCGCCGCCGGGCGGGGCCGCACCGAGCGCCCCGGGAGCGGGGCCGGGGCCGGGAGCGGGGCCGGGGCCGGGAGCGGGAGCGGGGCCGGGGCCGCTGCCCCCGCCATGTCCAAGCTGCTGCCGGCGCAGGAGGCGGCCCGGATCTACCACACCAACTATGTGCGGAACGCGCGGGCCATGGGGGTGCTCTGGGCCCTCTTCACGCTCTGCTTCTCCATCCTGATGGTGGTGACCTTCATCCAGCCCTACTGGATCGGCGACAGCATCGACACGCCGCAGGCCGGCTACTTCGGCCTCTTCTCCTACTGCATCGGCAACGCGCTCACCGGCGAGCTCATCTGCAAGGGCAGCCCCCTGGACTTCGGCACCATCCCCTCCAGTGCCTTCAAAACTGCCATGTTCTTCGTAGGCATCTCCACCTTCCTCATCATCGGCACCATCCTCTGCTTCAGCCTCTTCTTCTTCTGCAACGCGGCCACCGTGTACAAAGTGTGCGCCTGGATGCAGCTGGCAGCGGGTGAGCGGGGCTGCGGAGATGCGCGGGGAGCGGGGGGGCCGCTCCCGGGCCGAGCCTTTTCCCTTTCTGCCCCCGACTCTGCTGGGGATGGGAGGGGTGGCCAGTTTAGAGACCCCAGTGTCACCTCCACGCCATTTGCTCCCCCTTACTGGTTACCAGCGGGGAGTTTTTAGTAAAGAACTCCTTCCAGAGCAGCTGAGATGGAGTAGACTCGCTGCAGGTCGGGTGATGCTTCCCCGGCTGCTGCTGCCAAACCTCGTGGCCCCGCTCACCTGGGGGAGCTTCTCGCAGCGCCACTGCCCCTGCTCAGCCGCAGGGAGGCTTCAGAGCATCAGAGAGCACCAAAAAACCCCCGCAGGGCACAGAGCGCTCTGCTGTGTTTGGAATCCTGCAGCAATGAGGCAGGGAGACAGTGCTGACGTTTGCTGGGCTATTGTAGTAACTCCGTGAGCTCAGGGAATAATGCTCGAGGAAGATGAAACACGAGGAGGGGATTGACTGAATTATTTGGTACCATCACCCGCATTTTCTCACTTTTCTGCTCATCCCTGTGGCTCTCAAGCCTTCCCCATCTCTCCCCCGAGGCACTTGAGACACCTGGTAACCCAACTCCTTTGTTTGATCGGAGCCTCAGCTGAAACCCAAGCCGGCTTTGCTGCTCCTGAATCATTCATGCGAGCCCTGGCCACAGCCCCGCTGACACCACGTGGGAGGAGGCATCAGGGTTTCTTCAGTTCCCAGCTCAAGAATCGAGCTCAAGCAAAGATTTAGATAAGAAGCTTGGGGCAGCTCAGCCTGCTGGGGAGCTGGAGCAGGGAAAGGCTTTGCTGTGGTAGTTGGGGTTTTTACTTTTTTCTTTTTGTTGTTCTGAATAGGGGAAGAGAAAATTGTCACAGGCAATTCTGGCCACATGGACAGGTACTGCTGCTTTTTAGGAATTACTTTAAAATGTGGGCAGGCTAAGAGAGGATCCATTTCCTGGCCTTTGCTCTGCACCAGGGCACAATTTCACAGAAATTATTTCTTTCCTGCTTCCCCCATTTCTCTGTTAGTTACAGGGAAGATTTATCCTGTATTTAGTTAACCAACTGCTTTTCCATGAAGAGAAATCCTCTCTGCACACCAAGGGAGCTGCCTGCTCACCTTGCTGCTGCCTTGTCCCCAAGCCAAGGAAAAAGAAAACATTGGCAAAGGACAAGGCCACTGCCCCAGAAGGGGTTTCTGATTTACTGAGCATCCTGTGGCAGAAAAGGGGCACTGGTGTGGGGCAAGGTGCATTTCAGGAGGCTGCAGACGTCCATGAGGGGCAGGAACAAACATCTGCTTGTCCAGAGCTCCCAGCATGGGGTTATTTCTTGTGTCAGAGGAATCAGGGACTCCCTCACATCTGCACCAGTTACTTCCAACATAACAATGCAGAATGGGAAGGCTTTTTGTTAATCATGTCCCAAAACTTTGCAGATGAACTCATCCCAAGCCTGGCCATTGCCCTTGTCCAGTAAATACAATTTCCCTGAGGGGGGGGAAAAAGGCACTTCAGAGATTTTGGGGCATGAGCTGCCCTTCAGCAACCTGCTGGCACTGGGTTTGGTGCAGCTGCCATGGCAAAGCTGCCAAGGTGAGGTGCTGGGGACCCCGTGGCCAGGCTGGAGCAGCTCTGGAGGTTGTGTGTGAGCTCTGAGAGCAGTCACAGGAGGAGCTGCTGGAACCAGCACAGCTGAACAAGCACAATTAATCTGCCTGCAAAGCTGCTGCTGACGGCAGCTCTACCCGAGCAAACCCTGAGCTGGAATCGGCTGCGAGGCACGAGCCAGGTTCCCATCTCACACAGACTAAACCCATCCCACTTTTGTTTGGAGAAGAGATTTCCTGGGAATGACAAGGCCAGGGCTCTGTGCAGAGGGAGCAGAGCTGTTGCCTGGGCAACGCTGCCACAGGAGATGCTGGAGCAGCACAGCAGGATCTGATCCTCCCTGTGCAGCAGAGCAGAGCCCAGGGATGAGCAACCACAGGGCCTTTCAAGGGATGAATCTGTAGTACCTGATGTGTTCCTAGCAGGATGTTTGCTCCTCCAGCTGCTCTCTCCACTGCAGTACTGGTGCCTGGAAAATAGAATAGATCTTTCCAATTGGAGTGAATATAAAAGCAAAGCTTTTGTTGAAAGCTTTCGGGTACACAACATGGTGAAAACTGCACGTGGTGTAGTAACTCTACAGTTTTTGTAAGGTCAGTAGATTAGTGCACTCATCATTCACTGTCCAATTAAAAGGTTAGTTGGTTAGTTAATAATACCTGGAGTCCTGAGCCCCTGGAAGCAGTCCAGAGGTTTCCTTTGCCTCACTTTTGTTATGTCTGGTCCAGATTCTGGTTGGAAAACAGAACACCCTTGTAGTTGGAATAAGACCAAACAACATTTAGGAATGCATTTATAAGGCTAGCTGATTGCTCCTAAATGTAAGGAAGAAAGATAAAAAAAACCACTAGAAGCCACAGCAATCTACAAATATACGTAAAACACGAAAAGCTAAAAATCTTTGGCATCATCAGCTCAGGAGCAGCTGGTGGGCACTAACTCCCCCCTGTCCCTGCAGCCACGGGGCTGATGATCGGCTGCCTGATCTACCCCGACGGCTGGGACTCGAGCGAGGTGAAGAGAATGTGCGGGGACAAAACGGACAAATACACGCTGGGCGCCTGCACCGTGCGCTGGGCCTACATCCTGTGCATCATCGGCATCCTCGACGCCCTCATCCTCTCCTTCCTGGCCTTCGTGCTGGGCAACAGGCAGGACAACCTGCTGCCCTCGGATTTCAAGGTGGAGGATAAAGGTGAGTGCAGTGGGAACGCTGCTGAAGGCTCCTGCAGCAGCGTTTCAGCCCCACGGGTCACTGCTGATGTTTGGGTGTGGTGGCTTTGTCCCTGCCACAGTCGCACGCTGCTCTGTAGGGATGGATGAAAACTGATGGAGAACGAGGCAGGAGCACAAATTTCCCTTCCCAACCCTGTTTTAAGCATAATCCTTTTTGAAAACAAAACACACCCGTCCTTTTCAGTTTTACACATTCACTCCGCAATTCTCTTTTTGTTTTTACAGAAGAGGGAAGTGACTGACAGAGCTAATCACCACGTAAGTGATAACCCACACAGGTTTTTAATATTCCCAGCACCCACGATGTCGCTGTTGTGTTCTGATTAGCAAAGGATTGGCAGCTGATTTTGGTGCTGGAGTCACACTGGTTTTATTTGTGGTTAAAGAGGAAATAGGCTTTGCTTTGCCTCCCAAAACTGGGAAAGCACAAACCCTTGCCAAGTGCAAAATAAAACAAGCGTAAAATTTGAAGTCAAACTCAATTTCCCAGCAGCTGACTTATTCTTTCTGTTCCCAGGGACATCCAGAGCTCTTCTTCCATCAGCCCTTTTCTTTGAAGTGACTCTTCTAGGAAGCTTAAATTTACCAAATTCTGTGGATTTTCTACAGCTGTTTTCTTCACCCATGGGGCCGCTCTTGGCTCGCAGCTCTTGTGGAGCTTATTTGGTAGGAAGAGCCCAAAATGGACATAAAGTTTTCCTGAGTCCATCAGCAAGAGGGACAAGAGGGGAAGGATGGCAATTTGCTGCTTTTTGGGGGATTTGTACATCTTCTTTTGAGGAATTACTTATTAATTAAAAAAAACACCACCAAAACATCAGTGGTTTGGGTTTTGTGCTCGTCTCCCGAGGGCAGAGGAAACCCTTTGCCATGTCCCATTACTGGAAAAACACCATGACAAACCAATTCCCAGCTGAGCCATGAATCAGTTTCCTGCTCTGGGCAACAATAACTAAAAACACAACCTCTGGAAAAGGGCACTTTTCTGGGAAAAAAAGGAAAATCAAAGAACAAAATTAGAAATTAACGTTGGGCACAGCAGATGGTGCCAATCAGCATCAACTCCCTGCACCACCCAAATAATCTGATTTAGCCATCATCTCCCATCCCACCCAGCACCCACCCATGGCAGCTCTTGGCACAGCCCATTTCTGCAGAAGACAAAGCAGCTCTCACCTGGTCAGAACCCAAAATCAGCCTGCATTATCATTTTCATCTCTACTCGCTGTAAATTGCTGGTTCCTGCAGCACTCAACTCAGTTCAGTTCTAACAAGTACCTTCCAGTTTTATGCTTCCCTCTAAAAAAGTGTTTGGGAAGGTTTTATTGAGACTCTTGGCTGGATAAGACAGCAGAGCTATGACAGACTTGAAGAAAAACATACTTTAAAATGGAAAAATTCCACCAGAGTTGTCCTATTTTTTACTCTTTTCCCCTTTTTAAAATGGATCACAACACCAGCAACAAAATCTTTCCCTACTTCGTTCTGGAAATCAAAACTGAGTGTTCACCAGTGAAGCAAATTCCACCCCTGAGCCCCTGACTCAGAACAGAATTACAAGGGGAATGTATGAAGACTAGGGCTCAGTTATTAAATAATCTGTTTATTGTAGGGCTTTCACAAAGGAAACAAACAAACAAAAGAAAAAAAAAGACAAAGCACCCAAGTAGAAAGAATAAAAATGTATTTTCCTTCAGGTTTTAGACTGACACAGCAAGTACAAATCATCCTTTAGAGTGTGAGCACTTCATGGCAATTTGGAAATGGAACAAACCCCAAGCGAACGAGCAGACGGAACAAGGCTGGATCATGGCAGCTGCTTCTGCAGGTCTTCAACTCACAAAAAGCTGGCTCAAACCTTGGTATCATGGTGAAAAAAAACCCCCTCCTCCAGTCAGGGCTGGCAGAGGGAAGGGAAGGAAGGATGGGCAGGAGCTCTAAAGAGTCAAAGAGTGCAGATCCCTTCTGGGAAATGCTCCTTCATCAGTCTCAAGCAGGCAGGACTGGGTGAGATTTCAAGACCACAGGAATTGTTTGCTCTGCCAATGTATCTTCACAGGAAGGTGGAAGCCAGGACTGTCTGCAGTCCTCCTGTAACATATACAGAAGTGACCCACAACTGGAAAATGCCAGATGAAAGGGGGAAAAAAAAAAACCACAAA
Organism: Eopsaltria australis; assembly: GCA_034509425.1. Classification (NCBI taxonomy): domain Eukaryota; kingdom Metazoa; phylum Chordata; class Aves; order Passeriformes; family Petroicidae; genus Eopsaltria; species Eopsaltria australis. The sequence goes on from JAVTVJ010000660.1 coordinate 124,530, forward strand.
AGAAAAGGTCAACTCAGCAGTTTAAAACATTTTTTGGTATGTTACCTGCCTTTCTTTTTTTATTGTATGCATAGAGAACCTGATCTACCACTAAAGGAACATGCAGCATGATTTGCATAAATAAGCCAAATCAGGCTCTGAACTGGAAAAACTCTGTTCAAGTGGATTAAATGACCTGGTTTGTGAGTGAATGATCCTTACAAACCACAATTCCCAAACACACACACACACAAGTGACACGTAACAGTGGTCTTGGCAGCTTTGGCAATGGAAATTGTCTTGGATAGCATCTGCATGGTCTCCAGCAACTTCTATCCTCTGCAAGCCACCACAAATCCAAAGGCCTGTTTGGTCCAGAGTAAGGAAGTGTCTCTGAAGTCTCAACACTGCCAAAATCTTGCTTAGAGAAGAGTGGGATGCACTGAATCTGCAACAGGATGGGCAAGTCTAGAAGAAGCCATCATAGAACTATCAAATGCCACAGTGATTTAACTTTAATTAAAATTAACCCATTGAACCCATTATGTCCAAACCCCCTCTGAGTTTACATAGAAACCCCACAGAACATTTTTTACTCGGGGTAACTCTAGAAACAGCTTCTAATCCAGTATCTACGTGGAAAAGTCAGTTCTCTTCCACTTCTGCTAGCTCTCTTCTTGTGCTAATGGCCCAGAAAATAAAAGGCAGTCCCATCCTGGGAAGTCGTTTCTGAAGGCCTGCACCTGAAGCAAATGAAAAGGAATCTTTACACTGGAACTTCAAGTGTTGATTTTCAAAGTCCAGGGCTGCAGCTTGGCTGTGATACAGGGGCTGCAACCCTTCCCTTGGAAAAAAACTGAATGCTCAAAAATGAAAAGTCAGAGCAGACTGCATCAGTGAAAGCCAATCTCTCATGAATACCACCTCAAGCAAGGCAAAAAAGTGCCAGTAAGGGATAAAAAAACCCCAAAAAACTTATGGCTCACTATAATGTTAAGAGTTGCCTGCACCAAGGCTCTCTCTGCAGGCTGAGGGTGCACCCATCTGTTTGCTGAGGGTTGTGCGTTGAGTCAGTTCCAGCTTTTGCTTATTTTTCTTGTTTTGTCACCTTTTAGTCACAGGCATTGAAGTAGAAAACATCACCAGAAACTATTCTGACTATCAAGGGCACAGGGAAGGAGAAAAAAGGTAAATGGAGAGGGCACTTTGGAGGAAGAAATTAAGGATACTAAAACCTAGGTTTAAAAAGCTCTTTCAAAAGCAGCTAGAACTAAATAAAAGTTTGTGGCTGGAAAGAAAAGAATACAGTAGACACCTAGAGAGGGATGGAGGATTTCAAGGTCTTTGCTCTAACAAGGATCTGGCACCACCTTGGTGCCAGCTGTTACTTCTCACCCCATCAGTAGCTACTGGAACAACAGTGGGAAAATTGACTCCTGAGTCAGTGAGATCTTCACAGGAAGAAAGGAGAGCTGGAATTTAGCTAAGGGAGATATCCAAGCACAGGTGAGCTCACATCTGTCACACACGGTGCCTAACAGTGAGAAAACTGAGGAAAAATTTCTTATTCTAGTCAATTAAGTCTTTGGTGAAGCCCAATCAAGGCAAGAAACACAGATGATGCCCACTGGCTGAGGAGAGTCCCCATTAAGTCACACAAACAAATTCAGCAGAACAGGTTAGATTTATCTAAAAATCTTGGAAGCCTTGAAGGAAGAACTCCACACTGCAAGTGAACAAGGAGAAAACTGGATCTGGGAAAGGGCAGCTGGGTGTGTAGGCTATGCTGTAAACCAGATTATAACGTTGTGGCATTGCTTGGAAGCTTCTAGGAGTTAAGCCAGGGGTGCCTGAGACACTCTGCTGCTGTAGCTCTTTTCTCTGGAATCAGCTCCAGCATAGGGAGTAAGAAGTCTGTGAATGCAGCTGCCTCATCTTGGGCCCACTCGTATTTTTCCACCAACACTTCAAAAAGGCCCCAGGGCTTCAGTTTGGTGATGTGCTTCAGATCACCTGCAAACCCAAGACAAATGGGTTAAGTGCAAGATCCAGGAACAGAGCAGCTCAATGGAATTGGCTGAACATGACAGAGTGAACTCAGAGACTGTTCCAAGGGAATACAAAGTGCTAGGGCGTGCTGAAGGGACAAGTCAATTATATTTTCTGTATTTTCAATCTGCTTTAGAAGCCTGTTATAGAAATGTACGTCCTCAAAGGGTTCTTTTATCACCTCCTGCTATTTCAGATCCCCTATCAGCAAATATTAACTTCACTAATTTACCAATTATGCTGCTTGACATGACAGATAAACCCTGCCACTGACTCTGGGACACATGCAATGCATGGAGCACGGTTTGAGAGCAATACACTACTAACAAAGAAGGGCTTGTTTTTATAGAAAGAATTATTAAACTAGGTCAAAACATAATTTTTTGACTCAATACATTCCTGGGGTGCTCAGGACTTTATGACAGTGTTCTGTGCTCTGAGCAACATGGCTCATGATGCCAGGCACTATTTAAGGCCCCTTCAAAAAAAAAAAAAAGCCTTCCAAAGTGAGTCCCCACCTGTGGCTGACAGAGATCAGCTCAATAAAATCACATCAAATTTGACAAAACATCTACTGTGCTGTTTTTCTACCTGCTGCATTTGATCTACACCAAAATGCTGAGCACTAGGGTGTAGGATGCTTTTAGGAGAAAGACAAGAATGCCTCACATTTAGCTACAGTTTTACAGATAAATCATTTCATAAAACAAAGGAAAGACTTAAAGACTTAAAGATGCATCTTTGCTGGCATCTGTTTCTAACTGGCATTTCCAGCAAGACACTCCTGTGTATTTGGGGCAAAGGATGAGGCGATAAAGTGATATTTGCTTTGTTTCCTTTTACCTTTTTTGGTGAAAAACTCCTTGGAATATTTTCCTGCCAAAATGAGCTTGCGAGGTATTTTCCCCAGAAGTTCTATGATCAATGCAATATGATCTGCATGTGAAAAATTAATAAAAAAAATCCAAAAAAGACCATGAGATTCATCCACATAAAACATCTCTATGCTACTTTCATGCCCTGGGATATAAAGATACTAGCCCTTAAAAATTACTTTGTAGAGCCACCTGAAACCAGATTAAACAACAAAGACAAGGGGAAAATAAATATGAGCAATTTGAGACACAAGGCAAAGAATCCAGCAGCAAGAGGAATGCAAAACAGCAGAACAAGAACACGGACTTTGTTGCACAGTGTTTTACTGCAGAGCCTTGAGCACAGTTGCTGCTGATTTGGGTAAATCTTTTTGCAAAGAGCTTTTGCATTGCTGATTTGTAAGAGAAGGCTCATTTCGAAGAGGCAACCATTGGATTTCAAGTCCCACTTTAAAAAGGAAAAACTGAGACAAACAGACCTTCATCTCGTGAGTAATCTTCCCCAGAGTGAGGCTCGAACAGATAGTCCCCTGTTGCCAGCTCAAAGGCCTAAACAAACAGAAACGAGCACATTAAATCACTTCAGAACACTCCAAGATGTGCTGCAGGTTGGCTCTGCAAATCTCTGTGGGCCAGAAGCAAAGCAGTGGCAAAGAATAACCTGCAGAACACTCCAGTAAACAGCTGTAATCTTAAATATTCCATTACAGCCTAAAGTGTGCAGTGACTTTGCAACACTTTAAAAACTGCATTAAAAACATCACAGGCACACCTAGGATGAATTTTGGGCGCAGGACCACCAGTTAACCACAAGTTAAGGTATTTCACATGCTTAGCCTTTCCTCCTCATCCTCAGAGTTTTGCAAATATAACACCATGTCCAAACTATTGTTTCTGGGGGTGGTTGTTTTCAGTTTGCTTTGTTTTGCTTGGGGTTTTTTGGGATTCTTCCCTCTCCTCAATTTTCCCATGTTTTTCAAACAGTTAATCTCTGAACATCTGTCTGTAGAGATGAAAACACGTTTGAAATGAGAAAAACATCTGCACTCATCTCAACTCACCACTCCTAAATTCTGTAACACATTCACCCTTCATGTATTCACTTGTACTCTGACCTTCTGTATTCTTATTTTTCTTTATGAACTGCTGGTGCCAAACAATTGAATCAGGCACACTGAGTAATTCTGGCCACATGCTCTGCAGAGAAAACACGACCCTACTGCATTTTCTTTTACCACATCCATCAAAATCCCAGCTTGTTTTCCAAGACAGCAAAAATGTCAATTTTCCACACTTAAATTATAAAAGCCAAGCTTTGATTTGTAGAAGACAGAGTGGAGACACTGAAGAGGCACATGCAGTAACTGGCTTGACTGATTTTTCATTGCTATATTCTACATTTTCCAGCTGTTCCAGGAACAGCTTCAGCCTCATCTCAGCATTACTCAGATTAAACATTGATTCCAAACCTGCAGAGAATGATTAAAATTAGAAATTATATTGAAGGCACTTGTGAAACAGTGGTAGATACAGCAGAAAGGCTTTTTTTTAATTATAAAAGCTATTGTGTTCAGAATTGCCTGGTTGTCTTGTTCTTCCAGATAGATGGCAAAGCACAATCATATTTGAAATTTGCTGATGCTGGACAACAAAAGGAAAGGAAAGCCACATGTGGGGAAAAAAAGGTAAATAAAATAAAACAACTCTGCTGTTGGAGTCTGGAAGTTGACTGAACACTTGTAAGGGATTGTTGCCAGTCCCTGAGCAGCTCAGGGGGCAGAGCAGAGGGGAGGAAGGTGCCCAGCTGGCAGGACTCACCATGCAGGCCGTGCTCCAGATGTCAGCAGGGGTGTTGTACCCTGACCCTATCAACACCTCCAGGGACCGGTACTGCCTCGTCTGGATGTCCTCAGTGAAATGCTTGTGCTAAAGAGAAGAAATGTTTTACTAAACAGCTCAAGAAGAGGAGAATCAACAGCCTGGAAGGCCAGAGGAGATCAAAGCTCATTGCCATTACATTTCATCTGCATTTTACATCCCCATTAACTATTTCTTTATATTGCTGTAAGTGCTGTTTAAATGCTCCTCCTCAAGTGAAACAGTCCAGCAATTCAGAGGAAAGCAAAGCACAAAAACAGAATAAAGGAAGACTTTGCAGTCCTGTCCTGGCAGAGTTAAGGTCCAGCTACCTTAAAGCAGATAAGCAACACCAGTGTGAGAAATCACCTTGCCAGGCACTGCAAGCCCGACTGCAATTCTGAGTTGAGACTCATCTCTCCCAACAGATCTGCAGTAATTTGCCATTTTAGAAGCCAAGCAAAAAGAGGTATTTCTTCTATTTGAGATGTCAAACGTTTGAAAGCAGCACAGCACAACCATCAAAGAATAAAACTTGGGAGTTCCATTGTGTGAGTCTCTTTCATGTGCTTGTGAATGCACTGAAATGGTCTGACAAGCTACAGAACCAGCACATCAGAGCAATTGTTTGCAACTTCCTCAGTCTCCAGGAGAGCTACAAACTCCTTCAGCAGTTTCACATCAGCAGATTTTTACACTCTGTATGTGACATGGCTCATAGCCCTCTAAGAAATAATGAAATGCCAGTGAGGCACCCAAAGCATGGACTGAAATCTTGTGTTTAGAGGACCATTTCTTTCTTAGTGTCCCTGCTTCCCCCTCTTTTTTTCCCTGTCATAGCTCCAAACTGTCACTGCTTTCAGAGCCAGGTCTAAGGATCTGTTTTACAGATTGTTTTCCATCTTGGCAAACTGACTGAATCTGCAGGTTTAACCAGTCAATGTGAAAAGACTGAACTTACCACCCAGCAGGCGTTTCCTAGGTCAGCTATCTTCACTTTGAGCTTATCTGCATTCTTGGGCTCAAGAGGATTAAGAAGGAAATTCCCAGCAGCTGATTTTCCTAGAGGCAATGTGTACAACAGCTGATTAAAGCTCCATAGGCAGTGTCACCATCTGTCACCCAAATCCTATCAACCTCTCCCCAGCCAGGAAGTTTTTCTTATGGATCAGAACTGTTCCCTCCCCTGATGCTTGGGTATAAAAATGAGCAACACTCTGCACTACCAACAACATCATTAAGACCCAACTGGTGTCATGAAGCAGAAGGATAAATGAGCATATGCAACAGTGACTATTTCCCAGCATTTTCTGCACAGCCTGTCTGTATTTAAAAAAAAACCCAGTTGAAATAAGGGCATTGCCATAAACAAAACAAGCCTCAAAACCCGCCTTAAGCCTTCCTAAATCTTTGAAGGAAGGTTACAGGTTTCTGACATATCCATCACTCACTGCTGCAACACAATCACAAGAGATAAAGGATATATTGGGAAAACTGAATGACACAACAGAGAGCAGAAGTATCAAGTCACTAAATGACATCCAACTGTACCTCTAAAGCTAAAATTTGGGAGAGTTCAAAGCTGTAAATTTGGGAGAGGGCTGTGAGAAGCAAAAGATGTCAGTACCCTAGCAGGGGCATCCAGCAGAGTGCAGTTCAAGTTTCAAATCTAAATTTCTCTTGTTACTTTTCATTCATATAATTCCCCTAGTGGTACTCTGGCAAGAAAATGCTAGAATGCTTTTTTTTTGTAAGTACAAATGGTAGTTTTCCCCTCCTTCTCCAAGCAGATATCTATCACCTGGCATGGACACACAAAGATGCAAAAATGGACAAGTTTTACCAATTTATATTTTTAACACATACACACCTGGAATGTGTTTAAATTGCTGTACACTATTTCATGTCTTATTTCCTCCTAAGCCTACAAGACACATTTTTTCCACTCTGAAGAAAATCATATTTAAATAAAAGCATTAAAGAAGTTGGGGTTTTTTTTTCCTATGCTGTATAAGCTTTGTTTCAGGCTGCATCTTCAGTTCTGGGAAAGCATTTACCCATCTTGAGTAACTGAGAGAAGTTACCTTTGCTCCATATTAAGAACCAAACTGTCAGAACACACTGAACAGTACCAATCCCTTAATTTAACAGCAAGTGACAATCTGTAGGCTTAATGAGAATCACATAAGCAACACCTGATTCAAAGGAGAAAACGTTTCTCCACTGAAAAGCAAAAGTATTTTTAAAAAGTAGGAATATTTATGCATTCAAAATTCAAACTAAGGTACAACTACAACCAGCACCTACAAAGAGCAACCATCTTGGAGTGTGACTGTCAGGTTAATTACTCCTGGCAGGAAAACTCTCAAGCAGGTGATTCTAATCCCTTCAGCCTACAGAATGCACATTTCCATTAATACGATGAAGCCTTGTAAAGAAATCTCCCACATCAAGGAGACCTTTCTTACAAGGTTCCTCTTATACCTTTGTTGTCTGTGGGGCTGTTATTCTCATTCTCATCCTCTGAAGGGATCTCTGTCCTGATGCTTTCCTGGAAATTGTTGATCCCCTGCTCACTGAACGCCTGCTCTGGGTTGGACGTGGGCTGGCACACCATGGAATCCTCGGGGACCAGGGGCACAAACGAGTCCGACATTGCTTCTTGAGGCCTTTTCTCTGAGCCACTGTTGTGCTGACTGTAATTACAGCTGTGCAAGTTCTCAGCCTTCTGAGTGTGCGGGTGGTTGCCACAGTCATTGGCGTTGTGGAGGTCGTCCTCGAGTCGCACAGACCCCTCGTTCCCAGGGCCTGTGAAGTCCGTCATTGGGATCACTCCGTTGCAGTTGATTTCTGCTGCACGTTTCTCCACGCTGCTTTCCATGAGATTGGATTGCTCCTGTCCAAGGGCTGGTGCTGGAAGAGGGGAAAATGAGCATGTAGCAGAATATGTCTTAATAGGCAACGTTTTTTATGGAAAGAGCGATAAAGTCCTGGAATTGTCTGCCTGGGGAGGTGGTGGAGTCACCATCCCTGGACGTCTTTAAAAAATTCCCCAATCTCATTGGAGATATGGAGGCCCCCAATCTCATTAGATATGGAGGCCACACACTGGTCTTGTGGCCCTGTAGATCCTGACCCTCAGCTGCTGGTCATGTATCCCTGAGATGTGCCAAAGCAAGCCAGGAAAATGAGGAAGCTGAAGCTTGCAGCTAGAGAATAAGCCAGGAACAGAATGCTGAAATTTGTAAGTGTGGACAAAACCGAAAATTTAGTGCCACAACTAACTGCAAAAAAGCCATGGCACTTTGCACAGCACAAAAACAATGCTGTAAAAGTGAACTTTGGCATTGCTTGCTTGATGCTGTTGTTGTCCTGTCTCTCCATCTCAACTGTGACAAATGGTGACCCCAACGTGATGGAGAGCCAAGAAGAATTGTGGCTTTGGAGTCACTGTGCTTTAAAGAGCCTGCCTGAGAGCAGCCACAAGCTGCTGCAAATGGCAAAGTCAAACTCCTTGTCTTTGCACCCTAAAAACAGCCGAGTGCCAGTGCAGGGACCCACTGTTTGTACAGATGGGTCAGGGAGAACTGGAAAAGCTATTGTTACTTGGAAGGATGATTCTGGATGGCAAGTTTTGGAAGGTCATGAATCCAGCTTACTGCTCAGCTGGTTGAACTCAGACCCACGACCATGGCATTGCAGGGATTTTCTCATGTACCACTGAACCTTGGTACTGATTCTGCTTATGTTGCTGACACTGCACAACGCTTAACTGCTCATTTTTAAAGGAAGTTCACAGTGTGGCTTTGTTTTCACTATTGAAATCTTTGTGGTCTGCAATTCAAGGTCGAATGCATCCTTACTACACTTTGCACGTTGGGAGTCATACCTCATTGCCAGGTTTTATAGCAGAAGGTAACTCCAGAGCTGATAAGCTCACTAATCCTGCATGGGCAGCACCTCAGCCTGAGAGGGTGGCACAAGCCAAAGCATCCCATGATTTTTTTCCATCAAAGGTGCATGTACTTTGCAGAAACAGTTTTCCCTCACACCCACTCAGGCTCGTGACATTGTCACCTCGTGTCCTGACTGCCAAGGATTCACTGCACCTTTGCCTGGGGGTGTCAGCCCCAGAAGCCTGCAAGAATTGCAGCTCTGGCAGACAGATGTTACTCATGTTGCTGAATTCGGTTGTCTCAGGTAGGTGCACTCTCCATTGACACCTTCTCTTCTGCTATGTGGGCATCTGCTCATGCAGGAGAGAAAAGCCATGATGCTACTGCAGATTGGTGACTGGCTTTTGCTGCTTTGGGGGTGCCATTGTCTATAAAAACTGATAATGGTCCTGCCTATACCTCAGTGAGGATGAGGCCATTTTACAACTATGGGGTGTGAACCACAAATTTAGTATCCCTCATTCACTCATGGGTCAAGCTCTCATTCAATGTGCTCATGGTACCTTGAAGTGTCTTTTGCAGAAACAAAAAGGGGGAATGGTAGGGGAAACCCCACAGAGCAGACTACAAAAAGCCATGTACACACTAAACCATCTCACAGTACCTCCTGATTCTAACATCCCTATTCTTTCACAGCACTTTTTGTCTTTGCAGTTGGAAGCAGCAGTGACCCTCCTTCGAGGAAAAGTCTGGATAAGGGACCTAATAACCAACAAATGGGAAGGTCCCTGGGATCTCATCACTTGGGGGGGTGGGTATGCTTGAGTCTCCACAGACACTGGACCCCGTTGGGTGCCAGTGCAGTGTGTGAGGTCTGACTTGAAGCAGAACCAGCACAGGAATGACAGCAGAACAAGTTAAAGCTCTCCTGCTGATTTCCATAACCTCCTGGAATTGTACAGGAAGGGAATGGCAATCCTGCCCCCACTGCCTCAAGGAAATGTTTGGGTGACCTTAGCTCATGCTTTGAGCCAATCATCTCTGTGTGTGTCACTTGCTACACCTCACTCTCCTCTCCAAACATGCTTGGTAGGAATGCTGCTGCAAAACCAGACATCAGTGCAGGCACTGGCCAACAGGACAACTGGACAGGGGCCAACTAAGCTGATGCCAACATTTCCTATGAGCCACAAGAACTCCACATATTGAGGGTTCTCTGTGTGCACCTGCTTGCGTGACTTTTAACATATCCCCTTCCTGGTGAGGGGGATGATATGATGGCACCACGCTGAATGTTTCACCTTGGCAAGCCTGGTATGGTGATTTGTCTGCTTGGTGTAACCAGAGTGTAGGTGTAGGGTTCAAGAACAACCATGTGTTAGCAATGCTTTAAGGTCCATACCTGGCTTTTTGCTGACATTTTCCTCTGCTGGACTGACTTTTATGAGCATTTCCAGAGGGGTCTGAGCTTCCTCCACCTCTTCAGGCTGTGTCTGCCCAGGGTTTGCTTCCTTCTCCATTTCCTCTATCTCTTGCATTCGCTTCTCCAACAACTCAGCTTGTCGTTTTTGCTTCTTTTTCAACTTCTTTTTCTTATTCTTTGACATTTTGTCAGCCTACGCAGAAGCAAGCAGAGAAATTGGACTAAACATTTTATACTTCAATAAATTTAAAATGCACCAAGGTTTAATTCATCTTGGAGCTGAGGAAGCAGTCTGTGATGAAAATGCTGGAGACAGCTCCTCTCCCAGATAAAAAGCAGCTATTCTGGGTTTTGAACCACTTGTCTGTGGCTCTTATCAGTGCATTTTTGTCCTGACCTGAAAAACCTACATTGTTCCCCATGTGAGGGAGATCTCAGACTCCACAAAATAGTCACTGTCACAGCAGACTTAGAGATGACCACAAGAACTCCTTGTTCTGGTGATAAATGAGTTAATATCTACAAGTCCAAGACAGCGTTGAACCCAGTGCCCACACCAAACATAAATCACTTTTTCTTCTGATAGGAGTTTGGTTTCTCTTAATGCTGACTGGATCATGAAACAATGCAGGAGATACTATCAGGAGATGCATACTTACAGATGAAAGCTATTGCACTTACTGGTTTTGGCTGTGGTGCAGTGCTCACTGAAAGGGAAAGGAAGATCAGTAAATAAATCAGTATTCAAAAACTGCAGCTGCATTCTGATGTTAAAGGTACATTTTTCCTACGTGGTTTGATAACAACATTTTAATGACACCAGCAAATGTGGTTTTGAAGGCTCATTTCTCTACAAAAACACAACAATAAAAAAAAATGATAAAAACATGAAATGAGCAAATGCATAATTCAAGTTTCAGACAGGAGACTTGCTTGATTGATATCAAAGACTTAAACCTCCTGTCACATAGCTTCATTTACTGCATGTATTATGCATCCTACCCAAATGAAAATGCAAATCAAAGCATTAAAATACCAAACTTCAGGGAGCTTCCTTAAGCTAAAATATGCTGTGATCAGCTCAGTGTTGGTGTTGTAAGATTATGACTGACAGAGCCTTCCAATACACACTGCAGTGGTTTTTGGAAAGTACACACAGATGGATATTCTGGGGAGGAACACAAGGAAGACAAGAGAATTTGCCTTCAGATCTTTAGGGATGTTTAAATGTCAAGGAAGCTGGTTGTTTCTGTTAGTTTTTCAGGCACATTGATAACAGGTAAATCACCCTGTTGAAACTCTCATCAAATGCAACTCCAGCATCACGTAATGAAAGGCAAACTTTTGAATGAAATGTGAGAAGTATTTTGCCACACTTTCATTCCAGCTCTATACTGACTACATCAACATAAGACTGACTCTACCAGTGCCAGATTAGCTGTTGTTGAAAGCAAGTTCCAGTGTGCATTTATCCTCCCTCTTGTTTTCTTACACAAACTGCCTTCCCAGTCATCTCTGAGTTACAATTTATGACTAATTTCCCAATTTACACTCAGATTTTCAAAGGTTACTTGCATTATTGTTCCACTGTACTCAGGAAGTTTTCCTTAGTGATCGCTTGGGGGTATGTGGGAGAAACAGCATCAATTTTCAGGGGGAAAAAATAAAAAAAAAATAAATCACCTGCAGAGCCAGATGGTGGGGGAGCCCCAGATCTCTGCCACTCTGTTGCCTCTGCAGCCAGCCTGCGAATGTACTGGTCATTCACACACAGCAGGATGTTCTCAGGCTTTATATCTGTGTGAATGATCCTACACTTTGTATGCAGGTAATCCAGACCCTGAAGAACCTGCAGGCAAGGGACGAGGAAGCCAACCATTAGACAATCTAATTGAGAGCAAAGTCAAAATGCAAAGTGCCTAGGATGGCCAGTGAGCCTGAAAGGGTTTGTGTGTTTGAGAAAACTCCAGGTTAGAGCTGATGTGATCAGTGGTTACTACCCAGTTCCACAAAAAAGGATTTGCATACAGATTTTAGCTACCATTTAAAAATATTCTATTTACCCTCATAATTTAACTTACCACAGGTGAAAAATCTAATTTTAACACTCTACAATAAAATCACACTTTCCTCCTCCCCTGCACCTCCCACGTAGAAAGGTGTTTCTTCTTGGGCAACCACCCAGTAGGGAGAACCAGTTTCTCTTGCTCTTCCCATCATTAAGCACCATGCTTACTGTGACATGTTTAAAAAAAATACTTCACTTATGAGGAATGACTGAGCTAAGAAGAGGTTAAAAGCAAAAAGCATCATGGTTTAAGTGTCAGAAAACAACTATCTACAGCAGAAGGAGCTTGCAGTAGAGAAAGGAAGTACTAACCCAAGAAAATTTTGTTGCACGAGGGAGATACCACAGATTTTTAACTTTTGTTTCCTTGGGTCAGAGAAAGATTAGAGAAAGAGTTTTAACTGGGTCAAGGGGAAGAGTGCAGTCAGAACTGGAACTTACCTGCTTGATGATTTTTTTGACACAAGGGAGTGGAAGACCCTGATAATTTGACTTGATGATCCACTTCAGGAGATGATGCCCTAGAACTTCAAACACCATACAGATATCTGGGACTGAATCAAGGAAAAACCTGGGCCCTAGGAGCTCCAAATTCCCAGGATTGAGGATCAAAAGAAATCCACACCAGTTGGGCATTTTATGTTAAAGAGCCCTCATCCTTCTGACACAGCTTGGAAAAGCTGCCTTCCTCACCAGCATCATCCCATCCAACACAACAATGCCATTATCTAAAATATAATAAAATAAAATACAGTGGGATGGAGCTGCACAAAGGCCCTACTGCAGCAGTAGCAATTTCCTGCTTTGAGTGGAAGCCAGCTGCACAAATGTACATTAGTATTTACTGTATGCTTTGGAACAGCCTACACTTCTGCCCCAGGCAAAACTCCATGTAAGATCTCTCTGTACCAGCATTACCTGAAAAGAAAATAAAACTTCCATTTCATTAAGTAATCTTCAGAACAATTAAGTCACTTTCTTTGCCCTCCTTTGTCTCTTTACCAGAAAAACAAACTTTTGACAAGCCTGGATTTCAACTATATTTATATGATCTCCTTTTTAGCTCTAAGATCTCAACAGCTACAGTCACTCCAGTGACATATTCAGTACAGTGCCCTTGTTTTAGAAGCCAAACTTCTATGAGTTTATTAGACTGCTTTTCATCTACACTGGCAGAAAGCACACATTTCACAAGAGTGGAAGAAATACAAGATCAAGTCAACATTTACTCAGAAGTTAGAGAAAATGCATTATGGGTCTACTATTTATAATATTCAGCTCAATTCTCTCAGGCAGCCCAGCAATTCTCACTGAAGTAAAATTCAAGTTATCTCAAAGTGAAAACAATGCACAGAAGTCCAACTTTCAAGTTGTGAGGATCCATTATTAGGACTTGCTACAAATCACTGCCTCTGAGAAGGCTGTTCCCAGAACTACAGGCCACTGTCAAAGCAATACACTTCAAACATCCCAACAATGCTGATAAATTACAAAGTAAGATGTTTCCCTAACGAGAAACCAAAGCTTATTTTCAAGTTCTAGGTGGCTCATTTGCTATTTTCAGCTACTGATTTGAACACGCTGTACTGCTTTACTGAAATAACAGGTCATTACCAGGCTGCTTGCAAAATTGAGGGGTTGAGATAGATGGGCTCTCCTACCTCCAAGGTACCTCTGACACAGCCACTCACTCCTGATTCACAAATTGGTGGCAGAACATTAAAAGCACAACCAAGCAGCGCTGACACAAATGACACCAGACTGAATCATCGCTCTGCATCTGAGCTCAGCAGGCAGTTCTGAGGCAGATCCTTCTCCAGCAGCTTTCCTTGGGCAGGGAAAGGCCAAACTAGGCAGCTGCTCAAGCAACTCCCATCTTTCTGCGATTCCTGGCTTTTATTCCACGAAAGGATACGGGAGCCATTCACTCCTGAAATCTTGAAGTCATCCAATAACTGAACAACTCTCTCTTTGCTTGGGTCGTTTGGGTCGCTGTTGCGGACCTGCAGAGAAAGAGGTTATTTGGAACTCAGATCCACTGCACTGCTTGGTTCCTACACAAATTCTTGACGAGCTGGAAATATCGAGCATGAGACAAATGTAAACTGCTCAAAATGGAAAAAAAGAATAAAATAAAATTGAGCCCAACTCAAGCACTCACCGATTTCAGCAACTTGATTTCATCCAGTGCTGTTTCAGTGTAGTGCTCTGCACTCTTCACCACCTTCATTGCCACAAATCTCTTCCCTCTGTGCACACATGGCAAGTAAATTGGGAACTGTTAATGCTCAGACAAAGAACTTATTCTCCAGGATTATCCCAATCCTTTTGCATGCAAGAGAGTTTATTTCATGCATCACGGAAAAATAAGGTTTAAACATTCAAAGATTGTCTTTGAGTCTTTTTTAACAAAAGATTCATGGTAGTCACTTCTCAAAATATGGAATAATAGGTCACACACAGCTCTTCCCACAGATATGGTTTGTCCTGTTAATTCCCTCCCACACACTTGCATGCACAGTATCAGAAGAAACCTCTTTGATAGGATGCAGACAGATAATGCTTTGTGTTTTTATCTACAAGCAAAAGGATGTTTTCTGCTCAGGTTTGTGCATTCCTGGCAGGAACAGCAGCTGGAACAGGAGCACTCACTGGATGTCCCAAGCCAGCCACACGGTGGAGAAGTGGCCCCATCCAAGCTTCCGAATCACGTGGTAACGTCCATTGAAGAGATCTCCTATTTTCACCAGGTGGTAACCCCCTGGAAAAACACCAGAACCAGAGAACAGGTGTGGGGAACAGGAATCACAACCACTGCAGCACCACAGAACACTTTACTCAGTGAAAACACCCCAAAAGTCTGCTAGGCTGACAAGCTCTGGAAAACCCAGGTTGTGATGGTAACAGAATCTTCCAGCTGAATGTCAGCACTGCTTTTGCATGCTCTGACCCTGTAACATCAAACAGGTACTGCACCCAAGATCCCAACAGTTTTCCTTGCAATTTTCCTGACTGAAAGGCACTCTGCCACTGAAAACAGGAAAGTCTAACCTGCACCCTTCGTATCTCTCAAGCTACACAGGAAGATTCCATCAGAGAAGCAAAAACATGAAAAGCCAAAGATGGAACTGGCAGAAAACAGAGCAAAGAGGAGAAATTGTGATTTGGTGTTTTCATTTGCTCTATATTTAGTTTCTACTCAGAGAATCAGGGGAAGGCTATTTGAAGACACGAATTTTTCTGAAGAATGGATATCAAGATAATGATCTGATCTTCAGAGGAAAACTGAAGAATATGAAAAGGATTTGAAAGTGTCCTTTTTACAGTAAAAATCAAGAAATAATTAAATGCCTACTCACTTTTATCAATACTGAAAGCCCTCTGGCACAGAGGAAAAGTTAGCAGCTTTAAACTCACGCATTAAAACCAGCTCTGCAACTTAAATCTTGACTGATAACAGAGGGAAACTTGGAGACCACCTCCTCCATTTCACGTTGGCTTGAAAAATGTTATTATCATTATGCAGTTTCAAAACACTCTTAATGTAAGAGGGAGTCTGTTTTAATTCTCTACAGTGGGAAATGGAGGGAATTCCTTGATTGCAATCAAGATCCTGCATCTTAAACAGGCTCACCTTTACAGTAATCATTTGGATCCTCTTGCTCATCATCATCTGATCCCAGGATTTCCTCCTCTTGCTCTGGAAGATCATTCTCAGAATGAGCGGCAGGGCCCCGGTGCTGGGTGTCAGGTCTGAAAGAAAACAAATTCACTGAATATCTCACACATGCTACTCCTCAAGGCTGCAGCTCCCACAGCACACCAGGCACTGCTGAGGATGCAGGAGATGCAATATTCAGCCCTCCAAAAAGATATTCACATTTCAGTGCTTTTATTCCTAAGCTGGGATAAAAGTGGACAGAAATTAAGTTTTTGTATACTAGTGAGAAATGCACCTTAATGCCCTGGATCCACTTTTATAGTGGAACCAAGGAAAGTCCAGACAAGGTAGATTTAAAAGTTCAGTGATCCACCAAAATATTAGCCTCTGAACCCCTTCTCTGCCCTTCATTCAGTGAGAACTCTTCTAAAGCAGATTTATGTTTTATTTGTCAACCTAGGTAAAACTTGAAAATTTGAATATTGATGAATTTGATTTTAAAGACTAGCATCAATTAGTTTTAACTCTCTTGGAAAAAAAGTTAGCAAGTGTTTTTGAACTTGTGGCCCTTTGTTTCTTTCACATTCAAGGTCAGATGAATATTTAACAGTCCTAACACTTTAGAACACTAGAGCCCCTAATCTTGACATTTATTTCTCCTATTCTTAAGGGGCAGGCTGCATTTTCAGTTCATTTCTTCACTCAAGATCCAAAGTTTATTACAGTTGTCTGAACTCTGGAGAGTGGGAGGACACAGAGCAGATGTTGAGCAAACCCTCCTGAGAGCTTGTGATTGCAGAGGGATTGCAATCAGGCACTGAGGCGGTAGAGGTTTTTCACTCCCACACTCATAAATGAAAGTGTTCATTTTAGGTGTTTAACTTTCCACCAAAAGTGCTGCTCTGGGTTCTTGCCTGTGAAGGCCATGTCAGCAAAGGCCCCCTCCCTGCTCTCACACACTCAAGGCTGTGCTCCCCAAATAAAACATCTCCCACTTCTCAGCCACTGATCACAGCCAAACAACTCATCAAAGGGTAAGACCAAAATCAGGTAATTTGTTTACTTTACAAAGCATTACAGGGACTGATTAAATGCCTACAAAGATACAAGATCCTTCTGTGCAAAAGCAAACATTTATAATGAAAACAATGCCTACGAGACCATTTGCCTTGGCATGACTTAAGGGCAAAGTACTGCAAGATATCAACATTAGGTTTTCTTTCCTCAGAAGCATGAGATATTAAAAATAGCTGGAGTTGTCCAAAGAAGTGGGCAGCAAAGCTCATTACAGCAGTGACACAGAAGCAGAGATAACATTCTTTACAGTGAGTTCCCCTGCAGTGAATTAGAGGAAGTTTCTTGTACTGAAGCTATTGTTGCAGGGGAGTAGCAGATAACAGCGGTGCCTTCCAGCACCCTCCTCCAAATCCAGCCCATTCTGCTCCAAGAAGGAGGAATTGCTCACCCAGTGGCTATGTCAGCAACATAGGCAGGCCCTCAGATGCAGTTTTCACAACTTAGACCTGAGCTGGAGTCCTGCTCATCACATCAGGGCCGTACCAACTCATCTTAATCCATGGGAAAAATGTAATTTTTCCATTTGGAATACTTATACAGGACAATGAATGTTCAGCACTGACCTACAGCACATGCACTCTGCTGAGACTTCACACATTAAATACATTGCTAACACATTCAAACTACAGCCATCTTAAACATCACAAAAAGGGAGAAATCTTGCATTCCAATCTGAGGATGACTAAATTTGCAGCCACTTAAAATCCACAACTGAAGCTCATTTAAGCAAGGGAGAGCTACAAAGGTCATTCCAGGCACAACCCATCACCAGACATTTACTTTCAGTCTGTTGTCAGTAAGTCCTGCTGATTTTTTAAATTCAGGAACAGCTTAGTGGTCTCAAACCATAAACCAAAGACTGCCAAGCTAATGAGACTTTTATTAACAACCCTGCAGCTTGATCCAGCCCTGAGATATTTAGTATTTAGACTTTTTAGTGACCAAATTACAAATCAGGGGTAGGAAGAAGGAAACGTGCAGTAGGGCGTGCAGAAAGTCTTAGAGGTCAAAAAGCTGCTTTAAAATTGCTGCATTCCTTTGGGGACAACTGAGATATAAATAGAGTCACACATTATCCCCAAGTTAAGAGCAGGCAGCAAAGGCAAGAAATGGCCATGGACAGAATGGTTAAAGGGGAGATTAGATGCTCATAGGCAAAAAATCCTGTGGACAGGGTAAAGAAAACAAGAACTGGACAGAAAGATTTTAAGCCAGGAACCTCACACAGAGCGTGAGTAGCAAAGAGCAATTCTCCCCAGTGCCGTTTCAGGATTTTCACTTTTTTTTAACTGCACAGGATGTAAGGGATTAAAAAGGACTCAAAAGAAAATTCCCCTCAAGTGGCAGTGATGCAGACAGACACATCACGCCATTCTGCAGTGCCAGTGCTTCTCAATAATAGCAATTTCATGCATCGAGGAAGAAGTTACTGGAAGCACTAAAACCCATTCTCCTGGAAGCTTTCTGTGCCCCTCCTAAGGGGCTGACGAATCCTGCTGCTGGCAGTCTCCCACACGACACACCCTGGAGTCTGCAGCTGAGCCTTTCATGGGGATCCAAAAGCCTTTCACTTCTGCATTAGAATCTAGGATACCAACTAATGTAAGAAAGCTGAATTCAGGTCACACACATCCCTACAGTGCTATTTCCCCTTTATGAAATCACCTCCAAAATACACCTCATTCCTTTGCCCTCCTGTGAAAATTTGTTTGGTGTTATTACACACTGCCCTGCTCTTCCCCTGAAATGACCATGTCAGCTGAAGATAGAGATTAAGAGAGAATTAATCAGTGCAGAATATGTATTAATACCTAAGAAAAAATTATATACAAAAGCACAAGCCCCATCTGTCTGCTTTGCTCACAAAGACAGTACTCTAAAAGGCACAAAAGGCTGTTAAAGACAGCAGAAAAATCCATACCCAGTATTTAAAGATGACAGCTGAAACAGCTGTTGGCAAAACTGAAAAATGCACATATAGTATATAAAAATCCTATACTAAATGATTGTTTACACATTAAAAACCAAGTGTACTAGGGTACTTTCTTTTTTACAGCCACCTCTGATCTACAGAACACCATGATCACCTTTTCCTTTTGCTCTCTCATTGTGCTAATTAATCACCAGAATAAACTGGATCTGCAGGGTCTCTCTACAACTACACAGCAACATTTTACTTAAGAAAAACAACGTGGAACAGCAAACCTAAGGCAAAATTCTAGGTCTTCTACGGAATTCATGTGAATCCACACCTAGAGAGACCCTCCCCAAAGTCCTTATTCCCTGAAGAACTGCAAATTCACGAGCCAGAATCAGAGAGGGGCACCTACCTGCAAGAAGCACGGCCTCCCATGGATAACGATATTCCCGAAGACAGCCCAACAGTTTTCGACAAAGCCATCAAAAACCAGACACCACAGTGCTGGGGAAGGAGGGGGACATCAGCAGCAGGCAGAGGGGCTGCTTCTCCTCAAATGCAGCAAAGCTTTTGTGCAAGAGTGAAGGAGAAGAGGGATTTGCCTCCAGCACCCAGCTGCAGCTGCCCAGCACTGCATTGCAGGTGAAGGGCCGTGCAGCAAGGCTGGGGCTTGCTCTCAGCTGATCTTCCTGCAAATTCAGTCATGTCAGGGGGGTGAGCATAAAGATTCATCCCCTCCTCTTGATGTCTACATGTCTCTTCTTCCCTCTAATGAAATTAGAAATTCAGGCAGATACTTTGTTTCATCTTCCTGAACCAGCCGGTTTTATTTGCCTATTCAATAGCCCAGTGGATTCAAAGCTGGGATGAAGACAAGATCATGGTAATTGTCGACAGAGCAAACCTTTTGATAGAGGAATTCCAGCACAATCACCCAGCAGGAAAAGGGCGTTCAAAGGAGAAATGAATTTTCTGAAGTAACTCCACACCTCCCCTTCCAGAGTTGCAAGCAAAACTTATCCCTTATGCTTAAAATGACAAAACAAGCAGGAGGAGTCAAATCTTCTTAAAGAAGTTGAAGTGAGTATTTTTTCACAGCAGCAGGCACTTAACATCATCCTCCAACAATGTACAATTCCCAGTCATTTCCTGTGCCTGTTTATCCTGCTGGTTTATGTAAGTGATAGGGGAAACAAGTCAGCAACAACATGACATAGCAAGTAACAACTCAGAGATTTCTCTCCTAGGGAGGACTTCATTAGTGCAGGACACACTGAAGCTGCCCCTGCACTTTTAAAGCAAGAGGTTTAAAGAATTGTCTTCATCTGGTTGTATGCCTAAAATATTTCCACCTGAAAAGCTCAGAGAAGTCTGAATATGCTTTTATTAGTTTAGCATTGCCAAACCTCTTCATATTAGAAAAAGTTCTAAAAAACAACTCAAAATTTTCCACTGTAAACAAGATTTTTCTCCACATTCACTGAAGATACCACCCAACTCCTGCAATGCACAGCAGGGATGGTAAAGAGTTATTTGCAGGAGCTAAGATTTGAGTCACTCACTTGTTCTTTACAGAAGGTGTTAAAGCAATTTGGAAAAACACTGCGGAATTCTCTTGCCAGTTTTCAATGGAATCACTTATCTGGTCCACACACTAAAAGTAAGGTAGGAAATGATTAAGGAATCTCAGGCACACCATGTGGGTTCTCACAGGTTTGCAGTGAAGGAACAGTGCCCTCTATAAATGACCAGACACACAACCAAGTCTTCACACTCAACTTCACCAACAAACTCTGAACATGTTTCCTCTGCTCCAATAACTTACATAAAAAAAAAACAAAAACAACAAAAAACACTTGAAGGGAGGTGTTTGGTTCATCTATTCAAGAACATTAAGAGTGACTTCAAGACTCTATTTTGGACAGAAAAGATGCATTCTTCCTTGTCCCTAAAACAGCAGAAACACTGTCCATGCTACCTAACTACTTGCCTCGAATAGACACAAAAGCAGACTCCTTCCACCCTCAAGCAAAGAAGGCAACATACATTTAGGCTAAATAACTTTTGTCACACCCATCATCCTTAAATACAGACTAACAAAAAAAGACACTCTCCTTACTCCTGTCTCTGTTTGCCTCTGCCTTGATATTTGCAAAGATGACGCCCATCTGCAGGAAACGGAAGGGAAATGCCTTCCTAATTTAAAGTCGCCTGCAACACAGTCTTTATAAACAGTGTCACCTCTTGTTGGTGAGCTCAAATTACACACACGGAACGCCCCCAAGCAGAACTCAATTCAGTGAAGGCAAGACGAATGATAAACCCAGCTCCCACTGTAGGCACCACAGATAAAGGCACTGCAAACCCACCCCACGACTCTTCTTTCCAACTTAACCATCCAGCCAATGATTTCCTGGGCTCTACACCCACTACAGCAAGACCTCACTCAAGGATTCAGTGTTTCCATTTGAGAAAAAGCTCCATATGGCACGGTGAAAAGGCAGGATTTAAAGCCCCCCTCCCATCTTCACATCTGTGCATGGAGACAATGTCTCTTTAAGGCAGAACGCTTGCAGGCTGCATCTCATTACTGTTTCTTAGTGTGCCTGTAATTTCCAGATCATGTTAAGGCACATCTAGAGAATGAGGGCTGCTGGTGCCAGCCTCCAACGTGCTCACACGCAGATCTATCTGCTGGCAAACCTCAGGCTCAATGAATATGGTAACTGACTGCACACAACTTCCAGGATGAATTCAGGTCTGAAATGATGAGAAGTGTTTTTCTGCTTGTGTGCAGCTGACCTTCCTGCTCAAGAAATTCCACCTATTTTGAGAGGATTTGAGGGAATTATAAATCATACATGGTGGAGGAGTAATGGGTGCACAGACCACGTTATTTTGTGATTATTGCAACTCATTCACTGCTGCATCCCTATTTTTCTGAATAAGTAACTGGTGTTTTCTGCCAGTAGGGCAGATTCACAATACTCACTGCTATAGAGCACTCATCCCAGAGCTACAGGAATACCAATGTCAAGACCTTAAAAGAAGGCTGGAGATGGTCAAACATTTCGTTTTTAAATAACAGCACTCAGAGGCACCACGACATACTTTGGATTAGCAGATCTGTGGGAGCTCAGTTTGAAGATAAGTACTGGCTTTCACATGAGAACGGTATAAAAACACAAATAACAGGCAATCAAGTTTCTTGCTTCCCATCTCCACTCCCCCACACGAGCACTTAAACAAGCTGTTTGTAGAACTGTCTGCTGTTCCAGCTATCACAAACCAAGGGACTTCCATGGAAACCAGCAGATTTCAGTTGTGTCCTGTCACGGTCTGATAATCACTTCTGTATTTGAATGAAAAAATTACGAGGGCAACGCATTCTGACTCTATCTTAAACTCATGTTCAAAATACTTAAGGAAGATGAAGAAGGGAAAACATAATCCAGGATCCTGATTCCAGGCAAAGCTTTGAATAAATTGAGGAAGAACCTGAGAGAGCTGTCAGAACTCCAGGGCTCCTCAAAGACAAAGTGATACAATAGAAAAACAAACTGGAAATTATCAGATCCGACTAAGAATTTTCTGCTCCCCAAACTGCACAGATGGAAAAACCACCAACTGTGTCTCTCTGCATAGCAATTTAAGAGAGAAGGAAGAACTGAGGCTTCACTGCATGTCAAGAGTCTTGCCAGAAATTTTCAGGTAATGATAAAACAGCTACTTGAAAATAATGAATATTGCAGGCATTTGGGAGAAATGGGGAAAAAGCAAGACTCACTTAGCTCTGCCAGTGCTTCCCTGCAGGAGCAGAGGGAGACAGAGGATCTATTGAAAGTCCTGTGAAAAAAATATCTCCCACTCAGTAAAGCCTGTAAGAAACTATTAAAGTCACCAGGGCAGGCAGAATTAGCAGAAAGAAATTCAGATCATGCACATTTTTCAGAACAAGCCACATACCTTCTGGCTGCCACTGCTTTTGTAGATATTTAGGCTTACAGAAATAAAATGCTCTGCTTTGAAGCACAGTTTGTTAAACACCCCTTACATAGAACAAGTGGTTTTATACATGAATAGGCCAAGTTTTCCTGAAACATAGGAGATGCTGAATTTAGGCCCTCCACTGAAATACCCATCACCTACATTTTACACTGACCTGTAGCCTAGTTCTAGGTAGTACACTTAATTTTCTTCATTTCAGAGAAATGAGCTGTAATACAGAACTTTTTCTTCAGTCTCTTGCCTGTTTCTTTAACTGCTTTGAATCTGGATGAGTGTTTCAGACCAGTTTTTAAATTCTGGCTCTTAATCTCAGTAGTAACTAAAGGAGTGATTTTCTCCTAGGACAAAGGAAACAGTTTGCACTTCTAAGGCCTTGCACCATGAAACACAGAAAAAACCCACAGCATTTTACTAGCAGTTATGATCTAACAATCACAAGTGCCCAATTCCACTACAAATTTGCCTGAGACATCAGTAAAATATAACTATATTTGTATTTTAGTTCAAACAGAAGCACAGTTCTGAAGTCAATACCAGATTTTCCTTGCGTATTAGGCTTTGGTTCACATAGTGCAGTCTTACAGAAATGAAGAAGGAATTCTCAGGAGGAATTTCTCCATGGAAAGGGTTGTTAAACATTGGAATGGGCTGCCCAGGGAGGTGGTGGAGTCACCATCCCAGGAGATGTTCAAGAAATACCTGGATGTGACTCTGTGCCCTGGTCTGACAAGGTGGGGAGTGGTCACAGGTTGGACTCAATGATCTTGGAGGGCTCTTCCAACCTCAATGACTCCATGAATATGAGTCTCTTTCAGATATGAGCAGACAGAAGCCTCCTGAACAAGAGTTAACTCAAAGCAACATTCCCATCCCAACAGCACTTGGGGTCTTCAAAAACAACCCAGCTGATGATCTCCTGTTAGCCTGCTCTGCTTCCTAACCAGAGCCCACCTTGCTGCACCTGTGCAGGGAGACCTGCAGAGCACAAAGCAGGGCTGAAAGGCTGAACTGTTGGCACACCCATCACACCTTCCCCCTCCTGGCACATCCCCATCCAGGAGAGCTCATGAAACACCAGGACACGGAGAATTATGTTTGCAGTTCCACAGAATACAAGGAAAACTGGTAAAAGAAGGTTCCCAGGAAAGCACTGTGCACTTTCCTCCTCAGGACCAGGGCAAGTACTCCATCCCACACATCTGTCAACTTATGATGAACTCCAGAGACACAGTAACTGCTCCAAAGAACTGGAAAAGTCTTGTAAAAAATGCAGAATTGGGCAAAATCAGCTACCTGAATGCACCTCACCAGATATTGCTGTCTGAAGAGTCTACAGTCAAAGTTAGTAAAACTCTGATATGAAAAAAAGCTTGCAAGCCCACAGGTTCATTTTTTAAAGACAGGTTTTTTTGAGTTCCTTTGGGAATCGGCTGACTGTTAGCACCCAAGATGTTCACACCTCAAGAAATGATAAAATTAATACATCACATTCTTCCCCAGACAGCTTTTGGAAAAGCTGCCTTTGGGCAGCAACACAAACTGCAGGAACCTACCAACCAAACTTTTGTTAGCAATTACTTTTGATATGTGGATCTGACATTGTTAACACTTAAGGAAAAGGCCTCTCATTTTCTAAAAATAGATTAAAGCAATTTGAATTCTAATTCCTTGCCTTTTTGATGGAAAATAAGTGAATTTAAGAAACTGAAACCAATGCTTCACTCAAGGCCACGAAGCAATTAGTGACAATATTAGAACTCAGGATCTCCCTATGTCTGAGCTTGCATTTTGTCCCTCCAGGGCATTCAGCTGTCACTGTCCCTGCCCTGCTCCTCAGCTCTCACAGAAACAGGACCTGAACAAAGGTAACACAACCAGGATATTCCCCCAACCTGACAGTGGCAGAAATGGAACCAGCAAGGAGAGGCAAGTAGAACCTCCCTGAGCAAATATTTGAGACAGCTGGTTTAATGAATCCTCCAAATTACTGAAAGATTTGGGGTGGTTTAATTGGGTTGGGAAAACACGGGTAGCCCACCTTCAGAATTGCAAGAAACTTTGCCTGCTCTCTTCCTACAGAAGAGTGTTAGGATAAATGCATTCTCTGCTGCACTGAAATAAAATTAAACCCAAGACAAGAAGGAAGGGAAGAAATAGGATCATCCTGAATTTGCAGAAAATTACAAACGTGGTTGATGTTCCTATAAAAATATATATTAATTTCAAAAATATATATTCATTTCCTATAAAAAAGCTTATACAGAGAACCATAATTAGTATTTACAAGGTATTTTTGTATCATTTTAGACTGGTCTTGTCTGAACTAAACACATAGCAATGTTAACTACGGATGAAAAAAGTAACTTTTCAGTTTCTTTTAGTCATTCCAAGTGGGTTTTTTTGTTCTGTTTTTAACAATACTGGGTTTATAGGTAAACTTAAAGCAGGTGTAGTTAATTTTTAAAATGAAAGATATTTTGAATAAATATCTTTTAAATCCTTTCAGAACATTCTCTGCATTTTTATACAATAATTCAAAATACTGAACTCAACCTTTTAAAATCATTGTTTCATGCTTCTTTCTGTGAATGTATAGAAAAAATATATTACAGAAAAAACTGTATGTGTGAGCTAAACTATCATGGAACATCAGCTATTAAAAGCATTCCATGTGGTTTCAAGTACAGATTTTATGGAAAGTCATGAAACAACCCAGTTAAGCCTATTTTAGAAGATTTAACTAGAGCAGCTTTGTATTTAAATAGAATAAATGTTGTGGAACTGTACCTAAAGTTAGAGGCTGACACTGGGTTCTTTTATTTGCACAGCATAAAGCACATGCAAGTTTTTTTTTCATTTCTGAGGTACAATCCAATAAACTTATGGTACCAGAGAACAGAG
Source organism: Eopsaltria australis (assembly GCA_034509425.1). NCBI lineage: Eukaryota > Metazoa > Chordata > Aves > Passeriformes > Petroicidae > Eopsaltria > Eopsaltria australis. The sequence continues at coordinate 150,242 of JAVTVJ010000660.1, forward strand.
CTGGAGCATGTAGTGGAGGAATATAAATACAGCACTTGATAAACAGCATGGCTCTGCACTCAAATCAAGGTTAGTGGCAAAATCAAGAGCTAACCAGCAGTGCATTTAACCTGTCCCTGAATATGTGGTTAAAAAAAGATTTATAAAAAAATCCCTAACATGCCAGCTCTGAAAGTTATCATTCAGCAAACTCAAAATTTACACAGAAATCAGTTTTCCCAGCTGTACTGTGGACCCTGTTGGTACAGTCAGTATTGTTGGTCAGCAGCTAGAGAAGGGGAAAAAAAAAAAAGTAACATGTACAGAATTAAACAATGGATTATTCATACAGAAACTAGAGAAGGAGGAGAGCATTTCAAAAACTGTCCTAATGCTACCTTCAAGAAATACCAGGAACATGTATGGAATAGCACAGAACCATAATGCACGTCTCCCAAATACTTTGGTTAAGGCTCCTCACTCTTCAAAAGCCCCATCTCAAAACCACCAACTCTTGGCTGGAGGCAACAAGAAAAAAATGTTTTAAATCCCTGTGATGTGTCTGAGGAAGTGACTGAGAAAGCATTACTCTAGGCGTCAAGAAAAAAACCCTCCAACTCCTACCCCCAAAGCCTTAGCTTTACGTATTATCTTTGGTTCCTGGGCACCTTCGAATAAAAAACATCCTGAGGTACCAGAGGTTTTACAGAAATAAGCTGCATTTTATGGAGCACACAGCTTTAGGATTGAGATCACCTTTCTCTAGAAAGGAATCCACGAGCAGCGCTGAGCACAGCACTTAGTGCACCCTGCTGAAAGCCATTGTTTAGCATTCACTCGAGTTCTCTTAATTTTTACGTCTGCCTCCAAAAAGTTCCCCACACATAAAGACTCGTGAAATTCCTGCGGTAGGAGAGAAGCCGCACGACAGCATCAAAGTTAGAGAACGAAGTAAACAACACACCACGGCATTCTTTCGGCAAGATTCAAGAGGAAAAAAAAAAAAAAAATAAAGCTCAGGGGGAAAGAGAGTCAAGAGGGGGAAGAGAGTCGAGAGAAGCTGGTTCCTAAGTGCGCTGCTGAAGTGCCCCGGGGGACTGCAGAGAGGGAGCGCTGACAACTCCCACCGGGGGACAGCCCGCAAGGGCAGAGCTCCATCCCAAAGCACCACAGCAGCTCCATGGCCGGGTTTCGGGGAGAAGCAGGGAAGGCAGAGCTTCCTGCTGCCCGTGCAGCCCAAGGAGCCACGAGCGGAGCGGGCGAGGGGAAGCGGCCGAGGCTGGGCGGCAAAACGGCCGCGCCGGGCCACGCGCTGCGCCGGCTCCGCTGCCGCTGCTGCTGCTGCGGCCGAAACGTGCGCTGGGAACTCCCGTTGGAACCCGCCCAGCCCCGGCGGCTCGCACGCCCCTCTGCCCCGAGCGCCCTCCGGGCCGCCGGGCCCGGCAGCCCCTTCCCCGCGGGGAGAGCCGGGGGGAACAAAGAGGCGGCGGTGCCGGCGGGAGATGCCGCCCGAAGGAAGCCGCGGCCGCACTTACTTCCTCTGGGCCTTGTCCTTCTTGGCTTTGGTCCGCTTCTTCCGGGCCTGCAGCGCCAGCACTGAGGGAGAGAAGGAGAGAGAGGCGTGAAGGGCGGCGGGCCCTGCGGGGGCCCCGCGGGGCGATGGAGGCCGCGCCGCGCTCACCTTTCCGCTCCATGGCCGCCACCGCCGGCGGCCCCGGGCGCCTGCGCTGCGCCCGCCGGGCTGGGCACGCGCGGCTCGGCCGCCTCCCGGCCCGGGCCCGCCCCTTCCCCTGGCCCGGCCCTGCCCTGCCCCGCCCGCCCTGCGCGGCTCCGGCTCCCGCTCGGGCTGCGGCGGCCGCTCCGGCAGCGGCGCGGGCGGGGCGCAGGCGCGGGGCTGTGCGGGAGCCGCCCCGAGCCGAACGGCGGCCGATGGCACCGGTAGTGCCGCGGGGCGCGGTGCGGGCTCCGTTTGGCGCCCGCCGCCGGGGGCCGCTCGGGGCGTGCACCGGCCTCCCGCACCCGCTCATCTCCCGTCCCCCGTGTCCTGCCAAGCTCTACGTGACACCTGAGGCTCCTCAGCTGCTTTATGTCTTCTGCCGCTACTTCTGCACAAGAGTAGCGTGTGAATAAAACCGCAGCAGAGTAGGGGATATGGAATAAAACCACAACACTGCGCCATCAGCAGTGACAATGTGCATGTCTGGGGGTCTGTATCCTCTAATTCAGTGCAGTGGGAGAGCAGCCTGGGTTTCTGCAGCAAGCCCTGTCAGGAAAGCATTGTGGCATCCCACTTGCTGGGAAGAACATTAGAACATCGCTGCCTGCAAAACAACTGCAGTTGTTGCAACTACAGGAGGTGAGAACGTCAGGCTGCCAACAAAAATGATAGACAGGCCTTTAAACTCTGACTTCTGTGGGGTTTTAGAGGTATGGGTGGAATATTTGGCTATAAAGCAGGTGCTTTGTCACTTCACAGCCCATGTCCAGGGATTTGTGCTTGGCTGAACACAGAAGCCTTGTGTCTGTATGTGGGAACAAAGTTATGGCACTGCACACCTGTAAGAGAAAAAGATCAGGATTGACTGGACTTTCTCTCAGCAGGATATTTGTTTTGCAACATGAATACCCGTGATTTGCATGCTGACATTCTGACGTCTGATTTGTCCCCTGGTGCTAAACTCTGCAGTCATTGTGGTGGGAAGATTTGGAACTCTGCTGACCAGGACGAAAAAAAAATCTCTTAAGTTTTCAGTGGAGACCTTTCATGGTGCCAACAGCTAGGAATCCATTTCATCTTAAATCAAGACTGCCACAGGAGAGCCAACAGACTCTGGAAATGAGGGCTATGCTTTTCATGGGTTTTACATTACTCATTTTGAACAGAGCTGAGAGGAGCTTGGCGTGAAGCCACTGTCCGGAACAATGTAGGGAAGCGTATGTGGTTTGAGAATTACTCAATACCATTTGGGCCTTCAGTTTTTCCTGTCTTTCGATCCAAAAAGTTCCAGGATTCAGTTTCCTCTGCAGTAAGAAACTCTACACAGTAATGTTCACTAAAATCCTTTACCATTACAGTTTTTGCACTGCAGTATTGTGGCTTCCATCTAGAAACTGCTTGGAAGCAATGGAAATTTAAATGGAAAAAAACGAAAATAATATTAGAAGAACTGAGTGGAAAACACTACAGATAATTTAATACTAATATTAATATTCTAATTAACCATCACATCATTGCTACAATTTAACAGCCAGGAGGAGCAGAATTCAGAAGAGCCACTTTGCTGTTACTGCACACCCAGAAACCACAAAATGCCCAGCAGCAAAACAGAGCTGTTCACATGTTAACAGATTTAGCCCAGAGCACAGGATCAGCACACAAAGGATCCATCATTTGAATTCAAGCTTTGCCCTAAAATGTGGTCTGAATTGTATGTACTCACAGTGCTGGCCATCCATCAAAAAATAATCCACCTGCAGCTCTTCACACAAGGCAATTTGTGCCAGGAGAGAATTCTTCAGACAGGATACCATGTAACATCTGATTATAGGAAAGTTACTTTCCTGTAAATATGCAAATAAATTGCTAATAACTTGAGGAACTTCCAAGCTTAAAGCTCCCACGACCTGATGACATTAGAAAGAACAGAAACCCACACAGGAGATAGATTATGAAAACCATGATACACAAAAGGGAAGCTTGAGTATTTTTTTCTCTCTGCTTACATTGAAGAATCTGAAACACACCAACACTTAGATCCCTCAAGATCAAATCTTTTGAACCAGTATGAAAACAGCCATTTTAGGATAGGGAACATCTTGAGTGTGACCTTCCTGAACCTTCCACAGGAGAAGCTGAACAGATAAAAGAATTCCTTTTATAACCTCTGTCTCTGCAGTGCTTTTGTGTGACCTCATGTGGCTCCAGCACGCTTTGCTCTGTTTGCTCTCTGCAGGCACCTGCACAGGTTTTATCCCAGAGCTGGCACACACCATCAGTCCCAGGTAGGCACCTCTGTGCCCTTGCATTCCACCCAGATGAATCACAAACACTCTGTGTGCTGTTCACATGATAGCCTGTCACTGGAGAAGCCCAGAGCACAGGATACAACAACTACTTGACCTAATTAACACTGCAGAAAAAGAGGGGATGGTGTTTTGATTCCACCTGTTCTGACCTAGACGAAAGCCATATAAACACTGCATCTGGGAAGCAAAAATAAACAAACCTATCCCACCTCCCCAAAACCAGACAAATGTTTCCTGTATTACGTTATTTAGTAAGTGGGTTAAATCAGGACTTGACCTACATGATTTATTTCCTATGTATGTGTTTGAATCAGAATTTCCAGTACCTAAACTCTGACTAACCCCACTGCCCAGTGCTCCTTCTTCCCCCTTTTAATTCTCTGAAAACGTTGGTGATTTTTTTTATTTACAAACCAAATGTAAGTGAGGCTTTTGGCATCCCCGAACTGTGAATAGTGACTGTGGGGACTCACATTAACATCAACATCACAGAGCTGTGTCCCTCTCCATAATTTCATTGTCAAGGGTGGCGGTGCTGACAAGTGGATACAAAATGGGGAACAGAGAAAACACATGAGATAGGGAAGTGGCAAAGAAACAGGGAAAAGATCATGAGGAAGCAAGGCAGACATTTTTCTTAAACAATGAGTTGGAGGAAGAAATAAAAGAGATTTTCTTATTAAACACTGAGTGCAATGACAAATATTAGCAAAATTCTCCCTTTGAACTCTGGGCAAAACCTATTTCATTGCATCAGGTAATTTTGGGTGGACTCTGCATGACATGTCAAAATTATACACAGTTCAACCCTTACCATCAAATGATTTTGTTTCCCTGACTCCACAATTCCATCCAATCTCCTTCTTACATTTTTTTAAGCTATAAAAAGACAGTGGTGGAACAGAAGGCTTTTGCACGATCTAAAGGATCTCACTATTGCAGAAAGTAACCTTGTTGACAAGTCTTCATGGTTACTGGAAACCAGAAAACACAACAGCAACTCAAGCTACAGCTCTGTTTGCCTGCATTTATCACCAGAAAATTCCTTTACAGCAGTGTAAGTTGGACAAGACCCACAGTTTTAGGCTTCAGTACCACTCTGATGAAAGAGCTTGTTATCCAGGAAGAGAGAAGGCTGATTTCCTTCCCTGCTTTCCTTTCCCAGTGTGGTCCTGTCCCTTTTGGCAGCAGCAGGCTGATAGATTAGCTCACCACACCTTGGAGAACCTCACCCAGTGGCTCAGTCTTGAGTCTCAAGCCCTGTCACGGTCTCAAAACAAGTTTAAGTTTCAGTATACACTGAAACAAAGCCCAGATAAATGATGAATAAGAGATTCTGTGTTTACTTTCACAGGAGGACTTTGTAAAGCAGACAAAAGCCATAACCACTGAGAGTCCAATCTGGATCCAAAAAGAGATTCAGAAAGAAAACTGCAATATTCAAACCGAACTAAAACAAAGAAACAAAACTAAAATCACTGAGACCTGTTTGATCCCACAGCAGGGACTCCAGCATTGTATTTACTGTCTTGTACACACACACATGCCCAAAGAGAGAGCCAGGTGTGTCTGACATCCTCGAGCACAATCACCTCTTTTCAGGGCAAAGTCATAAAACAAGCAAAACTAACAGGAGGCAAAAGAGTTTGTGAATTAAAGGCGTTAAGAACCCTAACACACCAAGAAGTAGTTACTTCATAGATGTTAACTTTTAACTGTTTACTCCTGTGGGCTTCAGTGACTCACAGCACCATAGGACAGGGTGACACTTTGTGTAGAGAAAGGTGTTGACATGGGAAGCCAAATGTTTTAAAAACAGGCTTCCACAAGCCATTCAGAATGTGTTTATCTTGCACTGTATTGCTAACAATTCATCTTTCTAAAGCTTGAGATCAAAAGCTAAGTGGCCTTGAACACAAATCCCTAACATTAATTGTTTGCTGTGATATTCTGTACTTATTACCTGGTGAAGACACCAGGGTTCCACTCCGAAATTAGCTTAACCTGCTGCACTTAATGACTTGAGACTTATGCATGCACTTTCGAGCAAACGCATCTATGTCTTTGATATTCCAAGGCCTTTTGAGAAGTATTGAGAAGCAGCGTATTCTCCAAAACCAGAGAAAGATCAGGACACTGGGAAATCTGAGCAGTGCGAGCTTAGCTCTCCTGGCTCTACAGCCCTGGAGGGGAACGAAACATCTTTGGGAAATTAACAGGAACAATTCACACCAGCTTGCAAGGCTTCAGGAGCACTAGGGCTGAGATACACTTGTTAGCCACCCTGTGCTGCCCTAGCTAACCTTTCTTATTTCCCTTTCTACTTTCGGAACAGCCCAAGGAGAAGCGCAGGGCTCGCTGAGGGGAAGGCGGGACCCGGGCCCGGCCCCGCCGCCCTCAGCGCCGCTCTCGCGAGACGCCGCCGCGCGGGCTCCATATTGGGGCATCTGCGGCCCGGAGCTCTCGCGAGCGCGGCCCCGAGGAGCCCTGAGGAGCCCTGAGGAGCCGCCGGGCTGTGCCGCCCGCGGGGAGCCGGCTCCGCGCTCGGGCTGTGCGGGGACAGCGGGACCGGTGCCCGCGGTCCGTGCCCGGGGCTGCCTGGGCTGTGCGGGGTGTTCGGGTCCGCCGTCTGGGCTGTGCCGCTCGGGGCGGGGCGTGAAGGGTAGAGGCGGCGGCTGCGGTGTCGCCTGCGCCGTCCCACCTGCGGCGGGAGCGCGTCCCCGCCCCGCACGCCGGCGCCCCCGCCTCGCTCGCCGCTGGCCGCAACCGACCGCCGGCCGCGCCTCACGGGGCCATCCCGCCCCTCGTGGCACAGCCCGGGGAGGAAGAGAAAGAGAGAGGGAGGGAGGGAGAGCGGCGGGGGAGGCGGTGACAGGGCCGCGCTCGGCCTCGCCCCCCGTGCCTGTGGGAGGGGGGGCAGCGGCGGCGCGGGGCGGGGCGTGAGGGGCCGGCGGCGGCAGCGGGGGCGTCGCTGCACGGGGCTGCCCCCGCCCGGGAGCGCTGAGGGGAGGGAGCGAAAGAAGGAAGGAAGGAAGAAGTCGGTGCTGCTGCTGTTGCTGCTGCTGCTGCTGCAGGAGGGGAAGAAGAAGGAGGTAGTGGCGGCGGCGGTGCTGTTGCAGCCGCGGGCAGAGCCTCCCCCTCCCGCCGGGCCGGGCGGGGCGGGCTCCGCAACCGAGATGTCTCAGGAGCGGCCCAAGTTCTACCGGCAGGAGCTGAACAAGACGGTGTGGGAGGTGCCCGAGCGCTACCAGAACCTCTCCCCGGTCGGCTCCGGGGCCTACGGCTCCGTCTGGTGAGTGCTGGGAGGGGACGGGGGAGGTCGCGTTAGGTCGCTGCCCCGCCCCGCGGCCCCCTCTGCCCTGCAGGGACCCACGGCGGGGTCCGTGCGGGGCAGGCACCGCGGCGAGTGGGGCTTGTCTGTCCCCCGGGGGTTCGTGTCCCCCTTGCTCTTCACCAGCCTCCTGCAAGAGACATTTTTCCTGCCGGGTTTATGCGCGGTGCTGCCGGGAAGCCGCAGTCTCGTCTTTGGAATGCGTCGGGGATTGCACCACATGGCAGGTGGCTCTGAAACATTTTTGCAGGGGAAGATAATAATGTGTCGTTCCCGGCCCCCCCACCCCCCCGCCCGGAATGATCTCATATGGACATATTTCAGTGTGATTTCTTGCAGTCAGTAGGTGGGGAGTGCAGAGGGATGGAGGCTGGTAAGCCCCCCCATAGCTGGCTTTGCAGAGCTGAGGGCTTGTCAGCTCTTGTCCCAGTTTCTTTCTGGACCCGAAGCATAGATTATATTGGAGGCAATTGTATTTTTATCTGGAGTTTGTTGGTAGGCAGAAAGTGGAGGGAAGGCTATGAGGGCTGTTTTTGTGTCCCTGACTTGTTAGAGTGGATTTACAAGCACCGATATTTTCTTGGCAATAACAGATGAACACAGGAAGACTTGTTTTATTGCTATAGAATTACTGCAGTGTGTGCTCCCGGGGAGAGTAAAGTCCTGCTGTGAGACCTGCAGAAATACAGGGAGCCTAAAGAGTTTAGTTTTTAATGCTTACCTAACAGGAACAAACCAGGCTGCATATGTGAGATGCAGTACGTCCTTAATTTGTAGCTTCTCTGCTGAAGTACGGTGGCTCATTAAACTTAAATGGAGCTGCATACTTTGCTTAAGCTTAAAGACAAGGTACTATTTGAATCAGTTTGACTCTAGACTTTAGCAGTCATTTAGTAAAGTGTTCACAGATTACTGCCTCCTTTGACTAAGAAACGCCTTCCACATGAGCATTCTGGTTTTTATTCCGTGTTCTTTAGCTCTGTCGAAGTGTGATCAGAATTTTTAAATATGGGTGCATAATTACATAGCTGCTTTGCTGTTGTGTTCAAGCAGGCATGCATATGTTTTTATTAGCATAGTGTGCAAATGTATGTTATGGATATCAATTTTATTATAAGGAGGGATGCATGCTGCATTCTATTAGTCAAGAAAATAAGTTGCTTTGCATGTGCTACAGTTTTCATGAAATACTCTCAGCTGATCCTAACCTGTTATAAAATTGTTGGCAAGTTGAGCTTAAATAACATGCATTTCTTAAAATGCTGTGCTTGAAGTGTGCAGATGCTTGCATTTCATAAAATTCAAGCAGGCTGGTCAATTTTGTAGCAAGAATAACCAGTATACTTGCTGAAGTGTTTCTTTAAAAATACATAATTATAGAATGATTTTGATTGGAAGGCAATAGACAGGTTTCCTTTGGTGAAAGAAGGACCTTGTTGACACAGCTGATAAATACCCCTGTAAGTATCACAGAGTTATGCAACTCCTGAAATGCAGTGGGAAATTAATTAAGGATGCCTTGTCCTTTGTATTTTAAGGCTGATCCTACATCACATACCCCACTCCCTTTTTCTCACCCCCTCCCTACAATCTCCACTGTACGTGTAATACTTGCAAAGTTTGTTTTCAACCAGTAACTAAAGAGTTTGCATCATGAATTTCCTGTTTTGCTGTGTCAAAACTTTCAAAGATTGTGCAACTTTGTTCAGACCAAATGAAACAGTTTTGTATTGGAAGCAATCTCAGACGTGTGGCACAGATTCTTTTTACAGTCCATGTTAATGGCTTCCTGTATGTTCTTCTAAAAATAGTTTTCAGAAAAGATACAGTGATATGGAAAGTATGTCAGAATTGAAGAATTCAAGAAAACAAAAACCTTTGCATATTTATTGAAGTTTATTAAGCTACAAGTGATGATGCATATTATTTAGGGTATTCCTGCAAGCACTTGTTCTGCTCTCTGTCCCTTTAGAGATTTTTCTTTTTTCCTCTCCAGAAAAAATTACCTAGTTTCATTTGAGGCTTGGGGTGTGGTGTATCCCTGTTGGGATAGTAAATAGTGGTGTTTTAACAATTCTTAAAATGGTTAAATATACTTCCATGCATGCTCTCACTGCATTATTATATTCAAATGTAATCAAATGCTCTAATCAAATGTTTAAATTGTCAAGACGAAGCATTTGAAAATGAGAAGTCTCTAGAAATTGGAGGGGAAGGTGAATAAAAAAGGAAGCATTAAGCTGGCAGATGAGTCACAGGCTATGGAGCTGTTGTGGGCTGCTTTGAATGTGCTGTGAGTATGGCTTGGAACACCCTCATGCACAAACCTGACTATTGAGGAGTCAGTGCATGGAGGGAGAGGCATTTTCTGCAGGCAGCCTGAGACTGAGACATGTGCCTGAAGTGAGAGCAAATATTGCAGTGTTTGCTGAAGGGTGATGTGCAGAATGTGTTGGAAGAATGAGGTTCAAGTGGCAAGCTCAGGTATTTTTCAGGATCTGTTTTTTAAAAACTGGAAGTGTTCGAGATACAAAGAGGGATTCACTTCCAAAACTCTGAGAAACATCTACACATATCCTGAGATTGATTCTTCCTAAGTCACGTAACAATTGCCATGGCATCTGTTGTATGAAATGCTGTTTCATTCATTCTCGCAGCAGTTTTTTTTATTTATACAACAGTCTTTTGCATGCTTTTATAAGCAGGCCTGCATTGAAAAAAAAAAAGGTTCCTGATTTATCCATTTTGTAATATTTCACGTGAGGAGGAGAGGGGCCTAGACAATACAACATCTTGCAGTGGGAAGTTGCTGAACAGAGATGGGATTGATTGGTGACTCACACTTCAGTTGGAGGATTGCTTCATTTCTTTCGTGTCTCGACTCCTGGCGTCAGTTCAGCCAGCTCTGAGCTAAGCAAAATGGTGTTTTCACAGTTTCTGCCATCAATTTCTAAAAGGCTGTGAAGCACATTTAGTATACTGAATTGTTATATTTTTAGCAGCTGTTCTTTGTTGTAATGCCTTTGTAAAATAATGGGCTTGGTTTAATTGTTTTGCAAGCTATCTGTGTTGCCTTAATTAATTTGGAAAGAATTGAACAGCCAAGACTTACTCTTCCTCAAAATCTTGCATAAGATTTTTTTTTAATCTTTTTTTTGTAGACTGTCATGTGATACAGCCCTCCAAAACCTGTGATTTCTTCCCATTTCAACCCACAGTTGTACTAACACCGAGTCTGAATTTCTTGAATACTGAGAATTCCCAGAGACACATTACCAGTTCAAGAAATTTTAAAACATTAGGCTCCAGAGGAAATGAAATAACCCTAAATACCACCTTTGTAGAAACAGTTCCTCTGTGCGTTTTTTCTAATCCCTCATCAAAGCGTGCAAGTGCCTCTAAATGTTGTGTGTGCTTGGAGGGACAGGTGCCTGCTCCCCCAGCAAGGTGTGGCAGATCTGTGAGGAGTGACAGGAACAGAACTGTAAAACTGAGTGGGATGGAGCAGCCACACAGGAAGGATTGGCAGGAGATGTGTGAGGAAGGGGGAGTTGAGTAGGAGAAGGGCAGGCTCAGAAAATCTGTGAGCAGAGCTCTGAAAGCGCTGGCAGGGAGTTTGGGCTGTATGGAAATTTGGGATATTAAGAAGAGAAATCAGTGAGAGCACATCTGACCCAAAGGGAGATTTTTATTGCAGCTTTCTTTAGAAGCAGAAGCTAATCTAGCACAGGAGAATGATACTTGCAACTTCTAGAGTGTGTTGGGAGGGTGATGACTGAAATGCAAATACAGAAGTGACTGGAGTCCATAATAAACTGTCAGGTACCAACTGTGTTTTTCTGTTTGATTAGGGGTTCATAAATTGACCTCTAAAGAGATTCCATTAGCTTGGGTGTTTGCAGGGGCACTACCAATGAGCAGCATATATTTAGCAAAACATGCACAAAAATGAACATTCTGATTATTCAATATTTAAATAAATTGTGCTCATAAGTAACTTTGTGCGTTCCTCAGACTGCTTCAAATGTTACTTCTGAGATCTAATTCGGGTCAGTGGCTAGGTTCTCTAAAATAATTGTTTTTTTCCTACCTCCTGTGTTCTGGATTCACTTCAGGTTAGATCAGAATTGTAATTTTAGCTCGCTTAGGGTGAGGTGGATGCAGTTCATTTGCCATAGCACAGTACTATGTAAGAGCTTCAAAAGAAGTGTGATAAATCCTGAATTTGTGCTGATCTTGTTTTAAAAGGGATTTAAAACCGTGGATCACGCAATTTTTTTCCTAATTGGGCTTCTTTAGCTGAAATATGATCAGTGTAATGCAGCTGTTTTAAGTCTGTGATGAAAGGCAGCTTAGTGTTCTTTAAAATGTTCTCCAGCTGACAGCTGTTCTGTGGCTCTGCAGGAGCCATTAGCCAGTTATCTGTATTGGCAGAAAATTACTCAGCATGATTTTATCTGTGAGGAAATAGTCCTTAGGCCTCAAATATGACCAAACTTTGTGTTCTGATTTTAAGTCTGGATTGTGGATGTGCAGTAATACAGAATTTTCTTTCCTGGCCTTGTGCATTGAGCTGTTTAACCAGTACTGCTGTTTGCAATTCCCTTGGAGGTTGTACAGCTACTGCAACAGCACAGTGACTTGATATGACCTCAAAAGATGTAATTAGAAAAAAAAAGTGAAATGGAATTTCATCTGGATCCTGAAAATAGTTATCTTACGTCTGGTGGCTCTGAAATCTCAAAATCTTGGAAACCAAAAGAGAAATTTGACTCTGGACAGTTGAGATGCAGGGGATTCCCTTCTTTGCAAGATGAAAGAGTCACTGGTTAGGTGCTGCATTTTGTACCTGAAATGTTTGGAAACCGGTGAAGAGTCATGACTAATTTATAACAGCATGTGCTGAATGATGACGACGACTCTTATTTTTGTTCTAAGTCCTAGAAAACACTCTATGTATCAGTAAAATGCTGGCATGTAATTTCAGGCCAAACTAGGGATATTTGTGTATTGCAAGATAGTGAATTTTACCTGAGGCTGAAAAAAATTGAATTCTGCATTTCATGAAGTGTTGCTGCTTAAATATTGACTTTTTTTTTTTCCTGGTGATGTGTGAAAACTTGACAATTTGAAATCAACATTAAAAAATGAATGCTTAATGGCTTCTTTTGTCTGCCAGGCTGAGGTGTAAAGGATAACTTGCATGTGGAAGTAGTTGCTAATGGGTGTTTTTTGATGAAGCTGGAGTAATTAATCTCTGGCAGGTTGCTGCTCCTGTGACCTGCTGTACTCCCATGTGTTTTCCAGAGCTCTTTCCACTGTTTGGATGCCCTTTATAGAAAGGGAGATGCTCTTCTTCCACTGGGCACTGAGGGTTTTTCCATTCCCTGCCAGGGCCTGGGGGAAGGGTCACTGCTCACACAAGGGTGCTGGTGTTGTGTTTGCTATTCCTCATGAGCTTCACTTACCAAATTCCTTGGAAACTGGGCAAATTTGAGATAAGGAGATTTTTTTGCAGGTTAATTCCAGGTGGTTGCTTTAAAAGTAAATGATGGCAGCATTTATTTCAAATAGCTCCTTTGCTGGGGTGGGCGTTGTGGTTTGCATATGCAATTGTGGGTTTATTCTAGGACTGCTCTTGTGACTGGTTTTGAGCTTTGTTAGTTAAGCTTTATATTTCACACTTTATAAACGTGTAGCATTCCTTTTTGCTTGCTGTTTATGAAGAACTAGTGCATATTCACTTTTAAATGGAACCAGGAGTTCACCTGAATCATAAATACAGCAGGAAAATCAACCAGTATTGTCCTTGTATGACTCTTTACATTCTGTACTTTCCCCATATTTGTTGTCTTGAGTCAAGTGTTGATTTCACATCCTCTCTTTCTCCTCCTCCTTCCTTTTGGACAGACCAGAGCTTTATAAGTTGCATGAGGAATTACTGCAGAAAATATGATTTTACAGTACAAAATAGATATATGTGTATATCTATATATATATGTGTGTGTATATATATGTCTACATATACATACATATATATATTTTTTTTTTTTTTTTTATTTTTTTTTTAGTTCCCCAGTAGGATTAAATAAGTCCTCGTGGACTCTTAAGAAAAAATACTATTTGTATGTACAAAGTTTCTGCTAAAGGGACAAGTTTTGGCAATGTACAGCTACGTATCATTTATTGACATGCATTTTTGTGTAACAGAACTTGGGGATTGGATGGGATTTACTGAAGGAATTTAATTTCAGCTTCAATTACGATTAATAACAGTCATAACTGATTTTATTAGGCATGAGTCTTGGATTTTGTATGGATTTAAACCATGAAAATAGTATTTTGAGCACAGCATTTTTGTGCTCAAGTGTGGTGTATGGAAGTGTGTTTAGGAATAGTGATAGTATTTACAAGTACTCTTCTCTCCAGAGTTTTAGTGCATAATTATGTTTAAGAGCACTTTAAATAGCAAAGTCATAAACATTTCTCTTTTTTGCTACAAGATTTCCTTTTACTGTGTGGACAAGACTCATCTTTTAAACATTTTCTGCAGAAACCAACAGTTGTGTAAATCCGTGGGGATTTTGGGTGGCGTGCAGGTTATGGATCAGGTTACCTGGAAATCATTTTCATTGGAGAAATGGTGTTGCCTGTGACTCAGTATCTAGATGACTGTGTCTAGAATAAATGTGGATCTGAAGGCATTCATCAAAAGTTAATTTTCGTGATTTGGTTGCTCTCTGTTGCAGTTCTGCTTTTGACACAAAAACCGGTTTGCGTGTGGCGGTGAAGAAGCTGTCGCGGCCCTTCCAGTCCATCATCCACGCCAAGAGGACCTACCGGGAACTGCGGCTGCTCAAGCACATGAAACATGAAAATGTGAGTGGAGGGAGAAGCTATGAAAGGCTTTTCTGAAGTTGGACTGAGCATCCATCAGAACTGCATTTAAATATCTTGTTCCATGTGTTGTTTTCCTAATGCTAAATGCAAAGCTTGCAGCAGTCCAGGGGATTTTAGCTGCAGCAAATCATGCAGAGTAACAAAACTAACCCCCAAAACCCCCACAATAACCAATTTTGTATTAAAAATCTTACTATTTTCTAGAATAATCTCAAAATCACTATTTAGCAAGTTGATAAGGATTTGGGACACTGGTGGTGTCAGTTAAATTCTCCTGGTTTCTTGTTGTAGTAAACTGCAGTTTTTGTTACGCTAAGCATTTGTTTAAAGAAAGAAAATCCCAAAGTTTGTTTTTAGTGTCTTCTGGAGGGTTTCTAATTTTTTTGGTTTTTTTTTGCTTGCCTGTGTCAGAAAGTTATGAAGCAGACATTCATGAGATTCCTGTGGGTAAAATAGGGAGGAAAAAAGGGGTGGTGATGAAGGGGTAGAAATTAGATGGCTGTTCATGCAAGCCTTCTACTTAAGTCATCAACAAGGAAACAAACCAGAATGTAGCAAATGTTAGGTTGAACTATTTTTTGATAAAACTTCCATTTGGTATAGAAGACAATTGCCTGACCAGTTTCCTCTGTGTGACATTAACATGCCAACATATTTATACTGCATGGTGTTTGGAGCAACTTCTGTGTGCAATGGAGCAAAAATTTTCATAACCAGCTCTTGGTAGAGCTGTCAGAACGTCAAGAAGACAGGAAGGCTCTTCATTTCTTTTGTCCCAGCAAACTCTGGCTTGGCAGAAGTGAAATACTCTTTGGACATGAGCTGAGCAAAGCCAGGATGTTCACCTAGCACAAAAAGCCAAGCAAGCAATGTCTCCTTGTGAGGATCTCCTTGGCTGGTCTGTTCAGAACTTCTGCTGTGGCAGCAATGGTTGGGTGGTGTGGCTTGTTACCGCTGCAGTCAGCAGCTGGCATCCCATAAATCATCTTGATGTTTTTAGCGTGGCTCACATCCCTGGAACTTGTGATGCATGTGTGTATTACTGTCAGTGATTCTTCCTCTGGGACACCATTGTCTCAGCAGTAGAGGTAACTTCTGATCCTGCTTAATATCCATGGAGCTGGCAAATGGTGTGGGTTGGAAGGGTCCTTCAGATCATCCAGTTCTGCCTCCTGCCCTGGCAGGGACACCTTCCACTGGACCACGTTGCTCCTAGCCCGTTCCAGCCTGGCCTTGGACACTTCCAGGGATCCAGGGGCAGCCACAGCTTCTCTGGAAATCCATTCCAAGGCCTCCCACCCTCAAAGGGGAGAATTTCTTCCTAATATCTGATGTAAACCCACCCTTTTTCAGTAGAAAGCCATTATGCCTTGTCCTATCATGACATGCCCTTGTAAAAAGCCCCAGTAGTACCCAGGACTTTCTTTCTGGACCTTTTCTCAAATCTGAGCTATTCTTCAAACAGGAAAGTTTTGATTTATCTATTGACACACACAAAAAGAAAACTAATAAGGTTAAGCAATGAAAATTAGTTTGTGATTACAACTGTCTGAGATTCACTGATTTTTTGATTGGCATTACAAAGAGCCTATGTATCTTTAAGAGTAAGGAATTATAGGAAGTTAAGTCATTTTTATAGAGATACGTGTGTATTATCAGTTCATCAAACCATCATTTATCTGTGGGAAGTTTATCTAGGTTGTGATTTAAAAATCCTGCAGATGCAGAGATGATCAGAGCCGGTTCAGGCACGCATTTTAGCGCTGCTGTCCTGACTATTCAGATCTCAGTTTTGAAGAAAAACATTTGGTTTTATATGGCACAGAACACACCAGCAAATGTGGAAGGTGTGGTGGTTTGAGGGGCTTGAGCATAAGGTGATTTTTTTCATATCCTGTATCTAGTTCATGGTGATTTGAGCAAGTGAATGGAGCTGCAGAGCCCTCACGTGTGTCTGCATCAGGTTTTCAAGTTCCAGGAGGCCTTGTTAGCTTGCATAAAGCACAACACTGAACAGATGGAAATGAAACATCTACTGGAATAAGTACTTCAGTGCCACAAAGGATCTTAGTAACTGTATCACAGCATGCTATAAATATATTTCACAGCTTTTCTCTTCACTGTTTTCTTTTTAGGTGATTGGCTTGTTGGATGTGTTCACCCCTGCCAAATCACTAGAGGAATTCAATGATGTGTAGGTAACTTCTCTGAAGATTGCAACAAAATGGCTTTTGTATCTCCATATGCCTCTCAGATTATGACAGAAATATTTCTCTTTAATTTGTCTGCCATCCCTGACAAATAATCCTGAATTCCAACACTAAGTTCTAGTATATCCTAAGGTATTGGATTTATCAGAATTGTTCACTTGCTGTGGTTTACTGCTCAGTGCTGTTGGAATCACTGTTCTAATTTGCTACATTATTTAAAGTGTCACGATCCATGTTTAATTCAACAACGTGCTTTAGGACAGTCAGCCCTGCCACTGGAGATTTATAGGGAATTTTTATCCTAATCCTATTCAAGAGATTGCTTCATAGCCCACGTGTTTGCTTTTGTTCACAGGTACTTGGTGACACATCTCATGGGAGCAGATCTGAACAACATTGTGAAATGCCAGAAGCTCACTGATGACCACGTGCAGTTCCTCATTTACCAGATCCTTCGGGGCCTGAAGGTGAGTGCCTCCTCCTCCTCCCTGAATGGTGACAGCTCACTATGGAGGGTGGAAGTTCCTGGTGAATGTTACATCCTCAGAGATTTGGATGAGTACATGGGGCTTCTATAACTTCCCTGAAGTATTGTTTTATTAAGAACAATTTTATTATTGTTCTTTCACTTTTGCCTCTCTGGAGCTCTGCATCAGTAAGGTTACCTATCATTTTTATGTGTTCCTATGGGCAGAGTCTGGGAAATGATGAACTGTGATGCCCTCTGCTCTGCTCTGGCCATGAATTTTCCATTTCTTCAGTTTTGTTTACTTGTGTTGTTCCACTGGGGTGGCAGCACTCCTGGGTGTTCCTGAGGAGAGGCAAACTGGAACACCCACCTGCTGGAACCCACAGACACACAGCTGGCTCCTTCTGCAGACAGACTGGAGCATCTGAATTGTGTGGGCTGGGGTAGGGCAATATTTTCTAGGGAAGAGATGAGGAGGTGGCTGCTTGGACTGTTACATAAATTTTGTCATCTTATTTTACAGTACATCCATTCAGCTGACATAATACACAGGGTGAGTATTTATTCTAAGATTGTTTCCTGTAGTGAATTGTTTCCTTTAAAAAATGAAGCATAGCATTTTCAATGTAGCACCAAGAGAAACAAGAAAAAATTTTCTGAGAGTTGTTTCAGTTAAGTAGTAAAAAGACTGAACAGGGAAGTGGTTGTCAAGATCCATAATTTCTTTTCCTTTGGGAAGTAGCTTTTCTGTTAAATACAAATCTGCAGCACCAGCGTTGCAATAATCCTTTATGCATTTTTGCTTATATGTGACACTTCTGAGAAGCACAGGGGATATATCTGACTCTGTGATAAACTAATTTATCCAAAGTTAGTATTTGTACTCAGTTAGAATCTGGATTTTAATCCCCATTTACAATTTTATCTACTTCAGACCTGGGAAACAACACGTGTACCACTGTTAATGTTGATGTTTAATTTTTTAGGATTTAAAACCTAGTAACCTAGCTGTTAATGAAGACTGTGAGCTAAAGGTAATGTAATTAAAATACCTGCTTTGTTTGACTGTTTAGAGTGAGTGCCATGTGAATGTCCCTTGCAACTTAAGTGTCAAAATAATTCCTTTTGAAAATACTTTCATAGAAAAGTAATAATGTGCTTCCCAGCTGTATAAGGATGTAAGGATGTGGTTTTTGTACCTGGTCCTGTGTTTTTAGTGATCATCATGGAAGTGCAGAGTTACCAACTTTAGTTTGTGTTTACTTGTTTTGGAGACAAGATACCCAGACATAATTCTGACAGTCGAGTCCTACGCTGTTCTAGCCTCGTGTCTTTTCACAGGTTGTGAAATTTGCTTTCACAATCTGTTTTTGCAGCTCTCCCACCTGTCCTGTCCCCAGATCAGTGATTGCCTGGTTGTTTGTGCTGGGTAGTTTGCACTGTTGCCCTGCAGTGGTTGGTGTTGTGTGTTTGCAGATCCTGGATTTCGGGCTGGCCCGGCACACGGATGATGAGATGACCGGGTACGTGGCCACGCGGTGGTACCGGGCTCCTGAGATCATGCTGAACTGGATGCACTACAACCAGACAGGTAATGCCTTTAGCCAGCACAAGAATTCTCTGGTCTATCAAGTGTCTGAATTTTGGGGGGGGAAAAAAAAGAAAAAATTCTCCTTGCACGTGCTCCCCTTTCATTTGATGGCACAAGTTGGCACTGTTGGAAATTATGCTTCAGAGTTGGTATTTGAACCACAGTCTGTCAGATGGGTGTTTAGAATCATTGGGATAGCATTCACAAGATTTCTTTAAATTTGAACCTTTGAAACTGCAATCAGCAAAATACTGTCAGCACTTATGCTTTGCTTTTCCTAGCAGAGTGGTTTTTAAAGTAAGTGACTGGGATGTATCTGGTTGAGGGGAATGTCTGGAGCTATAGTGTGAAGAAATGATAAAAAGTGTGCAAATTTCCCATCCTTCCCTCTCCTGTAAGCCACTTCTTCACAGATTTATCTTCCTCACAGTTTCCAGTATCTTCTCTCCAGCAATGCTTGCAGATCAGGCACAGAGAAGAAAATCTGAGAATAGTTCTTGTGCAGGAGAGCACCAAAGAAAATGATGTGCTACCTCAATTTCATATCTCACTACCTTTTTTTTTCCCCTCTTGCACCTCTATGGGATTGTCTTGTATCTTCAGTGCAATAGTTGGTGGTTGTTTGGGTAGACTTTATATAAGGCCACATCCAAATCCATTCCTCAGAGTCCTCTTGGCCAGGTTTCTTCTTCACTGAGGGTTTAGATTCCTCTCCAGCTCTTTGGTGTTCAGGTCATGTTGTAGTCTGGAAGGAAGAGTTGCCTGATGTTGAATTCTGTTATTTGTACAAGTTTTAGATGACACAGACCAGTATCAGATTGCTTCAGTGCCATGTGACAAGTTAAGGAGAGTTGTTTGCACTGCCTGGAGGGGATGGGTCTGCTGAGACTGTACTTTTATGCATCATGTTTTGTTTTCTGTTTTATTTTGTTCAGTTGATATTTGGTCAGTGGGATGCATTATGGCTGAACTGTTGACTGGAAGAACATTGTTCCCTGGCACAGACCGTATCCTTTAGAAGTAACTTCTTTTTTGAAATGGAAATTAGATCTTCATTTTCACATAATTGACAAGAAAAGAAGCTCTGGGTTTAGTTATGGACTTTTGTTTGTTTGTTTTTAAATTAATGGCTTCTTTTACTCACAGTACAAAGAGGTGAGTTCTTGATTTTGCTGCACATCTGTTGCCCTTTCTTGTCTATTGTCATCACTAGATTTGCATACTGTTTGTTTCTGTTACTTTCCTTTAAGTTAATTTAAATTTATTAATTGAGTTTCTAGCTAATGCTTGCATGGATGTCTGCCAGGAATCCTCTCATGCTTCAGGTTTCTTGCAAATGTGAATCCCTTCTGGCCTCTCTTCTTTTTATCCTGGAGGTATCCTGGCTGTGAGAGCAGTGGGTTTGCAGATTCTTTAGTGCCAAGGTTCTCATTAAAATTGCTCTGAAATGTTTAGGTTCCCTTTCCATGCCTGACAGTAAACAGACTGTGAACCTTCTTTCACAGTGTGCTGATACTGATGTGAAAAATCAAGCTTGAATAAGGTCTTTCCAAAAGATTTTTCTTGCCTCATCAAAGTGGACTGGGTATTACATTTTGGCAAACGCATGAGAGGACTTTGTGAGATTTGGTCATATTTTCCCCAGGAAATTGGAAGTGAGACTTGATGCAAATTGTTACACTTCAATTTTTTGTTCAGCCACACAAGATAGGGGTGTAATTTACTACTGGCAAGATTTTTCATTGCCTGGAAATTGGGCTTTCATTTGCCAGAGAAAATTGCATTGCCCACCTTTTACCAAAGTTTATTCTTTCAACCACAGTTTGTTTATTTTAATAACTTTTGTTAATTTGTTACTAATTATGTCAGTTAATTCATGTATGTTAGCACTTGATGAAAAGAAAGCTGGTATTGGAATTGCTGCCTTCTGTTTAATGTTACCTTCAGAAAGCATCTGGGTTCCAAAACTCCCTCCTGAGGAGAAGCTCTCCCTCCACTTTCACAATGTCACCTCCCTTCTCAGTGTGCTTTAACTTTATCCTCTCTCCTCTTTTTCTGCTTGTGTCCATCTCATAATTTCTCTCTAAATTTATTGTACTCTGTGTAGTCATCTCTGCTGTGCTTTTCTGTTGTCAGAGACAGAACCTGAATCTAACAAAAGCTGGTATATTTTTATCTGTTGATTCAGCATGTGTAGGTTGGTTTGGACAGATTTTTTTGTTTTGTTTCTCTTAAGAAAAACTGAGATACCAAGAATTGTTCATTCAAACAAAGCAAAAGCTTTGAAGTTGTTGCCATTATTCGACCCTAGCAACAGTGACACTTCAAATTCTAAAGAACTTGACACATGCAACTAAAATATTTGTAATAGGATTTGCAATGTGTAAGAAATGCTGCATGATTTTGATTTATTTTGTGGTTTTTATGAATTGAACAAAATGGTGATTCTTCCAAGTCTGAGAAGTTTCTTCTCCACCTCTGTTCTTAGTGGTAAATTAAAGCCATTAATATCTGCAATGCAAAATGAAGTTTACTTCTAGGATCTAATTTGTTTGCTTTATCATAATAAGGTACTTCAGTAATTTATATCTCCCAGCAGATGCTTGTGATGATTTACTTCAAATGCTCAATTTCTTTTGCAAATGGCAGTAATGCTTTTTAATTAAATGCTCTTTCTCTTCTGAGTTGCTGAGGTCTAAGCAAAACAGACCCAATCCTTTCCCATCTTAGACAAAACTTCCTAGGACTGTAATTCTTCCAGCATTTTTGTGTGGTTCCTCACTTTGTTTGTGCTTTCTGATCATGAGGTTAAAACTGAAAGGGGAGCAGGGTTGGTTTTGAACCTTGTTTGTGGGTAGAACACCTACCCAAGGATTGGAAAGGACCCAAGCTGGCAGCTTTCATTCCAGTTTTGCTAAAGACATCAAGCAGAGTTAAGAGAAATCAGTTCTAGTTTCTTCCTGTCTTGGAAGGCTCTTTGAAATCTTTATATATTCATTATTTTAGGAGAAAGTTGAAGGACTTTTCCAGGTTTGGATCCTGTTGTGTAGTTCTGGGCTCTTAATAACTTCATTGTACCCACAGATATGCACAGGCTCTTGTTCCTCCTGTAGTGTCACTGTACAATTGCTGACTTACTGACTTTGGCATTAATATTAACATGAATAATTCAAGGTATGTTTGCCCTGTCTCCAGTAGCCAAGGATGTGGTGTATCCAAATCCACTGCAGTTCTAGAAAATTCCCTGTGCAGTTGGAGGCAATGTGACTTCGTGCTGCTGGAAACTGCTCCTGTTTGACAACTGAAAATTTGAAGTCCTTGCTTTTTTGGTCTCAAGATGTAAATTTTCTCGACTGTGTAGCTTTACATCTCCAAAATTAGAGTGCCAGAATATGTAATGGCTTCTCAGGATGATCATCCCCCTGTTCAGATGGTTCTCTTGTTTGAGGTGTTGGTCCCTTTCCCCAGGGATTTGGCAGAAATGCTGTGATGTTATTTACAGCCCATCACATCTTTCTTTGTACAGCCTGGGGATGCACCTGTCCAGTACAGGTAAGCTGTGAGTTCATTTCATCAGGTGAGTAATAAAGGTGTACTCTGAATGATGATCTTCAATGCTGTCTGTGATGATTATGCCACTAATAAAAGAATGTTGAGTTTAAACTTCTGAATCTGTAGAGATTCTGAACACAGAAGTCATTGACTTAAAGCAAGAATTGAGATACTCCTAGGAAAAAAAACTCTGGTTAATTTTGGCTTAGCTCTGCAGGATTGCTGAAGTGCTTCTAATTTACCACTGAATGTGAGATAATTGAATTATTCCTATTGGAATCTATGGCTAGAAGTATTTGGATGAAAGATGGGATTTCTCATGCTGGCAAAATCTCTGCCAGGAGGTGGAGAAGGGGATCAAGATTGTGGGAAAGAAGTCAGAGACCAAAAAATGAGGTGATAAAAATCAGAGTCCTTCAGGCACTGGACTCTGGTCCTTCCAACTGGACAAACTCTGTGATTCTGTGCATGGGAGGCTCAGCTGAGGCTTTCCTGTTGGTATTGTTGGATCTGTCTGATGCCAAGATCAGTTTCATATATTACATTTTTACAGCTCTTGTAATGTGAATGATTCATACAAGTAAGTAGGAAAGTTGATTTTGTTTGACAATTTGACTTGCATAAAATCATATAAGGCAAAAATAAGAATATCTACATTTTTCTTTGCACTAGTTCAGCTTTTTCTGTATGTTTGAAGTTGACTGTGTTCCCTTAAACTCTGACGAGTGTTTTTACTCAGTAATATGAGACTTCCATGATAACTAACCAGTCTGAAATTACACATTCTTCTGATCCACCTTATTCCTGCTTGTGGTGGCAGCTAAAACAACTTGGAACTTTGCTTTGCCTGGATAAACTCTTACAGTCTTGTGAGATTTGCTGCTGGTGGTGATGGCAGGTTACTTTCTGAATTTTAGAATCCCTCCTCAGTCCTTGGGAGCACCTTGAAGATGGCACTTGGGATTTGCATGCTGTGCTTTCCTTCTCCATGCACATGTGGTGGTGTTTTCCTTCTGCTTTGTATTTACTAAATCTCCTTCCTGTCTTTAATTGCTTGTGGCTCATTTCTCTGGGATGTGAATGGGCCCTGTAGTTAAAGGATGCTGCAGTTCAGCAGGTTACAGATGGCAGGCCTAAAACCAGAAGCAGGGTTGGATTTTTGGCAGTGCCAGTTCCATATTCTGTGGTTTTTCTTGCTTACCTGAGAAGTATCTTCCACCAGCAGGCAGGGCAGCAATGCTGTTGGCACACCTGTGCACAGGCTTTTAAATGCCTTTAAATAACTGAAATATTTAAACTGAGCTATGGCATGCTAGCACTCTAAAATTTGCACTTCAACTGTTGCTTGCACAAGAATAAGTGAAAGATGTAAGGACTGTTTTGAATAGCTCTGAAGAAATTCCAATTTAAATGAGCCAGTTGTGGTTAGTAGAATGCCCTTTGCTCATTCTCCTACAGCAGTGGATATTCTGATTTCATTTTAAGCGTTGACAGTTCAGAGTTAGCAATTCAGCTGTGCTAAATCCAACCAGATATTGGATTTACTCTTAGATTTTGAGGAGCTAGAAGTTTGCCAAGTAACTTGACAAGTGAGAAATTAATTCAGCTGTTCTGACAACTGAGAGCCCAGCTATTCCCAGGGCTCTTAATTAATTTGATAGATAAAACTTCAGACAAAAGTTCACCTCAGAAGGTGAAGGTTTTAGCAAAGCAGTGGTGGTTTCCTTCATACAGAGTTTTCCAGTATTGCAGGAACTCTGAGTTGTTTTCTAGGGGTTTTTTAAAACAGGTGACAGTTTTTGAAGTTCCTGTAGTACTCAAATTAAAAGATATTTAAGAAGGAACTGCAGGTGTATCTTCAACCATCAGGAAGGCATTGATCCCAGAAACAAGATTGTATAAAAAAATTATGTAACTACTTTGGTATAATTGTAAAGGCAAATATAAACATTCCAGACAGTGTGAAATCCCTGTGGGGGATAATTCAGGGAAGAAGGGAGATTATGCACTGATGGCTTTAAAAAGAATACTTTGTGTCTCTTTAGTGTCTTGAGATTCAGACATAAAACAGTGCCTTTGATGGGTTTTTCCCCCCCTCAGTTGTGTATTTTGTCACCTAGGCCTTGCTAAAGGGGCAGCTCAGGCTGAGCTGCGGCCTGGGCTGAGCTCTGTTCTGGTGGAACATTCTTTCCATCTGCACTGTTCCATCCTGAGAGCTTTCCACAGAGATGCATTAAACCTGAGCCCCTGTCCTGTGTCCCCCTGCTCCAGCAGGTCTGGAGGGCAGAAGGGAGGTGCAGGTGTTTTGATCCCCCTGCCCTGGTGGTGCCCAGGAGGTGCCAGGGCAGGGCCCCGTGCCAGCTGCAGCAGCTCAGCTGCCCTGGCTGTGGGCAGGGTGTGCCCATAGTGAGGTGATGCTGCAGGCTACGAGCAGGGTCCAGTCATTCCCTTACCTTCTGAGTTTGAGAAGTGGCTCAATGAGCTTGGAAGGTGTTCATAGAGAGCCTTGACTTCCTTCTTAATACGAGTGCCTACCCTTTCCAGCCTTCTGCTTTACTTCAGCTGTCACTAATGCAACCTAATCCTGCTAACTGCAGCTTGGTGTGGGGCCTGAGGGGTGAAGGGAGCATGGACATTCAGCCTTTGCCAGTGGGGCAAAAGATTCTGCTCCGAAATAGTTCAGGATGCAGTGCCCAATTCAATGCATGTGGGGGATCTGTAGACAAGATGTTCAATCCAATACAGAGAGAGCTCAGTTATATTCAGTTGTCAACAAGAGGAATGAATATGGTTTGCCTAAAATAGCTTTTCAGTCAAGGCCTTGGCAGGAATTAATTTTCAGCATGAATAGGGTGATGTGTTGCGCTTTTCATTTTGATTTCTCCCAGCATTTTCCTTTATGGTCCATCATTAGATATTGATCAGTTGAAGCTCATTTTGAGACTCGTTGGAACCCCAGGGCCTGAGCTTTTGAAGAAAATCTCCTCAGAGTCTGTGAGTTTACACTTTGATTGTAATATCTGCCCTTTCAGAAGTCCCAAGTTTGTGTGTTGTTCTCCTGTAGTCTATCTGTAGAATGTGTTGGGATTTATTTTCCGTGATTTTTCTTCCTTTGTAATACTTTGCTCTTGGATGGCTTTAAGTTCTTATGCTTTGTGTATCTGATCTTTATTCCTCTTACCTCTGCCCGTGGTATAATTCCATCCTTTCATATTCTCATTTTACTGCTTCGTGACTTTCCTCTCAGTTTGTGGGTTTATGCTTTGTGATCTATTTTTTCATCAGGTGGTACTGGGGAAGTATTTTTCACAGCTAAGAGCTTGAGGCTTGTCTCAGTTATTATTTCTCCAGATTGCATACCCAGGGATCTTTCTAAATAGGAGCAGGTGTGTTATCTCTAAACACACACAGTCCCTTCTGTAGTGTGATTAATTTCTGAAACACTGCTGCCATATCTTTGTTTTTGTAGCAGAAAATGCCTTTTAGGTGCCTTTCTGTGGCAGCTGTTGCAGGGCCCACAGCAGAGTCTGCTCTGCACTTGTGGGATGTTGCTGTGTGGGGCCCTTTTACCAAGGGAGCAGCAAAAAGGCTTCCCTGAGTCCCCCTTCGGGAGGGTGACCTCTGTTTTCAGCCACTTGCTGTGCTGCAGTAATCCTGAACTTGTGCAAAGACAGAGTGAAACGGCCTTTAATTGTACCTGTTCCTGAAGGTGCAGTGAATGAATCAGAGCCAGGATTAGCAGGTGAATGCACAGTGAGCACTGAGGTCACTGCTGTGTGTGAGGGGCAGCAGAGGATCAGAGCTGTGGAAAGTGGTGAGAAGATTATGTTGTGCTGCAGCTTAATGTTCTTGTAACAGTGACTGTAAATACAAATGGGAGATTAGCCTTGGTATCACCTGCTTGAAGGGATGTGCAGTGCAAATTGGGATAAATTGATCAACTTGCTGAATATCCCACCAAATTAAAGCCCTGGGATGTTCCACCTTTGGAGGGGTTGGAGCTGAATTACCCAGATTGGTTTGGTTGCCCTGTGAACTGACCTTAAGGCTACTCTGGTGTTTGAAGTACAGGGGATTAAGGAGAGACCTAAGCTGGAAGGTTGACTAAATTAAGCAAAAGATTAATTTGCATGTGTAAGTTGAAGCGGGTCTTTTTTTAACTAGTGTTGCACAATAAAAATAACAATTGCTCTTATCCAAGTCTGAAACAAGAATGTGTTTAAAAAACAACAAAAAAAAAGCAGTAAAATACTGTTCCTGTTCTTTTTTTCCATTGTATGGGGAAAGCAAAGCTCTTAAGTGTTTGATGGTTTTGAGTGTGTCACTAGAACAGATTCTGGTTTTCTGCTGCATTACTTTACTTACTCTCAGTTTCCCTGTTCACTGACACCTGCTAACTCTTTTATGCAATGCTAATGATTTGCTAATTTTGCGTTTAATGCCTTCTGTCACCCAGCCCACCTCAAAGGGCACTCAAAGCTGTTCAGAAGGTGTCAGTTGTGAGCCAGTTTCACTTTGCACCACAAGAAACTTAAGCACTTTCTATGCAGCAAGAAAACAAAGCTGGTAACCAGTGCAGAGGGTACAGATTTTGTTTCTGTTTTAGTTTTTCTTCATTTTCCTGAAGCTGTCTATAGCTGCACAGCACAGGGAAAATGTGGAGTAGCCTCAGCCAAAGGAAACATCTACTGTGATGGCTTAAAACTGCTGGGAAATGTGAACACAACCTTGTTGCAGTGTAATGCTACTTCCACTGGACAGAAATACTTTCTGTACTGGCAGTTACCAACTGAGCAGTGATTCTCCATTGCTTTCAGTGTTCACTCGTGTGATTGCTGAACATTTCACAGGTAGCTGAATAAATTAGTGGACCCTGCCTGGATGGCTTTTGCCTTGTGGTTTGCAGAAGAGATGCTTTTGTATGCGACTGTTTTCTGTTTGAAATGGTTTTTGCACTGTTTTTAACAAAGCCCTTGACGAGGCACTTAAGATATTAACCAGCTTCAGCAGATCATGCGTCTGACGGGAACGCCCCCTGCATATCTCATTAACAGGATGCGCAGCCACGAGGTGAGATCTGAGCAGAGGAAGGGGTTTTGCAGGGCAGGGCTTCACTCAGAGTGTTCACCACTTCTGTGAATTCAGTGCTTGCATGTGGCATGGGGTGGGCAATTAACTACCTGCTCTTCTGCAAGATTTTTGTACTAAACGAAGGTGTGAGATGTGGACAGTGCGTGCTCGACCACAGACGTGTGAGACTCGGGAGAGCCTGGCTGTGAGTTGGTTTTGCTCTGTGTGCTGTGCAGCTCAGCAAAGGACAGCAAAGGACAGCAGGCTGCACCCAGTCCTGCAGGGACACCAGGGAGTCAGCTCCTCCTGCACCTCTCTGCTTTCCAGTCTTACTTTACCACAAGTAAAGTCAGCTCTTCCTCTTCTGTCTTGAGTGCTTTAGCTGGGATAGGGTAATGCTGATGTGCTTAGTAAGCAAGGAGACAGACCATAATAACCAGTGCTTCAGGATGGTTGAAAAGTACTTGGTCTTGGTGGCTGGATATTGTCTGATACTTCAACAGAGCATTTATTTCCACAGGCGAGAAACTACATCCAGTCTTTGTCTTACATGCCGAAAATGAACTTTGAGAACGTGTTCATTGGTGCCAATCCCCTGGGTAAGACTTGTTTATTGACTTTTCCTGAAACTGAAGCTTGTCCTGGGACACAGAGATTCCCAAAGCTTTGTTCTGGCTGCAGGAGTAGTTCAGAACAGGGTTGTGTTAGTGAAGGACGTGTGGGCTGAGGGTGTACGAGGAAGAAAATGGTTGATGATGGGTGGGTCCTGAGAAGCTACAAATTCCTCATGTGGGCTTTTAGAGGCTTTACATTTCAGAGTCCCACAGCTCATGAGAGAAATCCTCTGTGTCTGGTGCTCTTGCAGCTGTGGATTTGCTGGAGAAGATGCTGGTCCTGGACACGGACAAACGCATCACGGCCGCCGAGGCGCTGGCCCACGCCTACTTCGCCCAGTACCACGACCCAGATGATGAACCCGTGGCAGACCCCTATGACCAGTCCTTTGAAAGCAGAGAACTTGAGATTGAAGAATGGAAAAGTGAGTCTGGGAGAGGGGAGAGAGAGTCAGTCAGCTTCTCTTGTGGTTGTAGAATCACAGAATATCCGGAGTTGGAAGGCACCCACAGGGATTGTGGGGTCCAACTCCTGGCCCTGCATCCGGGACCTGTACAAGCCCAGAATCCCACCCTGTGCATCCCTGAGAGCTTTGTCCAAACTTCTGGAGCTCTGGAAACCCTGGGGCTGTGCCCATTCCCTGGGGAGCCTGGGCAGTGCCTCAGCACCCTCTGAAGGAAGAAGAACCTTTCCTGTGTCCTCCTGACACAGCTCCAGCCACTCCCTTGGATCCTGTGACTGCTCACAGAGAGCAGAGATTGGAGCTGCCCCTCTCAGACCTTGATGAGTCTCCCCTCAGTCTCCTCTCCATGCCATGAGCTGAGGTTCACCTAAACCATGGTTAGAGGCACAAAAGGTGATAAAAATGTGGGCATCCTGCTGATTCTGAGGTCCTTACACTGAGTGAATCTAGCACATGCTGTGCACATATTTAGCATAGTCCCTGGTAACTAATTATTACTAGGAGCATACAAACATACATTTGTTTTCAAACTTACATCTCCTCAATGCTCTGGAATTTTCTTTTATTGTGCATGTTAATCTCTGAGAGTGGTGTAACCATTCTTTTCTTCTTTGTCTTAATTAAACAGTATTTTTGTTTCAAATGGTGTTAGAACATTTGAGATTGTTGCAGGATTTCTTGCATGAAGGTGTGTCTGGTAGTGCTGTCACAGTCCTGCTGCTGAGTTTCTGTCCCATTTCTCTCCCCAGGCCTGACTTATGATGAAGTAATCAGCTTTGTGCCACCCCCGCTTGACCAAGAGGAGATGGAGTCCTGAGAAACTGCTCTCTTCTGTTTGTCCCACTTCACTGTGAAGGGAAGGCCTTTTCATAGGGACTCTCCAATTATCGTTCAAGTGCCTCATCACAACAATATTCTCCTTAGTGGAGGGGTTTTGTGTGTGTTGAACTGGGGAGGGAGGGGGGAGGGAAGAAAGCTGAGTCTATGTAAACATGCTGCATGCTCTTGTATTCTGTGTACAGCCTGGGGCAAGCCTCTGGAGACCTGTTCTGACTGCACTTAGTTCTTCCAGAGTTCCAGTGCACCACCAGCCTGCACTGCTGGGGCGAGGTGGGGAAGGTGACAGTTCAAGGTTTGGTTGCAATCATTGCCATTTATCAATTCTCCTACAACTGAGTAACCTCAAAAGATTGAAGGTTGGTTTATAGCCTTAGAGGGTCCTCTGTTTTCTTCAGGACTGAAGGTGGGGTTGAGGGATGTCCTTGTTCAATGCCAGGTGTGTGATTTTACATCCAGACCTTCCTGGTACAGCAGAGTGTAGAGGCCTTCCAGTGTCTGATTCTTGGAACATGAAAAGATGTTGTTTGAAACTGTAAATATGTTTGTGCCTTAAATGAACGGGGAGAGAGGGGAAAGGAAGTCTGGGGTGGAAATCTGACCCAGTGTTCTCGAGGGTGAAGGCTCCCAGGTAGCCAGGCATGAACTCAATGTAATTGGGAAGTAACTTTGAGGCAACAACTTCAACCCCTGGATTGGGTATTCCTGTGTTTTTCCCTTTCCTCCTCCTCCTCCTCTCATTCTGAGGTTTCTGAGCATTATCTCCCAGGAGACAGAGGTTGGGGAAGATCCTTGCTAGCCACACGTTTGTGTACTCTGTTCCCTACAAGGTGGTGTGTTTTTGCATGTTGTAGCTGTATGTGCATGTAGAGCTGCTCGATTTTTGTCCTTACTTTTTGGGGATGGCACTGGGGGCAGTTCATCAGTGACATGTTTACTGAGTACCTCAGGCAGTGCCATGAAATCACAGCACCCTTCCTCCTGTGCTGCAGCTCCTTGTGAAATACCTGCCATCCTAGAGGCTTCAACAAGGGAAGGATGTCACATCCAACACAGAGAAACATGCACCTTTTTCTTTGTTCTGACCTTCTCCCTGCAGAGGAGGAGAGCTTGGGCTGGAGGGTTTCTTGTGAGATCAAGTGTAAAAAATGTCCTTTAAAGAAATTACTGTGTACTTGTGCCAGAACTTAAGTTATTTCCTGAAAAGATTTTTTTTTTTTTTTAGAAGTATTGGAATCCAAAGCAAAGAAATAAGCATGCATAAACACACAATCACCCTTTCACTGTCTGTATCTATAAATACAAATATTTATATACATAAAACTAACATTTACTAGAAGGTTTTTTACCCTCTCACATAAGAGCTTCTTGGCTATTTCTTAGCAGGTTGATCTCTGCCCGAGGAAACATGAGAAAGGGAGTATGTTTGAATACAAACATGGTTCAAATATTTTCTATTTTCCAGGACTCTGCATGAGCAAAGTGCCCAGAGTTAGAGACTGGCAGGAGGGAGGTTTCTCAGCATGTTTGTGTGCTCCATCTGTAGCTGGGGAGCTCAGGAGCCCAATTTTAGGGCTTCTGGAGGAAACATTTTTAGACTTTTAATTTGTTGCAGGCATCCTGTGTGGGCAATGTACCCGTGTATGTGAGGAGAAAGGCTTTTGCAGTATTTTGTATTCTTGTTACCTGTGGGGCAGAGTGTTTTTGTAGTGGTTTTGCCCCATGTTTGAAGAGGCAGCACAAAGGGATGGGACGTGGATGACAAAGCCATTGATTCTTCCCAGGCTACTTCCCAGCAATCTCTTCAGGCCAAACGTTCAATAAGGGTCTGGGCTGAGATGCAGAGAACACAGCTCTGGTTGTGCTCTAGGATAAAACTCTCCACAGCCCAACAAAATCAAGACAAAAAAACCCTCCCTTTTCTGCTGGGCCAGCAGTCTGGGTATTCAGATGAAAATGTAGATATACTATGTAAACCTACAGCAAGATTATTTTTATCAGCCATTTTATGTGTAGATGCTACAGTGTGATTTCATGCGGAAATATTGCTAAAGATTTTTAAAAACCTCTCGGTGTTGTGTGTGTGGGTGTGTCTGTGTGTGTGAGTGGGAATGGTTCACTGGAGTCTGTCCTCTGAGGGAGCCCCTGGGGCACAAACTCCTGCTGCCAGTGCCCTGCTGTGCTCAGCTGCCTGGGCAGGAGCTGCACCCCCAAAAGCAGCGATCTGCTATTTTGTTTCTATCCATGGATTTTGCTGTAATTGGTTATGCCAGATAAGATGTCACAATACCACTGGTTAAAAATAAAATCTATTTTTCAGATTTACTGCACTGCTGGTACTTGGAAACCTCTTGCACTGAAGTGTTGAGTTTTAGCATGGTGTGAATTTGTCTCCTGTGCTGTGGGGGATGCTGGCTGTGGTGGCTGGATGGGGACAAGGCCATGCCCTGGTGCTGACTCTGCTGCCGTGGGGCTTCTTGTCCATGTTCATCCCAACTGAATTCTTTGCTACAAAAACAACTTGAATAAGACCATGAGTACTGGACACAGAACCCCCCAGCTTTTATTTTCTGTTGAGTGTAGGGAAGCACCAATTCAACACAAACAGCAGCATCCTGCTGCTTCCCTGGGCCTGGGCTCCTCCCCCAGCAGGACTGGCTTGTGCTTCTTTGCTATTTAGAAGTGATTTCTTCTTTCCTCTTCACCTGCCCTCCAGTTGGTGGTGGAAGGATCACCACAGTGGAGCTTTTCCAGCTTCTCTTGTGTGTCAGTGTCACTCCCTCAGAAGAACTTGGGTTGACCAGAGCTGTTCTTCACACTTAACCCACAATCACTGAAGTTCCAGGCCTTGGTGAACCGAGGGAGGTGGTGCTGATCCCAACCAGGATCCCCACTCCCACAGCAGCTGATTTGAGAAAATACAAAGAACCAGTGCTGGGGGTGTTCCCTCAGCTCCATGAGCCTTCCTGTTCACTTTGCTGTCTGCTGGCTCAAGGAGAGGGGGGGAAAAACAATCTAAACAGGATCAGTCATTTGTTGTTTTCTGGGAGAAAAAAAAATCCCAAACACCCAAGATTTACAGTTCCAGAATGTGCTCAGTTACAATATATCCTGATCAGCAAAAAAATACTAGAATCACTGAGAACTGAACTTGGGGAAAAAATAAACAACATCTATAAAATCACATTACTTAACTCATGAAGCTTAGCAGTGTGCAACACTTGCAAATTGTTGTCCAACTATGCTCCAGTCAGTGATGGGGCTGTCACAGGTGGGAATTTGGGTAGGCCCATGGTGAAATGTTTATTACTGGAAGGGAAGCATGGTCAGAACTGTAACCCTGATTTGTCACCCCCAGCTACAGAGTAGAGAGTGCCTGGAGAAGGATTTTTGGGTCATCTCACTGCTTCTTTTTGTGGACTTGGCAGAGCTGGGCTCACAGACTTGAAGGTCTTTTCCTTCTGAAGTTTCCTGTTTGGTTTGGTCACTGAAGTGAACTCATCTCTGCACAGCTCAGACCTGCCCCAGCTATTCAGGACTCCCTAATTGGGCACTGATTGCCTGTGAGTGCAGCAGCAGCTGAGCAAGGGTTGTGTTCATCAAATAAAGGAGTTCCATGTTTGCTTAAGGACCTGGAGCTTCTGCTGAGACACCTCTTGCTCTCAGGTGTATTTATAGACCCAGCCAAGCTGTGGTTTGTTTCCAGGCTGTGCAGCTGCCAGATTTACACAGATGCTGCTGTAGTGTCCCTGTTGTGTTTATGAGCAGCAGCTCTGCTGTGGCTGCTTGAAGAGCCCAAGGCCAATGCAGTGGTTTCACATAAAGCAGGCACAGTGAATTTTCCCCGCCCCCCAATTGTGCTTTTCCACCTCTGCAGGTGCCCTGTGTGGAAGGAGCAGAGGCTCTGGGCACGGTGCAGGGCTGCCGGGGTAGAACACTGTGCAAGCAGCTGGGCTGGCTTGGTAAGGCTCGGCTTAGTCACTTCCTTTGGGGAGTGGGGAGGATGCACCTCCTGTGTGGGAGGCCCACCTGAGCCTCCTGATGCTGGAGCAGAATTTCGGGGTGCTCTCTGCTTACCAGGAATGGCTCTGCTCACGGGCTGGGCACAGACACAGCACTGAACACAGGCTTTGTTTGGTCCAGGAAGGCCCAGGCAGGAGTGAGCGCTCCTGCGGGAGGTGAAACCGCACCCAGCAAAGCCTGGGGCACAAACCGTTCTCGGGATGTTCCCATATCAGCTCCTCCTGAAACCCCTTGGAGAAGCTCAGCCTCCTTTCAGCAGCTCCCCGCGCTGCTGGGAAGCCAGGCTTGGGAGAGAATCGCCAGCGATGTGACCCCGTGGTGTCCTTTGTGACAAGCCTGGAGTTGTCTATCAGCGTTGAGAGAAGGATGTCCCCGCGTGTCTGACGCGATGCTGTGGCTCGTCCTTCGGATTCCCCGGCTCGACGAGCCCTTACTCATCCCCTCGTTAGGAGGAGCGATTTCATGAGCCCCTGTCCGAGCCCCGTGAGGATATTTCCCGGCTGATGGAGCAGCAGAGCGGGAGCTGTGGATGACAGGGGCTCCCAGAGGCGTGCCCGAGCGGGGCTGGCTGCTCCCCTCCTGCAGCAGAGCCCAGAGGCGCCCGTACAACACCGAGGCGTGTCAGGAAACTCGATGCCTCACCTCGGCCAATGTGGAGGCGGAGGGAGGAGGGCCCAAAGACATGTCCCTTCACGCTCGCAACAGCTGAAAACAGAGAAGGAAAGCTGCTAGAGCCTTTTTCACCAGCGCAGGAAGCCTCCCCGTCCCGCTCTCACCCCAGAAGCCCTTCCATACTCCACTACTCTGGGGGGGTGGCTGTCCCACACCCGTCGGGCGATGAACATCGCAAGGAGAAGAGGCTTTTACAGACAGGAGGTGAACAACACGCTGTGGGAGCTGCCCAGGAGATACACAGCCCTCCACCCGCTGGGCTCCGGGGCCTACGGCTCGGTGTGGTGAGTGGGGTCCTGCCCGCGGCAGCGCGGGGCGGGCTGGGGGCGGTGGAAGTTCCGAGCCGGGGGGGAAACGAGGAGGCGCTTGGCAGCACCCCTCCATTAAGGAAGGAATTTGAATGGGTGATGGGGACAGGTTGTCTCCTGGTCCAGCGCGCGGCTGGAGCCTCGCTCGCTTGGAGAAAATGTTCCCCCGTTTGGTCATCCCGGGTGGGCAGAGAGGGGACCGGGGCAGCCCGGAGCGTCACCTCGGCACCGGGGTCAGGCTGCTGTGGCGCTGGCACTCGGCACTGGCAGCTGTGGAGCTGCTTTGGACTCGAGCTCGCGTTACGAGTCCTGTCTGGCAGCAAAGGCAGGAGGCGGGGGAATGAATACCTGGGTGTCTGGGAGAGATCTGTCGCTGATTACAGAGGTGGGAGCTGGAACGGGGTGTCCTCGCTGCTCAGCCCCAGGCAGCTGATGCTGGGCTGCCTGGGGGAAGCAGCTGGACAATACAATCCCCACCTTGATACTGTTCCCAGCTGGAAATCATAAAGTGCATAGCAGTTCCTGCAAACCAGGGTCAGTGACAGACTGGGCTTCCTTCGTGGCTGGTGATAAACCCCAGCCTAAAAGGGAGCAGCAGAAGCTGCTGTTAATTATTCACCGGGCAAAGGTGCCTGAAGGAAGAGCAAGCACAAGTCAGACATTGCTGGGTTTACACAGACGAGCCAGAGATGGGCAATTCTGAAAGGTTAAATATGAAACAGTCCATTGATAGTATCTGAACAGAGCCCTTATTTCATAACATGCTGAGCTAAAAATAAAATTAAAAAAAAAAAAAAGGTGTGTCCGTTTTCACAGGCGTTGGGCAAAGTCTGGCCTGCCACTGGCACAAATCCTGAAACTCTGGTGCCCAGGTTTTGTCCTTTTCCCCCAGTTTCCAATTTACAGAGAGGCGCCCACTTGGCTGCCCAGGTGTGTTTATAATTCTTAGATTCTTAAGTAAGTCCTGCAAAATCAGGCAAGATTAGACTTGACTTTTAATTTATATTTGTACAGTGTTCTCTGATCTTTATCACAGAGAAAATCAGGAAGAAAAATAAAGGCAGGACAAAAAAAAAAAAAAAAGAAAAAAGAAAGAAATCCTTTCACGTTTCCTTGCCCACCCGGAAAAAACAAACATCAAAACGAATCTTTACTGGTCCCTGTAAAACTCTCGGCTGCTCTGGAGCTCCAGGCGGGAGGGAGAGGAAGGTGTTGAAGCAGCCCGCGGGTCCGTGGGGGTTTTGAATGGACAGAGCTCAGCAGGGAGGGCTCGCTGCCGGTTCCTGTACAAAGCTGAGGCAGAAAGTTTGCAGTTGGGGTTTGCTGTCCTCTGCTGGGAATTGCTGGGAAAATTTCCTATTGCAGCATTAGGCAGCAGCGGCTTTTACACCTTCTTGAGCAGCTGAGAAAGTAACTCAGGAGAAACAGCCCAGGCTTGTTCCTCCCCTTATCAATTTGCCAAAATCTGTAGTGATTTGACTTCCAGCTGAGTGAAAGAAGAATCTTCTGACCCTTCCAACGCTGGTCTTGCCGATCTCTGCCAGCCAAGGCAGGGGGACAGCTCTGCCTGCCCGAGGTCACCCCAAACTCAATCTGTGCTGGGGAGAGCACGGGGCTGTCCCAGCTGCAGTGACTGAATGGGCTCTGGGCTGTGATTATGGCAAGGCTGTAACCAGCACTGTGCTCTGCAGGCTGCAGCTCCACCAGCAGCTCTCCTGTGCTGGCTGCTCTGTGGGGCAGCAGCTGGGAGGGCAGGTGCCAATGAGAACGTGGACCCTCACACTGGGAAATCTGCCTTGGATTCTGCAGTTGGACTCCCTGGTCCCAGTCCCTCTTATTTTCCTTGCTCCTCTAAAAACTTTATGCAGTGCTGTCCCCTGTGCTGACATCTGCTGAAGTCCTGAAACGGAGACAAAAGCTCACTAAGAGTCCTCCTAGGACACCCTGCAGCATCTTCAGTGCTTCAGCTGCCTTGTGTAGCTGTTCTTGCACTTCCTTTGCTTCTCCATTTGTGTCAGTGCAAGGCTGGAGGATGCAGCTGGAAGCCGTGGGTTTGAACGTGATGATTTACAGCTCCTCCATTCCCATAGGAGATGGGATAGGGATTGACAAAGCAGTGGGAATTGCTCTGGGAAGTCACAGTGGGATTTGGCAGGGAAAACCCTTTTTTTAAGCTGTTTGCCTCGTGGGAGGGGTCAAGGAAGGGCTGAGACACCCCTGGAAAACACCACTGACAACTCTGAATTACAGCTGTGTGGCTGAGGACCTCCCTTTCCTGCTCTGCAATCTGAGCAAGGAGCCTGCAGAGGAAGAGGAGCTGTCACAGGATTGCTGTGTCCAGCTGCAAACAGCCAGTGGGAGCAGCAGGAATAACACAGAGTGTCTGCAGCAATGGCTGCAGCAATGTTGTCACCAGCCTTAGAGTCCCATTTTCAGCCAGACCTGCTCCTGCACAGAAGCAAACGTGCAGCAGGAAGGATTCTGAACACAGCAGGGTTAATTGCAGCATTTTCAGCATGTGACATCCACTGTCTTTGCTCCAGAACACAGTGAAGGCTGCTGGCCTGCCCTAAAATACAACAACCTCCAAGCAGATGGCAAAGCAGAAATGTCCATATCTTTATTCCCTTATCTCCATGCATTAGGGAAGGAGAAGGCAGAGTTAGAACTAATCCTGACCTTTAACCATTTGTGTTTCCCTTTTCCCTCAGCTGTGTTACCCCCAGCTCATTTCTGCACGTTAAAGGGAATAAAGATGAGCCACTCACGCTTTTCTTGGTGTCCCCACCTTATCCTTCAAAGAGCACAGGCTGTGCTCTGCTGCCCAAAGCCACACAGGGAAACATTTCAGTGTGCAGAGCTCCACTGAGCTCCTCAGAGGGCCCTTCTCTGCTGTCCTCCTGTGAGCACAGCAATTAACTCTTCTCTAGGAGATGACCTGTGGGGTTGCAGAATCTGTTAGAACAAGCTGCTGACATCAGCACGGTTTTTTATCTGCCTGCTGCAGTTCAGCCATAGACAAGAAGACGGGGGAGAAAGTGGCCATCAAGAAGCTGTGCCGCCCGTTCCAGTCCGAGATCTTTGCCAAGAGAGCCTACAGAGAGCTGATGCTGCTGAAGCACATGCAGCATGAGAACGTGAGTGCTCATTTCTCCTCTTCCTGCTGACACAAGGGGTGTTTCCTTGCCACCTGGGAGCTGGTCCTTTTTGGTGGCATCACCTGTGTTTTAATTGACATTCGGTATGTGCAGGCGGTCTTGGGGTTTACCTGTGACCTGTTTGCTGGAACAGGTGTGTAGTGGGTGAGCCCAGGTGTTAGTAAGAGGGAAAACATTTATGCAGCATCAGTGAGGAGTCCCTGGATTCCTCAGATGGAATTCTCTGTGTTCACCCACGTGCATGTGCCAGTGGGGAGCTGATGAG
The DNA here is from genome assembly GCA_034509425.1 of Eopsaltria australis. Taxonomy (NCBI): domain Eukaryota; kingdom Metazoa; phylum Chordata; class Aves; order Passeriformes; family Petroicidae; genus Eopsaltria; species Eopsaltria australis. The sequence goes on from JAVTVJ010000660.1 coordinate 187,711, forward strand.
TGCCATGTGCACAGCAAATGCTTTCCAGGTTTAAATGTGGGCTTCTCTCCTTCCTCAGGTCATTGGGCTGCTTGATGTCTTCACCTCCACTGCCTCCTACCAGGGCTTCCAGGACTTGTAAGTCTGGAGTTGTTTGCTCTGTCTAGACTTTAATATTTTCCAAGACAGCTGTTCTTAGCAGCAGAGTAACAGGGAGGGTTGAGGTGCAAAGGAATCAGACTAAAAGCCAAGCGTCCCCAGATAACACAGAGAATCAAGAGCACACATCAGCTCCCATGGCTGACACACCCAGAACACGTGAACAGATCCCATCCCTGTCACAGCTGGGACACCACAGCATGCACAGAGCCACCTGTGCAATGAGGATGTGTTGCATTCCATGGTGCATCACACGTAGGGTGATCCATGTCACTGTGTGACTGCTGAGCTAAGAGGCTGCACTCAGAATGGGAGAAGAATTGTTCATCAGGCCTCAGGGCAATTAAACTTAGATTTTGGAAGTTCTGTTCTTCTTTTCCACTTGATTCTGGCTCTTCTTAATTAATTTTTTTGGTACTTTCCCTCCGTGTTCATGGTCATGTTGGATGAGCCATTTTCCTTTCCCCATCAGTGCAGATGAGCAGTGTGTGCCTGAGTTTGGGGGTTGGCTGATGGCTGAGTGTCAGCAGCCTGCAAGAAGAGCATTTGAAGGCTCTCAGAGCAGTTCCTGCAGGAAGGACATCAATTAATTAGCAGCCTCAGCAGGCAGAAACTGAAGGAAGCTGGATGTTGCCTTCTGAGGCAGGGCTGGAGAACATTACAATGACAAATTTGGGAGCCAGTGTAGCTGCTTTGCTGTGTAAGATGTTTCAGCTCCTGGGTGGTGAAAAGCTGTCCAAAACTGAACTTCACTTGAGGTCTAAAGTCAACTAATTCAGGATCCTGAAGATCCTTGTTCTTACTTCACATCAGGTATCTGATTTCAGGGGAGGAGAAAGAGCAATTTTCAGAACAGGTTGAAATTCCAGCTTCACTGCAGGCCGTATGAGTTAGCCAGGAACACTGACACAACTCATCTTCCTTACGGGGAGTTACACAGCCAGAAAAACCAAACCCAGTGAGAACAAGGCTAGCCTGGTCCCATGCATTTTTCTTCCAGACTCAGGGCCTTGTCTTACTGCCTTTTAGCTACCTGGTGATGCCTTACATGCGGACAGATTTACAAAAGATCATGGGACATGAATTCAGTGACGAAAAGATCCAGTACCTGGTCTACCAAATGCTGAAAGGGCTGAAGGTAGGTGGGTCTGGGGGAGTTTAGTGACTCCCTTTGTCTCCTCTGTGTGTCAGCTCTAGGCTTGCCCTAACTAAACTCCCTCCCAATACTGTACAGGAGGATGTGGGGAGTTGATGGCATCCTCTCACAACAGGTATTGGCTGTTGAACCATTCCTGTTCCAGCACAAAATAAATAAATAAAACGAGTGTTTGCTTACATCAGTTGGGTATCAAAGTAATCAGCAGCCACAGGCCTTGGATGGTTTCTCCATGGCAGCAGTTGCTTCTCTCTTTGAGCTGCCCAAACCCCCAGCAAAACTCTGCACAGAGAGGGAGAGATTGGCAACACCAGGAGCTTCTGCTGAAGCCATCACAGAGGCTCTCAGGGGAGAACACAGGAGGGATGATTTTCTGTTCAGTAGCATAAGGAAGGAATATGCTTCTGTAAGTGGCTTTGAGGGAGCTGAAAGCAATCACTGGGATGAACAGACAGAGCTTTCCAGCTGCCCTCTCACAGCCTTCCCCTGGAGTCACATCAATGGGTTCCTGAATCCCACCTCTCCCCAGGTCACTGCTACCTTGGGTTTAAATAAAGGGGGAAGAACACACAAGGTTTGACTGGTGTGCTGAAAGCCCTACAGTCAGTTTTTGCAATTTTAAGCTGAGATTACTTTTTGAACACTCCAAATAACCATGTTTTCGTGTCACCTGCTGTAACCTTGATGACTTTGATAGTTTGAAGCTGTTGCTCTAAGGAACTATTGCTTCATCCCTCCTCTTCTGCTCTACACATCTTCTTTAGACTGCCAATAGCATTGGAAAAACTGTCAGGAATTTGGGGCAGAAATTTCTTTTCAAACTGCTGCCCTAGGGACCAGGGACCTGTAGAAGGCTGCAGAGGTTTGTTCTGAGCAAGTTCTTGTTTGTAGCTCTCATTTCTCTGCTGGAGAACAGAAAATTTTGTCTGCTGGTGATCACATTGTGGCTCCTCTTTTTATTGCAGTATATTCATTCAGCTGGTATCGTCCACAGGGTAAGTTCATGTGTGCTCTCATTCTGATTTTTGTCTGTTTGAGAAACACAGCATAGTCATAAATTTAATGAATTCCTAACCATCGTTTCACTAATAGCATTGTCTGCTCTAATTTCCCATCCTGTCTGCTCTCTTTTCCATCCTACATGTATATGCTTGGGTTTGCTAATTCGTGCAGCATTTTGAGAAAATGCTGTATTTTCTGATGAGCTGAGAAGCATTTTATGATGCTTTTTGAATTAAAACTGTTTCAGAAAGAAATCAAATAGTGATGTAAAGCTGTACAGTACAGCAGGCATGGTGTTCATTCAGTCATTTGCTGAATTGATACCGAACCTGGGGTGTAATGGGACCACATCAAAGGCACACAGAGGTTCAACTGAGAGTTGTGTTGATGTGTTGAAACTTCAAACATCCCATTTTTCTGCTCCTGTCTATTGTAGGACCTGAAGCCAAGTAACCTGGCTGTGAATGAGGACTGCCAGCTGAAGGTAGGTGGCAAAGCAGCACTTTGCAGCCACATCAGCTCGTGGAGGAGCTGCTCTGCCAGCAGGAAATTGGCACTGTCACGTTTCCTCTTTCCTCCTGAGCCTCCATTCCAGGCGTTGTGTTCCTTGGCGGCTGCAGCAGTGGGAAATACTCCCCTGCTGATGTCACTTGCTGAATCAGGGCACAAGACTTCAAATGAGCTTTCTGTCACTGTAATCCTCGTGGCACAGCAGTGTGTAACGACTTCCTAGAGAAATTCAGCACTGCTGAGCAATGCTTGCAGCAGGTGAATGACCCCTGAAGGGTAACTGGATTCAAGTGCAGTTGCCCTTTGGTTCTCATGGACACTGTGGTTGTGATTCCAGACAAAGTTATTTTCAGGGTTGCTCTGAAGGGTTTGCTTGCCCCTGGCTGGTGTGGTGCTCTAGCATGCATTTTCTGTAATGTGTATTTCAGGGAGTGGCTCTGCTGCCCATAAAGGTTGGGTCAAGCTTGTTCATCTTCAGCATCGAGGGAGAGGCCGTGCTGTGTCACCTGCAAGGTGTTCTTGTAGGAAAGGATGAGTTGTGGTGTCCTGGCAGTGTGCCTTCACCACCAGGTCACAGATCAGCTCCAGTAAAGCACAGAAACTCAAAACTTAAGCTTCAAGAAAGGCAGTGACCTGCCAGGGAGCACAAAGCACTGATCCTTCCAACAGGGTCTTCTCATGACAAATGGGTTTGCAGCTGGCTGGCAATTTACAGTGGAACTAAGACCTGTTAATTATTTGAACCATCCCATGGGTGTCTGTGGTGCAGTTGGAGCTTTGTTATTATCTGATTGGAGCTACTTCATTTTTTCTTACAATTAGAGTCTCACTTGCCCATAGGATTTCTCTTTTCTCTCCTGCCCTTCTCCTTATTCTTCCTTTGGAACTGCAGATCTTGGATTTTGGCCTGGCCAGACAGGCTGATGCTGAGATGACTGGCTACGTGGTGACACGGTGGTACAGAGCCCCAGAAGTCATCCTGAACTGGATGCATTACAACCAGACAGGTGAGCAGCTCTGCCCCAGCAGTGTGACTCCCTGGTGATGAACCAGGGGATCCTGCTGGCTCAAACCTCACAGAACTGTCTGGTGGTTTTTCCTCTTTATCATCAGAGCAGAGCTGGTCCCAATGGTGTTGCACAACTCCCAGAGCTGGTGCTTGCAAGAAATGATGAAAGCAGAGATTTTAGCAGCACAGAAAGAACAGAGGAGGTGGGAGGGAGTGAAATTTAAACCAGTGCTTGCTGCAAGCAACAGCAGAAGTGAAAGCCCCGGGAACCACCTCTGCCTTTCTAATCACTTTTTTTTTCTTCCTTTTCTCATCACCCCACTCCTTTTTCTCTTCGAACAGTGGATATCTGGTCTATTGGCTGTATCATGGCAGAAATGCTGACTGGGAAAACACTCTTTAAAGGAAAAGACTGTATCCTTTCAAGCTGAACCTTTTCCCTGAGGGGAGTAATAATTCTTGGCTTGTGTGAAAGGGCTTTTATGACTGAGGAAGACAGGTGTCAGTCTGGTTAATCAAGAGGTAATCACAAGGACCAGTCTTTTTGGGGAGGAAAACAGAAGGGGACCTCAGAAATACACCTCTGTGGTGGTGTGGCTCTGCATCAGCTATTCAACTTTGTGTGGCCATAGCTCCATTCCCAATGGATCTGCACATCCTTGCCAGCCCGTGGATGTGTGTCCTGGCACAGTTGTGCCAGAAAAGGTATCTGTTGATGGAAATGCCATGCCAGGAAGAAAGGCTTGGAGCTCTTTTTGCCAGGCTAATGAATCTCTATTTGTGTGACTGTGGTGGGTTTGTATCTAATTGTTGCTCTTGCAGGCTGGGCTGGGGTGGGGGTGTCCAGGGGTTGCTCCTCAAAGGGTGATCTTTAACACAGCTTGCCAGACCTGGATCAGCTGACCCAGATCCTGAAAGTAACCGGGCATCCAGGAGAGGACTTCTTGGAGAAGCTGGAGGACAAAGCGGTAAGGAAGGAGGCTCCCTGTGGCAGAGGTGTCAGGGGAAGAGGCTGATTTGTGTGTGGCATGGGAGAGGTGCTGCCTGTACAGCAGCAGCCTTTTCCCTGGGGCAAGGAAGGCATTTCTCTGTGCTCCTGGCACATCTGGTGGAGCTGGGGCTGCGTTGGAACTGCTGTGTTTTGCAGGGACTCCCACGTGAGGTGCCTGATGCCCCAGCAAACCACCAACCTTCTCTGCTCTCCAGCTTGGCTCTTCAAACAGAAGTATTTCTCTGTCTCGATTGATAAAAATAGTTCCTTGTAAACTGCTTGCTGAAATGGGACATCTGGGATGCTTTGCTCTTCTCTCCATTTGCCTTTGCTCATGGGAGCCATGAGACTGAGAGCTGTATTTCACACCTGTCCAAGTGCAGTAATTGTGCTTTCCTTGCTCTTTCAGGCAAAGGGCTATATCAAGTCCCTTCCTAAAATCCCCAAGAAGGATTTGTCTGTGCTTTTCCCTAAAGCAAATCCTCAGGGTAAGTCATCTCCAGCATTTCTCATGAGTTTTCACAGCTGGAAAGGAAGCAAGCTGACTGCCACAGCCCCAACTTTCTCTCCTTCTCATAATTCCTGGCTACATTTTTCCCTTGTAGTTTGTGCCCCTGCCCTTCCTCAGGGAAAATATGTATCAATTAAAAGCAGAATTATCTTTTATTGGCATTACAGTTTTTGATAATTATTTTTAAGTACAGCATAGATCCTGTTTGTTGAACACTTGGATCTAGCAATATTTAACAGACAGCAGATGTGCAATTTTCAGTGTAAGAATTGATTTCTTACAAAGAGCTCTCTTCCCAGGTGGGTTAGAGGTGAGAGCAAGCAAAACTCTTCTAGAAACTAAATGAAAAGAAGTCTTAAAACCAAGTGGGAATGGGGCTGACAGACCAGTCAGCATCTGAGTTTCCTGCCCTCCTCTTTACCAGGGATGTAAAGGTCTCTATACAGATTACTCATCTTAAGACTCCTTTGAGATGCAGGGCTCTGAATGAAAGCAAATTATTAAAACTGAAAAATATCTTGAGGTTACCAGCTTACTCCTCATGTTTCTGCAGCCCAATCTGTGCAGCAAGGCTTATTCAAGTCCAGTTTGTTGTTTCTGCACAATTTAACTTGTGTTAGTAAGAGCTGCCTGAGGCTGCTGTTGGGCAGACTTTGCATCTCCACTGATGGGAGCTCCTTGCTGCCTTGACCAGGTTGAGGAATCTCTTCAGTGTTCAGGTCTGGAGATGAAACACTGGAAACACCAGTGCCACACTTGCAGGGTTCATGCATAGGGTGCCTGTGCTCCCCTGCACCTTGCTTAGCCCTGTTCCCACCCTCTGCAGCCGTGGACCTGCTTGACAAGATGTTGCAGCTGGATGTGGAAAAGCGCCTGACAGCAACAGAGGCCTTGGCTCACCCCTACTTCGACCAGTTCCGAGATATCGAGGAGGAGACAGAGGCTCAGCATTCCTATGATGATTCTCTGGAACATGAAAAGCTTTCAATAGAGGAGTGGAAAAGTAAGAAGTTTTATTTTCTTTGAGGTTCCTGTCTAGCATGGGACTTTCCTATCTCTCTTCCTTTCCTGTGCAGAAGCTGTGCAGGCTGTGATTGCCTGCTGATGCCTCTGTGATAGTCACAGATCTCTTGCTTTTATGCATTCAGCAAAGATCCCTCCAGCTCTTCAGGCAGACTTTTTTTGGTCTCTCTCCTTTGTCTCTTTCAGCTGTCATGGAATGCCTTTTTCTGCACATCCAACACTCAAACTTTTATTTGTGTCCTCTGAAATCACACATTCATGGTTATTTTGTTCTGTTTTTCAAGAGCACATTTACAAGGAGATCTTGACCTTCAGTCCCATTGCACGGAAGGATTCAAAGAAGAGAAGTGGGATGTCATTATAGCAACGGGTGCAGCTGTGGCTGGGACTCAGTTCTTCTTGATGGTATCAAATTCATTCCACACTGCATTGCTGGTGGCCAATTTTTGGCCTGTGGGACCTCTCTCCACGTGCCAACACAAGGATGACACCATGCTGTGGGCATTGGACTTTGTTCTACTAAAGGGGAAGCACCCCAGACGGTTTTCAACATAAAAGACAAATATATTCTTCTTGAAACTTTAAGTGGGAGAATTTTACCTGGTGATTCTTTTTTTCCCCCTGTATTTGTCCACTTGAGAGAGGAGGGGTTTCATTTTTTCTCATTAGTCTTTTCAAACACAGGGTTTAGTACGTTAATTATGGATGAGGTAAAGAAAAAGGTAAAATTCACTGGGAAGTGAGTGAAAAGGATCAGAAACACTGAATTTCAGCAAAACAATCTCACTCTGGCTGTGTCCTGTTTCCCTGAGTAGTCACACCCAGCAGAGCAAGGCTGCCAGGGTGGTGTCAGCTCCATGGGATCAGCCTGGGATCAGAGCAGCTACAAACTCATCCTATACCCACAATTCTGCTCAGATGCTTCCTCTTCAAGGATCCACTGCCTCTTTTTGTTAATATTTTCCCTGCTTATTTCATTCCCTGGGATTTGATCAGTGCTGTCTCCTCCTCACTGCCGGTGGCAAACAGAGCCTGGGAATTCAAGGCCACTTCCCACAGTGACAGACTGGGTGTCCCAGCAGCTGCACAAGTTAGTTTGAATATGGATCTGCAGGGAATTTTCCAGCCTGTGCTGAAGCTGGACTATCTGCAGATCCACAGCTGATCAATACAGTCACTTGATAGTGCAGGCACAGCTGCTCGTTGTGATAACACCTTTGGACTGCAACACCTTCTTCCCTATGGTGATCAGGCAGGTTCAGAATCATTCCAAAGTCCATCCCAAGGGACATGTGCCAAGAGACAAGTGTCTTCTCTGTGTCAGAGCTCAGAGTCCCCAGGACTAGAGAAAAGTATTGAGAAGGTGTGTGACCTCAGTAACACATGCAGTGATTCTCAACTCTCCTGCTTTTTGCTGCTGACTTTGGTTTGGCTTGGTTTGGTTTGGCTTGGTTTGGTTTGGTTTGGTTTGGTTTGGTTTGGTTTGGTTTAAGCAGTTGTTTGTTTTCTCTGATTTTCTTAAGGAATGTTTGGTTTTGCTGTACAAACCTCAAGTAAGGGAAAACTGCAACATTTCCAGAATTTTCTAATCTCTCTTCTCCACTGGACGCAGTGATGTCATGTTTCTTGGCTGTCTCCCTGTTGCAGCTCATGGCATGCAGCACTGGGGATAACCCTCCAGTGAGTGCAGCTTTTTGATAGGATGGTGTTGATGTTTGCCTGCTGGAGCCTCACAGATGGTCCATGATGATAAGATGTGGCTTCTCCTGGCTCGTGTCTGTCTGGGTCATGTATAAGCTCCTTGCTTCACTCCTCTCTTAGGCAGGGACAGTGAACCCAGAACTGTCATGATGTGCCTTCAATTCTGTGGAAATTCAGTGTTTTCTTATGCAGCACACTTGTAAAGAGCTAGGCTACTAAATATTTGGTAATGTTCTGCTGACTCTGTCTTGAAAAACCCCAGCTTGATGAGATTTAGGGCTCACCCTTTCCTCTTGCTAAGAACAGCCTGCATTTTCCTTGAAGGGCAGAAGGGAGAAGTTCTGGCTGCATCTGTCAAACTGCAGTTGGAATTCAGTCCTTTTGAATCTGACCTGGCTGCCATGTGCCCTGCATAATCCTGAACAGAGGTTGGAGAGAAGCTCTCTGCAGCTGCCATTAACATCTCAGGGAGCTGCAGATGTTTGGAGCTGCCTGTGCCAGGGTAAAATGAGGCTTGGTGCTTTGCAGGGGAGGGTCACTGTCCAGGTGAGTGAGTGTGAGTGCACAGGGAGATGTTTCAGGGCTGCGGGTGAGGCAGGCCTGCCCTCCTGACTATAGGCAACCCTGGACATGGAGAGGTGAGAAGAGTCTTAAAAGCTCAATCTTCTACTGAATTTTGAGTACCTCTATGGAGACTTCAGAGTAGAGAAAAGTCATCTCTAAAGTCAAAGTCATCTGTTAAGGGAAAAGATCCTGTTCAGGCAGAACTCATGAACCACTGTAAATGGGAATGCAGGCTATGATTTCTTAATCTTGCCCTCCTCCAAAGGGGGATAGGTAGACCTGAAGAATTTTCTGTCTCAGCAATGATGGCTGAGGAAGAAAACATCTTCATGATAAAGGAATGTACTGAGCACTCTGCTGGTAGCTGAAAAGGGACTTGGATCAAGAATAATTTAAGATGCCCTTTGGGAGTTGTGTGTCTGAGCAGAGGACAAGCATGAAGAGGCACTGGGGACATGTGATACAAATGGGTGTGAGAAGAACAATTGTGAGCTTAACTGAGTAGGGTACATAGATTTTGCAAACATCAGTGTCGCTTGTTCTAGGGATAGCACAAACAGGCTCTTCACCATGACTTTCTGCTGAGTACACATCCAGTTTTAGGGACTGGGTTTCTTGGTAGGTTTACACTCACCCTGAATGCTCTGAAATCACAAGAGCAATCCCAACAGCTGCTGTGTGGGCTCCATGCTCTGGTTTCATTCATTCACCCACCAACCCTATACAGCATTACCCAGTATTCCAAAAAATGTGGGGAGCAGGTGCTCTGTAAGCCCAGGAAGGCTGGAGGTGTATGTATATTTGGTTTTTGTGGTATGTATCATCCAAGAACTCAAAATAGCCAGTAAAAAATGTAGCAGGTTGGAAGTGGAAAGAGTATCTGTCTGTACAGAGCAGCCATCCCAGTGCTCCTATGGCATCTGAGGACGTGTTTCAATGAGCTACCAGAAGGGAGAGGTGGGGGAAAATCCTACTGACATTTCCTGAAAGGAGTTTGAAAAGCACCTGCTTGACAGAGCCAGTGACTCAGGCCAAGGCTGGAATCCTTCAAAATCAGCACCAGAAGGGAGAGAGGGGGTGTGTGACCCTGGCAGACACTGAGTCAAAGCAGGAATTACCTCATGCAGAGGTGCAGGCAGTGCCTGGTGGATGACTCACACTGACACATAATTCACGGACATTCCTTTCATTACAAGGATAGTTTACATACTTAAAAATACAAAACCGAGTGATAAAAATCCCTCAGCCATTAAGTGATCCAAAATTCCCTAAATCAGGCCAGCCAAAAATATGTTTGCTGTTCGTATTGAGGATGTATGGTAAAGATTTCCATGGATATATGGATGGAATTTCTGTGCCTGGCTCATGTAACATACAGATGTTTAACTTGGAATACTATTTACTTGCTAGTCTTACATTCATTTCTGACTTCCAAGCGTCTTTTTTTAATTTGGAAAATAAAGCCTTCAAAAACAGTCTTTCTCTGTAAGTTTATTTTGACAGCTAATTAGGATTGTGAAGTTAGAACTATATGGGGCCTATTTGTTAGGTATTTGCACATGTAAGTGGGAAAGAAAATCAGATGAAGCGATGATTATTTTATTTTTTTAAGAGACACTACAAAATTATGAGGATTTTTAAAGAGAGACAATAGTTGCTGTGTTTTGGATTCCACCTAGAAACCTTTCAGTGCACCATTTTGAAAATTTCCACAGCCTCTTAGAAAACTACTTACTTTATCCTGTAGGAAAAAAGACAGCTCATCTGTTTTCACATTTAACATTTTCACATTCTAGGTAGCAGACTAAACAAATAACGTTCACGTTTTACGTACGTGACAATGGGAGAGAAGAAAAACCTAGAAAATGATAAACACATCTGAGAACTCTGGTGAGATTCTGTACAAAGGATGGAAATACCTTTTCACATTGCCATGTCTCGCTGTTGCCTGAGCAACCAGGGAAAGCGTTCCTAATCCTCTGCATTTTTCCTGTATCATGGGTCAGCACAGTGTTGGCTGCAAACGTGATGATGGCTGTTTTTCTTTTCACAGCTGAGAGAAACAAGACATGAAAGATTGAATGAAGAGCAGAATAGCCAGCATTAATTTGTTTTCCCCCCAAAAGGATGGACACTCTTAATTGCACTGATCATGGAGTCATTCAGGTCATTAAGATCATCCAGTTCGAATCTGCTGTGTGAAAATGTCAGAGTTTGCAGGTGGATGTGGTTTGGGGGATGTTTTGCCTGATTTCTCTCTAGCAGGCACATGAGCTTACCCAGCTTTTAATGTGATGTTCAGCTGGTGCTGGCTCAGAGCTGATTCAGTCAGCTCTCCTTTTTTTGTTGGAATGCACTGCATTAAATAATACTGAAGGGTTGGTATATTATATCTGCAACCCTCATTGATTTGCTGCTAAATGGAAGTGAGTTAAGTTCTTTTAGCCAAGTTTGGCTGGAAAAATAAAAATTCTCCTGCCATAAACCATAAACCATCATTTCAGATCTGTCTTTAGAACACTTCAAACAAAAAAAAAAAAAGTTTTAAAATTACAGGATGTTGAGATTAAAAAAAAAAAGAGAACCACTGAGGAGTGCTGGGTGCTTGTGTAACCTCTCTGATGTTAGTGAGGCTGAAGAGGGTTATAAATATATATATAAAATTCCAGTGAAAACGCATGGCAACTGAGGCTTATCACTTGTGAGATATCAGGTTTTAATCTTTAATGCACAAGGGTTTAGCAATTACTCTAATTTCAGCAATTCTGAAGAAAAAAGCAGCAGAACAAACAGCCAGAGATACAAACATAACTCAGTTCTGAGGCTTAACAAATCAACAAAGAAGAGGTCAGCTCTCAATTTTAAATTCTAATTCTCTTTCCTTTTTAAGCATGTCTTATATGCTTGAATAAATATGGAGAAAATTGTAATATGAATGGAAGTGCCCAACTCTGTTTGAGGTGTCTTGGCTGCTTTCATTTGAAACAACATCACTTATTTTGCACTTGCACCCTTTAAAAACTGGGGCAGCAAAAAAATTGAATTAAGCTGTGCCTCTGGGATTTGAGAGAAGTTCAGAACATTTTTTTTCAAATAACACATTAGTTCCACAGCTTTGATATAAAACTAAATGATGAATAACCTGTTTTGATGTTGTAACACATGGCCCCCAGTCATCAGAGATGTCTGGACATCTCTGTGCTCAAGTCATCCCACTGTTCTTAATAGGGAGCTTAATATGATTATAATAAGCTAATTCCAGTGCAAATTTAAGAGTATAAAGTTTCAAAACTGAGGTCCAAATGAAAGAGTTTGCAAAAAGTTGGTTGCATTTATAAAAAATAAAATAATTCAAATTAAAATTCCCACATAAAGAAGGGAAATCATAGAATGGCCTGGGTTGGAAGGGACTTAAAGAACATCTGTCTGCAGTCCCCTGCTGTGGGACACCTTTCACTAGAGCAGGTTACTCTCAGCTCCATCCAACCTGGCCTTGAACAATTCCAGGAATGTGGCAGCCACATTCCCTGGACAACCTGTTCCAGTGCCTCACCAGCCTCACAGGGGTGAATTTTTTTCCTATTACCAAATCTAAACCTGCTCTCTTTTAGTCTGAAACCATTCCCCCTTGCCCTGTCCCTACATACTCTTGTAAATGTTTCTCTTTATTGTAGGCTCCCTTCAGGTACTGAAGGGTTGCAATTAGGTCACCCCAAAGCTTCTCTTCTCCAGGCTGAGCAAACCTGGTTCTCTCAGCCTTTGAAGTTTTTGAAATTATTTTATTTACTGTTTAACCAGGAAGCAAATGCATCTATGGATTGTTCTGGGGTTTGTTTTATCCTTCATGGCTAGGACCATACTGTTATATAGCTGTTCTTTTATCCTTTGTAAATCAGTGAGACTATTGGGACTTTATTTCTAAATCCTTGATATTTTTCATGCAAGACAAGAATAGGTTATCATTTATTTTCAAGTTTTGATGTGTAAATAGTAGATTTGTAAAAAATATACACCATATATACACAGTACATACTTCAAAAGTGGTATGTAAAGACTGTTCAGCAGTAAGCAACATGTTTTTCGTTGCTTTTAAAGCTGCAACAAGCTCTGGTCCAACTCAAGTACTTTGCAAAACAGACTGTCACAGGCTGGCTGCTCTCCTATTCCATGGTTAACATACGTTAAGAGACAAAAGAGCTCCAGTTGGACTGTAAATGAGGGAAAACAGCATTCATCGCTTCCTTCTAAAACAGTTAATTCTATAAATTCAGATGGTGATATTATGCAATACTCTGCACAGAGTGGGAGGTGGAACACATATGCCCAAGTATGTGGTATGCTCTATAAAAAGTAAGTGTGGGAGCCTCTGCAATTCCTATCTCAATACTTATCTCAGTTGCTAACTTAACTTCTTCCTTGTTCAATCCCCTCAGTCCCTCTCTCACTGTCCTCCCAGCCCGTCACATCTCTGCATGTGAAGAGGCCATCTGGACCTGAAGTATTGGTCTAAAAAATAAATACAGGCTCTTGCTATTTACATCGTTTGCTTGATGTGTCTTGTTTAGCCTAACAGTGGCAGGCAAAGGTTCTCTGGGAGTGTAGCTGGGTTGGACTCTGGCACCTGGCGATGCTCCAGGGTGTTTCCTGGGACCCCACGCCTCCTACAAAAAAAAAAAAGTGGGCTGCAAGATGAAGACACCCCAAACGAGCCTGGGACAAAAATCCCTCACTTCCCGCGGCTGACGGCTCCCGGCTGCGAGGTACCGGCCTGGGATGGGCCCGCACGGCCGTACCCGAGCTCCCAAACCCCAACCCCGCGGATGATGTGGGGGGCACGGAGGCACAGGGGCAGCCCCCTCCGCTCGCGGCTCCCCGGTGCTGCCTCGTCAGCCTCGGACGGGGCCACGGGGCCAGCGCGGAGGGACTCCCCCCCGCCCTCCCGTCACCAGCAGCCCCCGGGGGCCTCCCGCTCGGCGCGGCCCGGGTGTGGGAAGGCACCGGGGAGGGGCGGGCGGTGCCTGCCCGCGGGGGGAGCGGAGCGCGGAGCCCCCTCCCCCGCCTGGCCGCTGGCTGCCGCCTCTCCCCGCCGCTCGGCCGGCCCGCGCCGCCGCCACCGCCGCCGCCTCCATCTTGAGCGTGTGTCCCCTGCTCCCCCGCCGCCTCCACAGCACCGAGAGCGTCGGGGGCGCTGGAGCCCCGGGGGGAGCGGGGGGGAGGTGAGGGTGGTGGGGGGCGAAGCGGCACCGGGGCCGGAGCGGCAGCGGCGGGAGCAGCGGCGGGAGCAGCGGCGGCAGCGGCAATGAGGAGGCGGCGCTGAGGAGGCGGCGGTAGCCGGAGCGGACGGAGCCGACATCTTGTGCCCTCCCCTCCCGCCGCCGGCTGGGTGAGCCCGTCCGCCCCAGGGGGGAGGGGAGGGGGAGGCGGAGAGAATTAAAAAAAAAAAAAAAAAAAAGAAAAAAAAAAAGGAAAAGAAAAAAAAAAAAAAAGCGCAAAACCAAAAACAAAAATTCCCCCCAAAAGGAGGCGGCGGCAACGGTGGAGAAGCCGCGGCGGCGGCGCGCTGAGCCGGCCAGGTAAAGCTCTGCGCGGGAGGCCGCGACACCCTTCCTTCAGGGGTCTCTCCTCCCTCACACACCCCCGCGCCGGGGTCGCGGGAAGGTGACCGGGCGGGCGGGAAGGAGCTGAGGGAGGCCGATGCGCCGCAGCCTGCGGGCCTCTCCCGCGTCCCCGCTCTGTCTCCGCGCGGCGAGAGCGGCCCGCGGTCCCTCGCCGAGGAGGGGGCGGCGGCGGCGAGCGCCCGGGGACGGGGAACGGGCAGCGCCGTGTTAGCCGGGCCCCCCCATTGCCGCCATCTTGGCCCCCCCTTCTTGGCGGCGCGGCGGGGGCGCCGCCCCCCTTCTCCCACGCGATTGGCCCAGGCGGGGCCGAGCGCACCCGCCTTTAGCCCCATGGAGCCTCGCGTCGCTATTGGTGGGGGAGCTGTGATGGACGGCGGCGGCAGCCAATGGCTGTGCAGGCCTGCGCTCGCGCTGCCCGCCCCCGCCCGCTCTCCGGGGAGTGTTGGGGCTCCGCGGGGAGAGGCGGCCGCGCCTGGGCCCGGACCGGGCTGGGTCTCGCCAGGGTTCATCGCCTTCTCCTCCCGGAGCCGGCTCCGTTTCTGTCCGAGTCCCTGCTGTGCCTAGGCACAGATCGCTGGCTGCTGCTGGAGTTCCCTGCAGGGAGCTCTCGGTGCGCGGGGTAGCTCCTGAGAGGAGCTCCCGGCGGCGCCTGACAGCTGAGGGCATGTCCCCGCTCCCTCAGCTGCTGCTGAGGCCGGACACAGCTCGTGGCGTGTCTCAGTTCCCTCGCAGCGCCGCTGCTGAGGTCACACACCGATCATGGCGCTCCCCGCCTGCTGCTGAGCCCAGACTTTACCTGGAACTTCATCCGCAGCCCATCTCTACACCCTCCCCGTTCCAGAGGGAGGGCCTCTCTCGAGGCCGGTGCATCTCCATCTGCTTGACTTGGTTACAGAAGTATCAGGGCATTGATAACGATCGAGATCTCTGCGTGTGCCAGCGCAGGCAGCTCTCTGTGGCATCTCTTGAGCACTGACACGTTTCATTATAAGCATCGATGTGGGTGTGAGGAGCATAAACCATTGGCAGGTGTGTGAGGGGACCATAGGCCCGTGGCAGGAACATGAAGGGACATTGTCGAGGGCAGCAAGAGTTTTGCTGACGTTTTGGTTGGCAAAAGGTGGAGAGGGGGCTGCAGATGTATTTTTAAATGGCTCCGTGGGTGTCTGTTCCCCATTGCACAGCAGTGGGTTTTAAATCCCAGTGGCTGCACGGTGCAGGAGAGCAATGCTGAGGAACATCTCCAGACCTTCTGTTGGCTTGATGTCCCAAAGGGGGCAGCCTTTGGGAACAACAGCCCCCAAACTCTTTAGGACTGTATGAACTGTAGCCACTGCCAGTAGTCCTCGTGCACCACAGTCCAATGAGAGCCGTGTTCCCATCTCCTGCTGCTCACCAAAGTCCAAGTGGCCTTTTTGCTGCAAGCCACCAAAGTTCTTCATTGTTGAGGGACTGGGTTTTTCGCTGGGATCACCAAGCTATGCTAAAAGGAAGGGCCAGGAAAGTCCCCCAGCTGCACTGCCTTGAGCTCCAGCCTTGTGTCCTCTGCACATGAGAAACCTGGTGCTGTAAAGTGAATCCTTGCTTGTTCAGCATGGGAAGGCTGGAAGGAAGGACTGCAGCATGAGGGAGAGCTGGGAAGGAGACTGAGGTGTTCTGCAGTGTGAGAAGAGGACTTCTGAGCCTTGGAGATGGCCAAGGCAGCATTGCAGGGCTGGAAATCACAGCCTTTCCTTTAGAGGACCCACTTGTGTTCAGTATTCCAGGCTGTGTGTATAATAGGGGCCTGCACTGTGATATTCCATATGTGTTGATCTCTTTGGTTTTTTCATGAGAGCTTTTGCCCCCTTTCTAGTAAATTTAAGTGTCCTGATGATGGGCTTGGATTTTTTGTCACCTATTGCAGCCCTCCCAGGTAACTACTGTGCACAGGTGTGAAAGCTGCTGCTCAGGAGAATCAAACCACTCCTGAAGGAACTCCTGGGGTAGAGTTAAATTCATTCCCAGCAGCTCTATGAGTTATAGCCACCTTGTTTGCTCTCTGGGAACTTCACCCCCTTGTCCCATTGTAATCCTCAATAAAAATGGGTGACAGGAGCTTTTTTGGAATGCCTTGAGCATATTGTGGCAATGGCAAAAGGATGTGTGAACTTTCTGCTTTCACACCAGCAACCTTTGTCCATGGCAGGACAGAATCAGCATGGGCTGAAATAGCATTTAACCCCACTGATGTCGAGCATCTTTAGCATTTCAGTGCTGTTTGCAGAGGGATTCCTTTTTGTGTGTAGCTAGGAGGTGTTTTCAAGTGTGCCAAGGGAATCAAATCGTTCCTAGGTTGCTGCTTAGAAGTGTCTGTTGTTGTAGGCAAGGTCAGAGTACTCAGCTCAGTGTGTCTCAGTTGATTTTGTTGCTGCTTTCAAGGTATTTTGGAGGTGTCTCTCCTAATATCCATGTGGATGTCTCATTCCAGGCACTCAGCTCTCACTGGCAGCAATTTCCATGCCATTTTAGATTATTCCTCATAGTGCTAAGTAATTGTGTGTTTTACAAATGAGTTGTTTTATGGCAGTTGGTTGCTGTGCTGCAAAGCCCACTTTGGGGTAATTTTTCTAGAAATACACTGATTGTTTCACTAAAGGGACCCTGCACCCTTGTTCTTCCTGTTAACAGATAAAACAGCCCTTCCTTCAGGTGCTTGTTTCACTGCAATTTCATTGTCCCTCAGCATTCCAAGCAATTGGCTACTGCCTCATTTTTCCTGAACACAATATTAATGAAGTGTGTGGTCAGCTCATAATAATTACTTTATCCTCCATATATCTTTTTGTCTCCAATATCTTCTTTGCTTGTACCAGCCTGAATTGTAACAGAGCTGTTTGCCAGCAGGATTTTCTTTTGGTTTTTGGTTTTTTTTTTTCATTTGATCATCAAGTTGCCTTTACACCCTCTTTCTAAAATTCTTTTTTCCTCCTGATTGAAGCCATTGGAGCTCAGCTAGGACAAGTGCAGTGTGTGAATCAAGTGACTGATTAAAGTTTTAAGGCAAAGGTACCACCAAAATTTGTGGTACCTATATTTGCAGGTAGAAATCATCATCTTTTATTTTACATCTGAAGTGAAATTGCATTTACAGGCTCCATCATTATGGGTGTGCATACTGAAACTGGCACCTGCATTTTATTTCTGTGGATGAAGAGAAGAGTTTGGAAACCTTAGCCAGAGCCTGTTTGTTTCTTGAGACACAGCTGGTGTCATGGCTTAATCTTATGGTTCACAGAACCAGTACTTGAAAACAGCGTTGCTCCTGAAATTTGTTCCTTCTTTCTGGGATAAGCTTGGACTTTTTGTAGGTCCTGGTCTTGTGAGGTGCTGCTTGCTGTGGCACACAGTTGAGAATTTCTGGAACTGTGTCCTTCATGGAGCACAGATACTGCATTGGCTGAGTACAAATTGTGTGTTTGTGGTGAGTTTTCTTGTCTGTGGGTCCCACAGAAAGGGTCTGAGTGTGTGGATTGCTTTAAATAAGGGTGAGGTGCTGGTTCAGGCCTCTGCATAGCAACAGATAAGCTCTGGGCTGGCTTATCTTCTCACAGAGAATTTACATTTGCTTTCCTTTGTCTCCTTTCTGACTTCTTTCAGCCTCAGCTTGTTTATTCCCATAAGTCATGTTCCCATCCTTGACTCTGCCCTTCTCTCTTGCATTACTCACTTGGCTTCCTCTCTGCTTTCCCTCTTTGCCAGCTCCCTCCTTCGCCCTCCGAGCTGCTGCCACCATGTCTGAATCCTCCCCCAGACCATCTCCCCAGGCTTCTCCTCTGCTCCCCTCTGACAGGCACCTCCTTAATGTCAGCAGCCGACTCTCAGCTAATTATCTGGGCTGCTGATTAGCAGTTTGCACGGGCAGAGCTGGCTGGGGCTTTTTGTTAAGGCTCTGAGCAAATGCCATTGCACAGTTCCTGGTGCTGGAAGCTGCCTTGCTGCTTTCCTGCTTGTAGCCCTGTGGATTCTCCATAGCCAAGTGGCTCAGGTGGATGAATGGGAATTGTGGCTCCAGAGGGGCTAAGCCAGAGCTTGTAAGTCCATGGGGATCCATGCTGCTTCTTGCCTTTGCTTTATTCCTCTTTGCTTCCTTGTGGAAGAGCAGAAGAGGTGCACATCTGGTCTCTGCTTCATCGCTCAGTTCATCCTCTGGTTCTATTTGTGACCCTTGAGAGAAGGAAAAGCAAAGCTGGAGGATGATTTTTCATTATGGGACTTTTTTGCATCTGCAGTGTCGGAATGGAAGGATTGGTGGTGGCAGCCCTGAGCTGTGAAACTTGGAGGGAGAACCATTAGTTTTCTCATCTGGAGCTGACAAAAAAAATTAAATTGGAAACTACTTTCATAAGACCTGAACAGTGCATTCCTTTTCACCTGGAAAACATCCAGCACATTCAGGGATATAAAAGAAAAGTCACAGGCAGAAGAACAGAGAAGAACTCATTGGTTTGTGTGAGCTTATGTGAATGGTGCAAGAAGATGGGAACAGTGTTGTTTGAATTTCAGGGGATCTGAGTGGTTTGCTGGTCTGGGTGCACAGCCGACTGTTTGTATATTGTGCTGTCAAATTATTTTGAGGTTTTCTCACTGGTGGTGTGGTGGAATGTACATCTGAGGTGCAAACAGAGGAGGTTGGAGGGTGCTGTGCATTGCTCTGATACACATTGCAAGAAATGGTTGATATATCAAATACCTGCCTGTATCTAAGGTGTAAAGACTCAGCAAGCCTGAAATTGCTGGAGTCTCTGGTAGAAATTCGCTCTATTGCAGCATTGAGTGAGTTTTTCCATCTGTGCTGCTTCTTGCTTGCGTCCTTGTCTTACCTTGTCCTCTGCTGTTGTGTCCCAGGGTCCGTGGGCCACAGGGATGAGGAAGCCCCGGAGGAGGTGCCGGCAGCACTTGGAGGGGAGGCGTTCTCCCTCGCCCTACAGCCTCAAGTGCTCCCCCAGCCGCGAGACGCTGACCTACGCGCAGGCCCAGCGCATCGTGGAGGTGGACATCGACGGGCGGCTCCACCGCATCAGCATCTACGACCCCCTGAAGCTCATCACCGAGGACGAGCTGACGGCCCAGGACATCACCGAGTGCAACAGCAACAAGGAGAACAGCGAGCAGCCCCTCTTCACTTCCAAATCTAGGAAAACACCTTCCAAAGGCAAGAAGAAGGACTCCTGCTCCAAACATGCGCCGGGGATGTCTTTGCACTTGCCCCAGCCCAAGTTCCGTGTGGTGGACTCCTTCAGCCAGCCAGATGCCCCTCCCCTCCCTGCTGCCTACTACCGGTACATTGAAAAGCCTCCCGAGGACCTGGACGTAGAAGTGGAGTACGACATGGATGAGGAGGATCTGGCATGGCTGGAGATGGTCAACGAGAAGAGAAGGGCTGACGGTTATGGGTCGGTTTCTGCTGACACTTTTGAGCTGCTGGTGGATCGGTTGGAAAAGGAGTCGTACCTCGAGAGCCGGAACAACGGGGCTCAGCAGTCCCTCATCGATGAGGATGCCTTCTGCTGTGTCTGCATGGACGACGAGTGTCACAACAGCAACGTCATCCTGTTCTGTGACATTTGCAATCTGGCCGTGCACCAGGAGTGCTACGGTGTGCCCTACATCCCTGAGGGGCAGTGGCTTTGCCGCTGCTGTTTGCAGTCCCCTTCTCGCCCTGTGGATTGTGTCCTTTGCCCAAACAAAGGGGGAGCCTTCAAGCAGACCAGCGATGGCCGCTGGGCTCATGTGGTCTGTGCCATCTGGATCCCAGAGGTCTGCTTTGCAAACACTGTGTTCCTGGAGCCCATCGAAGGGATCAATAACATCCCTCCAGCTCGCTGGAAGCTCACGTGCTGTATCTGCAAGCAGAAGGGCATGGGAGCTGCTATCCAGTGCCACAAGGTGAACTGTTACACTGCCTTCCACGTCACCTGTGCACAGAGAGCCGGTCTCTTCATGAAGATTGAGCCCATGAGGGAGACCAGCATCAACGGCACGACGTTCACCGTGCGCAAGACTGCCTACTGTGAGAGCCACTCCCCGCCTGGCACGGTGAGAAGAGGGTCTGCAGCTGCTGCTGGTGATGGGCAGGTCACTGTGAAGGAGGAGGAAGAGGACGAAGCCAATTCTGGCCCTCCCAAAGGGTCTGTGAAGAAGAACCAAGTGAAATTGAAGCAAAAGATCAAGAAGGAGCCTGGTGACGTGACCAAAGGGCGTTCGTCTGTGCCCGTGGTGACTGTTGCACAAATTCCCTCTTACAGGTGAGTGTTGCAGGTTTAGGGAAGGAGTTGGGCAGCTGGAGCTGAACAGGGTCTGTTTGAAGGACTCAGTCCCTCTCATTGTTGATCTTGGAAACACTTGGAATCTTCAGTCAGGCTTAGCAGTAACTGCAGCATAACTCGTGGCTGGGTTTCTTCTGAGTGTCGCTGTGGTTTTCTGGCTTTGCTGAGCAGCCATCCCAAGCTGTTATGTAATGCAGGCTCTGTGGTGGTCCCTAATGGCAAGCACCCATCTGCCATGAAGTATTTTTAAAATACTTCAGGCATTACAGGTTGATAGACAGGTAGGGGTCATCCCATTATTAAAATTTTTGAGATCTCATTTCTTGGTTTCTTGATTCCTCCTTTTATTACAGACCACGTCAAACCTGACAGTGTTGCAGGCAGCTTTGAAGCTGGCTGTGTTTGGCTGTATTTTTGTATTTTTCTCCCAGCTCTCCCTCATGCAGAACTAGGTAGTGATGAATTTTTGTTCGGTGCTTTAGGAAGTGTGTTGATGTGTCACTGGTATTTTAACAGATAGGCTGATAAGGCACCATGTGTAAGATGAGAATGGTAAGCAAAGGTTAAAATAGATGATCTGTTATTCTTGAACTCCTGTCAAGTTAATTTGCCAGGCTCCAGCTTAATAACATCAAACTTAAACAGAAAGTTCTTGACATGGGAAGTAGTTCTGAACTCAAGGCTTGGAACTGAATTGGTGATTTCATACTTTGTGCTGTGCCAAGTGCTTGGTGGGACCCTCCAGCATGAAAAGGGGGCAAAAATCTGTCTGCATGTGAGGAGATCCCAAATTGTCCCAGCTCGTGTGGGCTTCAGAGTGTGCAAAGCTTCATCAGGAAACCCAAGGGTCTGCAAAGCCATGATTGCTTTGCAGCTGGCTCCATGACACTTTCTGCTTCCTTCAGGCTGAACAAGATCTGCAGTGGGCTCTCCCTGCAGAGGAAGAACCAGTTCATGCAGAGGCTGCACAACTACTGGCTGCTGAAGCGGCAGGCGAGGAACGGGGTGCCCCTGATCCGGCGGCTGCACTCGCACCTGCAGTCCCAGAGGAATGCTGAGCAGGTACCAGGCAATCCCAGCTGAGCTCACATGGCAGGACACAGAGCTGGGCTTCCAGGAGCAGATGAGCTTAATGCATGGCTGGGGAGGGGAGTGAGGGTGCAAAGATCAGATTTAAGTCTCTTGGTCTCCTCTTGGCGTGCTCGTTAGTCTTTTGGTGGGATATCCATGATGCCACTAAAGTTGATGTTGGTGAAAGAGCACATAAGAGTTTTTCCCCTGAGTCAGGAGACCCTGTGCAAGGGTGTGATGGGCCTTTGGTGGACTGATTTTTATATGAATGATAAAACCACGTTCTTTGCCAGTGAGTAAAGAAAATGGGTGTTAACTCCAGAGTCATGGCCAAATTCCAGTTTGGATTATTCTTCCTGCAGCTTCAATTTCTGTCCATCCCATGCACATTTAGACATAATCATCAGCTCTGGACTCTTTTGCTTCCTCTTTTGAGCTGGCATCTGGAGTCCATGTTAAGCAGCCCTGCATTTGGCATGAGAAGACGTTGCTGAAGTAATGAAGCTGTAGGGCTCTGCCCTCTAACACAGCCTGTCAGTAGGGATTGTATACAATGTACAAGTGTATTTTTATTGTAGTTGGAGGAATTTATAGGCTTTTGATTTGCAAGAAGACTGCTCTGGTGATAAATAAAAAAATTACTCCACACTCATCAGTGCAGAGCTTGGGAAAGTGCAGCATTTCCTTGGTGTATTACATTGGCAGTTTACCATAAGTAAGTTCTTACAAACAAGTGTCCTATTAATATAAACCATGAAGATCTTGTGAAGCAATTGTCCTCTTGGCAATCAAGTGAAAGTGTATGCACTTCAAGTATATCATCCAAACCATTAAAAAATCTACAGATTTAGGAGAGGAAGGATGATTGTGTTGTGAAGCCACTGAACTGTGTCTTGGAAGGTGTGAGCTCATCTCCCAGTGTTGGCCATTCTTGGGAAATATCTTTCCATGGCTCTATTTCTTGTTTCAAAGAGGATAAGAATAGCTCTTTTCTCCCCTGTTTTTGGTTGCCTTCCCTTTAGACTGTAAATGCTTTGGGCTGCTGCTCCAATGCACAGAAAAATTTCCAGCCTCTGTAATAAACGTGGATGTAGAAGCAGGGAGGGTGTAAGTGAGCATGCACTGAACTGTGTTCCCAGAGGGAAGCTGCAGGATAATTTGGGTTAATTTCACAGATAAGGTAAAATCTAGAAAAGCTGATGTTCTCTGTTAGCTAAATGCTGGAGGAAGGAGGGGACATGGTCTGAACAAGAGACAAGGCAATAAGAGGAAGACTCTGAGAGCGATTCCCAGAGGATTCCTAGAAAAAGATAGGAAACACAGGAATCCTGTTGTGTTTTTTATCTCACCCCACTTGTATCTTGCAGAAGGAGCAGGATGAGAAGACGAGTGCAGTGAAGGAGGAGCTGAAGTACTGGCAGAAGCTCCGGCACGACCTGGAGCGGGCTCGGCTGCTCATCGAGCTCATCAGGAAGAGGGAAAAGCTCAAAAGAGAGCAGGTAGGGACTTCTGACTGTCGAGTTCCTGCTCTTAACCTCAGTGTCATGCAAGCTCTCTGTGCTGCAGGAGGCTCAGGAGGAGCACTACAGTTTTTCTTGAGCCTTTTCCTCTTTTCATAGGTTCTGACTGTTGGGTGTGCAGAACCACCTCTCCCTGTGCCACCTCTCCCTGTGCCACCTCTCCCTGTGCCACCTCTCCCTGTGCCACCTCTCCCTGTGCCACCTGTCCCTGTGCCACTCACGGGTCTGCACTGTGCAGCCTCTGCCCTCACATCCAGGGCTGGGCTGCAGAGTGCTGGGAAAATGTATTTGCATCATTAATAGTGGATTTGATTCCTGATCTACAGAACCCCTTCTATTTCTGGGCGTGGACCAAATGTTTTGCAGAGTAGAAGTTAGGTCTCCTTTCATTATTATTTCAGGAGTTTGGTAACACCTGCTCCAGAGAGTGATCTAAATCACAATTCAGCTCTTAATTTCTAAAGCTAAAAAATTCTGTAGCTTGTCCTCTAAGGACATTTTTAGATGAAAAAGTTTTAAGATGGAGACTATTTACTAAATTTTCCAGTTTCTTCTTTGACCTGTGTGCACAACTTCAAAGTTTCACCAGTTGCTTCCAATGCTTGCCAGCCTTGCCTGTCTTTGCTGTCCTTACCTGGATGGTTGCTGCACTCACAGCTGTGCTCTCTGGCTGGAGTATCCTCCAGGACAGCTCCAGGACAGGCTCACTGGGCACACAGTGAGCCCATACACATTCTGGGTGCTTCCTGAGGTGCTTCCAGGCTCTCTGCAGGGAGAGGGAAAGCAGCATCTTCTGTGATCTCAGCTCCACTGAGAGCAATTTTTGCACGGCCAGAAAATACCCACAGCTTTTCTGGAGTCCTCTTAATGGTTAATTTGCTGCATTGTCCTTGGTTTGCATCAGTGGCTCAGCCCTAACTGCTGTGTGAACATATTTTAGGTAGGAGGGTAAAAAAAAATCATTTTTGTGCTTTGTTTGCTTTTGATACCTTGCTATAACCCCACCACAGCTGGCTAAACCGTAAAAGCTTATGAAAACTTTGGTGTGCTCTATAAAAGGATAAAATACCACAGAGAAGTGTATCTGGTTGGGCTCTATCCCAGCCCAGCTTTTAGGTGAGTACAGAAGGATGCTCCAGAATTGTGCATCTCTTGTTTGGCTTCTTTCCTGTTATGGGAGAAAAATGTGGTTTTTGTATCTGTCTACATTCATTCTCTAACTGATGCTGTCTTGTTGCTGAGCACATCAAATACAGTTTGCTTTGTGTAAACAGACTTGTTTACCTTTGTTATTGAAGTGTTGATCTAATGACATAACGAGTGATTATAAGATCAAAGAAATGAAGATGTTAAAGGATGAATAAATACTCTTATCCTGTTCCAGTCTTCTTTGAATAGATTTTCAGTGCAAGAGATTTTCAGTGCTACTTGTTTACTTGAAATCAAACAGTATAAGAGGCTTCCCAAAGGGTAGAAGAAACTGTATTAGGAATTGGCACACATCTAACCACTGTTGTTTGGTTTCTGCCTTGAAGTCTGAGGGCTTATGTCTTGAACTTTGTTTTTGCTCTGTAGTCTAATTAGGAATGTTGTTGTTCATGTAAATGCCTGCATACTTTTAATTTTTATATAATGTTGCTAATTGACATAATAACAATATCTTGAGGCAGGGAGTTCTCCAGGATAATTTACCAGGCGTGAAAAGCCTGTTTTCATTTTTAATTGTAGTATCCTTGAATTTCCTGGGGTTTCCTCTTGTTTTGACTTCGTGAGTTTGAATAAACAGGAGTTCCCCACAGAAAAGGATTGGACTGGGCAATATTCATACAGAGTCCAAGGTGTTTGCCAGAAGTTCTACAACAATGCTGGCCTGAGGTTTTCACCACTGAGTGAAGCTTGGGGGATGATTCAGAAGAATCTGAAGGGAGACACCACTCACCCCACATCTATCCTGTCCTCAGTGAGTGTCCTCATGGCTGTGTTCCCATTGCCAGGTCAAGGTGCAGCAGGCTGCCATGGAGCTGCAGCTGACCCCTTTCAATGTCCTGCTGCGCACAACCCTGGACCTGCTGCAGGAGAAGGATGCTGCCCAGATCTTCACAGAGCCTGTCAACCTGAACGAGGCAAGTCTCTTTCCTAGAGGTGTTTAATGGGTTGAAGATGAGATATTGCTGGGCAGAAGCACAAACCACCTTGTCCCAAGCTGCTGGCGGGCTAAAAAATATCTCAGAAAGGACTCATGATGTGTGTATCCTTCCAGGCCAAAAAAAAGGGTATTTTTTTCTGGAAGTTTTAGTGCACCTTGGACGAGTAATGTTTTGCAGAGCCAGGGTGTGTCTGCCTTGCCTGGGTGACACAGAAATGAAAGTCTGTTGCTGCCCCTTGCCAGTGGAGAGGGCATTAAGAGAGTGCTTGTGATGGGTGCGCTCTGGTTGGCTAGTAAATGGTTTTTGTAATTGTACAGGTTTTATATGTTTAGGTTCCAGATTACCTGGAATTCATTTCCAACCCAATGGATTTTTCCACCATGAGGCGGAAGCTGGAGTCCCACCTGTACCGAACCTTGGATGAGTTTGAGGAAGACTTTAACCTTATAGTTGCCAACTGCATGAGGTATAATGCTAAAGACACGATTTTCCACCGAGCAGCTGTCCGGCTCCGGGACCTCGGGGGAGCGATTTTGCGTCACGCGCGGCGCCAGGCCGAGAGCATCGGCTTTGACACTGGCGTGGGGATTCACCTGCCTGAGTCGCCCAAGCCCCACGACTTTTACCGCTTTTCTTGGGAGGATGGTGAGTAAGGATTGATGGTTTTTCCCCTCAGGCAGATCGTAGTTTAGTTCTGAGCGCTTCGTTCAGCCTTGCATGGAAATCGTAGCCATTCTGCAGATGAGAATTTTGCTGGCCATCTGTTTACCTAGGCACGTATCTAACTCCTTTAGAAGCTCAAAGAGTGGGGTTTCAGGTGAGCTGGGCACTCTGAGCTGGGTGCAGCTTAGCTCCAGCCCTCCTAGTGCATGTCTGTGTTGGCAGAGCCTTGTAGACTGCCCTTGCTCTTTGATTTGTGCCAGGAATATCGTACAAACTCGCTATTTTGAAGAGCAGTGCAAAGTTGGGTCTGGGATTTTTTGCTTTGGGGAAAGCTCATACATTTCATTGTAAACTGGCAAGATGTTTAGATGGAGCACTGAGGGCTGAGAGGGAGTGATGATGGGTCAGGGTACTGGGATTTAAGCAATGCTTGTAGCTGAGACTTTCCATTCCCAACACGACCCCATCCATTCCCACAGTCCTCTTGAGATGCAGCTCCAAAGCATTGGTTGAATAACTTGGCTAAACTTAGTACAGCCATCAGGCACACAGAGCTTGCAGTGTGCCATCTGGTTCCTAAATGCTGAGACCCTCTTGGCTGCAGATGGACAGTCATGAAATTTGTGTTGGTGTTCAGCTGCCTGTCCTGCTCCTGCAGATGCCAGCTCTCCAGCAGAGCCAGAGGAATGGCAAATATGTTATATTTTGACCACTTCTGTTTGTGGTCTGATTTTGTAAGTTAATCTGCCTGTGAGATGGGTTTCTGACAAGGGCCTAGACCACAAGCTCTTCTGGTTGGGTCCTTTCACTGTTGCCCCTGGGGCAGTAACAGGAACTGAAGTTGAATCAGCTGCTTTTTTATCCAAAGGAAGGAAGTCCAAGCTCCAAGATTATTGACTGCTAAATCCCCAGGCTAAAGTGACTGATTCATGGATAGCATGGTTTAGTGGAGGTGTTGGGGCATGGGTTGGACTCAATGATCTTGAAGGTCTCTTCCAACCCAGCAATTCTGTGAAAGGGAATGAGGCACTGGCCCCAGATGCCTCTCCAAGAAGCATCCAAGAAGCCTCACTCCTTCCCCTCACTGTTCCCATGCCTTCTCCTGCAGTGGACAACATCCTGGTCCCAGAGAACCGGGCCCACCTGTCCCTGGAGGCGCAGCTGAAGGAGCTGCTGGAGAAGCTGGACACGGTGAGCTCCATGCGCTCCAGCGGCGCGCGGACGCGGCGCATCCGGCTCCTGCGGCGAGAGATCAACTCCATCCGCCACAAGCTGGCCCAGCAGCAGAGCAAAGCCCTGCCCAACGGGGACTCTGTGCCACAGGAGGGGATGGAGACACCACCCAGGGAAGGGGATGAGGAAGGGGAGAAAGGTGAGCAGCAGGATTTTGATTCCAGGTCTCTAGTGCTGTTTGTCCTGTGGCCTTAGTGAAAGATGGGAATGGCTGTTGGTAGTTTTGGGAGTAGCTCTTGCTAAAACGTTCAAGAAGATTCTTTATTCCTTTACCAGATGGTGCCAAGCTGCCACAGCCTCCAACCCTGGAGCCCACAGGACCTGCACCCACCCTCTCAGAGCTGGACTCTCTGCAGGGCCCTCCAACACTCAAACCCATCAGTGACAGCAAGTCCCTGAACCAGCTGCAGAGGAGGATGGCGTCGGACAGGGAGCTCTTTGACAAGAAGGCTCTGCAGCAGGAGAGCCAAGCTTTCCAACGCCTGCTGGCCAACAACGGCCTCAACGGGCTGGCGCTGCCCCCGGCAGACAGCCCTGCCAGCCCCTCCCTCAGCAGCGTGGGCCGGCGCACATCGGTCCTTTTTAAAAAAGCCAAGAACGGCGTGAAGCTGCAGCGGGGTGTGGAGTGCTCGCTGGAGAACGGGGAGGAGCGCAGGCAGGGCGGGCAGCGCTCACCCTCCCGCCCCGACGGGGAGCGGCCGGCACGGAAACGGCCCCAGAGCAGGACCTGCAGTGACAGCAGTGGAGAGAAATCAGCCAGGCAGGCAGCACAGAGAGGTGAGGAAAGGCTGCATGGGGCAGTGGTGGGTCCTGGGTTGTACTCGGTGATCTCAGAGGTCTTTTCTCATTGATTCCGTGATTCTGTAATTCCTTGGGATCTTTTTTTCTTCTGAACCCTTAGAAACTCTGAGATGGGGCTGAGTTAAAACTTCTACATCCAAACTACACACCCAGAATGGACTTTATGCTTAGGAGAGAACACAGTCCTCATAACCAGATGCACTTGGTGAAAGCTGTTTATAAACGGGGCAGACAAGACATGTCCATAACGAGCTGCACTTCTCCACTGACTGTACATGTTGGTTTTGGTCTCTTAGCTCAATTCTAGTCATTTGAAACATTTAAAGGTACCAAGATGAAGCCCAGGTCAGTCACCAGTATTTCTCCTCTTTGCCAGGCTGCTGTGAGAGGGAGTTTTCTGTTTTTTATAGGGCAAGCCAATGTGCCCAGCTGCTTGCAAAGCTGTTGAGTGGCATGGCTGGAGACTCTGGGCTGAGATGTTGGCATTCCTGCCCTTGTGGAAGGGTTTGTGTTGGCTTGGTCACTCTTAGGAGTTTGCTGCTGTAGAAATTATGCATATGGTTGGAAGTGTTCACAGTGTGGAGTAACTTAAACATTACTTTGAAATCACTTCTGGAGTTTAAATAAAATTAGTGGGAATACCAAGCAAGTTCCTTTTCAGATTAGATCTGCAAATGAGAACAAGCAGCTGAGATGAAATTTGGAAAGACAAAAGAGGAAAGGAACATCTGAGTGACAGCCCTGTAATTTCTTTTTAATTCTGTGTGAACAGCCATTGTGGGACAGTTCCTATCTTTGACTTAGCCTACACCTCAAATATTACCTTACAGTTATTTGGTTATCATAAGGTTGCAAGCATATTGAGAGTGGGAGGAAAGCAATTGAATGTGGGGATTGACTTGTCAGGACAGGTTAAAGGAAGCACAAATGATTTCTCCAAAGAGTTAAGGGACTCACCATCTTCATCCCCTGGTAATTAAAGCAGAAGTTGTCATCCACACTGGACACAGGTCAGAATGAGAGGCTGAAATTAGAAAAAAAGGGAAAATAACAGCAGGGTGCTGGAAGATCACTGATAACAGGCAGTGACATTTCTCCTCTGCTGAAACAGCACAGCTGGCTTTTTTCTGAGTTGCACCACTGCTTTTGTGATTCAGCTCCAGCTCCTTCCACAACTTCAAACACAATTGATTTCTCCTAACTGGAGGGAGTGTCTGGTTGCTGAATCTGTGTTACTGCAGAAGCAGGTCAGTGTGGTGGGGATTTTCCCAAGAAGGTGTTTCTCAGGAATGTGCTCTTTGTGACAATCCCATATTTACAGCTAGGAAAAACAACAGAGGCCTTGCCATGGATTTGCCCTTTGTGTGGCTGTTGGACTTGGGAGCCCATGGGAGTGTGGAGGTGCTGGGTCCGTGGGCTGGGGGAAGGCCATGGTCACCTGGCTTCCTGGGGATGCTCTTGGGGTCATTCCTTGTCATTCCCCTTTGTCTCCTTGGCAGGAGTGACCAATGGCTTTGGGAAACACGCAGGGAGTGGCTCTGACTCCGAGTGCAGCTCTGCCCTGAGCAGTGGGCTGGTGTTTGAAGCCTGCAGGTAAGTGCCCAGCTAAAACTGTTCCCTGGAACACCTTCTGTGTCTGGATTCATCTCTCTGGTTCTGTTCTTTGAATTCCAAACCCAGCCCAGACTGTTACTCACTTGTGTGTTGACTCTAAAAGACAAAAAGCTGCTGAGTTCTCATCCTGTCCTCTTAAGCTGCAGGTCCCAAAAGCAGTGCTTGATTTTTTCAAGCGGGTGGGTGTGTGTTACACTGCTCTTTCTCAGGGCATGCACATCCTCTCTGCTGATTTGCAGTATGATTTTGGTTCTTGAGAACCAAAACTGGAAAAAACTTGAATTCAAATTTTCAGTTCAGCACTGCAGGTAAAGCTGAATTTGTGCCACCTACTGAACAGCTGCTTTTTTCCTCTCAGAAGTTTAAGAGCAGAACTGGGCACTTCAAACATGACTGAACAGACTTAAACCAAGCACCTGACATCTCCTCATGTCTTGTGGATAACTTGGACAGTTATTCTATTCAGGAACAGCTTTGTTTACTACTTTTTCTCCAGTCTTTCTTTTCCAGTACCAAAATCACTCACAATAGGTTGCTTATTAGAAAAATGTAAAAGAAGAAAAAAATTCAATATGTGGAAAAAATATGATTGCTTGAGGTGGAGATAGTCCATTCTCTGAAATGTTTGTAGTAAAGGAAGGAAAGGATGTTCAGGCTGTGGGCTGACAAAGTCCAGTTTCATACTGGAGTTGTACTGGAGGGTTGTTCTGTCATCTCTCAAGTGTCTATACACAACTGGTGTAGCTCAGGCAAGCTCCAGGCATTAAATCAGCCCTCAGGTGTGAAGTCTTCACTGGGTTTCCTCCTCATGTTCCCAGCTGGGTTCCTGTGAGGCTTTCTCATGGCTCATGGCAAAGCTGGGATGATGCCCAGCGTGCTTTCACCAGAAGAGATCACATTTTGCACAAGTATTCAGTGTTCTTTTCATGCCATTTCCCAACCAGATTTGGGAAATCCAAATTGTCTTTGTTGTCCAGGATAATCTGTTCTTTCCTAACACCCTCCTTTTGCACTTTCTCCTGGCAGTGGTTTGATGCCTCCCAAGCGGAGTCGAGGGAAGCCGGCTCTCTCTCGGGTGCCCTTCTTGGAGGGTGTGAATGGAGACTCTGATTTCAGTGGCTCAGGTGAGAGTTCCTGCCCAGCACCCCCTGCTCTGGGCCCACCTGAACCAGGGGGAGCACATCTCAAAGCACACCAGGAGCCAGTCCTGCACAAACTACCCAGGCTGGACCTGCCTGGGCACTGCTTTGGTACAGATTTAGGTTATTGCATGTAACGTTTTTCCTCCTTCCACCTTTCCTGGTTGCCCGTGCCCTGTGTTCTCCTTGGAGGGCTGCTTTCTGTAGGGCTGCTGTGTAATGTGCCTGGCACTGTTTCCTCCTATTTTGGGACCAGTTCTTTTTAATGATGCTGTAACACAAACAGAAAGTCATATTTATAAGGAGGGTCTCTCTGGAGATGGCTTCAGAGCTGTTCCCTCTTGTGTTGTTGCAGGGTCTGTAACAAAGTTGTCTTTGTCAGGCTGTGTTGTAAATCTGTAAAATGTGTAATCTGTAAAATTGTCACATTGCTGTAGCACTCCCCAGGGCACTGCTCCATCCTCCCAGTGCTCACACCACCAGACTGTTGTGTTTCCTAGGGTGTGTCAGTGATAGAGCTATTGCAGGTTTATGCTGAGATCAGGATTCAGCTTTGAGGCCCTGCTGCTCCTGTGCCTTTCTGGGCTGGCTCTTGTGGCTCTCTGAGAACCATTATTATCCAGGAGCTGGTGTGTTCAGCAGCCTGCTTTGGAGATGAGCTCACAGAGTGAGGCTGGTGCCATGAGAACTGGAATCAGTGGGGCAATTCTGGGGTTTGGAATTTAATTTCATTAATGAAAGAATACATCTGGAGTGCAGAAGCACATCAGATCTGTCCTGACAGGGTGCTCAGCTGGGTTGTACTCAGCATTTTCTAGATCCAGGTTTCAATTTGACCATTTTCCCCAGAGCAAGCACTACCTGCTGTAAAATTTTCATTAATGAAGATTACTCCTTTTCCAGGACCAGGCCCATTTCATAGCCATGACCAAATCCATCTCTTGTAGGGCCATTTGATTTCAGTGACTGCATTTGATTAGTATTTCTGTGTTGAAGAGTTCATGTGAAGCCTCAGGCATGCACAGACCCATGATTTAGGAGACTGTGGCTTCACCTTAGTGCTGAACCTGACTGTACTGGCTGCATTTTATCATAAACACCCAGTGCACACAGGTACAAACAACAAATGATTTCCCAGTTTATCCTGTCAGTGTGCTTTAAGTACTCCAGTTGTTCATCTCTTCCAGTTGATTGCTGCTGAGACAGTGAGGCCTGGCTGAGATGGCAGTGTGCTTCCTTGTGTTCTCATAACCCTGTTGCTGGAAACAGCCCCTAAGCTCTGTGTCCTGCTGTCCCTTAGGCAGGCCTCTCCTGATGTCCTTTGAGAGGCAGGAGCTGGAGCCTCTGGAGCTCGTGTGGGCCAAGTGCCGTGGTTACCCCTCCTACCCTGCCTTGGTAAGTGCCCTGTGCCTCTCCCACAGCCTGACCTTGCAGCTCAGGTAGCCCAGAACACACTGCTGCTGTGCACTGTAACCAGACAGAACAGAAAACTTCCTCAAATCATGTAATATATGCTTTTTTTCCTCTCTCTTTCCTCTTTGCACAGTGAATTTTCCCTGTGCTCATCGTTTCAGAGCATTCATAAAACATTGGTGTCTCATTGTCAGGGTAGGAGCTCTTTTCACTCTCCTCTCCTCTGAGGAAAGTCATCAGTGGGAATGAGAAGACCTAAATTTTATAAAAGCAGGCAGGCATCATGTTCCTCTGCCTGCACATTCTCCTGGTTGGTGAGCACAGCTCCATCTGTAGGTGCCCAGCTGGCCCTGTCATGTCTACATCCTCTTGCAGCAACCATATGTTTGATTTAAATCTGAGCATACATGCCTGTGTTAGTGCCTTGAATGCTATTTCTTCCTGTTTATCTGTCTTTGGATATTTATCTGTTAATGCCATCAAAAAGGGCAGATTCTGCTGGGAGGGTGACTCTCATCCATGCTCTTACTCCAAGTGGGAGCCCAGAAGAGGGAACATCCATGGATCTGCTGGCCATCCTGGCCAGCCAGAGCAGTGTTAGTGGCTACAGCCAGAGTTAAACTGTGGCTTAGAATGGATTTAACCACTCAGACTGCCTCCAAAAAGGCCTTTTTTTTTATAGCAGCCTGTTGTGGTGGCAAAGTGTCTTAATAAATTCCTACAGATGGCCAATGTCAAAGCCAATCTACATTTCAAGCCCTTAGGAGGGGAAAAGCAGACTGAGTTTTGCAGCCAGCCTCTGCTGTTTTCTTCTCCTCCTGTGCTGACATAGCACAAACAGGGACATGGACATTTCTGCTTTATAGGGGGAGAACTGATGCATCTGTTGTGACTTATCTTCAAAATTACTGTAGTCTCTGTTCCCCTGGCTTGATGGAGCCAGCACTGCTTGTCAACTCTCAAAATATTTGGCCTCATTCTGATCTAATTCAGTGTCAGTCTGAGCAGTGCCACTGATGTCAAGTGAGCTGTTCCAGAGTGGAGCTGTTGTGAAATCACATTTTGTGAGTACAGCAGGAGCATGGCATTCACTTGGAGTTTGGAGTGAGGGAGGGAAATCCTTTGCTGAACACACTAACACTGAGTTTGTACTGAATTGCACATCAGTGTAAATGCATTTATAGCCACACAGAATCACACTCTTACATCCCTTTCTCAAGATGGGGTGCCAGGCTTTGGCACTGACTGGCTTCCCTCCCAGAGAGGAAACCTCAGGCTGAAATTTTTTAGAAAGAGACACTAAAAACAAGCAATTTTGCTTACCCACCCAAAGCAGACTTAATTTGTCTAGCTTGGATCCACTGAAAGACCAGAAGAAACAATGCATTGTGTTCATTGCTTGGAAGGGTTTTGTGCTCAGTGTCCTCTCCTTGTGTCCCAGATAATCGACCCCAAGATGCCACGTGAGGGTTTGCTCCACAACGGGGTCCCCATCCCTGTGCCCCCCATGGATGTGCTGAAGCTGGGGGAGCAGAGGCAGACAGAGGCAGGAGAAAAGCTCTTCCTTGTCCTTTTCTTTGACAACAAGAGAACCTGGTGAGTGTGTGCAGACAGCTCTGTGGTGAGTCCTGTTGCAGAGGTTGAACATAGTCTTTGGGATGTGGGAGCATACAGAGGTTATGGTGGTGTTGCGTTGTAAATTGGGGAGTTTAAACATGCAGCAGGCAAGAGGAGTCTAAATAAGGAAGAGAACTTGCTTTTCCTGGCCCAAGAGCACAACATCTACTCCACTTCCACAGTGAACAGTCCAGCATCCTTCACCCAGAGCTCACATCACCACAAAAATACTGAGGCACATGAGAAGAGAATTCACATCAAATTACAGAGAGCATTTGACTTCAGAACACCAGCAGCCTGTTCCAATGCTGCACGAAAGATTTGCCAAAAAATTTCCAGGCTAACACTTTCAAAATGCTGGGTTTATTTCATATTTAGACTCAGCTGATACTTCAGAGGTGCTGAGTACCAGCAGTTTTCAAATCAAGGTCTTTGTTGGTTCTGGGTGATACTCAGATAGTCGTGCCCACCTAAACTGATGCTCACAGCTTCTTGGAACAAGACAGGGCTTTCTTGGGGATAAAACTCTCTTTGCACCATGGACATCCCTCTATTTGCTGCTCTGTGGAATTTCCAAGTTTCCCCTGAGCTCCAAGGAGCATTGAAAGCTTTGAGAAGAGAGTGCTCAGAAGGTATTTTGGCTGCAGGAGGTTCTTCTGTGTCAAATGCAGGGATTGCAGGGATTTAAACGTTGGTACCATCGCTGTGGGGCGTTACTGATAAATAAATACATTCCATGGCTGTAACTGCTCCTGGGCAGGAGGTGACAGCTCTTTGCACTCTCTCTGCTGCAGGCAGTGGCTGCCAAGGGACAAAGTCTTTCCCCTGGGCGTGGATGACACCGTGGACAAGCTGAAGATGATGGAGGGGCGCAAAACCAGCATCCGCAAGTCGGTGCAGGTGGCCTACGACAGAGCCATGATCCACCTGAGCCGAGTGCAGGGGGACAACCCCTTCATGCCAGCCTCCTACCTGTGAGGGGCTGCTAGGCCGCCTGTTCCTCCACACCTCCTGCTCACTGCTCTGGCAGAGTGCAGCATCTCCAGCAGCTCCTCGGAGTACCCTGAAATGTGCCAAAAAACCCCCTCGTCCAGCTTCTTTCTGAATGTGTCTTGCTGAAGAGCTGGCAGGAGATGAAATGTAGTCTACAGGGAGTAAGGTAGGTAGGAAAAGCTGACAGGTGACAGGAGCCAAGGTGAGTGGCTGCAGTGAGCAGAGCACACAGCACTTGGGTGTTTGGACCTCATGCACCGTTCCCCTGCCCTGCCTCCCCTGTACTGCCAGGGTTTTGAGTCATCAGCCAGTGCCAGGTAATTCCTGGGAACCTGGCACCACCAGGATTCTTTCCAGAAATCCCAACTGGACTTTCTCGTGCCAAATTTACCCTGACCATCACTGGCCTTTTCATTTTTCCTTAAATGACATTGTCCTATCACAAAAAAACCCCCCCAGAATCGTAGCTGGGAGCTCTGTGATTTTCCTGCCTACGTACTTTGTGTTTTCATGTTTAGATTTCCCTCACTGCATTTAGAAAAGCTTGAGATTTTGGTAACCTTCCCCCCCCTGCAGTTACATGCACAGATGCACAGAGCTTTAAAGATGAAAATCAAATTACCTGATCTGTGTCTGTATGTATGTCCTAGCAGTTGATTTTGTAGTTTCACGTTTCAGTTCTGATTTCTGTGACTCTGCTTGTTGCAGTAACATTTCATATCGTGACTTAGCACAGTACCTAAGGAAAGAGAACTTCCTTTTCTTAAGAAGTAATTTTGGAGGTGTCTCATGAGCTGGAGCAGCTCTGCAGACACTGAGGTTGATCAGGGTTGGAGGGAGATGCATCTTTTGTGTTGGTTTCTGCACATTTGGTGTAAGGCTCCTCTTCCTTTTTCCCCCCCTCTTTTCTGTCTCCCCGTTTCCCTCTGCCACATTTTGGACTGAAACCAAGCACTGACCAGAGCACACGACCCTTCTGCTGTTTCACCTTCTCCCACACGTGCACATCCTTCCCTGGTGTGTGGGTCTCCAGTGTTGTCATCCAGGTAAACCCAGACAATCCCTGTTGGTTTGGGTTTGCACTGCAAAAAAAACCCTGATATTTGGGAACTTGGTGACTAAATCTTTTCTATTAGCCAAGGACTTCATGATTTCTCTGATCTCTTCTGTTGCATATCCCTCTTTGCTTTCCCATTTTAAAGAGCCAAAGGTGCAAAGCAAGATTGTAGATTGAATATCATCATTTTGCTTTTTAACTCAGTATTTTTTTATTATTTTTAACTTTTTCATACTGAAGAGAATGTGGAGTCAAAATAATAATAATAATATTATTATAATAATAATAATAATTAATGATAATGAACAGTAGGGAGTAATCACTGCCATTTCTACTTGCTCTACTTTTTTAAAATACCACTTCTTATACATTGGGGCATGGAACTGCATTTGAAGGAATTTTCAGATTCCTGAAACATACGGAGATGGGGCATAGGAGTTTGTAAAAATATTAATAGTGCTAATAATGCCCATGGAGTGTGGCTAGGGAAGGATGTTGTGTATATAGTTGTAAAATGTTCTAAATTATTTATACCTATTGTCACCATTCTTGAAGTCCTCAGTTGTGTTGCTGGGTCTTTTATATGCACACAGTGTAATTTATTTAAAGGAACATTCACTTTTCCAGGTGGTAGCTCAGCTGTGGACTTGTGACCTGTGTAAATGTTTTAAGGTCTTGGGAGTTGGTCTTTTATTTTTATTTTAATTTTTTTCGTTTTGTTTGGTTTTTAAATGATTTTAGAATTTGGATTGGCTGATATCCTGTTGTTGCTACAGAACCTAAATGTTACTGTCAGTCTGCTGTAAAGCACAGATTGCTCTATTTATTGTAGAAAGTGAGTTTATTTGCTTTCTAGAATTGTTTATATCAGATGGTATAAGAGAAGTAATAAGAAAATCTATGCTTGTAAAGAAAAAAAAAAGCTAATTTTACCTACTATAATCTGACTGTCTGAGACTATATTTTCTCTCTGAGAAATAAATGTTCTAATGTATGAAAAAAAAACAACCAAAACAACGAAACACCACCCTCAGAAAGAGTTCTTCTTGCTGATGTTGTCCTGAAATCCAGAACTTACCGTGCTGGCTTTGAATGATCCCAGTGCTCCCAGGTGCAGGTGGGAAGAGCAGTGACAGGGAGGTGACACAGGGAGAGGTTCTTGTCCTGCCTCCACCCTGTCCTGTGTCCCCTGAGCAGTGGGTGACACAACTGGGAGCTGATGGAGAGCTCCCACCTTGTGCTGGTTTTGTTTGTTGGGATTTTTTGTTTGTTTGGAGTTTTCTTTTTTTAATTGATGTTTAACTAAGGACCTCTAGGTCTGTGTCTTGGAGAAAAACAACAAAAGGCACACACAAACAAAGTCCAAATGCCTGAGAAGAATCCACCTTAGGAAAGTGATTTCTTGAGACACTGTTTGGAATTTTATTGGCAACAAGGTTCTGCCTGTCACACGCTTGGCCCCGGCCTTGGTGCTGCTGCTTCCTCCCCCCTGGGAACAGAAAGGGAATGGAGGGACTGGGAGCCTCCATCCCTGCCAGGGAAGCCCTGGTGGCCCAGCAGGAGTGCTGGGAGAAACCCTGGGGGGCCCAGATCCAGCCCCTCACACCCTCCCAGATCCAGCCCTTGGCACACGATGGAAGGACATGGTCCATGATACACTCACAGCTGCTGGAGTTAACAGCACCCACGGCAGGGCCAGCCAGGACCTGGCCACAGGGACACTGTGGGGGACAGCTCTGAGAGCTGCCCTGGCTGCTGGGGACAGCCCCTCCCAGATCCAGGACTGCTCCTCCCTGGATGCTGCACTCAGCTGGGGACAGCCCCTCTCGGATCCAGGACTGCTCCTCCCTGGATGCTGCACTCACTGCTGGGGACAGCCCCTCCCGGATCCAGGACTGCTCCTCCCTGGATGCTGCACTCACTGCTGGGGACAGCCCCTCCCGGATCCAGGACTGCTCCTCCCTGGATGCTGCACTCACTGCTGGGGACAGCCCCTCCCGGATCCAGGACTGCTCCTCCCTGGATGCTGCACTCACAGCTGGGGACAGCCCCTCCCGGATCCAGGACTGCTCCTCCCTGGATGCTGCGGCAGCCCCGGCACAGCCCCGCCCTGCAGGGCCCGGGCAGGCACTGCCAGCACTGCTACCCTGTGTCTCCAACGGGCTCTCCCTTGTTTCCACTGGGAGCTCCCATCTCCTCTGCCCAAACCCTGAGCTGTGTTTCTGTCACACCTCGGGCAGAGCCAGCACTGCAAGAACACGTGGGGACAGAAACCTGCAGCTCTGGAACACCCTCCCCACCTCCAAAGGGATTCAAAACCCTACAACACCACAGCCAGGCATCCTTCCTCAGGTGTGGAGAGGATGGGGACAACAAGGGGTTCATGTTATAAATATAAAATCTGCTACAAAGAGAAGACATATATTGTACATCTTTGACCCATATACACAAGAACACAATATACACAGAACGCCTCGGAGGAGTGGGGACGTTGTCAGGAGGTTTTTGAGAGATGTTGCTCCCCTGCCAGCACCCGCTCCGTGCCTCCCTCACACGCTGGATGGGGCTGTACTCACACAACATCAGTCACCAAAAGTTCACCAAGCTGGCACGAGTCATTCCAGGTGTGTGTGGATGGAGTGGTCGTGGCCCCCGTGGTGCCTGCCCTGCTGCCCGGGGGGAGAGGTAGGCGAAGAGGATGGAGAGAAGGAGGGAGGGCAGGCACGAGGAGCTCTCTTGTGAACCCACAAAGTGCTTGGGGGGGTCTCTGGACCCTCGGAGCGAAGGTAGGCCCTGAGAGAAACTTCTTGCCCTGCCACCCTCGTGGGGAAGGATTCTGCGGCCAGGCAGGTCTCTGATAAGGCATTTTCATCTGGGAGTTGGCGCTAACAGTGTCAGAAGAGAGGGGGAGCAGATGGTGCAGGGCAGCGGGAGGCAGCGAAGCCGAAGTGGTCCCAGCCAGACAAGCCCAGGACAGGGAGTGGAGAGGACAGGAGGGCTTCGTCTCCGGCTCAGTTTATCTGTAAAGCTTCTCCCGTGTTCTCCCTCAGCCCCTTGCAGCCTCCCTTCCTGGCGTGAGCCACCAGCACGGAGTGAAATACTGAGAGTCGTCAAAATGGCACATCCAGGCGCATGGAGTGGCAGACAGGCACACGTTCAGAGTTAAGACAAGACTCCAGGTGAGCTTTGTACAGCGAGGAGCAGCTCCTGGCTGGAGTGTCCGAGGACTTGGGATGACAAAAATGCCACAGTGATCAGATCAGGCCAGGACGAGGGGTGGGCACGGGAGAGAGGAGCCAGAGTGGGCACCTATCGGCGGTAATGGTTTGGGGCATCTGCAAACATGTACTTGAGTCTGTAGGCTTCAGCCAGCAGCAGCCCAATCTCTTCGTTACCCCAGTGTATCGTGGGCAGGTTTTGTAGCAACATCAAAAGGCCCTGGAAGAGCAGAGGATGTTTAGTTTGGAGAGATCAAAGGCAGAGCACAGATCCAGGGCAGGCCTGGGGCAGCACTCAGTAACTTTGGGTCACCACACCCACGGGTCTGAAAGGCTCAGGGTCAGCATTAAGATATCTTTGTATGTAGATCTGAACCAGTGAAGCCCCTTGGAATAAAGGGTGCTATTCCAGGGTTACAGCTGGACACAGGAGGGCAAACACTGATCAGAGCTGGAATGGGATATCTGAACCCTACAACAGCTCAGTTCTCTGTGTTTACCACCAAGGCAAGTTACTTCTAGGCAAAGCTCCAGTTGTCTGTGTCCACACTGGGCTCCCAACCAGAGCAGTTCCCTCCCCTCTGCACCCAGGGAATCACCCCCAACCTCAGGGCCTTACCTGGAAGTCTTCCTCATCCAGGATCTCCTTCCGCCACTTGATCAAGAAGGCAGCACAGACGTACAGGTGGAAATGGGAGAATCCTTCTGGCTCTGACTGTGGACAGCAAAACTCTGGGTGAGCTCCTGCAGCTCAGCTGGACAACAACGCCCCCAGACACAGAAGGGCCACCCATCACCCAGCTGGCTGTGAACATCCTGGGGCCACACTGCTTTGTTTCCCTCAGCTCCCCAGCTGGTGCTGTCCCCGTGGGGACAGGGACACGAGTGACAGTGCCGAGGCAGGCAGGGGGGTCAGTGGGGCCTGCATACCTGGTAGGTGTCCCAGAGGCGGATGGTGCAGCGCAGGGGCAGCTCCCTCATCAGCAGGTTGTTCATCCAGCGAAAGGCAAACTGCAGGTACTCGACCTCGTACTTCCTAAAGTGATTATGTACCTGCTCTGAAACAGCACATTTCACTTACACACCTGGGGCTCACAGTGCCCCAGCTCCTGCACGCTGCTCACAGCACGGTGCCTTTCACACACTTTCAGGCTGAGACCCTTTTCTTCCCAAATTCCTCCTCTCCTCACCCTGTGCTGTCACCAGGAGGTTTCTGGCTGACCCTGCTGAACCTGCCCTGGTTCCATGAGCGTTGTAAGCAGTGCCTGTCCCAAAAGCTGTCCCAAAGGAGGCCTCCCTCTGCTGTGACAAACCTGGCCAGACTCCTGTGTCACCTACCATCGATCCGGCTGACCAGCTCCTCCAGGGCTTTGACTTTCTTCTGGATCCCCGGCTGTGCAAAGGTGTAATTGTCCTGTGGGGAGAGGCCCTGAGTCAGGAGCAGCAGCTTTAACAGCAGCAGTTGGACAGGGGGCTGAGATAATCACGAGCCAGGCAGACAGGGCTCTGGAGCACCAGGATCATGTGCCTGCTGTGAGTCCCCTGCTCAGGACGGGGCCATCTGGGCAGCCACAGCACCCATCTCCCCAGGACTGCACTAACAGATTTAGCTCAGTGAAGCAGCAAAACCTCCCTAATGCTGGAGCATGGAGAATACTCACCCAGACAGGGAGAGGAGACAACCACAAGGCTACCCCAGCGAGGGCAAAGGAATTCCCATGGCCCCAGAGGCTCACCTGTATCCCATCCAGCAGCTTGCTCATGCACCAAAAGCTGTCGGCCTCGATGCTCCGTAGAACATCCTGGGACAGGTTTGTCACATCAAAGTTCTCCACATCCTCCTCTGCAAAACAGAGAGGGAAGAGCATCAGGGAGGTGGGGACCACCAGGGACATGAGACAAACCCAGGGGCTTTTATCAAGCCAAAGCTTTGCAGGGGGCACTGCAGCACTCCCTGTGTGTTCGGGGTGTGCCTGGCACAGTCACAGCACCCACGCACTCACCCACTTCTCCAACTCAGCTGAAAAACCCCACAAGACTTGTTGGGCCATGGCC
The DNA here is from genome assembly GCA_034509425.1 of Eopsaltria australis. Classification (NCBI taxonomy): domain Eukaryota; kingdom Metazoa; phylum Chordata; class Aves; order Passeriformes; family Petroicidae; genus Eopsaltria; species Eopsaltria australis. The sequence continues at coordinate 228,783 of JAVTVJ010000660.1, forward strand.
CAAACCCAGTCTGGCTCCCCAGGGAACCACAGGAGGGGTCCCACAGCACTTCTGTCATCCTCCTGGGACAAGGGCTGTGCAGGGACAAAGCTCTGGCACACTGGAACCCCTTTAGCCAGAGCACACCTGCCCTGGGGGACAGCAGGTCTCTGCCAGCTGGGAGCAGCACAGGGAGAACTGGCAGAGGGGAAACCTTCACTGCAGCCAGAAACCAGGGAAGGAAACACATGGCTTGGGGCAGCACAAGGGAGCTGCCAGTTCCCTCTCCCAGCTGGATTCATCAGCATCATCCCAGGACCACAGCACAACAGAGGCACCCAGCCCAGAGGCTGCCAGCTTTGAGGAAGAACTGCCAAAGCTTCAGGAACTTCTCTAGGAGAGGAGGACCCTCAGGCACAGCTGCAAGGACCCAAAAGCATGCAAAAGTCTTCCTAGGTAGCAAAAAAGGCACTGAGTTAAATCACAGGGACAGCTGGGCCATGTAGCAGAGAGAGGGCTCAGCTTTGTGGGGTTTCTGCCTCTCCTGGAGCCCAGCTGGCAGGAGAGCTCCAGCAAACAGAAGCTGCCCCATGCATGGAAGAGCCTCAGTGTGGGGGAAGCAGAAATTTGTGCAAGTTTGTTTTTCAAACCCAGTGGGAGCCTGAGAGCACAAGGGTCAGTGGCAGCTCTGTCCCAAAGGGTTCTCAGAGAGTAAAAAACGCTCCTTGGTTTTAGTTGGGCTTGTGAACCCCTGGGGAGTGTAAGGGAGAGATGCCTCAAGGATGGAAGGACAGTGGTGCTGGCTGAGTTTGGGGCTCAATCACCTGCTCCAAGCCAGGCTCACCTTGACCTGCTGGCTGGAGGGGGAAACAGGCATGGGAAGGCAGTGGGACCGAGGTGGGGAGTCAGGAGACACAGGTCTGGCCCCTCTGGCTTCACTGACCCAGCAGTCCCCTCCCTTTGCTCCTTGGGAAGAGAGCACCCACCATGGTGCTGTCATGCCACTAAAGCAGATCAAATAACAGGGCTAAGCTGGCCCACTTCCAATTCCAGAGGCTCAGAAATCCTGGCAAGAATCTTTGATGTTCCTTGGAAAAAAGCAAGAGGAGAAGATGGGGCTCAAGGCTGGAGCCAGGCCACACTCCTGGCTCAGATACACTGCAGACACTGCCACAGGCTGGGGAAAATCAACATCCCCCTCCCTCCCCAGAGGTGCTGGGAGCCTCTGCCCATCCAGAGGGCACCACCAACAAGCTCAGCTGCTCCTGCAGCCTCAACACCTCCCTCGAGCTCTTCCTCAGCAGCACCTGCAGCAGAAGCCATCAGTCAGGAGGAAGAACCACTCCAGCTATGGATGGGTCAGTGGCAGGGACCCAAAGCCTCCATGCTTGCTGCAAGGCAGCTGAGGCAGTGGTGTCCATGCAGGAGGCAGGGAGAGCATCACAGGGGATGAGCCAGCTTGCCATGTTTGGGGGAAAGGGGAAAACACTGCAGCTAAACCTATCCCACCTGCCAAGGGTGCACTGCACTCTGCCCAGCACCTGGGAGAAGCAGGAGGTTTGGATCCAGACTGGGTGGATGTAAGTGTGGGAAAAGCAACTGGTCCCAACTGGCAGAGGGGGTCAGGGGAGTTCAGACAGGAACTGGAAAGCTCTGGGGATGAGTCTCAGCCTAGCTGCTGTTTCTGAAGCTGGGTGAAGGGGCACACACACACTGGATTCAAGGCATTGCTCAGGAAGAAGAGGCAAACTTCAATCAGAGGGGTTATGAGGGACTGACCAGCTCTTCCCCATGGAAATGAAAGGCAGTTATTGGTTTGTCCTTTAACTCTGACTGCTGCACAGACCAAGGAGCAGGCAGCCACCATGACAGATCAGGCACCACAACAGTGACCTAATGGCTGGCTTTGAATGCCAGGCTCTGGAGACACAAGGGTTTGCTGCTGCTTGGCCAAATTCAGCTCAACTGCTCTCCTGCAGAGGAATTTTCCCTTCCAACCCAAGTTTCAGAGAGAGCTGGGAACAGGAAGGCAACATCCAGAGAGGAAGCTTCAAACAGGGGTGAAAACAGCCCTGGAAGATGGTGAGAAGCACAAACCAGTACAGAGCCAACAGGGCCAATGCAGCATGAACTCTGCTGCCTCGTGCAGACAGAGCTAAGCCCTGACACCAGCAGGGTCAGGACTGCAGGAAGTCACACCAGCTACCCACAGGCAGCTCTGATGCTTCACACCAGCTCCCTTCCTGCCCAGGTCACTCACTGAGCACAGCTCTGCTCCAAACCCAATAAATCAATCCTGAGTGAGTGGCCTCTGCCAGGCTGAATGCCATGGATGCTGCTCAGGCCACAGCAGAAACCCCTGCTCAGATTTGATCTGCTCTTCCCACAGGAGGGAATTCACTCCAGCTGCCAGCAGAGCCACACTTGGTGCCTTCTCCTTCAGGCTGTGAGGACAAACAGCACCTCCCAGGGATCAGCCCTGGCCACACTGAGCTGAGTGTGGCTCAGCTCTTCTCAAGGCCCTCAGCAGAGGCAGATCAGTACCAGTTTACAAAGCCTTAGATTGACAGTGCAAGGCTTTCACTCACTCCAACTCTTCAACTTTTGGATCAGACCTTAAAAATATTTATTCAATAGGATTTCTGTCACTAATACATTCTTATAAATTCCTTTTTCCTTCTATTTACAGTGAAAACTAAGAGCCTTTAAATATAGGGATTATGACATCCCAGCATTAATGTCAACTGCAAAACACAACTAGAGCCTGAGAAAGAATAAAAGCACAATGGGTGGAAAGGACTTGATCTCCAGGTAAAAGCAAGCAGCTGACAAGAAATCCAGAAGCAGCAGGGAGAAGTCAGTTTGCTTCCTGAAACTCTCAGTGTGAGAAACACACCTGTACTAGCAGCAAGGGAGGGAATCTGTATTGCAATAGTTTATTTTACATTCTCAGCAGGGTCTCTTTATACTTCACTCATTCCTCCTACAGCAGGAACTGTCTCTCAAGTCCAAGCTTTGAGAGCAAGACTTTCCTCCAAGTCTATATCAGGGCTTTGCCTGAGCTCCCTCAGTGCCTAAAAGATCCCATTCCCCTCCAAGCTGTGAGGTTGTTAAGTGCAGTGAAATGCAAACCCACCCTCAGCACTTCACCTTCTGTGGGGCTGAGCAAGGTTATGGAACTGAAGTCAACTCAGGCAGAGAGCAGAGATCCAGCAAGAGGTCAGAACACAACTGCAGCCTGGCCCAGGCACTCTGAAGGCAGAGCACTCCATCCCCTTCTCCAGCAGAGCAAGTTTTCCTCCTGCCAGCATTTCACACCACTTCAAACCCCAGGTCAGGAGTGCTTGAAGCAGCAAGAGTCACTTACCCACGTGCTCAGAGAGGAACACAACAAAGAACGGGGTGACCAGGTCATTGATGCCCTGCACATAGCCGCTGGCTGGGTGGCGAATGGCCCAGATAAACAGGATTCTCTCAAAAATCTAGGGAAGAACCAGGGAAAGCAGGTACCTGCATTAGCCATGCACAAAGGGGAGGCAGAAAAGCACAACTGCTAAGCTCAGGGAGTGCAGACCATGCACTGACAGGCTGTTCTGTAGCAGTAAGGGAATGTTAGAAGCATCAAAGTCCTAGGAGAGACTCCTGTGTGAGCCACAGATCCCTCACTCTTCAGACAAGGCAGTCCAGGCTCCTCATCAAAACCTCTGCCCTGAAGAAATGCAGGCCCAACTTTTTAGGACCCAGATAACTCAACATCCACAGGACAGGGCTGCCTCTTGGCAGAGCAGCCTCCTTGGCTGAACATCAGGTGGGAAGATGAGGCATCAGCACTTCCAGAAAAACACCACAGATCAGGACAGTTCCCAACAGAGCAGCCTCCCTCACAACAACCAACACTCCCAGACTGCCCCAAGCCCTGGACACCAAGATCTGACACACCACACACACACACACTGAGCTTGTCTGCACAGAGCACAGCTGCCCACACCTCCTGGCCACCTCTCCAACCCATCCCTGCCCAGGTTGCTCCCATAAAAAGAGGTTTTGAAACCAAACAGAACTATCCCATGTTCTGGTTCAAACACCTTCAGTTTGTCTCAAAACAAAAGCTTCAGGTCTTTTACCAGCTCTTGGCTACATCTTGCCAAAGAAGAGATCATCTCATAACCCCCAAGCTCCAAGTTTGATGTCAGTCAGCAACATGGGACAAGACCAGACAGTTCCAGGAGGTATTTGCATCAGGAGCTGTCAGGCAGGGAAGTTTCTCCACAAAGTTAACTCCCTGGGAGCAGTGCTGGCCTCACTCCACACACACACCCCATGGCAAATGCAGGGCAGGAGCTTCACCCCCCCCTTACCTCCTGGACGAGTGGCTGCTGGAAGAGGGGAATGAGTGGGTTGGTCCTTGGAATGTCAATGTGGATCTGGAAAAGAAGGTGGGTTACACACACCAGCTGTGCTTTCCAGGGGCACAATAACTCATCACAGGCTAACAGAGGGGAATCCACCATCAGTGATCCCCCAGGCAAGAGCTGCCAAGCACAGTGAGGGCTACAGGTGACAGCTGTACTGAGAAAATCACCTACAGGTATCTGCAGTCTGCTCTGCTCATGTGCAAGCAGGTAGTTCAGAGGTGAAATCTGGTATTAGATCAATTTAGGAAAAGCTTAAACGAACAAGGACAGAACCATGGTTCCCAAAGAGAAGACTCCTCCAACCTACAGCTGGAGCAAGTCCTGGCATGACCCTGCCCACGGGGACAAGCAGCAGCAAGAGAAAGGAGGGGGCTGTACCCAAAGCAGAAAGGCAGGAGGAGGGTTCCCACCTGTCTGTAGGTGTCCTGGTGGTGCTCCTCATTCCGGGAGTCGTAGTACTGCTGGATGAAGCCAAAGTACTCCTCCCTTTTCCTCTGCAGGGTCAGCTTCCGGCGCTCCGAGTTGGCAGGGAGATAGCCCTGGGTTGGGAAAGCTCAGCTCAGGGCAGACCCTCTTTCCTCACCATCCCCTGAAATCCTGCCAGCTGTGCACCCACAAACAGCAGGCACACAACTCAGGGAAAGAGCTCTCATGGAATTTGGCCTTCCCAGCCCCTGATCTTGGAGTCAGCCAACTTCATCAGATCCAGCTTCCCAAAAGAGAGTGAACCACCCAGTCCCACACCAGTCTGGGCTTTGAGCTGCAAGAGGACACAGCAATGACACTCCCTGAGCAAAAACCCTACAGCTCACCTGGAGGCTGGGAACACACAGGCAAAGCTGGCTGTGGGACACAGGGAGGTGCAGGAGCACGTGTCCCTGGCGTGGCACAGTCCCCCTGAGCCCGGTGTCCCCACTCCCAGTACTCACTGACAGCAGTCTCCAGGTCACAGGCCGCACCTCCCTGGGCACACCAGGCCAGCTGCACTTCCTCAGCTCATCTGCAAACGGACAGTGGTGGCAATGGATTAGATCCTAGCCACGTCCAGGCACCACTACACCTAGAAGGAGAGGAAAGCCCAGTCTGCTCCTGCAGGCTCTGCAGACAATGAGCCTCCAGGAAGGCTCCCACACTAGCAATGACTGGGGATGTGGGGCTGCTGCAAGGAGAGGAGAGATGATTTCAGCCCAGCTTGGGCACAGAACTGGGAGCTGCAGGGTCACCAATGTGCCAGGACCTCAGTTCTCATGCAGAGCCAAGAGCCCCCAGTGATGCCAACGATCATGTGCAAGATGGAGAACTATTAGGGACAGACAGGGGTGGCTGGAGGACATCACCATCTGCCAACACTGCAACTCCTGCAAACACCCACCTGGTACAACTGCAGGCAGTGATTTTTTCCACCCTGAAGCAGACCCGATGCAGGCAGCAGGCCCCCTCTGCCCACCCAGAGGCACCCTCACTCTGCCCCACTCACCCAGGTCGGTGTTGTGGCTGGAAAGGAGCTGCCGGAACTTCTCCAGGCGCGTTTTCTCCCGCACGGTCATGGGCGGAGCCCCGGAGGCGTTTTGGTCAGAAATCCGAGCCACGAGGGGAATGACAGGCCGGAGGGGGAGGGACTGCTGCTTCTGCAGGGGGCTCCGCACGCAGGACTCCTCTGCAAGGAGCAGATGCTGCACCGAGCTGGGGAAGGAGGCCCACCTCTCCAGCCCCACCTCTCCAGCCCCACCTCGCTGCCCCAGCCACTGTCAGCCGCTGCAGATTGCACCCTTCTGTTCCTCAGCACCACTGACCAGCACTGCTGGCCCACCCCAATGGATCAGCAGCTCACGGGCATCTGTTGTGGCTCTTCCACCACTTCCCCCCCATTTCTGCCTCCCTTGCTTCCTCCTGCACCCAGACACCTTCTGCAAGTGGATCAGACTTCCCTCTGCACGTGGGTAGGACACAGGAGACAAGGCAGAACTGACCTTCAGATCTGTTCAGCTCTCCACTGATCCAAACTCCAATCAAGCTAATTGCTAGTGCAGAGAGAGGAGCTGATGAGCTGCCAGTGCCACCTCCTGGGGCACTCTCACTGCACAGGCAGACACGGCAGAGTGAGCAGGGGCTGCTGCTGCCCAATTCCCTGCCCAAGCTGTGTCAACAGGACCTCAGCCAGACCTTTGCTAAGAGCAGCACACCAAGCCACAGGGGAGGCACAGGGTGAGCAAGGCCCAGCAAGAACTTAACAGATCTCAAAACTGACTTAGCAGCCAGAACATGGAATACTCTGGGACAGACATGCCTGTGTGCAGGACACTGAGCAGCTGAGGACACAAGCATTAAAGGCAGCCCTCCAAAAATGGCTCCTTTGAGTACAGGATACTAAAAGGCAGAAAAAGCCTCTGCTGTGCTCATGGGCTGTGTCACAGCCTCCTGCCCACACTGAGCAGCAACGAGCAGTTGAGTTCAGTGGCCAAACAGGAGAGCACTGGAGCAGGAGGCTGCTCCTGAAGATGGCTCTTACCAGAGGTCCTGGAGAGCTGGGCCTCGCTGCTGGACTTGATGACCTTGCAGTTGGTGGGCAGGTCACTGAGGGAGGGCTGGCACCGCTCGGGCTTCACCCGCAGCTTGCTGTGGTTCTCCAGAACCTGCGCCGCCGTGGCCTTGGCCACTTTAGAGTTCAGAGTTTGCAAAGAGGACGAGGAGGAGGAGGAGGAGAAATCCTCGTCTTCGTCATCCCCGATGTCCCAGGCATCGCTGGTACTGCGGGCAAACTCGTGGAAGCTGGAGGCCTTCTTGCTCTTCATGGGCAGCCCGGTGGCCTTGGAGCGGTCCTTGATGAAGCTGTGAGCCAGAGAGGAACAGGAGCAGAGCTGTGCTGTGGGATGAGTTCATTTGCTTTCCTTTCCCCACACCCTCACTCCAACCAGCCAATCCCTTTTTCCAGTTTCCCTGTTCCTCCTCCCAGACCTAAGGACCACGTTAAGTCTCTCTGGGCTGCTCACTGGCAGGAGTGGCTGTCACAGGCTGCTGTGACAGCAGTGCCAGAGGCCACAGTGGCAGCACACAGCTGGAGAGGTGCCAGGCTCCCTGGCAGGGAAGGGCAAAGGGGAGACAGGTAGAATTCTTCCAGCTCTGCCTTCCCCCACCCTACACAAAACAGGTAGGTTAACACCCAAAAAAAGGTCTTGCCACCTGAAGAGAGGCATGTCAGAGGTCAGCCAGAGCAGGTCTCCTTCCAGGGACACTCCCAAAACAGCTGCAGTTGTTCCCAGCAGCCAGACCAGCCTGGGTTTTTCCTCAGGCACAGAAGGAATTCACTCTTAAGCTACAGGAGCCAAAGTCCAACACCTGAATCAGGGAACTTTCACCACTACACAGCACAGGACAGGGACAAGGAGGCAGTTCAGACCAGGAATTCTGCCTTTTCCTGCCAGGCTGCTGCAGCTCTCCAGCCTTGTAGCTGCTGGGCAGCTTTACTTCCCTTTCCCTTAATTCCTCCAGCTCCAAAGAGGAGCAGAAGGATCAGACACCACTGCTGGGAAAAAAAAAAGCCTGTTTCCTTTGATGTGGGTGTTACTGTATGGATTTCTGGCCATAAAGGGCACCAGCAGATAAGCTCTCCCTGCAAGCTTTCCTAGAGCTGAAGGCAGCACCACACCCCAGTGCTGCCCTTCTTTGCTGCAGTATCACAGTGCCAGCGATGCTGGAGACCTGCACCTGCTGCAGAAGTGAGCCCCAAACCTGCCAGGCCTTGTGGCCTGTGCCTCCAGGAGACAAACACTTACTTTTTGGTGAGCCTGGAATCCAGTGGAGGATGCTGTGCTCCATAGACAGGCTGGATGCTGCAGGAAAGGGAAAAGAAAAAAACCCAAGATGTTGTAAGAAGAGGTCCTATAAATAATCTCAGCCTAAACTGGGGTCACACTTCTTGCCTGCTATTGGGAGCTGAATAAAAGACCAAAAGCAGATTCAAAAACCTTTCATTTAAAAACCTTAGATCCAAAATGCCACACTCAGATTAAGATTTGTTCTTTGCAGCAGCAAAGAGAAGCCTTGTTTAAACTCTTAGGCCTGGCCCAGCCTGAGCTGGGATTTGAGATCTGCTCTTTCCTCACTCCAAGTGACCACGTGTCTCAGTCCACCTGCTGCATACACTGACATTCGTTCTCTTTTCCAGCAAGGGGACTTCCAGTTCTGGGAACTCACCCTCCCAGGCCCTGAGGGACAGGGAAGGACTCCAGGCAGTGACTCTGGGGCTCCTCCATGAATGCACTTCAGGGTTTGAAGCCTATGCCGGCTCCAGGATCACAGGCAGTGCCACGGAGAAGGAATGCCTGGTACACTACGTGGTTTGACTCGGGTCCAAATCCTGGTTTAATCAACTACTTCCTATGTGGCCTGAAATGAGTCACCACAGCTCAGTCCCTGCTTCCTTGGGACTCATGGGACAAGGAGCCTGAGGGCTCCAGGCCCTACAAGGGGAGCATCACCTCAGAGAGGAGCTGCTAAAAACATCCTCATGGCTGGTTTTACAGACTCTGGAGGTGAGACAGGGATCCTGAGTTATCACCTGCATTGGAGGAACTACCCACAGCCACCCCACCCTGGAAAACAACCTCTGGAAAACAAGTCCTGCCATGCCATGGCAGAGACAAAGGCCCATTGAGAGCTGGCACACAAGGAACAAGCTCCTCTTGGGTCAATAGAGCTGGCCTGGTTTCCAAGAGCTGCAGATGGTGCCCGGCAGTAAAACCAGCCATGGAGGAGAGGGATGGCAGCCTGGTGCAGCTGGGAACAAGCTGAGGATGCAGCAGCAACAGGTCCAGCTGGCAGGGAAGAGACACAGAGAGCCAGGGCACAGAGGCTGGAAACAACCACAGCACAGAGAGATGCTGGGGGAGCAGCCCAGCCAGGGGTGGGCTCACCACTGCAGTGGTTGTTCCTCCTGCCTGGAAGTGTTTATCCATCGAGGATTAAGCCTAGGACAGAGTGTGATGACTAAGGAGCACCTGGAAGTCAGGACAGTAATTAAGCAGAGGCGCCTCCATGAGTGGACATAGCAAAGAGATGATGAGGAGTGAGGAAAACAAGGCCTCCAGATCAGCATTGCTTCCCAGTGACTTGTGGCAGCTCCCTGCAGGACAGGAGCCAGCAGAGCCTCTCCCAAACCCACACTGTCCCAGGGTTTCCAGCACAAGGTTGCTCCTCTCTGTCAGGGACCCAGGCTGCCAGTGGGGAACTGCTTCAAGTCTCCTGGGAAGGCCTGGGCTTCACCAGATCAGTGAAGGATTGTGTTAGAGAGAGGAGGGGATGTGGCAGCCAGTGCTGGGGGAGAAAACCCTTTCCTGGGGTTCTGCATCAATGTTTGATACACTGGCAGAGGGTCCCCCCTGCACACAGCTCTTTTTAAAGTCCCACAACCCAGACGTTCCCAAACAAAGACTCTCAAGCTGACCTAAGCTGTGCTCCCAGCCTGACTGGATGAGTCCTCTGTTCTGTCCCAGTCTAACTCTCTGGGACAGGCATTTCCTGTCCCCTGGATGTTCAGTGCAGGGTACAATGGTGTGAGGTGCCATGGCTGTGCTCCCTGTGTGACACCTCGCAGGATCATCACAGGCTGTGGGTTATTGACACTGCAGCACAGCCATGGAACCTCTTGCCCCTCTGGACACAGAACACATTTGCTTCCAGCAGGCTGTTCCTCCCTTTTTAAAACAGCATTTCAATAACCCCAGCAGACCCTGGCTGCCCATCTCTCTGAAGAGCAGGGAATAAACAACACTTCACAGAGGACAACACAGCAGAGCACTCTGCCAACACATCTCTAGAAAAATTACTGGGCAGAGAATTCCCAGAGCAAAAACCACAAGACAGCCCTGGAAAAACAAAGCAGCATTTACCAGTTCTAAACCTACACCTAAAATCCACCCTAAATCTACAGGGACCAAAAGCTAATAAACTTGATTAACAAATAAAAGCTGATACAACTAAGTGACCAAACGTACAAAGTGTCATGGAAAAGGAAGCTAACACAGTATCCAAGTCCCTCCAAAGCCTCCTCCTGCCAGATTGTCAGGGGAAAGGAAGGAGAGAGCCAAGAATCTGTGCAGGAGGGTCTCTCAAAGCTCAGATGAAAAAGAAGAAAGGGAGCTTCATGTCCAGTGACCATGGATGCAGCACATCCCACCTCCACCCTCTGAGTCAGGCTGCTGAAGACCTGTTGGTGACTGTCCCTGGGAAGGACCCGCACACGGGAGGTGACAAGGCTCCTGGGGGCAGGATTTCTGCCCAGCAGGCAGTCAGGAGCAGCAGAGAGCACTGCCAAAAACTCCCCGATGCTGAGAGTCACAGGCACTGCCGGCCAGACCGGTTCACCTGGTTTGAGCTTTCCAAGGCAAAGCTCAAAAGTCACCAAAATGCACAAGAGAGGTGGTGGCCAAGACCACCAGCTGAGAGCACAGCTGGGACCTTCTGGGAAGGGGCAGGAGCAGCTGGGGAATAACCCAGGGAAAGCCCAGGATTGTCCTCCCACGGGAGCAGCAGAGGAGGGACAGAGAGCTCCTTGCTCTCCCTTTGCTTGCCACAGACGTGGATTGTCCAGCCAACCTGAAGGAGCTGCACAGTGACAAGCAGATGAGTGAAAGCACATTAGAAAGAGATATTTAACTGGCCCAGCAGGATTTAAAGCCAACTAAGCATTTCAGACTGCACCCGTAGCCCAGGAGGCGAAGGGCAGGGTTCAGATAAGGCAAATGAGAGCAAAAGTGAGGAGCACCGGGCAGGAAAAGCACTTGAGAGAGCCTCCCCAGAGAGGCAGATGCCCTCTTTCCACATCAGCCTTGCTCCCAAGGTGTTGTAGGGAGCCTCTCCTTCATCAAAACCAACCTCTTCTTCCTGAATACCATCTCAATCCCACCTTTCACTTGTTTCACCCAACCCTGAGCGAGCAGAGGCGCCTTGAGAGGATGCAGGACATCCCAGCAAGGGAGGCACAGACACAGCCCCCTCAGTCCTCACTCCTGAGCAGACGGGGATCAGGAATGATCCCACACAGGAGAGGATACTGGGGAGATTCTGTGCATTATCAGGGACACCCCTTTGGGACAGAGCTGCTGCCACCCAAGGCGACACCTCGAAGGACTTCGGAAAGGATGAGTTTTCTTCTGTATCTGTGGAAAGGAAGATGGAGCAGCCCTGGCTCTGAGATTACCCCAACAGGGCCTCCAAGGCACCCCGATCCCTCCCTCCTGCCTCCCACGGGGGCACACAGGGGGTGCCCACAGCCCCCACACACCCGGCCCTGTCCTACCCATGAGGGAGCAGCTCTGCCCCTGCCCTTGTCCCTCACACATTGACCAAAGCTCCGGTCCCACAGCCCGGCGGGGCCCTGGCACCCCCCGTATTTCAGCGAGGAACCGCGGGGCCCCTAACAGCCGGGACAGATCCGCCCGGAGCCCTGCAGGGACACCCTGAGCCCCAGGGCCAGGCCGGGTGCCAGCCCCTTCCCCGGGCAGAGCCGGCCCCAGCCCTCACCCGGAGCGCGGGGGGCGCGGCCCTCGCAGCCCTTCCCGGGGCTCACCTGCCCGGCAGCTTGGCGCTCCGCTTCCAGAACTGCCTGCCGCTCTCGGCCGCCATGGCGGAGGGCGGGGCGGGCCCGGCGGGCCGGCCAGCCCGCGGGCGGGGAGCGGGGACCCCCGGCCGGCCGGCCCCCGGCGCGGCGCGGGGCGCGGAGCAAGGCGCGGCCCCCGCAGCCGCCTCAGGGCCGCCCGCCCGCAGCCCGCGCCGCCGCCATCTTGGCTCCGGGCGGGCCCTGCGCCGCCATTGGCCGCTGCGCGCGAGGCGGCGCGGATCCACCAATGGCGGGCGGGCACGGCCGTGACGTAAGCGGGGGGCGGGGCCTGGCGCGCTGGCGGGGCGGGCGATACCATGGGGGGAGCGCGGGGGGGGCGCGGGCGGCACCACCCGGATCGTGCGGGGGGGAGCGACATTCCCTGGGATCGGAGATTTGGGGATTTGGGGATTTGGGGATTTGGGATTTTGGGATTTTGGGATTTGGGGATTTGGGTTTTTCCAGGGAATTCGCGGCGCGGTTTCATCCCCGCCCTGGATGCCCCGCCCCTTTCGTTTTAGGTGCGGTGAAGCGGCTGCTTCCGTCTGCCACAGGAGCTGCTTCTGGTCAGAGTTTTAGGATTAAAAAAAAAATCAAATAAATTAAAAATTGCGTTTTCTGCGCCAGATGCTGTTATTTGTCTTCTTTTTATTTATAGTGCACAAAGCCCATGAATAGTGCTCCAGATTGGAGTAACACCACTCATATTATTATTATTATTATTATTATTACTATTATTCTCCACCCCACTTGCTCCCATATGGAGCACTGAGGAATAATTATTAATGAGTAATTATGCAAATATTCGATTGGATATGCAAATTAGGGGCAACATTTTTTTCCCCACTGCCACCCCATAACCAATACCAAACACCCACAGCACAAAGAACTGCAAAAAAAGCAAAAATAAACGAAAAACCCACAAACACAGAACAGAACAGCACAAAAAGGGTCAAAACCAGAAGCACATTAAAAAAATTAAAAAATTAAAAAATTAAAAAGCTGGCAAATGCTTCAGAAGCATCGAGAATAAACCAGAAACAAAGAGTCCCAGCCTGGAACTGCCTCCTTCCACACTTTGGGTCTCTGTGGTCTGGGTATCCATGCTCTATCCATCTTCTTAATATCTACTTTATTTATTTATTTATCTCTATTTATTTTTTCAGTATCTGATTTTTATTGTCTATTTTCTGCTCAGTTTGTTATTCATCTTCCTAGCACCCACCTCCTCTCCTTCATTTATTCCTGTTTTCTGGTGTGTACATTTTATTGCATTTTATTTTTCATGTCTTTCAATTCTCTGCTTTCTACTCACCCTGATATTCACCTTTCCAGTCTGACTTGCTAGGGTTAGAGTTAGGATTGGTATTAGGGTTAGGGTTGGGTTTAAGGGTTAGGGGTTAGGGGTTAGGGTTTAGTCTTAGGTTTAAGGTTAGGGTTGGGTTTTAGGGCTATGACTTATGGATGGGGTTAGGGTTGGGTTTAAGGGTTAGGGATGAGGATTTAGGGTTTAGTCTTAGGATTTAGGGTTTAGTCTTAGGTTTAAGGTTAGGCTTAGGTTTTAGGGCTATGGTTTATGGTTGGGGTTAGGGGATATGGTTTGGGTTAGGGTCAGGGGTAGGGGATTAATTTTAGTATTAGGTTTTACAATATTTGACTGGGTTTAGGGGAAAGGAATAGGGTTTGATTTAGCTTTAGGCTAGTGGTTAGTGTCAGGATTAGGTTTTTCCATAGGTTTTTTCCCAGTGTCTCGGGAGCAGCTGTGGGATGACCCCTACGAGGCACAACCAACCCCCTGCAGGTGCCCGGGTGCTGTTGGGGTGGTGTCTCCGTTCACCCCAGTGAAACATCCCCCATTATCTGCAGGTTTTTGCTGTTCCAGCAGTGCCACCCTTTGGAGCAGGAGAGGAGGGACAGCTCTGACAGGACCTGAGGGAAGGGCTGGAGCTGTGCCAGGGAGGTTTAGCTTGGATTTTGGGACAGGTTTAGGTTGGGTTTTGGGAAAGGTTTAGGTTGGATTTTGGGGAAGGTTGGATCAGGGAAAGGCTGGGTATCAGGGAAAGGTTGGATATGCAGGCCCAGCTCTGCAAAGGCAGCTCCCAGCAAATTCCAAAGCTCCAGTTTATCCAGTATCCCACTGCCTTCCATGGAGAAACAGGAGGGTGCAGCCACAGGAGGCTGGCAGGGAACAGACACCAGGAGAGGGACACAGGGAGCTGCCCAGTGAAACAGAGATGGAACTTCCCAACCTGAGGAGGACTCTCCAGTGAGGAAAACACCAATAATTCCTGGGCCATGGAGGGTCCCCAGGGGCTGTAAGGGCACCCCAGCAGCAGGAGGGGCTGGCAAATGGATGTGACTGAGTGACACTGATTTCTGGAACAGGTTCTAATCAATTTTCCACTGAGGCTCATTTGAAGAATTGCTTCTTCTCACACATTTGTCTTTTTCTTTTTGTCAGAAACAGGTTAGAGGGGGAAAGTCTTTGATTTGTCCTTCTCTCAGCTGCATGCAGGAGCTTGTGGATGGCTGCAGTGTCACTGCCATGAGCTGCTGTCCCCGTGTCCCTGTGCAGGCCCTGTCTGCTGCTCCAGCTGAGTGCTGGCACTGAACAAAGTTATTGCAAGCCTCTGCTGCCAGTGTGATCCTGACTCACTTCCTACCCTTGTGCCAAGCTATCTCCTGCATCCAGCCCATCTAATCCTTCCCACGTGGGCTCCAGCCACAGACAGGGCAGGTTTGGGGCTTTTCTCCAGAGCTTGGTGCATGTTGACATCAGGAATCCCTGCTGGGCCAGGAAGAACAGGGCAGAGTTGGTTCTGCCAGTCCCAGGGCAGCAAAGAAGCCACTGATGCTGCTCCACTGATGTGCTTCCTGGGATTTTGGTATCCAACACAAAACCCTGGAGCTAGAGAAGATATTTGACATAATTCTGTAATTTTGCTCAATCAGCTCCTTGATTCAGGGGGATTTGGTTTGCAAACATCTGTGTGAGGAGAAAAAACTCCAGCTTCTGTTCAGTAACACAATTCCTTTGGTTTCACTTGTGGCACCACAGCCTGGGTGTGGAGCTGAGACTGAAGTCCCATCTTTAATTATTTATTGCTAATTAGGAATGGGATTTTTTCCCTCTGTAGAGGTAACAACTGACATTGGGACAGACTCAGCTGCCAGAGCAGCTGCCTCAGTGCAGTTCTCACCTGTGTGTATAAGAACTCTCCCCTATTTCCTTGGAATGTGTGATCAAGGAGTGCTGATGGGGACTCCCAGCTGTGGCTGGGGCTGGCAGGGATGTTTTACAGGGAGATGTCACTCCCAGAACTCACTGACACATCAGCCCCACGGCTGGCAGAACAGCAGCCTGGAGGGGTTTATTTTATTCATAGTTTAGTGATGATTTCCTGACATCTGAGGTGTTCAATGACTGCAGACAACTGGGAAAAAGAGCCCATTGGTCCAGTTTGCAGAAGGAAGGAGTAAAAGATTGAGCTTCACTTACTCAAAATTCAAACTGATAGAATTTGCTCTTTGAAAGTCAGAGAATATCTCATTCTGGCTTTGAAACTTTGGATGTTTTTGAAGGCTATCAGTGAGCACAGTGAGTGGAATTCTTCACAAGGACAGCTGACTGCTCAAACAGCTTTTAAAACAAAGACTTTGGGAATTCAAAGGGCTTTAAAGCAGCTCTGAACTGTGCTCAGCTGCTGGGTGATCCATTGAGGTTTGCTGTGGAGCAGAACATGTACAAATCCTCCCTGGCTGGAGCAGGGCTGTGAAATATTCACTACTCTGAGCAGCCTGTGCAGATATTCCTGTGCTCTGCCCCAGAGGTTGGGTTGTGTGCCCTCACCCTGGCCTCTGAGGACAGTGACAAACCCACACCTTTCATTCCAGAGGAATTGGCAGCACTGAAATGATTTCCCTGCCATCACATCCTCTCTGTTTTTCTGTGTTATGTGAGCTGAAAATGTCCTACCTGGGTGGGATTCCACTTCTCCAGACCTTTATCTGCACCTCCTGCATCCACGTGGCCTTGGAAGGCTGCACAAGGGATGGATGTGCTGGCTGTCAATGTTTGGATTTTGTACAGCACCTCCTGAGGTTCTGACTGGAGACAGACCTGGAAATCACTCACTGTTTTTATACAGATCTTAAAACCCAACTCCAGTTCATGGCCTGTTGGTTCTGCACTGTCTAAAACAGGCTCTTGGTTGGCTTTCAGAGGTTTTACCCACAAACATGCTGCTCTTCTGGAAAACAATGCAATTTATTATTGGATGTTTCCTTGACCCCCCCATTCCAGTAACAGATGTTCAAAAAGATGGTATAAAAATCATCAAGTGCTGTAGAAACTGTTGGTAATGATGAAGTGCTTGTCCTGCAGATTTATTTGCATGTTTTTCTATTAAAAACTGTCCCCTCCTTTTACATCTCACACCTTTTCCTTGTACAGAAAATAGCTGTAAACAATTTACTACCAAAAATTCTTCTGCCATTTTACCCTCCTGTGAAGGAATGAGAAGTTCCTCACTTTTTGCTCTTTTCTCTACTAATAAATAGAAGCCATTGGAGCCAGTGAAGGGAAATGTTACAGAAGCTTTCAAATATTTCCTTGCTCTCCATGACCTTGCTAAACATGAACCTGAGGAAGTCTTTGTCAAAGCTGTTTTTTCCCCCCAGATTTCCTCCCCAGGTGTTCAGGGTGAGGCTCTATTGCAGTGCTGGGCTGCAACAGCTGCTCACAGCACGGAGCAGAGCTGCTGGCACAGCCAGGACAGGATGGAGCTGAGTATTCCAGGGAACAGATGTGGCAAAATGTTCTCCAGCTCGTGAACACTTTGCCTGGAGTGTGCGTTGAAAAGTTTTTCTCCTGTAACCACTCTCCTCAAAAAACACTGATCATTTCTTTGCAGCAGCCCCAGCACAAGCCACCAGCAGGATTTGGGTGTTGCTGGGAGGTGGAATTCACCTGGAGCATCCTGGGGTGGTTCAGGGCAGAGGCAAAGCCTTGAGCACACAGAGCTTTAAGGAAAGCAACGCTCTCCAGCACAGCCAGGGAAGTGCAGCAAAGGATCATCACCCTGCAATATTTCAGTGCAGCCCCAGGAAGGGCTGGGTCCCTCCTTGGCACAGGCCCAGGGTCCAGGACAGACACGTGGCCCCAGTCACAGCCATTGGTGTCCCCCCACTGCAGCTCTTGTATGGCTTTAGTGTTGCATGTCCCACACCAGTTCCTGCTGGGTCAGTGCCAGCTGCCAGCATTTGGCCCCATGAATCCAATTTTTCTGTGCATGCCATGGGATGACATCACTGATGAGACCAGTTCATTCTGGATGTTGTAGAGCAGTAAAGCAGAAAGAAAACTTCTGATACATACACTGGGAATCTGTTTAAAAATTGGAATTACAGATTTCTGTCAGTTTTCTTTTTTTCTGCCCACACTGCTGGTTCTCTTCTCTGGTGTCTGGTGGAGATGCCCAGGGCTGATGTTCTGCCACTTCATGGTTTAATTTTCCATAACTGCAAGGAGACAAGAGAGGGAGTTTGGGTCTAACAGGAATGTTCTTCATCTCCAGGTAACACTCTGTGCCTCTTGCCCATCCTGCTCTGCTCAGTGAGCTCCAGTTTCAGATCCACAGGAGGATTGGGATAAAGGGAGGAACCCTGGATTCTCACAGCTTCTCCTGAAGGGAACTGAAACTGCAGTGAGCCCTGTCCTTCCCCCCCAAAAGTGGCTCAGGGAGGTGGGGACTCACCCGGCAGGTTCTGGTGTTGGATCCCAGTGCAAACCAGGCCTCTCTGGGGGCTGTGACCCCAGAAGTGAGCCCAGAGCTGTCCTGCTGGTGAGGACAGGGACACTTACTCGGATATTGAATCCCAGCAGGTCACTGATCACTCCTGAGACAGCAGAGAGGATGACAACCCGTGTGATGTTGTAGATGAGTGGGTTCATGGTCAGCCCATACAGCCTGAATGGACTATCCAACTCCTGCAGTGCAAGGACAAGGAAAAGGATCCATCAGCACTCACCAGTGCCAAAGAATTCATCCTCTGACTTTCAGCTCAGCAAGGGCACTCCAACAGACTGTGCTGCCCTGGGTCCTTTCTTAAATAAAGGTTCAGGAATTCCCAATGTTCCAGAGACATCTCCTGCTGAATCCAAAGGCTCTGCACAAGCCCAGCTGCACCAGGGCCTGACACTCCACGCTGCAGAATCACCCAGCCCCATCCCAGACTCCCAGACTCTGCTCACTCCTTCTCAAATCTCTCCCTGCTGCTGGCAGTGAGCTCCAGCACCAGAGCTGCTGAAGGAAAAGGAGACTGGAGCAGTCAGGAGGGGCTGTGCTCACCTCAGCCTCTCCTCTCACTTAGTTAAACTCCTGCTCATCAAACATTCACAGCACTAATTACCCCCACTGGCCTTGTGCTGCTCCCTCTCCTGTCACAGCTGCAGCAGCACTGAAAACCCCCTTTGTGGGGACTAACTCCAAGAGCCAAGGGAAGGGCAGGGCCCCATGGCATTGCCAGAACTCCCTGCTTCCATAAAATCCAGCCCCTCAGGCAGAGCAGCTCACCTTCAGCAGCTTTGTGGACAGTTTCAGCACATTGTTCACCAGAGACAGCTGCTCCTTCTTGTTTGGCTTCTTCTCCATCTTCAGGTACAAGTTTATCTGTGACAGACACCACAGGCCAGGGGTTGATATCCCAGCACCAGCCCCCAGCTGATTCCTAACTAAGGGAAATCAGAGCCATTTTTGCAGCCTGAAGCAGTGAATTTAGCACTGATCACATCATTCTTTTCCAATTGTTCTGGCTAATACACTTCAACCCAGAGACCAAAATCATCTGGAACTTTGGAGTTTGGGTCTGTCCCAACAGGACCAGCTCATCCCTCCCATGCTGACCAGTGCTTTGTTGCCTTCTGGCCAACACAGGGGTTGATTCCTACACTTTAAAGATTGATTCCAGTATTTCAGCTGGTTTGAAATACCATAATTCTATCCAAACAGACCACAAAGCCCAGGGGAGAACAAGCTAAAGAGAGCTACCTGCTCAGTGAGCAGGATGGAAATGTTGCTGTATTTCTTGTTGGTCTCAGAGCCCAGAGATGCCAAACGTAGCAGGAAGAGGAGCAGAGCTGCCTCCCACATCAGGAACTCCCAGTTGTAAGCTGCACTCAGGAAGGTTTTGTGACCCTTAAGAACCTGTATGGGGAAAAGAAAAAGCACCAAATGTCACTCACAAAGTGCCTGTTCTTGGGACAGGGGCACAAGCACTGCCCTTGCTCCTGCCCTGCCCAGCCCTGTGTGCTCTGCAGCCACTGCCAGTTCTGCCTATGAAGTGTAAATCATTCCTGTGATGGGGTTGCAGGGAAAGGTCTCATTTCTAACCTGGCTTTAGCTTGGAATTGCACATTTTTCCCTTCTGCTCAGCAAAGGAGCCTTGTTCCTCTCCTCTTCCCTCCCTCTGTCCAACCAACAGGCAATGAAGTGCCGTTCTTTGCCCCACTGGCAGCCTCAGCCAGGCTGAGCTGCTCCTGCCTTTCCCAGTCTGGACTCACACAGCAGGACTGGGATTGCCATTCCTTCCTCTGCAAACCTGTGCCTTCCAAGAACAGTCACAGCAGTGACAGAATCCACAAACTACAGCCTCTGCTACCACAGCTGCTCCTCCAGGGGATCAAGGACCTGCCTGAACACAGCACTGACCAAGAAAACAGCTCCAGCATTGGCACTGCTGCCTGTAGCAGGTTCACTGAAGGGTTAAAAGGTGCCAGACATAGTTTTGGAGCTGCTTTTCCACATGGTGGTTACAGAGGATGCTGCAATCAGCCCTCTGGAATAAATGTCCTGTGAACACCTGAGGTCCTTGGGCAGAGTCTCCTCTCCTTTGTGCCCAAATGGCCACGTCCTGAAATTTTCCTAATGATTATAAAACCCCTGACCTTGCTCTGCAAGCACAGAATGAACCTCTATTTCCAACTAACAATGACAAAGCTCTTAAAAAATGCTACAGTCTCTGCATTACTCTGGGGTCAAACAGCTCCAGCTCAAGCTTTCTGTAGGCTGGTAAAAGACAAGTCTCCAACACTTGGGAGGGTTTCCCCTACTTTATAAACCACAAAGGTTAAAATCTCACCTGGGCACAGCAGATGAAAGCAATTGAAAGAGCCAGTAAAAAGACTGAGGACACAACAACATCCACAGACCTCTGGGGGCCTCGTCTCTGTGGAAACAGGGACAGGGGTCAGGGCTGAGCTGGGATGTGCAGCCAGAACTCACCACTAACAGCTGCCACTGGCACTGGCACACCCTCTGCAACAACCAAACCCCAGATCAGAGCTCACCTTCAGGTAGGAGCGAAGGGACAACCAGATCTTGATGTTCTCCACCTTCTTGAGCCTGAAGTGAGGGATTTCGTATTTCCTGGCTTTCCGAGCAGATGTGATGTGACTGAAGAGCTTGGCAAACAAAAACCTCTGCAAGTTGAAAACAGAACCAGAAATTAGTGTAAAACAGAACAGACTGCTTGGGATTCTTAGTGGTACCTGGCAAAAAGGGTCACTGGGGAAGCCCAGCATGAGAGCTGGGTGCTCCACCTCTCTAGCAGCAGTTGTTTTCATAGAATTCCAGACTGGTTTGTATCTGGAGGGACCTTAAAGCTCATCTTTTTCCAGCCCTTGCCATGGGCAGGGACACCTTCCACCCTTCCCAGGCTGCTCCAAGCCCTGTGAACCTGACCTTGAACACTTCCAGGGATGGAGCAGCCACAGCCTCTCTGGGCAACAGAGATGTCAGGAATGGTATTGATAGGTATCATTTGTGACTGATCAATAAGAGCCTTCCCAGACTCCCCTCCCTGACCTTGGTAAGGGCTGGAATGAGATGAGCTTTAAGGTCACCATGCCATTTTTATTCCTGCTTGCCAGCTTCCTGAAAGGCACCAGGACCTTTTAAACCCACCTGTTTGTAAGTTCTCTCAGCAACACACATCATGAAGAAAAACATCCAAGTCAAGCACAGCCTTTCCAGGAAGTTGATGGCAGAGAGGATGAGCACAGGGGTGCTGGCAGGGGCTCCACAGAAGATGTGCAGCAGCTCCATCAGAGAAATGGAGCAGAGCTGCTCCAGGTTGTCCGTGCGGAACAGTCGGTAGAGGAATGGCAGGAAGGCCAAGCCAATGGTGATGATGTTTCCCAGCATCTGATACCCCACTCCTTGCTGGTGGGCATTCACCTGGCAAGCAGGAATAGAAATGGGATGGTTATCAGGGGTTTGCATCAAGGAAAAGGTCTGTTGGTGTGGTAGCATTAATTCAGGTAAGCAGTCAGTTCCCCTTCCCTTCACAGCACAGAGACTAAAATAATTCCACCCATCTCAGTCCAAACCCAAAAACAATCAGCCAAATAATCAAACCCACACCTTCAGAGACAATCAGCAATAATCAGCACTTGTCATTCTTCAAGAGACCTCCTAAATTGGGGGTTAGGCAATTTTTCAGTAAGAACAAGTGGGACAACCATCTTTGCAGCTGGGGAGGGACCAGTTTCACACTGCCCCTAATATTTGCTTGTGTAACTGTTTCCAGGAGTTTCAGTGGCTGTTTTCTAAAGTGTGAGGGAGAGGTTGCAATGCCACACAGCCCCCTTACCCTGCTCATGATGATCCCACTGATCTCCAGCACAGACATGTCCACCTTCTTGCAGTCATTCCCTTCCCAGATCAGAGCACTGACTTTGGCAGATGCTGGGCTGGTGTTCTGCAGCCAAAACAGGTGGTTCTAGAAAAGAGAGAGCAGTGCAAAACATGGGTCAGCTCCTTCTGTCCTGCTGTAAGTGATGCCTTTGCCTAGAAAGCATTTGGATTGAGGGGGGAATTCCATTCTGGGTGAAATACTTGGATTTGGGACAAGCACAGTGCAGAGGAGAGGATGGACTTGATCACTGATATTGTTTAGAGCATTCCAGATTTGGCCTCATCCAGGTTGTTCACCTTATACCAACAGCATCTCAGTGTGCCACTCATATTTGGGAAGACAGTGGGAAGAGCGAGCAGCATTCCCAGCTCCCGGATGGAAATCACCGACCTGCTGGAAGACGTCTTCCTTGAGGTCCCTGCGGGAGTCGCGGGCGGAGCGCTCCTCGCTGTCGCTGGTGCCGGAGGAGCGGCACTCGGGGCCGTGCAGGAGATCGTCCCACAGCATGTCCTCGGTCTCCGAGTCCTGCCGGGTGCTCTCCGAGTCCCGCCGGCTCACGCTGCAGCTCCGCGGCCTCACGCTCAGGCACGACCTGGGGTCCTGCAACAGCGGGAATGTCGCACGGCGCGGCCCCAGGCACGGTTTGGAACTCCTCCCCCTCCGAGTCCTCCCCCTCCTCTCCTTCTCCGAGTCCTCCTTTTCCTCCTCCTCCTTCTCTTTCCCCTCAGGTTCTCAGGGCTTTGAATGCTCCCAGTTGCACCCACACGGTGGAAATGGTTTAAGACAATGTTTGAGGGAAAAGCATTTCTACACCAGAACTCACACAGACCCCATCAGTTCCCCACCTCCATTCCCAACCTACAGAATAAAAATTGACGTGGTCATTCTAATGCAAAAATGTCCTTTTTCATGCCTTTTGCATAACCTGTTTTAATATTTCATTTATATTTTACATCTATTTATATATTTTTGTATTTATAAACTTGATATTCACATATTTATATTTTATTTTCATGTAGGCTGAGTGGCAGGGGCAAAAAACCAAAGTAATGAAGTGACTGAGTGTGTCTCACTGAATGGATTTATTCCTTCATTACAGGAGTTGGACTTGATCCTGGTGGGTCCCTTCCAACTCAGGATATTCTGTGATTTTAAAATCAAAATTTATTAGCTTAAAAGCTGCAAGCACAGCACTGCCTCCCAACCACAAGAGCAATTGCAGCAATTCCACAGGAGCAATTAGAGGCAGCTTGGACTGTCCTTTGCTGCCAACAGAGTTATTTGTTTGTTTGTTTGTTTGTTTGTGGTTTGTTTAACAAAGCAGCACAATCAGGGTTGTGAACATTGTGAAGGTTTACAAAGCTGCCAAGGAGCAGGGAGGGAGGAGGTCACACCTTGCACCTGAGGATTCTGAAGCACAATCATTTCATAATGGTCTGTTCTGGTGAAGGGGGGCTGGAACAAGATGAGTTTTAAGGCTCCTTCCAGCCCAAGCCATTCCCTGATTCTGTGAACCCTGTCAGGCCTGGGAAAGCTCCCTCTCCTGACTTTATGACCATACCTGCCTGTATAATGTGGATTCCAGCTCAGACTCCACAACACTGTCAGAGTCTCTGGCACCTTTCAGGGCTTGCTTGACCTGCCAAGACCAAAGGAAAAAAACACCTCATTATCCACAGCAAAACAAGGTGTGGAAAACAGCACAAATCCCACCTGGGTACCTGTGAGACAGCCTGGTTGAGAGAAACCAAAGGCCTCTTCTTCTTCTCCTCATAGCTGTTGTCACTGGAAGCCCCTTCCATGCTGTGGCGTAACAGGAGCCTCTGTGCCACGGCCTCGGCCTCCTCCTCGCTCGACAGCTCATCAGAAACACCATCCCTGGTGGTGCCATCATCCTACAAAGGCATGGCCAAAACCACACCAAGGACCAGCCTGAGTCCCATCAAAGGCCCAAAGGCAGAGCTGCCCCCTGGCACAGCCCTCACTGCCTGCAGGGCCAGCACATGGTCCCCACAGAACACACAGGAACAGAGTTCTCTTGGTGTCACAGAGACTTCACAGATTTTAACTCCTTTCCCCCACTCTTGTCTTGCCCTAGAGGTAATGAGAGGGAATTTTGGGTGGGTGAAGTTGGGGCAAGGGCAGGAAGAGGAGGAGGCAGCAGCAGCTCTTGGCTGTGCCTTACCAGCAGCCTTAAGCCCAGATATATCTAAGAGCTGGGGGGTAACAAACCCAAAATCCTGGGCTGTGCCCCACACTGAGCTCTGCCCCTCTCCCAGCTCCTTCAGAGAGGAGCTGGGATGGCACAGTGTGACAGAATTCCACACAGGATCTGTTCCAAGTTCTTCATGTGGAGTTAACACCACTGACCCAGAGGAAACTCAAAAATAACTCCCAAAATCTTTATGTTTCAAAGCTTTCAACAGAGGTCAAGATGCTTCAGCTCTTGCTCTCTCCCCAAGGGATGTCTAAGTCTCGCAAGACAAAATGTTCTACAGAACTGCTTTTGAAAATGGCCAATTTATTTAGTCATTATCAGCACTCTCCCTTAACTCAACACCTTGTGATCAGAAGTGTCAACAATTAAATGAGCACTTTGGAAAAACACATTTCCAGCACAGTGTGTGTTTGACCAAACTTGCTCAGGGCTTGGAGCAACCTGGGGTAGTGGAAGGTGTCCCTGCCCATAGCAGGGGGTGGAATGGGATGAGCTTTAAGATTCCTTCCAACCCAGACCATTCTGGGATTCTATTCTATGATTATGAAAAGAAAACACCAGCACCTTTTCAGTGAGAGGCAGAAAGAGGATTTTAGGTTCCCTAACGCAGGCAAAGATCAGCAGAAGGAGGGAGCATTTGTATTAGATCATACAGTTAAATACCAACACACTTCTGGGCACCCAGAGAACACTCTGACACTGTGGTTTCAAAGGGATCTCCCCTGGCAGTACCTGATGGCTCTTCTCCCCATCAGAAAGTTTACTTTTCTCTTTGGAGTGCAGCAGCCTGTGTTCAGATCTGGCCTGTCTGGGTTTGATGCCATCACCCACAGCACTCACACCACTTTCTGTCTCGGTCCCTTTCTCAGCTACCAGCCTCACTCTTCTATTCCTAGGAGAGAAAATACAATTAAATGCTTTTATGTCAGGAAAAAACTCTTTGGGGTAAAACATTCTGGTCTTCCCTTGTCACACAAGTGCAGTATCAGACAAGACTCCAAAGGGATAAATCATTTTCTTTGGCTGACAGGCTGAGTCTGTTAAAAAGATTTACATCTGTCTCACCCTCACTTGACATGTCTTTTATAACTCTGATAGTATCTTAAAACTTCTAAACCAAGGGAGAAATGTTCATTATTTTTATTAAAAAAAAATAAATAAGAGCAATTCAGAAGACAGAAAATCCTCGTGAAGAGAAAGTACACCTGTGAGCTGGAAATTCACCTGGGAAAACAGGAGAATACAATGAAATATTATCCTATACAATCTCTTCTCATTTTCCTTGAGTTACTTTTAGAAAAAGAAGGTGCCAAGGTGAGATAACTATCCAATTGCTTTTTGGAAAGCTAGAACAGCAATATAATCTGAGCACTCACTCAAACAAGGTCCCTTATCTGATAAATAATCTCCACCACCTTCTACAGCTCATCTAACACTTAGTTCCACATGATCTAATTTTACACAATCTAATTTTATATGATCTAATAAGGACATACTAAATATTCCTGAGGAGTCAGCTTCCCACATTACCAAGAAAGCTGAAATTCAGAAGAGACTGACAGGCTGTGGGGATGTCAGTGACAGCACACGCTGTGCCTTCCTTCTGCAGCTCCCAAATTGCTGCCAGTGTCACGAGCAGCACAAACCCAGCATGGATCACCTACCTCCTGTGGAAGAGCAGGCTGGATAAATTGGTGAGCAGAGAAGTAGAGCCAGACTGCTCTTCCCTGTTGGTTCTGTCAGGAGAAGGCCAAGTGCTCCCATCCACGCCCACAGGTTTGCGTAACTTCCTGGGGTTTAACACATGGAGAATTAAGTTGGTGGGAGAAGCTCCCTTAAGGTCTTTTTTGGATGCCATTTTTCTGAAGCCGTGTGTGGAATTTGCGGGTGGGTTTGGGACGGTCGGGACAGACGAGAGATCTCTGGAGTTGGGTCTGAGAGCGTGAGGTTTATTGTGAAAGGGCGTGGGTGTAGGAGAGCTGCTGGGGGCTGCCAGACACAGCCTGGAGCAGGGCAGAGAGGGAAGAGAGGAGAGAAGAGATCGAAGAAAAGAGGAGAAGAGAGCGAGCTTGTTGCTTACAATACAATAAATCATTTTCTGTGCTGAATATTCTAATTTTCATTAACCAATCTAGAACAAACTACAAATCTTATAACATTTGCATACAGCCTATGAGAACTATTGCATTCCCATACAGTGTTATATTTTAAACCTTAAAAACTGCTTTTTGGACCTTCTGCCAGGTTGGTGGGGTCTGCTCTGAGCCTTGGACCTGTCTGCAGGCAGAGGGGATTGTTTAATCAAAAGGAGGATTACCTTTAGTCGGCCATGCCATTGTTTTCCAGTTGTTCAGGAGCTGGGCTTTGGGATCTCAAAGCTTGTCTTCATTTCAATCTCGCTTAAGAGTTTCTACATTCTCAGCATCTTTTCCCAGTTAATCATATTGATAAGGCTTTCCTATCTCATCTTCCCCAACAGCTGTGCAAACAGAATACTGACTCCCAAACTAAAAAGCTCTGCCTGTACCCCCAGCACATCAGAAAGGCACAAGGGAAGAAAATCTGGATGGAATCTTTGCTGCAGCAACCCAAAGGAGGGTGATGCCTTTTTCTGGTCTTAGGAAATAAAGGCTCAGAGGGTTGGGGGTTGTTTCCCTTGGTATTTTAATAGGATCCCATTCCATGGCTTTTGCTGTCCAGGTAGAACGTGTCGCTAAAGCCCCGTCCCCCCAGTCGAGTGTACAATTAAAGACTCTACTCATTAGCAGATCTACCAGGAGGGCCCAATAAGGGGCCTGGGTGGGCTCACTTCTAGTTTACAGAATCTGTCCTACTGGGAGACCTTGAGGGCTCATGAAAACAGAGTGTTTGGTCTCTAACTCTCCGTGGTTTCAGGGGTGTTTAGTCTACCGGCCCTATAAACACCCTGAAACCAGGCTAAACTATCACCTAAAGCATCACAAGTATGCATGCTAACACTCGTGAATGTAGGGAACAGTGTAAGAAATATTCAGGAGAAAAGCAGAAAAATCCTTCAGGCATCAAGGGAAAGCTCCACGCAGCCCCACCGTGCCCCCAGCAAGGGCTCACCTGCGGCGCCGGCTGAGCCCGTTGTTCCCTGCAGGTCTGTTCACCTGGGTGGACACGATCTGGCAGTGAACTGTCCCCAGCAGCAGCATAAGGCACAGGGGTCCCATCACCTCACTGGCACTCACACCAGGCACCAGGAAGTACAGCACCACTGCTACGACTGCACAGGGGGAAATGGCACCAATGCAAAAAATTAAGTCTGGCTCAAGTGTTTGTGCTCACTGTGCTTTGTTGTGTTTTGATTTATTTTCTGCAATTACTAGTGCCACACACATTGAAATGTACGTTAAGTAGGTTCCAGACAAGATCCTCATGCTTCAGATTCTGGACTGTAAAATCACAGACTCACAGCTTGGAAAAGCACTCTGACATTTAGATTATGCACTATAAAATCATAGACTCACTAAGCTTGGAAAAGCACTCTGACACCATCGAGTCCAACCAATCTTCCAGCACTGCCAGGTCCACCCTGAATCCATTTCCCCATCCACACATTCTTTGATGTCACATTCCTTGCAGGAGGAGGTTTATGGCACAGCCTGTTCCCTCACCTTGCATAAAATAGAGCACCAAGAGCCACGTAAAGATGCGCTGGGAGGTGACCTGTATCCACCACTGGCTGAACAAGGGGAAGAACACCACTCTCACAATTCCCTTCCGTGTCAGAGATGTCCAGGGGATTTCAGGCTTGGCTTTGGCAAAGGTAGAGCCTTGGTTTTAAAGGGGAAATAAGCCATCATTAACTGTGAATCACAAGAACTCCATTCCTGGAGTGACCCTTTGAGCAGAGGGTGACAGCAGCCCAGCTTCAGGCACCAGTCAGAGCCACACAGCCCCAGCAGGCAGAGCTAAAGCAGCTCCTCATCCTCTCTCAGAGCTCTGGCTCTGAGCCTTCCCTGCCCACCCAGCCCTGCTCCCACCGAGCACTCCCGCAGAGCCACCCCGAGCTCCTCCTGCTCTGCTCTCGGGTTTCCAGCGCTCCTTTTGCCCCGGTGCTCACGAGCAGGAGCTCCGCCGGCAGCGGGGCAGGTTCCGCTTCCCCACCCCGCACCTACAGAACCAGGGAACACCCTGAGCTGGATCACCCACAGGATCATCGAGTCCTACCCCTGGCCCTGCACAGACACCCCAACAATCCCACCCTGGGCATCCCTGGCAGCGTTATCCAAACACTCCTGGAGCTCTGGCAGCCTCGGGGCTGTGCCCATTCCCTGGGGAGCCTGGGCAGTGCCCAGCACCCTCCGAGGAAAGAACCTTTCCCTGAGATCCAACCTGACCCTCCCGACACAGCCCCAGCGACTCCCTCGGTGCCACCCCTGTCCCAGAGAGGAGCGAGCAGAGCCCGCAGCGCTCACCGCTGATCAGATCCACGTCGATCAGATCGGGCTGGATGTGCCCCTTTTTCTTCGGCTTGTTCTTGAAGCCCTGCGGGGCGGAACACAGGGCCGGGTTAGCGGCGAGGGGCGCGGGGCCCGCCCGCATCCCCCCCTCCGCCGGCGGTACCTTCATCTGGGTCTGCTCCACGGCCTTCTCCCATATCTGCTGGTCGTAGGCCCCGATCTGCGGGGAGAGGAGGCTGAGGGCACGGCCGGGCCCGCGCCCGCCCGCGCCGCGCCGCACTCACCTTCTTCTGGTACCATGAAATGGCATCGCGACAGGCCATGGGGGGCGGCGGGACCCGCCCAGCCCAGCCCGGCCCGGCCCGGCCCGGCCCCGGTACCGAACCCGGCACCGAACCCGCTCCCGTTACCCTGGAAACCGCCCGGCGCTCGACTGGCTCCGCCTGCCGCCCCCCCCTACCCCGCCCAGGCAGCGCCAGCCGAGCGCCGAGCGCTGCCCCCCCTCACTCAGCCCTCACAGGAAAGAAGCGCCCAGGCGGGTAAAGGACAAAATCAGACTTTTGTTTATTAAAAAAATACTTTACAGGAAAAAAATTCTATGCATTCCGCAGGACTATTTTACAAAGAAATAGCTTAACAGTTTGACACTGGTGTACAGTCAGCTACCGAGAGCGCGGGGCCGCCCCCGCGCACGCGAATGTCAATAAATACACTAAGGCCGCACAAAGCAAACAGTCGTCCAGGCAATTGTACACGTCCTCTGGAGGCAGAGACCTTAGATAAATTAAAACCACAGAAAAAAAAAAATAATCGTAGCTGCCAATCAAATCAAATGAAACCACGAACCAGCAATAGAGGAGTCGGTATCTTTCTTTACATGTTGTACAGAGGAGCCGGGAGAGGGCGGCTGTTTGTGTGAGGGAGCGCTCGGGCTGCCCCGGCCGCTGCTCGGAGCCCGCACGGAGGGGACAGAACGGGCTCTGGGGGACACGGAACCATGCCCGTGCTCCTGTGTCACCCCCGCAGCCGGCACAGGGCTGGGGAGGCTCAGCACTCAGCGGATCCGCAGCCCAAAGCGGGGCTGCAGGACTCGGGGACAGCCCTGGCAATTCGCCCTGCCCAGGGGAGCTGGCCTGAAACACAGCACAGCCCCTGTGGGGAGCGTCCCCTATGGATCCCCTGGTGTCCCCCCCTTCCTGGAAGAGAACGTGGCACAAAGTGACCTGGAGTTTGTCTAGAGGGGAAGGAAATCAAAGCCAGCCGGTATTTCAGCTTTCCTCTGCATCTGCCAGTCCATTCCTAGCACAGCTGAGCCACCTGCCCTTAGCCCTGGGATGTTTTACACCAGCACCTTTTAGTGTTGGTGTTTTACACCAACACTGATTTAAAGTCGAGCCTTTAGCCTCAGCTCTGTTTCAGAGGTTCAGTGCCAGCTGTCTCCACCATAAAGCTGGAGGAATTTCTACCTGACACACACCACAGAGCAGACCCTCAGAAATGGAGCACTGAGGATTTACAGTGACTGACCAGCACATTCAGATTTAGGAACTGCTCTGGATCTGCTTTCCACTGAGAATAACAGAATGTTGAACTGTTAAAAGAATCACTCAATCCCAACTCCCTGCCAACCTCCCACTGGGCCAAGTTTTGAACCTGGCTTTGAAAACTTCCAGGGTTGGGGCATCCACAACCTCCCTGGGCAACCAGATCCTCACCACCCATCAAATTTCTTCCTGATCTCTAACCTAAATCTCTCCTCTTTTGATTTGTACCTGTTCTCCCTTGTCCTGTCACTCGGTTCCTGATGAGCAGTCTCTCTCCAGCTTCCCTGCAGATCCTGGAAGGGGCTCTGAGGTGTCCACACTGCACAGCCCCAACTTTCTCAGCCTCAGAACAAGCCATCAAATGTGCCAAAGTTGGATTAGCTCATTAAGGAGCCTGCTTTATGAAATCTTGGAGAAATTCAAATAGCAGCTATTTAATAGGAGATATTCAGAAATATCTGGATTTGTTCTGCTCAAACACTAAGTGCCTTGAACTTGTTATTTCCTCTCTAAACAGCTCTAGCTCATAAAAAAATCAGTGTTCTACAGGTCTTGGGCTGGAAAACATTTGTGTTTGTCCCATCAAGGCTTTGCTCTGGGAAGTGCAAGCAATGGTTGAAGAGTGAGCAGCTTCCCAAGCAATCCCTCTCACACTTTGCATCCAGAGCTGAGGTGGAATTTGAAAGTCTGCCAGGAATTTGAAAGTTAAAGCACAGCAAAGCTGAGCACGGATTCAGTAAGATATTCTCAGACAGCTTGTTCCTCTCTCCCTCAGTCTTCCAAACTAGAATAGCATCAGCAGCATTCAGGCCATTCAAAGACACCTTTATTTATGTGCACTTCAATCTGACATTAGTTTTAAGTTAGTAACTGAGCAGAGCACAGACAGCATGATGCTGCTGGTCATGTCCCTCCATGCAAGAGGAAATCAGAGCACTTTCCAGGTATTTCAGGCTGTTGTCTCAGATTTCCCTATACCTACAGCTTGGAAAGTAGCACAAACCCACCCCAGTCTTCCTCCATCCATTTGAAAACGTGCTATTAGAATTTACAGAGGGCTTCCACATGGATTCCCTCTTCATTCCATCCCAATGCTCCCACTGAGCAGACGGGCTGGTGTGTGTGGGCTCTCGCTGTTTGCTCTGCCTTGGCAGGCTGGCTGTGGCCCCTGCAGGTGTGACAGTTCCTGAGTGATCAGTGCTGGCAGCCAGGGAAGGGCCACCCTGGGGACAGCCCTGGCCTGCCAGGGCCAGGGAGCAGCACGGGGAGCGTGGGACGGGCACGTGGAAGACTCGCAGACTTGGTCAAAAGGAAAGAACATCCCTGGGGGAATCTGTTGAATGTGAAGGATGAACTGAAACCACTATTGCCTGTGAGGAATTTTACTTTGCACAACCCTTAAAGCTATGAAATTCCTCTCAACATAAAAAGTGGAAAAAACCCACCAGAGAACTGACGGCTCGTTTCTGAGCCGCGCTGAGTCATCTAGAATTTCTGCTAAGATTAAATTACACCCCTGCATGAATCACATTACTTCTCATCATAAAAGCTTTCCATTCTAACACCTTATTTACACAGATTACTAAACGAGTCACTACCACTTCAATCTGTAAATTAGTTTTAAATTGAAATATTTCCTAGTCCTCATTTTTGTACCGAAGACAATACATACATACACATAAGGAGTAATACAGGTTCTAACTAATCACTGCAGTATCTTCTGAGGATTATTTCTCTATCAGTTTAAAATAGTGACCTCTACACTGAGGTGCTAATATGTATATAAAAGCCTACACAAACAATATTGCACAAAGTAAGATTTATAATAGAGTAACATATTTTTAGAGACCCTTATAAAGAGAAGAGTAATAATTGATATTAAAAAGATGCATCCAGAACTAACACAGCATCTTTGCTTTTGTCTAGTCTAACATAGTGTTTCAAATCTTTCCTACTCCAGTGAGGATTAGAACAAATAAAGTTATCTGGAGACAGCTTAAGTTGCACCAAACCCCAACTTGTACTCTAAATGTGGGGAGGGGGGAGGGAGAGGGGAAAAAGGACTTTTCCTTTTGATGACTGGAAAGGGCAGCAATCAATGGGGTGAAGTGAAAGTCAAATACAGATTACACGTTAACATCCAGAAATATTGAAAGATTGTTTAAAAACTGTTGATAGCTGACACTCTACACATTGAGCACGTGCTGCTGATTTTTCCACAGTAACTGGGCACCCAGGAGCTACACATGGAAAAAGCAGTCCAACGCCAAAATACTTTTTATTGTGAAATACTAATACAGAACTTACACAGTAAGGCTGTCCTTATTCTAGGAAGTCAGGTACCAGCTCAATGCTTATTCTATTAAGTGCATCAGTACAAGGGGAAGTGTGGATCCATTGGACACGTTACGACCCGATCAAAACAAGCTGCCAAGTTGGTTAAGTATTTGAAAGCCTTAAAGTGCTCAAAGATAGCAGTTTCCTCCACAAGACTACCAAGAGGTTCTCTAGTTTTGACACTAGCATTTATCACGTTCAGGGAAGATGCATTTTGGAAGCAAAAACCCTCACACCAAACAACGTAAGCAGTGCTATGAGAAGTGTGTTAGGTCAGTAAGTCATTGCATTTCAACAGGAATCAGACACTTGCTTCAGTTCTTTTTACAGGTCACCCTTGTAGGAACTGTAAGAAACATCAATTTCTATAGCTTGTATATAAACCAACATGTCAAGAACAGACATACCAAAAATTCCACAAATCATCAAAAGTGCTGTGCTTTCTCTATTCTTTTTTTCCTTTTTTTTTTTTTTTCTTACTTTTTTAAGCAATTAAAATGAGATGGGGAAGTCACTTTGCAAGTCTTCTACAAAAGCATCACTTTCTGGTGAAGATTAGAGATAAAGTAAAAGTAGGGAAATAACACTGACCAATGGAGTTCAACCAATCATGTTCCTGGAGGAGTTTCAATCTGACTTTGAGAAGATATTCAACATCTCTTTACTTAAACAGAAAGAAGTGGTAGACCACTGTTACAGGTTGTACTAAGGGGTTAAAATACAACTTGAATTTTGCATAATCTGTGTAAAAAAGATATGCTTGACATTTTGGAATGTCACCTTTCTTTATAGAATTATAGGCAAGATTTCTCCAATAAAACATAAGCCAGTTATAAAACTATAACTTCACATCAAAATTTTAAAAAGTTGTTTAAAAAATGTTTGAATATATACATATCACACAGAAGAGCCTGCATGATCCTGTGGATTGTGTTGCTGATCAGACTCTATTTTAAAACCTGGAAGGGGCTGGGCCACCTGATCTGGTTGCACAAGTCCTGATATTGAAGAAACAGAGGAGGAGAGGACCCCTGGGGTAAGCTGAATTTCTGTACCTGGTTCTTCAGACTCTGTTTTTACACTCACACCTTGGGGTTCACCTTCTGCCTCTGTGTTTCCAGGAACATCACTGTTCAGGCTTGAATTGCTCTCTGCTTTTGGAGAAGTCTCCCCCACGGGGTGATACTGTTTGAGTCTGATGTGCCAGGCTAAGCTGCAGACTGCTGACACTGTTTTGAACTGATGAATGACATTTCTAGGGATGAAGTAGATGTCATTGTCACACAACTGAATCCTAGCATAGCGAATGCCTTCCCGTCTCATTTGGTTTAGTTTGGCTTCGTCCACCCATTGAACACACTGGGAGAAGGAGAGATGGGAAAGTTAGTGGTAAACTCTTCAAACAATTCAGCATCCTCCTATTGTCCCGTTAATTCATGTCTAAATCAGAGTGTTTCTGTTTCATGGGTAAAACTTCAAAATCAAATGAGAACTGGACTTTGAAAATACAATTTCTCTGATCTTGAGAGAGGAGAATGAAGATGTTTCTATAGTTATATCTAAAAACAACAATGGGCTGCATTATTTGGGCTGACAGAACTGAGTTCAGATGCCTCCACAGCCTAAGACAACAACAGGCATCAGAAAAAGCAGGAACAGGCATACATGACTTCATCAACAGATTATTTCTATAGCACACCCTGTGACTCACAGCACGAACCCCAGCTTGGGGGAAAGCAAAAGAAAAAGGTCCATTCCAACTGAATTGTTCTATCCTGAAACACAAGGAAATTTACCCAAGAGAGCTGAGAACTGAGGGCCACTGGGGATAGAAAAAGGGCTGACTTTAAAGAGAAGCTGGGATCTGTCAGAAACTACTCCTAAAAGACCAGGAATGAGCTGTTGTGAGGGCAGATTTGATACCTGTGACACTGGAGGTTCATGCAGGTCCAGCTGAAGTCTCTGCACAACATCAGTGAAGTCTTCAGCATGAAAACAAACCACATCTTTGGTTATACGAGGCTGGTCACTCCTAGAAAAAGATGAGAATTCCAGAAAAATTTAAAGCACTTGAGTTAGAGAACATTACAGCTCTACCCAGGAGAAAGTTCCATGGAACCAATGACCTATTTGAGTGTAACACTGTGCATAGTCTCAATGCTTCTCAAGAGTGTTTTATTTTGAAAAAGAGGGATAATTCATAGATTTCCCTTTTCTCTCCCTCCATTTTTGCTGCACTCACAACAGAAGTGGTGTTTTCATGGACAGTACACTGAAATGCCTGAGAATGAGGTTCAAATTGCCACTAAAGCTCTCTGTGTTCTAGGAACCACAATTTGCTTCAATTCTTCCATTCTGTAATTGGACAGAATAGTTCTGCATTAAGGGAAAAATGTAAAATTACAAAATAACACTGAAGTTGAAGCAGTGAGGAGTTTTATTCAACAGCTGTGAACCAGACTGAAGGAAATCCTGGCATCTTTTATTCTAATGATATTGCTAATGATGCTATCCAATTTCTACTGTAATTTCTAGCTATTGCAATGAAGCCCAGCTTCTCTGAGAGGTCAACAGCAATATCCTGGGTACATGACCTGAGAAAGCACTGCAGCTGTGAAATTAATTACACTGAGCTCTCTGACCACTGCTACAAAAGCTAGAATTAATATACCTGCTCAGGAAAAGAATAATCAAGGATGATGGTCCAGGTTTAAGGCTTTTGTATATCATTAAAATATTCTGCAAGCTGCTGTTACAAATTTTTAACTAATAGGAGGTACACAGCTTGAGGTTTCCAGCTGTGGGCAGCTTTTTGTAGGGTTACACTATGGGTGTTATAGAAAAGCAGGCCTGGAAGGCCCAGAATAAGCATTTTCCATGACCACCTCTGGGCCTAAGGAAAAGATTTATTCTGGGCCTTCCAGGCCTGCTTTTCTATAACACCCATAGTGTAACCCTACACTTTTGAATCACAGAATAACAGAATGAACCAGGTTGGAAAAGACCTTTAAGATCATCT
Organism: Eopsaltria australis; assembly: GCA_034509425.1. Classification (NCBI taxonomy): domain Eukaryota; kingdom Metazoa; phylum Chordata; class Aves; order Passeriformes; family Petroicidae; genus Eopsaltria; species Eopsaltria australis. The sequence continues at coordinate 264,018 of JAVTVJ010000660.1, forward strand.
AAGTCCAACCTATGACTTAACCCCTCCTCATCATCTAAAGCATGGCACTGAGTGCCACATCCAGTGACTCCACCACCTCCCCGATTCCAGAATTTAAACCATTTCTGATTAGGTTTGTTTTCAAAAAATTAAATAATAGAATAGCTGCATTCCAGCAGCACTCACCATTCCCCAAACTGCACAGCCTTGAGCACCCCGACAGCAGCTGTGCTCTGCCAGTCAAAGCCCTGCCCCACGTGGTCAGCGTGAGCTCTTGTCCTGTCCTCGAACAGGACCTCGCGGGGCTCGCTGGTCCGAGGTAGGTACTGCAGGTTCTTGATCTCGTTCATGGACCTGCAAGGGCATAAAAACACACTCTAAAAATGGCCCTGCTGCTCAAAAATTAATGTCTGTATTGAAATCATCTTAAAATGCTGTGTGCTGCAGGCTTCAAAGGAACAAAGCACTTCCTTCTGATTTTTTCTAGGTGTTTGTTTGGTGAAAGATTGAAACAAAACAAGCCAAATACAATTCAGGTTATGAGTTTAAACTTTACAAAACAAATCAAATCACATAATTTTTGTGTTCCCTTGAGCTGAAAGACTTCCTCCAAGAATGCATTGCTTTGTAAAATAGAGCTGTCTTACAGAACCTGAGCTTCAGTTATTTAGGAGTACACCCAAAAATTCTTCTTGAAATGACAATTAGAATATGCTTCCAAATCTCCTAAAATTTGTTCTAGAGCACTCTTTCAGAGACAGAAAGCAAAAATATACAATAATTCCTGAGCAAGCAGGCAGTGTTACGAGTGCTTTAGCACTGACATTAGAATGCAGCACGAACAGCAGAAGGATCTCTGCTCTTTTACAGCCCTCACCACCAAATTGGTTCTTGCCACAGAAATAAGACGAATTAAGTCTCCTGAAGGATAATAAAAAGAGGTTTTAATCTTAAAGCCCTGATCTAGGATATGTGAGAAGTAGTGAAATAAAATAACCATTACAGGTAACATTTGCTTTATCAGCTGAGCCAATTTCAAACAGAAGCGAAAGTGAAACTTAAATCTGAATTAGTCCTCTGAAGAGCCAGTTACACATCAAGTGCTTTGCTTTTGTTCTCTAATCTGACACAGATTCAACTGCAAAAGGAAACCCAAACCTTACCGGCGCCGTTTGAAGGGTGATTTTGGCATATCAGCTGTGGGGATCATCTGCTCTCCCGGCCTCACCCACATGATGGGCCCATCATCACTCTGGGACCTGCACTGCAGTCTGAGACTGGAAAGAGTCCCCCAGGGCAAAGTCATCTAAAAGAAAACAGGAACAAAACAACCCACAAAACACACATAACACAAAACACTGGGTGAGATAGAAAAATTAAATGATGCCTTTGGTAAAACTGGTTCAAATCTGCAGTCTAAAGAATTGTATAGAAACTAAGTTTGAGAAGTAAAATATATTCCAAGCTAATTTTATCAAACACAGTTTTCAGGGAAGTAGAGGTGCATGTAGTGCATGTATAGGTAATAAACTTCATTTTTTAATAAGCCACCTAAGTCCATGCCTTTCAGTTGGACACAGGAAAGAACGAACCTCGGTTCATAAGAATGAACCTTACAGTTTCTAATTACTTGGAAACCTAACAATTGCTTAAACATCCACAGTGCTCTGAACATAAAAGTTACTGCTTACTCTAAGAAATGGAGATTCTTCCAACATATCTAGGAATTCTGGGAAGTAGTCCCCCACTTCTTCATCCACTGCTCCCACCAGGCTGATCTGGCGCATGGGTCCTGCTCTGTAGGTGCCACAGCAGTACGTCCGATTGACCTGAGGCCACACAGGAGACACAACACCAGCACAGCTTTAGTTCTCTCACAGGAGAATCAACCTGACTAACCTAACACAGCTGGGATCAATCCTGGACTCATCTACATCTGTTTCAGTAGGTGTGCCTTTGGGAATACACATAGGGACTGTTTAGAACAGAAGAGAAAGAAAGGACTCCTGCCTGTACTCCTGACAGGAAATCCTTCTGGAGCCTGAGTAACAGCAAGTGAATATTTGACTAATTCAGGAACAATTCAACACTTCCAGGCTGACTTGAGAAAACAACTGCACAAGGTTTCATTGTGACTCAGTCTTTCACCAGCAAGCTTCAACTCTGCACTAGTTTGTGCAGTTGACTGTTGCTTCCACATTTCAAACCGGATGCTCCTGGCATATGCACATTCCTCATTTCAGTCCTGTCCCTGAGGTCCTTCCCCTGGGACTGCAGTGAAAAACCTCTGTGTCCTTCACACAGCGGTTCTGGTGATGTTGTTAGAGCATACACAGAAAGCTGGACAAAAACCAGAGGAAATGAGGGGTTTAGCTGGAAAGCCAGTGCTCATGGAGAAGAATTTTAGGATAACCATTTGCAGTAGACCCTGCTGTCAGTGCTGGGGCCAGAAACACTTTAATCTCACAGCTCATGGACATCCTCTAGAACACAGACCGTCCCACTTTCCAGGGTCATCTGGAAACTTTTGTTGCCAATTTCCTGTTCCCAGAGGAGAGGCCCTGGCAAGACTCCAGTGTTCCGGAGCCTCATCCTATGGACTGCAGCTGGAAGGTGCCATATGGCCTCAGAGGAGCTTCTGTGTAGATCCCACAGCTAATTGATGTTACAGAGCACAAGCTCTGCCATAATTAGTCTGTTTTGCACACTCAGTTGTGTCTGAGCCCCAGCCTTCCATCACCCCTCAGTGTTCTAGGGGTGAAAAACTCCAGCTGTTCTCCATGGCTGAGTGATGGGACAGCACAGACAATTAATGGTAAATCTGCAGTTTTACAGTCATGTTCACTAAGTGTGACACCTTTTATAACTCCATTTATAGACATGTGGATGCAGCAGCTTAGTTTTAAGTTTAGTTTCAGTTTTGCTTGTCTAGCCAGCAAACCAGATGTCATTAAACTACTCCATGCAGTTGTTAAAGGTAAATTAGGAGAGACTAATAAAGGAAGAATAGAGTTCCTGCTGCAATTTTATCCTCCAGCAGCAGCCATAGATATTTCACTTCTTAATTACAGGAGTTTAGTTCACCCTGTTTGCTGAATGCAGTTCAGAGCAGGAGCACTGGAACACCACAGCAATATTTTAGTTCTGTGCACCTACAGAAAAACTAAGGACTGACGTGTTCTGGTCCTTATCCAGCAAAGTTTAACTGCCTGGCACTGTTTATATAAGGAGACAGACTACTTCCAGATGAGTTCTGTGCTATTGAAACCACCTGGCGAGAGGCACTAGTGTTTTACAGGTGTTTGTCATGAGTTTAAATGAATTATAATTCCATATGCTGTCTTTCCTTGTAATGTTTTCAAAGGAAATGAAAAATGAGAAGCTTTAACTCTGGGTTTTTTTAATGCAGTGGAACAATTCAAAAACAGACAAGAACTCAGGAGTTATAAAGGAAACAGTAGAAATACTTTAGGGAAACACTGGATTTCAATGCTTTGCTAGTTTTTAATAGAAATTAAAGGAATATACACACTTGAGAATTAAACCCAGGACATGTTTACACTGACAACATGCACCAACCCACAGCAATCCCCAGCAGGCTGTGGTATTCATCTCAAGCACCTCGATCACAGGGGATGCAGGCTACTTAATATGCCAGAAAAAACTTCTTCACAGCTGCTCTCTCATTCTTAATTCCTTCTGAGCAGCAACCACCACTGGTTAGGCAACTGGTCTCAGGAATACGATGTAATGAACACTGAAAGAACGTGCACCTTGCTCTCCCTTTCCAGCTGGGTGGTTTAGTGACCCATGAGTGAGCACCCTCCTTGCTGCCCTGCAAACTGCTCCGGCCTTTCATTCACCAAGTGCTCCACATTCCCTCTCAGCTCTACTCACTCCACAGCCACCTGCGTGCACCCCTCACTGCAGAGAAGAAAGCTGAGATGATGAAATAGCTGAAGTCACTTCGTTAGATCCATTAGGACCTCTCTCGGTGATTTTTATTTTTGTTTAAAGTTCAGTTCTTGTTTAGGAATTTAGCCGAGGTCACTCCAGTTCACACGGCTGCCAGAAGTCAGTAACTCATTACCACAGCACCTCCCTGGCTGGCATTTGCTCCCTGTGCTTCTTTAAAAGCAGCAGTGGATCACGAGCAGTCACTGCCACTGTTTTTGCTGTTGCAAAAGGACAATGGGGGCACTAAGGCCACTCAGGCAGCCTGTGCCCTTTCAAGTGCCACCAAGCCATCACTGCCGTGGGGATCCCCCACTCCACACATCCCACACTGACAGTGAGTTATGGGCACGGTTAAAATTAGCTCCTGAGTGCTCATGGAGACATTTTCTCTCAGCTGCACCGTGTGCCTATCAGTGTTTCCCACACTTGGGTGAGAACAGACGCAGACAGAGGCAGTGTTTCCTGTCAGAGGCACAGAGCTGGTGTTTATTTGCATGTTCCTGAGCCACCCCAGCCTCACCAAGGGTTAAGTGAGCAGCACAGGGTGAGCAGAGGACACACAGATGAGGCGTCAGCTGGAGACAAATGAGGTTAAGTCTCAGAAGTTTCTCTCCAGTTGCAAGAAAAGCATGAATCAGTTGACAGCAACAATATTTCAGCATGCCAAGTCAGCTATAAACCAACCACACAAACACTTGGCTACAAGGAAGAAAGCAAGAGCACAAGGCTGGTTACTACTGAAGGACAAGGCAGTGACATGCCAGCACAGCAAGGGTGACACGTTTGACTAAAATCTGACATACTGCAGGACCACTGGGCATTGTTTAATGGTTTTAGTGACAAATCAAAGGAAGTTTGCAGTACATATGCACAATTTCTCCGTGTCATACTTTGGTAGCTACTGCTAAAAAAGAAATTGCCCTTCCAGAATCAGAGCTCTCACGGGGCAGACAACCAAACTGGGATGTGGTTCATGAAGCAAAGCTGTCAGGGACAGAGTAACCTGTTCTGAACAGCAGGAGTAAGAGAATTTACCCAGCTATCACCTGTTGGCTGCTTCTCTCACCTTCTTCCCAGAAGGAACAGCAGCTTATGCAAAACCTACTTCCCCAATTCTCTTTCCTGGCCTCTTCCCAGAACCCCCACACACCCTCTGTGACAGTCTAACTGTTCTTTGGATCACAGAGAGAATTCATCAGGCAGTTGATCAGTCAGGGAAAAAAACAGAAGTGTTTTTTTAACACTAAACATATTCCCATTCACTGAGTGGAACTAGAAGCAGTTGTACTGAAGGCAAGTGATAATGAAAATAAGAGTTCATTCTAGCTGCACTGCAAAGAGCTTCCAAATTAAAGTGTGCCCTTATGTGAGGAAAGTTTACAAATTACTGCTCAGTGATTTGAGCCTTGAAAGCTCTCAGCCCAAGTGAAGAGCTCCAAACTAAAGCTGAGCTCCAGCACTGAAGTATAAGAACCCATGAGAGCCAATGCAAGCAAAAAATCCAGAGGACACTGAAGCTTCATTATTTTAAGATACTGAAACCAAACATTTATGTAACAAGTACACACTGGAGTGCTTTGCTATAAACTCCCTGCCCTGAGCACAAAGGAATTCACCTTGCAAGGCAGTTAATTATCACTAGCCTTTTACCAAGCCTTTCAGATTAAAGTCCTTATTTTGAATACTACAGTTCAGTTCCTCTGGAAACCCAAACCAGCTGAATGTCGTGCAAAGCAAAGGTCACATTAACTTGCAGTTTACAGACCAAATTTTGATTTCTTGACACGGAATATCCAGAATTCAAGACTCCTTAATGCTCCAAATCCCCTAAGCACAGGTCAGTGCAGCAAACAAACTCATGCACAGAGAAGGAACTCAGAGTGGAGGCGACTTAACTGAGTCTCTTCAATTATAAATAAGCAGTGTTACAGCACACAACAGTGCAACGTGCTTCATCTGCAACAGCACTACCATGGAGTGCTTCTGCACTGTACAACTCTCATACAGAAGGGTGAAAAGTGAAGCTTGGCCAATCTGTTCATCCCTCACCAGAGCTGCCAAGGAACAGCAGCACAACAGGCACGTTCATCACCCCAGGCCCTCGAGCAGGGCACTGCAGCCTCCTCCATTTCAAGACAAGCCAGCTTGGTGAGCTTGGGTGAAGCCACCACCAATTCCAATGTTTCCTTCAGCTTTTCCACCACCTGCATTCCCTGAAGAGCCCTGCTCCAGCTGCCTGTGCCAGCTCCCCTGCTCTGTTTGCTCAGGGAGAATGGCACTAACACACTTCAGCCAGAGAGGATTAACCAGGTCATGCTGGAGCTGGGTTTAGAGAAGTGGTTTAGACCAACTGAACCTTATGTCATGACTCAATCTTAATCAAGTTTAGACAGTACTTAAAATAGAATTAATTGAAGTACCAGCAGACTATAACCCAGCAAAGCCTCTTATTTATTACCATACATTCCTCACGTGTATTTATAGTGCCAGTATTCATGTTCACAGGACATTCACCGAGAAAAAATGCAATTGTTAAATATTCCAGAGGCTCTTTTTAGCCATTTCAGGGGTCATCACATGCACTCGAGCCAGAATGCAATCAGGGCAGTAAAGAACACAGATAAATCACTAATACAGAAGGCTTTAAAGCCTGACCTGTGGACACATTTCACATCTGCAGCAGTCAGGTGTGTGCTGTGCAGAAATGCTGTTGCCCAAAGCGGGGCCTATTTTTGGGGTACTCTGCACTCAGACAGCTCAGCCAGCACAAAGAATCACTTAAACCAAGAAACAGAAGCTGGTTAAAATAAGTGCTGCCGCAGCTAATCATTGTCAGACAAAAAGCCAAGTGTCAGAATTCTTCATTTAATTCTATTCTGAGATTCCACAGCAACCATGTAGTAACTTTCTGTAAAGCAGTAATTGTTTTCCCAATGCAAATCTTGCTTATAAGCATTTGGTAAACCCTGCAGAGATCCAAACAGCCCATGCACAAGCACTAACACTCCAAAATGTGGTGTTAGAGGTGTGTTCCAACTGAACTGCACTCCACTACAGAGTTGCAGATTTATCCTCTCAACAAGTGAACTGGTAAATGTAATTAATGTCTTGAGTAAAGACCTTAAGAGTAATAATCAGTTTGGATCCATTCTCAGACTAAACAGAAAGAAGCTTTATTCCACTAAAAAGAAATTTATCTGAACTGTAATCTTGCTGTATATTCATAGATACTTCTGAGTTTGATCACAAGACTGAAATCCAAGGCATTTTCATAGGGGAATCTTGAAATTAGATCAGTTTTTACTGTTGCATCCATTTAAGTTACATGGAGATACAGCTTCAGAATTTAAACCGGTTTTAGCCTACCATGGAAACCAAGGGAGTAAATAAAATGAAACTCATTTTTGAAGGCAATTTAAAATACTCTCTAACCACCTTCAAGTTAGAAAGTTTAAACAGCATAAGGTACTGAGGGGATTAAGATAGTAAAAAAACTTGTGAATCAGATATACTGAAACAAGGAAAGTAATGTCATTGCAAAAAAAAAAAACCACACACACAAAAAAAACCCCCAAAAAAACCCCAAAAAAACACAAAAAACAAAAAAAAACCCCACAAAAACAAAACAAACAAACAAAAAAAAAAACCAAAAAAAACCCAAAACAACCCAAGACCCCAAAACCAAACTTCAGCTCTACTGACTAGAAAAGCAGTGTTAGCATTTGCAGACTATGCAGCTCTTGATACAGCCTTGGTTGTTTTGAACAATCTCAGTGTTCTCCCAAGTTTAGAAGAAAAAGATGCTCAGTGCAGATGTTTCCTCAGGTCATGGATAGCAGTGTCTGAGGGCTGATTCACCGACTACCAGGGAGCACAGAAAAGCTTTAAGCAGAAGCACAGTAATGTAGTCCCAACATCACCTTGGAAAATAAATTTGTGACTCGCCTATTGTAAATCATGCCTGCTCTGGGTTAATGAGATTAATCAAATCTAGGTATTGTGCAACTTTTATGCTTTTAAACAGTTCTTACCTGAGAGTGAAAGTTTGAAATTGTTGTTGTTTCAATGTCCTTCTTGCCCAAAATTTCCATTTTCACTGGAGTGTTTGGAAAGTTAAAAGCAAAGTAATCCAGGAAGTCTGGTAAATAAGCAGCTGCTCCGTGCACTATGGCTAAAGCATAGTAAGCTGCATTTTTATCATTTTCACTGAATGACAACGCAAGAAACTCCTCTGCAAATCTCTCCATCTCCACTGGAGACAAAAATGAGAGTTCATCCATGTAAGCATGCAGGACCAGGGCACCTCCATTGGACTGGTGCTCCTCGTGAATGAAGTTACTGAATTTAGTGCCAGTCTTCAGGAAGCTGCTGCGCACGGAGTGCTCCTGGTGGGTCACAAACGGGGTTTGTACTCCCTGGGGTATCCGGTATTCCTGCATGCCCAAGTTCAGTCTGCACAGCTGCTCATCCTTCAGGTACCTGAAGGATTCCTTGTTCATTTCCAGGTTGTCACACTGTCCTTGAGGCAGAGTCTCCTTGTCGATGCGAGTGAGCCCAGCGCACACTGTCTGCACCTCTTTGTTGTACATCTTCAGGCGTTTTCCCCTCACGTCTTCCCGGTGTTTCTTTTTCTTTTTTTTCTTTATCTTCTTCATAATAAGACTGTCAGCTCGCTGGCTTTTGCCATTTTCATCTGGAGTTTCTGGCAGCAACAATAAAGAGAAGATTAGAGTTCTGCAGTTGCAGCATATTCACCCCAAAAGAATTCAGGCCTCTCTCTCTCACTTGCTGAAGGGATCTATTCCCAGGGAGACTGACCAATTAGAAAACATTGCATTTTTGGTTGTATAATTAAGTCAAAAGTCAGGGTATCTACAGTTATACAAATAAAGCCTTGCATCAGGGAAAACTTCCAAAACTCTAGCTTAATATTTTAGAAATATTTCCATTTTAAACTGATTTATTAGAATACCTTTAAAAGGAGTCTGTATTTCGGAACATCTATAATTAAGTACATTAACAACTCTGACATTTAAGGCAGTGCCGTACATGGGAAGAGGATAAACAAGTATGTGTAACATTTAAACATTAAGACTTTCATTACAGAACACTTCCCTGATTTTGGACACATGATACAGAAGCAAACAGAGTAGCACTGAAGAACTACAAGCTTTACTTACATTTAGAGGTAAAAATACTTAAAGTAAATCCTAGACTGCCGATCTTTTTAAATTAAAGGACCCAAATCATCACACCAACAGCTTCAGTCTTATAGTTAACGATTCAGTTAATGGAGAGAAAGAAATTAAGAGGCTGTTTTGGTGTTTGGCAGTTTTTTTGAGGTTAATCAACCTCTAAAAGGCTGAGAGATAAAATGTAAAGAAGTAGTTCTGTCAGGCAAAATGGAATAGTTTAAGTTATTCTTTCAAGAATAAAAACTAATTCCAATAACATTTAGCAAGGGACAAAGGTAATTAGAAAACTTGATGCTCCAGCTTTTAAAAACTCAATTGCCAAGACAAGATTTTAATGTGCCTGAATCAAAGAACCATTTCATCCAACAATGCCCATAAATCTCCAGGAGCTGTGTTACCAGGATAGCCATGGGGATGAGAAGAACCTGCTGCTGAAGGCAACACCTGACCCAAGATGCAGTAACTAAAGTTGCACAGCTTCCCCTCAGCACAGGGCTTTGTCCTAATAGAATTTCCTTTCTTTAGCTGCACATTGCTATTCCCTCTTTAGTCTCTTACAGCATTTAAGTTAAAGAAAAAAACCATGTTACACTGTTTTATGAGAAAGGGTGTAGTGATAAATACAGGCAGCTCCAGGTTCTTCGGTGTAACCAGTGTTTAACTGGATCATTACTGGTTTGGTCTCGGAGCTCGTTACTGGAGAGGGCTGACCTTCAAAACAGCCTGGAGTAAGGAACAGAGTTACTCATGGAGCAAAGAAAGAGCTGATTGCTTAATCCTCACTTCATACAATAGTCTTAGGACCTGAAATACAAGTTTTCACCGTGCTGCTGCAGCCCTTGCAAACAGCAAAGGCCCTGATCTTTCTATTCCAGGGAAAGCAGGAAAAGCAGGGCGGTATCACTTGTTTTGGGAAGTCAGCTGAAACGGATCTTGGAATGAGGTTTTCTGCAAGACTCGGATGTGAGGAGTGCACGGTTTGCTCAGGCACTGGGCTCTCGAGTACAGACTTTACTCACTGAGTGAACGTGCAATTCACACACCACGTATTTGTCCTGGTGGGACCAGAGACCCCAAGCTGGAACTAAATAAGAATTTCATGCTGTTGGGAACACTTCCCTAAGCACGTTTGTAAGAACATTTGGCTGTTAAAAGTCTCTTATTTTAAGCATTTCTGATTTTAGGTATAGTTTTAAAACCTCACCCCTTTTAATTCACAGTATCTTCTGTTTGAAGCCATATCCCAATAACAGACAGAGGAATCCTTGCATTTAGGAGCTTCCAGTGAACACTTGTCTGTTTTCAGGATAAAAGCTGCCCTGGCTGCTGCTGCATCCACTGAACACAGCAGAGTCCCACAGTTACAGTGAGTAACTGCTGGATTCAGGGAAGCTAAACAGTGGCATTATAATAATGCCTGGCAATCTTGAAGGAAATATCGTTTTAATTATTCCTTTAAACAAACAGAAAATCTCCAGCACTCCAACACAAAAAAGCTGTGGACAGGTCACTAAACTATGGGCTCAGCAGTGAGGCAGCATGACAGCACTGCCAGTAACTCAACTACCCCAAAATGATCAGACATCCTACAACAGAACCAGAACCATCATTAAACAGCAAAAACAGTCAGGGTGTTCACTGTCACCTGGGGCCACAGATAAGCATGGTACAGTCAATGTAAATGGTAATTTAATTAGGTTATACATCAAAATAAAAACTAATAGGAAAAGAAATACATCCCAAAAGGCACTAACCCTACAGCTGAGGACAGGCAGTGAAGAGCTTCGGATGAGCAAACAGCTTTCCTCTGCAAATCTGGAATTTTGATGCTCATTTTCATGCTGTTTAAGCCTTCCTTAAGAAGCCGCATTTAATTCTGGGTTAGAACTGACACAGTGACACTCCAGTCTACAAAGATACACTGCTGCAAACGCTTGCTTGATAAACACTGATAAAACTGCACAGGTTTACAATCAGAAGCTTTTATAATCATTATTCAAGCACAGTGGTGTGGAAGCATTAACCAGTGGAGAAAAGTCTCTCCTAGCAATAGTTTTATCTGTTCTTAAGACAGTCCTATCTAGAGTTTACTCTACAGACACTTGACTTCTGTAAGCAAGTGCATCTTTGGTTTCTTTGGCACAAAACCTGCCCATGCACTCCTCCACCACAATTCACATTACATTTTTAAATACTGCGGCTTTTGCAGTTAATTTTTATCTATGTTGCTCCCTCGGAGAAGCTTTTTACTATAACAAATCTCTGAGCAGAACCAAAACAATCACTCTGTACTGTTAAAAAAAATTAAACAAAAACACACACAGCACACACCAAACTCCAGAGATATTTCGGCCTTTCTATTAAAGAAAACACAGAATAACTCGGGTTGTAAGGGGCCTCTGGAGATCATCCGGTGCAACCCCCCTGTCAGGGGAGGGTCACCTGGAACAGGTGACACAGGTTTGGGTTTGGAATATCTTCAGACAGGGAGACTCCAGGACCCCCCTGGGCACCTCTTCCCCTGCTCTGCCACCCTTCACTGAAAGAAATCCTTCCTCGCGTCGAGGAGGAACTTCTTGTGTTTTAGTTTATGGCTATTGCGCCTTACCCAGTTGCTGGGCACCCCTGAAAAGAATCTGGCACCATCCTCTGACACCCGCCTTGGAAATATTTATATGGAATCACGAGATCCCTTCTCAGGCCACTTATTAAAACCAACAACATAAAATTTTAAAAAATCAAAAAAAAAAAACCCAACCAACAACCCAGCAGCTCCTCACACGTTAATGCAAGCACAGAGGGAAGAAACCTTCACTCCCACAGCACTTGCAGCTGAACGTGCGATGAGGGCGATTCTGACAGCAGCAGCAGCGCGGCCGCCCCGCGCTCCCTCCCCGGGGCAGCACCGCCGTGCCCGCTACGACACGGCCGGAGCAGGGCCCCGAGCCCGCCGCGCTGCCGCCGCCCGCGCCCCTCCACAGGTGCGCCCGGGGCTCCCAGCGCGGCGCTGCCGCCGCCGCCGCCCGCCCGAGCCCGCCGGGGCCACCGCCGGCCCCGCGACCCCCGCGCTCCCCCCGCCGCTCACCTCGCTGGCTGGGCCGCCCCGCCGCGCCGTCCGCGGGGCTGCCGCGCCTCGCCTTGTGGCCGGCGGGCTCGGCGTGGTGTCGGTGGTGGTGCCGGCGCTCCCCGGGCGGCGGGAGGCTGAGCGGGGAGAACGTGAACAGCCCCGCGGCGGCGGCGGCGGGGAGGGCGGGCGGGGGCAGCGGCTCCGCCGGGCCGGGCCCCGCCAGCAGCGGCTGGCTCGGCCGGGCCCGCTTGGCGGCCGGCGGCTCGCCGGGTGCCGCTCGCCGGCGGCGGGGCCCGCGGGGCCGGGCGGGCCGGTCCGCTGAGGGCGGCGGCGGCTCCTCCGGGGCCCGCGGCACCGCGGCGACCTGCGCGGCCATTTCAGGGGCTCCCTCACACACATTTAAATGGCCCGAGCGCCGGGCGCCGCCGCGCACGCGCCGCCGCGGGGCACCCTGGGACGTGTAGTTCGGGGGGCGCGTGCGCGCGGCGCGGGTCACGCGGGCAGGGCGGGAAAGCGCTGAGGGGAGCGCGGACCCGGAGAGCGGGGAGAGGTAAAAGACTTTATTTTAACGGCGTTTGTCGCTTGTTCTAAAGTGCTTCGTCCCTTAAACACCGAGCGCGGGGTGCTGCGGGGCTTTCCCCGTGAGGGGGGGTGATGTGGAGCTGTTGGAGCGAGCCTAAGGAGGCCGTGCCTGGTCATGCAGGGCGATGGAATAAAATCATTGAATCGTGGGATGTTAAAGGTTGGGAGGGAACTTAAAAATCTCATTTCACCCCCTGCCATGGGCCGGGGCACCTTCCACTACAGCAGGTTGCTCCAAACCCCATCCAGCCTGGGAGAAATAGGAATATAATTTGGGTAAAGGCTTTCACTGTTTTCTGCTGTTAAGAAAACCCATGAGTACAGTAATAAAAAAGGCAATATTGGCTATTCCTCCAACTTTAACCAGCTGAGTTTTCCATTCCAGCAGTGGTCAGCAGATTCCTCTTGACCAAATTCCCCAGATCCCATCTTGTTGGGGTTTTTTTCTGTCTTTACGGGAAAACAATAATATAAAGCAATTTTGAGCATCTTTATCCCTCCCCACTGATAGAAACAGCAGTGGAATCTGGTGAGAAATCTCATCTTCTCTGTTCCCACCTGAAACCCTGTGCTGGAGAATCACAAATCCTTAAAAACAGCATTGTTTTTAAAATACAATAATATCTTTCTTGCTGTTGTGGTGATTTGGGATTTTTTTTTCCCAGACAGAAGAACAGCTGGGTCAGCCAATTGTGCAGTCCAGTTACACCGATTCAGTTTTTATGGGATCAATCACCATCTTAAATCTTACTGCCCAGAAATCCAGACAAATGCTCTGATTTGCTCAGGTGGAGGAGGGGGAAGAAAAGCTTATATTATTTCTAAAATCTGGGATGCTAATTCCCTCTCAGTCCAAGTAATGTAAACATTCCAGTGTCTTTGATTACGGTAGACCTGCAAATGGGAGAGAGGGTCTTGATCCACCTCACTCTGCTCCGTTGGCTTTCCAGATCATTCCATAATCTTCACTGGGTCCCATCATCAGTTTATGCTCTAATCCATCCTTTTGAAGTGATTGCTTTCCAAAACACAACAAAAATATGTCCCTCCTTAGGATAAAACTTGTACTCCAGGGTTTACCTTCCATCCCGTTGTGAATTTACTTAAAGCTGCTGGTACTTTTTACGTTCTTTACTTTAAAACTCCGGTTTTAAATTCAGTGAATGTGCAAGTAGTGCCTGAGCTGCCAATGCCGTGAAACAGCTTTGGATGTGTTTATTTTGATGGAAGCTTCACTGGGATGGGCATTCCAAGTATTTCAGGAGAACTTCACAAATCTGCAAGTCTATAAAATGCAACTAAATATTCCATGCTGGGGGTGGATTTCTTGGTCCTTTAGGTTTTGAAAATCGATTCGCAAAGCCTAGGAAGAAATGATATATTTTTTTTTTAATGCAACAAAATCTGCATGTTATAGATGCTGATTATGTAATCCCTTAAAATAGCACAGGATTTGAAAATACTTGTAATTTCAGATCTTTCCCAAGCTTTAAGATATGACAGAAAAGCAGCATCCTGTGGTTGTGAATAAAGTTGTAAATGTGTAAAAACTAGAAGTTGTAAACGTGTGAAAACCAAATGTGTAGAACCCAATGAGCATTATTTGCAGTGTTTGTAGTTTGTAAGGGTTCTGCCTTGGCATTTAGACTTCCAAGAACCAAGTTCTTCATACTGAAACACGAAGAGGAAAACATACCAAAGTTAAGGAAAGACCTGGGAGAGTTTGTCGAGGCAGGTTCTGATGATTTTGTCAGTGAAGAGGGGCTGCAGATGCCTAGAAATAAAAAGTGAGACTGGAGCAGTTGGTCACTGGTGATTCCAGAGCTGGTCTTGTGCAAGCATGGAGTTCCTTAGGTTGGAAAAGGCCTCTGAGATCACCAAGTCCAACCATCAAACCAGCACCAAGCCCCATCCAGCCTGGCCTTGGGCACTTCCAGGGATCCAGGGGCAGCCACAGCTGCTCTGGGCTCCCTGTGCCAGGGCCTCCCCACCCTCACAGGGGAGAGTTCCTCCCTTAATTTGTGCAATCCCGTATTTACAGGGAGTGCATTTACTACTCCAGCAAGATCTGCTGAGAAAACATTTGCTCAGAAGTGCTCTAAACACCTTTTAGCAGTCCTATTTTTAAGATGAGCATTTTAATTTTAGATTTTAGTGAGCGATTCCTTATTTATGCTCCAAATAACCTGATCCGAATCCAGGCTGGGGCTCACATTCTCCCACCACCCAAATCTCCCATTTGTAGGGCCCTGCAACACGGGTTTGAATGACCTGAAGGATTTGGTAATTTGTCCCCAAGGCCCCCAAAGGGCAGCACAGAATCCTTATGACATTCCTACAACCACTACAGCTCTCCAGGTGAGATGTGCTCACTCACATCTCTGGCACAGCTCTGTGTGTCCTGCTCCAAAGTGTGGGAATTTTTCACATTGGAAAAATTCAGGTTCTTGATATTTCCGTCCCACACATTTAAATCCGTGCTTAAATCCATTGGGAAGATATTAACCTGAAAGACTTACTTTTTCTCACATTTTTCAGTATTTTCAAGCTCTGTAAAAAATAAAATAGAAAAAGGCTAGTTGGAAAAAAAATGTAGGAAGCAGTGGATAAGCTACTGTGGTAAAGGGAATTCACTGGTAAATGCACATGTATAAAAACACTGATAAATGTACAGGTATAAATAGATCAGCTGCTGTGGTAAAGGGAATTCACTGGTAAATGTGCAAGTATCACATCTCATAAAAGCAAACTTTGTGCCACCCTCTTTGGCTTTTTCTCATCATCCCAAATGCCTCCAGTTTGTATTTTCCTTGCTGTTTTCCTCAAATGCTTTTCTGTTCCACCATAACAACCCAAAGTACAAGCTCATGAGGATAATTAACAAGATAACAAGAGGAGGCTGGTGATGGTTCTGTCCTTTTGTTTCTTTTACCTTGCTCCTCCTGAAGCATTTCGTGAGTTCTTTGGATGATGCTTCTGAGCCCTTTTTCTCCAAACCTGCAGGACTTGAGGAATTTCTTGCAGCGGGCTGCAGACCTGGGAACATGCATCATACATACATTTTCAGTGGTCATTCAGAAATCCTCCTGTTTTTTTTCTGAGTGCTTTGTCGTTGCTTTTCATTTCCTCTAACGCAGCACTTCCAGAAACTTTCTGCAGGTTCCCTACCTGTGTTTATTTTCGTTGTATTTGCGGAACTCCCCTGCAGGGAAGTGCTGAAGCACTACCTGGTAATGCTTTGAACAAGTGGGCCACGCTCTCAGAAATGTACAGGTTTAGGTGTGAGTGTAAAACCTCAGTTACATCCTGAGAAAAGAGCTCAGCACTTACTTGCTGCCTCAGCGAGAACAAACGACTCCGGGGTTCTTTCAGGAAGCGGAGGAGGGGAATTAGAGCGATCCTGGGTTGTCTCTGAGAAAGCAAAGATGAAAGAGTTGGTTACCTATCTTCAAAATAATATATATATGTATATTAGAAGCAAGCAGCTTATGTCACGTGTCTCAAAGGAAGCACACAACATGCAGACAAAGAGGAGGCTGCAAAGAACATCCTCATGTACAGGATGAGGCAGGAGCTGATTAGGAAATATGAAACTACCAGTTCATTTGGTTGCAGAACTGTTCTGGTTAGAACTATTTAGTTGCAGAAGTATTTAGCAACAATTTCCGTTGCACTGAGCACAGATCCTAATGACATTTACTAAATAAAGCAGTTTCAGAAAAAGAGCAGGTCTTAATTCCAAAGATTATCCCAGTGTTCAACTTATACCTGTTCGTGGGCTCCAAAGCTTCACACTCTGGAAACAGAAAACAAGGCAGGTATTTAAAATTCCCACATCCAAATGTTGTTTTCTTGCACACAAGGAAGCCAGAGACGATGAGGAAAGGATGTGATGTGCAAACAGCCTCCCACACACACCTCCACACTCATGTAAAGGAAGACAGACTTGTGCCTGATTCTTCCACTTTACAGAGCTGTCACTTAGCTATGGGATGATCAAGAGATGCCTAAATTTTGTTCAGCTCCTGCGGTGTGAAGCTCAGCAGAACACTAATGCCTTGTCTTCATTATCCTTCTCTAAATGAGGAGCAGTATGTTTATTACCCCATAATGGTCATAAAATCCCCAAAAATACTATTTGCAGTAAAGAAATATTGATAAGAAGGGGCCGGACTGAGGCCACATCTTTCCACTCCTGAGCCCTGAAATCCCTGGAAGTGTTCAAAGCCAGGTTGGACAGGGCTTGGTGCAACTTGGTGTGGTGAAAGGTGTCCCTGTCCATGGCAGGGGGGTGGAATGAAATTAGCTTAAGAGTCCCTTCCAACCCAAAGCATTCCATGATTCTGTGATTCCATGAAATAGTTTATGGCAAGTACAAAGTGCCAAAACTAGAGTGTTTCTCACAGAAGGAAGTGTGGTAAGGAGATTGGCATAGGAATAGTGGAATAGCTGGAAAATAGGAAAAAAGCCACTTACCTTACATGGTCTCAGTCTCACAGGCTCATGAAACCCCTCTGAGTGAGACTCACCACTCCACTCCCAGGAGGTTCCGATATTTGGATTTCTGTCTGGAAGCTGGAAATCCGAAGTGGCCTGAGGAAATTGTCCTGGAAGCAGTTGAACAGCAGAGAGATCATTTCTGATCCCAGGCAGCCGGAGCACAGGCGCTGCCGGGTGGCTCATCCTGATGTTGGATGAGCCCTCAGTGCTGCTTGGAACCACATTTGGTGTTGTTCATCACTTACCCAACTCACTGGCCACAACGAAGGACTCAGGGGTGCGCTGGGGCAGGGGTGGAGCATCATCATCATCATCATCTGGCTGTGGCAGGGGGGCTGGTTGGAGAGACACGGACACGTTACTGGCATGGCAGGACATGGAGGGGACCACAGACCTGTGCAGGGGAGGGGGCTGCTCCTGCCAGGGATTAAGGTTAAACACCGCTGAACTGTGGTTAAAAATCCAAATAGCTCTCAGCACCAAGTGCACAAGGAAATGAGCATAACACAGAGCCAGGTACACAGCTGGTGGTTCTGCTGCTGCTTGGCTTGGGCTGCAGCTCCCAGAGCTTCCCAAGGGCACCGGGATAACAAACATGTCTTAGACACTGAATGCTGAGAGATCTGGGCAGGACAAAGTGGGGCAAGTGCCAAAGCTGTGCTCAACAGGAAATGTCCAGCTGGACCAGGACTAACCAGACCAAGGAATAATTGCACCTTCCTCATATGACAGGTGATGGATTTAAGGCTACAGATCTGGGAAAAACACTTGTGTTGAATCATGGAATCATAGAATGGGTTGGGTTGGAAGGGATCTTAAAACCATTTAGATCCAACACGCCCACCATGGCAGGGGTGTCACCCAGTAGAGCAGGCTGCTCAGAGCCCCTGAAATTCTGGATCTCTCAATCCCAGTGAGATTTCAGTGTCCCCCACACAACACTGCAGCAAGGAGTGGGGTTTGACCTGAAAATTAGATCCTCAGAGAAAACCATTTCTGGGAGCTTTCTGGATGCTTTTTGGAGCACCTTGGTGGAAGAATTGGTCAGCACCATCCCTGCCTCCCTGTGAGAGCTGTTCTGAGGTTGACACAGTGGTTCAGAGCAGCTGTGTAATGCAAACACCAAAATTATGCTGTTCTAAAAATGTCTGTGGGAAAAAATTAAGGCAGGATGAAAAGAGTGTGAGGATGAAACCAGTTGCTCCCTCAGCTCCCATGAGAGCCCAGTCCTGAGGAGCACCTGATGGTGTCCTGAGGAGCCTGGACACCAGATGACCACACTGACCACTCCCTCCAGCACACCCCAGTCCAGAGTGACCTGGTCCCACGTGTCCCCTTGCCCCAGCAGCACTCACCCGAGGGGAAGATCCTCTCCTGGTTCAGGGGAGCGTGGTGGGACGATGGCGAGCTGGCTGTGGTGGGCTGCAGTGGGGCAGTGGCAGAGCATGAAGGGAGGAGCTCATCCTGCCCCTCCAGAAAGGGAAACACGGGGGACACGGGGTGGTCTGGAGAGAGTGATGAGAAGTAGGGGTCTTCTGCTGAGCACAGGTAAGGGTGAGGGCATTGCCTCTGGTTCCTGTGGCGTGGGGAGGCATCTGCTGCTCGTCTGGAGGGGTTCAGCTCCACAGGGGAAATTCCATCCTGGAAGCTTGTGTGACTGGCTTTTGGCCGCTCTGGGCTCCAAACAGGCTTGGCATCCCCTGCATCCCATTCCTGGTCCTCTCCCCGCTGCCCCAGCACGAGAGGGGTCGATACTGTCCATGCCAGAGGTGCTTTGGCACCGGGCCCCCTCTCGCCTGTCCCCTTTGGGTCCAGCTCCAGTCCCCAGCTGCGGCGCTTCTGAGGGGCATCCCCAGCACCCCAGGGCTCGCTGGCAGCTGCCTTCCTGCAGCTGATGAAGTTCAGAGCACCAAAGGAGATGGCCTGTCTGATGGGGGGCACTCCCCGGGCAGAGCTGGGCTGTGATCCCGGGGCACACACCGAGGGCAGGCACGCTTTGCTCTGTGCCACCGGAGGGAGGTGTTGGTGCCCATCCTGCTGTAGAGCGAGGGGTTGGTGTGGAGCCTGCTCCTCTCGCTCTGAGCTGCAGGAAAACACAATAGAGTGGTGTGGAGTCAAAGCCATCGAGGGCTCAGAAGATGTTAGCCCACTGATAGAGCCTACAGCACTGCAATTCCCTCAGGAATGCTGAGCCCAGCCCAGCCTCAAGCAAGGAGCACAGGGAAGGACTGTGCTCCATGTCAACAGCATTAAATGGTTGTGGACCTGGAGTGCTGGGTTAATGGGTGTGCTGGGAAGCTGGATCCTTAGGATTGCTATTCCTGCAGCAAGGGACATTGCAGTGGAATGTGCAGATGGAAAAGGGGACCAGTGCTGGGTTAATGGTTGTGCTTGGTCGTTTTAGAAGACTTTTCCAACCTTTATGATTCTATGAATTGTGCTAGGAACAAACATGAAAGTCCAAGTGGGACTCAAGGGAGGCAGCAGATCCCGAGAACTAAAGTGTTCCAATGCACACATTAGAAAGTTCACCTCTCAGAAATTGTGTGGGTGACTGCAAACACCAGCCAGGGATGCTTGTGCTGAGGCCTTACCAGGTGAGTGAACTCAGGCCATAAATGTCTTCCACTGGAGTCAGGACCGGCTTGGCTGCAGGATGCCCTGCTCCTTCCTAGGGAAAGGAAAGGTTGGCAAGCAAGAGTGAGGAGGCAGAATGCAAAGAACACCAATGTGCTGCTTCAGGAGCTGGAATTTTTTGCCAAATACTATTAATTACTAAAGCACTTGGGAAATGACCGGCACCAAGTTGAAAACACCAAGGTGGAGCTGAAAACTGCAGACAGAACTTCCTGAAGAGCAACTCCTGCCAGCACCTTTCTGCAATGGAGTACAGTGGGCCCTACAACCATCCAGCTGTGCCAAACAGCTGGCAGGCAGCTTGTGCTGCCTCCAGGAGCCCACACTGGGCAAACTGGGTGCTGTTTGCATTTGTGACATCAGCTCATGGCCATCCCCGTGCTGTGCAGTGTCCTCAGAGGACAGGGAGGTTTAGGGGGGCGAGAGGTTTGGGCAAGAGCTACAAAACCACATCCTGACTTGAAACGTCCTCTGCATTTTGTATCAACCCAGCCCTGTGTGACCTTTGCTCACAGACTGTCCTTAACCAGCCCAAAAAGGCTTTTTCCAGTTCTTTTCTCACTCAGCTCTGACTTGGAATATCCTGCAAATCCTAGGGCAAAACTGAGGCACGAGTCCCATCGCAGGATCCTCTTCCCAGTTCTTTAGATAAAAGTTTCTGACAAAATGAGCTCACTGTGACCTTCCGGGCTTTGCTGTGATGCATTTACTTTCCTGGATTTGATCCAGTGACGCTCACGTCAGCAGTCACAGAACAGAAAGAGCAAAGAAAACCTCAGTCAGAGATATCTTGGCTATTCCTGTTAATATGCAATTCCACACCAAGACCACTTTTTTTTTTCCTCAGAGATGTAAAAGATTTGTGAGACTTGGCCGTTTTTTTCACAAGATATTTCCCCCTATGCCCTCCTACAGACAGGCTGTAGTGCTGATTCCCTCGCTAGCACACAGTAACACTTTCAGCCTCACTGCCTTGTGATCCCAGGCTTCCCAACCTGGACCTTCCCAATCTGCTCTGAAAATCCCTCAGCTGCTTGCAAGCACTCCACAAAGACAAGTTTCACTGGCACATCCCCATGGAAATCAGTCACTCCTGTAGGAAGTTCGCGCTTTTCTATTCTCTCATGACGTTAAGCAATCATAAAAATATATAGAAAATAGAAAATGGTTTTGAGACTGAAGAAAATCTAGGTCTTGTTTGTGATAAGCATTGCACATTCAAGGGAAGAGCTGGATTCTCATGGGTTAAAGTCAAAAGAGACTCAGTTTGGGTATCAAGGGGCGCAGAAAACATGGGAATTCATCCCATATCTGCACCAGGAATTGAGGTTAGAGCTGGAGTGCCCAGGCTGCAAGAGGTGGGATGTTTGTCCTGGGACTTTTACCTGTGGAGCAGCAGAATCTTTCTGGGCATCGAGTGCTTGAATCTGCCTTTTGAAGAGCTCAATCACCGCATCATAAACCAGCTCATACTGCTCCTGCATTCCAGACAGACAAAAAATGTGACAGCCAGCACAGTGGGACCTGGAAATGGCCACCTCTTCCCAAGCAAGCCTCGGCCCCGAGAGAAGCTGCCTTTCCTGTCCATTGGCAGAGTGTGAGTTCTGAGAAGAGGCAGAAGCCACAACTCTCACAGGGTTCACACTGGAGCATTTGGGGGGTTTTTGGGTGTGCAAACAATGCTGTTCTGCATTGAGCTTCCTCTTCAGCCTGTCGCAGCTGAGGAAAGTTCCCACTTTATTGCCTGGACAGTCCCTGATTTCACAGTGTAAGCGTTTGATAAATCACACTGCGAGCACTGTCCCAGCTGTCCGCAAGGAAACCCTCAGCTACCAAATTAATTTCTGCAAAATCATTGTTCTGTTCAGAAAAGGGACTTTGCACAACATCTCCACAGCCCAGCTCCCACCAGCACCACTGCTCTGGGTTTCTCCTGGGGAAAAGGTGAGGTCCCAGCATGGACCAGCTGGTGACGTTCCCCAGGCATACCTTGGTCTGCACTATGCAAGGTCTTTGTGTGCGCATTTCCTGGATCAGACTGAAAACACTGAAGTTCACTGGAACAATCTGGTGAGAAAGAGGAAAGACAAAATTTTTTTTTAAATTAAAAGCAGAGAGATTTAGGTTAGAAATTGGGAAGGAATTCTTCCCTGTGAGGATGGGGAGGCCCTGGCGCAGGGTACCCAGAGAAGCTGTGGCTGCCCCTGGATCCCTGGAAGTGCCCAAGGCCAGGCTGGATGGGGCTTGGAGAAACCTCAGATAGTGGAAGGTGTCCCTGCTCATGGGAGGGGGCTGGGGAGAGAGAATCTTTAAGATGCTTCCAACCCAAGTCTTTCCATGATTTCTATGGTTTCTCTGATAAAAATTACAGATGGGTGTAATTCCACGAAGCTTCCAAGTCATGATGCCTTGGAAGTCTGAAACCCAGGCCTGCTACTGCAAGAATTTTTAACAAAGGGCCTGCTTAAAGTGCTATTTTATTTATTACAAAGCATCCTCCTCCCTCCTGTCTCACACGCCACAGAAAATACCCTTTTTATAACAGCTGTGGGCAGCATGAAAGACATGACAGTGATTTCCCAGCTGGATGTGTTCAGGGAGCTGTAGAACAGAAGACAGCAGGCTCTCCTCTGAGCCTCAGCACCTGCCCTGAGGCCAGGGATTACAGCCTGTACACCATCACTGGAGAGTCAGAGTAAAGCAAGGGGGTAGGTTGGAAACACTGAGTATCTGATGTGTGAGTCTGGAGAGACAAATATAGACAGTAAAGCTGTATTGAAGAGTGAAGGTCAGCACAGGGCCATGTGCTGGGAGCTGAAGGCCTGGCCAGAGGGAGCAGTGGAGGGGGGGTTCTGCCCCATGGGTGTGATGCTGTCAGTGTGTAAAGAGAGAGGAGTGGCACAAACTGAGAGTGGGGAATCAGCACTTTGGCCACCACCGTTCTCCAGTCAGGCCGTGGGGAGCTCTCATCCACCTGGAATCCATCTGAGTGCAGTCAGAGGGGGTGAAACAGAGAGGGAAGGCTGGAGAGGGACAGAGGGCTGCAGGTGCCATGGAGGCAGGGAGGGGCTGGCACTCACCCCGTCCTTGAGCAGCTTCTGGGTGTAGTCGATGGCACAGATGACGCCGGTCCTGCCGCAGCCAGCACTGCAATGACAGCCACAGGACAGAGGATGGGCACGCTGTGCTTTCTGACAGGGGTATTTGAAGACCCACTGCCACCTGTGACCCTCCCTTCCCACACAGCAGAAGGTGCAGACCCGCAGGATGCTGCAGCTTCAGCCCACGCAGAGCTCTGCTGCACAGGGTTGGGAGGCACAGCTCATCCCCTGAGAACAGCTCTTGGTTCTCCTGTGGTGACCAGTGACACATGGACATGCCCAGTGGTGGTGGTCTCTGAC
Source organism: Eopsaltria australis (assembly GCA_034509425.1). Lineage (NCBI taxonomy): Eukaryota > Metazoa > Chordata > Aves > Passeriformes > Petroicidae > Eopsaltria > Eopsaltria australis. Next base: position 287,336 of record JAVTVJ010000660.1, read on the forward strand.
CCAGACCTTCTCACTCTACAGCTCCCTGACAGGAAGGTGTAGTCAGCAGGGTGTTGGTCTCTTGTTCCAACTTATAAGAGATAGAACAAGAGGAAATGGCCTCAGGTTGCCCCAGGGTAGGTTTAGAACGGATATAAGGGAAAATTTCTACACCAAAAGCATTGTCAAGCACCGGCACAGGCTGCCCAGGCCAGGGGTGGAGTCACCATTGAAAAGATGTGTAGATGTGACACTTGAGGACATGGTTTAGTGGTGGCCTTGGCAGTGCTGGACAAATGGTTGGACATGACCATCTTAAAGGACTTTTCCAGCCTAAACAACTCCATGATTCTGTGTTTCTATTGCTGGCCTGCTGCTGCCTCCTGCCTTGCCCCCTGGCTGTCCTCAGAGGAGCCCTTTGCCTTAGGGCTCCCTGCAAGAGGAGCTTGGCTGTGGCCTTGGCCAGCTTCCCTGCCCTGTGACCCCCTGGGACATGGGAGCACAGGGCTCTGGGGACCAGCAGCCCTTCCCTGCTGGCAGCCAGGTCACCCACCTGCAGTGGATGCAGACGGGGACCCTGTCATCAGGCTGGTAGCAGCGAATGTCCCTGATGAGCTCCAGGATGGGCTCGATGGAGGAGGGGACGTGGTGGTCCGGCCAGTTTCTGTAGTGGAAGTGGTGGATGGTGCGGGTTGCCTGCAGGAGAAGAGCAGTGGCAGGGTCTGGGATGCTGGCAAGGGGAGCTGGATTTCTGCTCCATCCCCAGCTCCATCTGCAGCAGGCAAAGGGCACAGGAGGAGTTTGCAGCTGGTTTTGCTGCAGGAGCCGTTTTAAGACATTCTTGGCCTCACTTACCCAGAGCCTGATTTGCCATGACTGACAAACAGCTTCAGAAACTGAGGTCTGAGTTAATTAATTTTTTACTTTCTTTGTTCCCTCAACTGCTGTCAAATCTAATCCAGCAGCCTGAGCAGTGTAAAATTTTCTGCACAAAATGTACCGTATTTCAATATATTATTTATATAACAAAGCCAGCCCAGGTGCATTTTCTGCCTTGACCTTTCGTCCTTACCTCGTTCAGGGTCACCTTTAAAGTTCTGATCACATACTCATTCCTCTTCTCCTCAGCCTCCTGTAGAGGAAGGAGTCAGTCAGATTTTCCGAGGGTGCCCCGGGGTGGCACAGGGTGCTGGGGTGGCTGCACTCACACAGGTGATGGAGAAGGGGCCACAGTGCAGGGGGGAGCCGTCCACCTCTGCCCAGTACCGCTCACACTTCTTCTGTTGGGACAAGCAGGGTGTGTTTGGTTATTCCCTGCTGGCCCAGCTGTGCTGTCCTCTCTTTCACTTTTCAGGACAAAATTCACGCTGGGAAGAGGCTCAGCTCTTGCTGCTGTCCAGCTCCAGCCTCCCCTTCCTTGGAGCTGCCACTGCTGGTTTTCCCTTTCCAGAGAGATTCTCTGTGCTACTGGAAATGGCTGAAGAATTTAATGGAATCCCAGACTGGTTTGGTTGGAAGGGACCTTAAAGATCATCTCATTTCACCCCCTGCCATGGGCAGGGACATCTCCCATGTGAGCATTTGCAGCTGGAGACCCAAAACCAGCTCATATCAAACAGAAACTCACTGTCGCTAATGGGTTTTAATAAAAACCTGCATCTCTCACCCTGCCCTGGCACTCAGAGGCCATCTGTGACACTCACCTTCCCCATTTCAAACTCCATACAAGCCATGACCACGACCTGTGGGAAGAAGGTTCATTAGAAAAGTCTGAACACGAGTTTCTTATACAGGCAGCGAAATTAAACTCATCTCTTGTGGGCACTTATCAGTGACAAGGAAACTCTGTGGGCTGCCTTCCCCCAAGCCCCAACTGCCAAACAAGTCACACTGGGACAACACCCACAGCCTGGCACAAGGACCTCCCCAGCCAGAGCCCAAAGCCAGGGACTGCCACCAACATCTGGAGTAAAACCCTGATACCCTTACTCGCCCACGAAAGACTTATTTTCTTAAAAATAAAACAACAACAAAAAACATATAAACTTTACATTTAAATATAAATCTGCACCTTACCAGGACTTCATACTCCCAAATCATCCTCCAAAAGTCAATGACAGTAGTGGGGAGAGGACCCTGAGTTGCAATGTACGCTCTTGGCCCGTAGACACCCTGGAACATTCAAACCAGACATGGACACGTCTGTGCATCGTTCACCAGCAGAAATAGTCATTCCTCTCTCTGAATTTACTTCAATCAGCGAGCCCATCAAAGATTTAGGAGGACTCTCATATAGGTGAATTTTGGGCAAACCAAAGGCAGGGCCAAGCTGGGGAGCTGGGGTTGAGATGAGATCTGCTCCCAGAGACCAGCACCAGTTCTTACAGTGCCTCTGGGAGCTTGGAGGTGATGTGGCCACAGAATGAACCATGATCCTGTTGGGAAGGTCTGTTCTGCAGAAAAGCCCTGGATCTCTGTCATGGAAAATGAAGGGAACTATCTATCTATCTATCTATCTATCTATCTATCTATCTATCTATCTATCTATCTATCCATCCATCCATCCATCCATCCATCTGTCAATCAGAGCAGGGTTGTTGGCCCAGGGCAGTCCCAAAACCCGTGGAGCTGCTGATGGAGCACTGTCCCACACTGCCCTGCCCTGTTGCTCGCCCCAGCAGCGGGTCCCAGCCGTGCAGCACTGCAAGGCTTCCTGCCTCTGCACTGGTTTCAGCCCAGGTGACTCTGGCCACAGGCAACTTTGCACCACTGTCACCCACCAAAGGCAGCAACGGCGACGAGGAAGTTGGGGCTGCGAACCACAAACTGTTCCACCCCTGGCCCCGGCATGAGAGTGTCCCTTGCCCTGTAGCTCATTGCCTCTGTGCTGCACAGGGGGTTTCTGGAGGGCTCACTCATCTTCTTGCATCATTTATCCTTGAGCACAGCCCAGAAACTGCTGCAGAGCCCTTTGGTTCTCCAGAGCCCCCAACCTGCTCTTCCTGGCACAACCCACTGAGGTGGCCCCACCAACATCTTTGCAGGACAAAACACCACGAAAGAGGCAGTACCTTGATGAAGTTGGCGTTGATGTAATGAGAATCTGTGTCTGATGTAATCAGGGACAGCTCCACTCTGCTGTGGTCAACTGCAAAAGCAGGGGAAGCAGCGGTCAGTGGCTGTCCTTCATGGTCACTGAGTGCTTGGAGGGCAGCACAAGGTGCTTTGGGGGAAGCCCTCACGTCAGAGAGCCCAGCCAGGGCAGGTGGGTGGCTGTGCAAGCAGCTGATGTCCCTCCCACACCTCCCAGTCCTGCCCAAAGTGCCACTGCCTACACACAGGGGATGGACAAGATCATTTTGGAGGGTAAGGGAGGCTTTAGGGGAGAGCTGCATGTGCTGCCACTACCCCAGTGCAACCCTGATCCCCTCTGACCACCACCTAAACACACTCCAGGCTCAAACCAGGTCTGTGGGGTTGGATACAAAGGTTTGAAAACTGGACTCGATCTTGGGGGCCTTTTCCAACCCTAATGACTCTGTGATTTACTTTCTTTTCCAAGTGGGAATGGATGAAAGACACAGTCTGCTCTGATCTTGGGACAGAGTGTCCTTTGGAGACCATGGCACCAAGGCAGGACAAGGCACAGCAGGGTTTGCTTGTTGTGTGCTTTGTGCATCACAGAGACATTGCTGTCCAAAGGCCTTTGGATGCAGTGGTTGCAGTGCTACCCAGGAAGCTTGTAAAGATAATCACTGTGTTTCCTAGTGAATAGAAGTTCTTCTGTCTGTAGAAGATACCACAGAATCACAGAATATCCTGAGCTGGAAAGGACCCACAAGGATCATCGAGTCCAACTCCCATCCCTGCACAGAACATCCCCAAAATCCCTCTGTGTGCCTGAGAGTGTTGATATGTGCTAAAGTCTCCCATAGCAGGTGCTGCAGCAACCAAAGCCCTAAACCTGAACAGCAGCACTCAGCCAACAGGCAGCAGTGAGATGCTCACACACAACAACTGTGCAGGCGGGCACCAGAGGATGAGAGCAAGGAAAGCAAGAAAAACAAAAGGCTGAGTAGAACAAGTGCCATTTCCAACCTACAGGGTAAGATGTCCTTGTATCTGTTCTTCTTGACATTCTCTGGCTGCTCAGACGCTGCTGTAGGGTAGATTTTATCCGATCTGTACTTTGTTGACTGTCTCTTCAGCTTCTGTGATAAAAGAGTGGAACAAATTACAGCAGACGTGCTACAGCCAGCACTCTGCTAGAGAGCACACGAAGGTCTCGAGGGGTCGCGTTTGCTACCACAAAGCAAGGTCGGCACCATTAATTCTTTCCTGAGTGGCTTTTCTCAGAGCAAGAATAGAGACAGAAGCACCCGAGAGCCCCAGCACAGGCTTCTGAGGAATGGAAAGTGTGTGCTGAGGCAGTGCCCACACGTCGGCTTGTGAAGTGACACAAAGCCCTCACAAGCGAGTGAGGCCCAGGGGAGTCACTCTCGGTACAAATGGCACCCAGATCAGAGGGGTGACAATGTCAAAGTACCTCTAACAAAGAAAGGACAGAATGATACCAGAAAAGACGGGTAAATCTATTGATTTTGCTCTCTTTGGTAGAGATGCTCCTGCCTAGCTGGAAGCAGCAACACTCAAGACACTAACGGAGCACAAGCAGCTGGAGCACAGTGGCTCCATGGGCTGATGAAAGAGAAGGAGTCCTGGGACAGACCCTTAGGGCTGCAAATCTCTCATCTCTTTCATTTTCAGCATAAAGCTGCAGCACTCATGGAGAGTTAAAGCATCTTTCTCCTGGCAAAGCATAGAATTTTATTTCACTGCCACCAGTTTCAAAAATAACACCCGCTATTTGTTACCATCAACTCCAGAAGCACCATCTTCGCTGTATTTCTTCTTTCATATTTTTGTGTCCAGGTTGTTGGTTTTTAATATTAGACTTCGGTTTTAAAACACTAAATTCAGCCACAATACCTGAGGAGTTAAATCTCAGAGATCTGATGGAATGAGCCAGGGAGGAGGTGCAGGAGGCTCAGGACAGTCCATATGTCCAGTCTCTATTAATTAAGAATGTAGGGCAGACAAAGTGGGATAGAAATTGTGGGAGCAGGGTGGGTTTTGTAGCCTCCACATCCCTGTAACCTTCTGAGCAATTCTGGTGTTGGTCTCACTCTCCCCTGCCTCCTTCCAGTGCACCCCCAGCTTCCAGGCAAAGCTTTCATGGAAGGGGCATCACTCCATACAAAACCAGTCTTCCCAGAGCCAAGGGCCTGAATCATCTGACTTTTCTGTCCCTGAATAATCTGATTTGAAACCACTTGGGAAAAGCCTAGGTATGAAAAAGCAAGTGGGAATCACAGAATCATGGAATATCCTGGGCTGGAAGGGACCCACAAGAATCATTGAGTCCAACTCCTGGCCTTGCTCAGACATCCCAACAATCCCACCGTGTGCATCCCTGAGAGCATTATCCAAACGCTCCTGGAGCTCTGGCAGCATTGGGGCTGTGCCCATTCCTGGGGGAGCCTGTTCAGTGTGCAGCTGAGAGACTGCACAAACAGAAAAAGGGGACTCTAACAAACCCCCTGTAATTTACAGTAAAATCACCACAACTTGCACGTACAAATGTTTGGTCCCACAAGGAGAGGGCAGGAATTAGGGTGGAGGAATGGCACAGGATATTTCTGTCACATTTGGAAACGCAAGCCCACACGATGGCCTGGTGAGGCCATTGCCTCACAAACGTGGTCGCAAATCAGGTCACTCAGAGAAGATCTGTCCTGAACAAGAGGAAATGCAGCCTTCACCATTTCCACCTGCCATTTTGATCAGAAATGAATCCATCAGGCTGCTGGAGCCAGCCTGAGCTCCAGGGCTCAGAGCTCGGTGCCTCACACCCCGGCACAGACACCTCGGCAGAGAGAGGGGAAACTCAGCAGGCTGTGACAGAGCTTTGTTCCATGGAACAACAGACAGTCACTGCAGCCTCAGATTAATCACTTCCCTCCGCCCCAGACACCTGGAAACCAAGCACTCAGCTTTCCCCAAGTGTTTGAAGTGCCAGATTTCGCTGGTAGGACAGAGCAGGGCTGGAGCTTGTGGGGACCCCTCAGTAACCCAGGGCCCACTGCCAGGGTCAGTCTAGTGTTTGACGCATCTCAGATCTCACAGAGGTACCAGTTTTACCCTTGCCAATATCTGTGAACGCTGGGCAATGTCACTGCCTCTCAGAGCAGCCCAGCAGCCTGCCAGAGCCGCCTACACCCAGGTGATAACAGCAAGAGCCATCTCCAGCCACCAGCTTTAGCCATGAGATGGTGCCTTGGCATCTGAGCCTCACGCCTGGCACCCAAACCAAAAAACAAATCAGACAGCTCAATTTAGGGCAGTGCGGAACACAGGGGGTGGTGGGAGCCATCAGCATTTTGTGCAGCTTTTGCCTTGTGGGAACCTCAAAGTAGCACCCAGGAGAGGCCAGGAGCACTGCTGGGTGTAGAGCACATAGATCCCAGATCCCAGTATGGTCTGGGTGAGAAGGGACCTTAAAGCTCATCTCATTCCACCCCCTGCCATGGGCAGGGACACCTTCCACTATCCCAGGTTGCTCCAAGCCCCAACCAACCTGGCCTCGGGCAAATCCAGGGATGGGGCAGCCACAGCTGCTCTGGAAACCCTGTGCTCTATGGAAACAAGGACAAGCTAAGCCAAGGAGAAACCGGAGATCCCTGGCAGGAGCTCGTGTGCCACAGGTCTAACAGATTGCAATGGGGAGAATGGGCAGAGGCTCCATATTCCTCCCTGTATCCTCAGCTGTGTCACCAGGGACAGAGGCTCCATATTCCTCCCTGTCCCCCCAGTTCTGTCACCAGGCAAAGTGAAACTGCGTCCCGACAAGTGCATTCGCCAAGCAGAAAACAGGAAGCACTTGGTATTTAGTTAAAAAGCAAACAGTTCAAATGCAAACTATTAAACTCCTCTCATGTCCTTACATTCCTCTCAGCCCAGTTAACTCCTGGATTTCTGCTATAAAACTCCTAGAAAACCTCACTGTCACAGGTTTGAGAAGCGAGCGATTCCCCCCGAAATGAGCTGAAACGCTGAGCCGAGCCTTGAGTGAACTCACCAAAAACTCCTCTGCAAACTCTCCCCGGCTGAGCTTCTTGCCTTGGGCCCTTTCCAGGTTCTGCAGCAGGATCCCCCTTTGGTCCATGGTGCCTGAGCTGGAGCGTGCCTGGCCTGGCCCTCCTGGGAAGGGACATGTCAAGTGATCGGCAGCGGAAGGCACCGCCGCGAGCGCTGGCTGTGGTTTTCTGACTTCATCACAGCCCAAAGGAAATTAGTACGTAGCAGATAATCCTGGTCAAACAACACAACACAACACAACACAACACAGGGCACGGGGCCCTGGCACCCTCTGTTCAAACCTCCCCCACCTGGCACAGAGTGGGCAGCACCAAGGGGACACAATGGACACCAGTCCGAGCCCCCCGCCACCCCAGTTCCCTCAGCCATCACTGCCAGGAGTGAGCACAGGGGGCAGCTGTGGAGCATTCACATCCCCAGGGGCTGTGCTTCACCAGGAGGGCTTCAAACCTGGAGTGTGACTGGAGGAGTCCATAAAACAGCATGGAAAATCCACAGCTCCCTTCACAGTTTTAACACAGAATCCCAGAATGGTTTGGGTTGGAAGGGACCTTAAAGCTCATCCCAGTGGGCAGGGACAGCTCCCACTATCCCAGGTTGCTCCACGCCCCATCCAGCCTGGTCTTGGACACTTCCAGGAAGTGGAAGTTTTACTTTGCTTTCCATATCAGCTGTATAATATTCTGAAGGAATCCTTCAGGCAGATGCTGACACCCAAACAGGAGTTACTGCCCTGGACTGCACAGCTTCCAGAGAAAAACCATTCGTGTGCTTCAGGTCAACTCTTCCAGCCACCATTCCCCACATTCCATGGCTTTTGCCAAGAGACAGGATCATATCTGATTCTAGCAGAGTATGGAAGTCAAATTAATGATGCCAGCCTGATTCACCTCTCACTGTGTAACACCTGAAAAACCCCACAGGCAAAAGGAGAGGCCATTCCCAGGTGGGAAGAGGAGGCAGAGAGCACAGTTCTGGAGGTCCATCCATCTTCTCTACAGGAAAAAGTGGGGAAAGCTAAACAAAGCTAAGCTAAAAACAACAATTCTCAACAAAAACAACAAAAAAAACAAACCCAAAAGATTTAAGAATCACATCTTCCATATTTCCAATACCTCACTTGTTGCACAAAGGCTTCAGGCTCTTTGAACCAAGCCTGATTCTCTCCCTGACTGTAACTAGGGCCATTCAATGTGTCCCCTTCCAGGTTTTCTTGCAGATGGGGTGCAGAGCAGCTCCAGGAGTCCTGTATTCCGTAGCTAAAAGGCAAAGGGCTGCTAATCACTCTTAATTTAAAATATCAAATGCTGATTTTGCAGAAATAAGCCTTGGAGTCACCTGAGAGGAAGAGTGACCTTTAGAACAACGAATAGGAACATTTTAAAACAAATACCTGCTGAGTCTGCAGTACCAAGCACTAACCTGGACGCCTTGAGTAAGTGAAGCCCACTTTTATGACTAACTTCAAGAGAAACTCAGGAAGAAAAACCAATTGGTAACAACAAACTTCACTGGTTTTGCTTGTAGTGATGGAGAATCTCTTTTACATATGTGGGGTCTGTAAAACTGCTTTTTTATGCCCATCAGTCATTATCTTGATTCTCACTCAAGGGGCAAGCCGAGCTCCTGAGTTAAGGAATTAAACCCTGAGGCAGAGAAGCAGAAGGGAAGTTTGGTGCTGACTCCAGCAGGGCTTTGTTTAGCAAAGCCATGATCCTGGGCTACACACAGCTATGGGCATGGTCTAGCTCCAAATTAAGTCATTTCTGTTAAGATCGGCTGAATTAAATATTAAGAAGTCACTGGAGTCTGCTGACCCGTTCATTCCTCAAGAAAGGGGTCTGGATAAAAGAAGCTCCATGTCCCTTCCCAGACAGAGCCCAGACTCAGTGTGGCCACAGCTGAGTAAAGGATGGATTGCCAGCTGCTTTCCCCTGAAAACTGCATAATGCCAATGCTCCAGGGCAGCTCCCCCTAAGGACAGGGACACAACTCAGCTGTGGGAGCTGTTAACAGGAGCTGACTGATCTGCCTTTGAGCTCACCTGCAGGCTCACCCCTCACAGTAATTTGGCATATTAATTATTGCCCAATTGCTCCTTAAAGCTCTGCTCCGAGAGGGTCAGAGGGAAAAGCCCTGCTGGACACAGAGGCAGGAGCTGGGCTGCAGATCTGCCCTGATCCACAGCAGTGATCACATCACTCCATCCACAGTCCTGCGGGTTGAAGAAACAAGAAACTCCAGAAATCGGCCAAGAACGATTCACATTTTTATTAGGAAAAGCAAAAGTCAAGTCTGTTGAACAGTGACAGGGTTTCAGTGAAGTGCATGGAAGGCATACTGCCATTTGAGGGTACAACCAAGTCATTCAAACACATCAAAAATTACAAGAAATCTGCCAGAATTGGCTTAAAAGAAGCTTATACTCCTCACACAGTACCCCAAAGCCCTGTTAGGTCAATCTCACTCTGTACCTCACCCTCAATCCAGGAGCCTGGCACAGGCACAGCGAGCTGGGGGGGAACTTCACAGAGGGCAATTCTCACCTCAGTAACACATTCCAACTAAAAACCCCCGTGTGTCTCTTGGAAGGGGAACATGGAGGTTCCAGGGAGCACGATGTGCCCTGCCCACCCTCCTCTGGAACAGCACAGCTCTGCTCACCCCTAAGTGAAGCTACTACTGAGATCACACAGCAAATAAATATAAAGGGAGTCAAGAATGAAATATTCTCTCTTCACTGCACTGCTCCTCTTAATGTAAGTGGCAGAGTCCTGGTGCCTCTGATGTTTGGGTTTTTGTTTTTTCTTTTTAATTATTTATAATTCTCAGGATAAAAATCTTTCAAAACTCAGCCCTGAATTCTGCTCAGTTCTGGTTCCACCAGTGACGTTTTTCCCTCATGACAACCATGATGCCACCAGTCCTGTGACTCACACCAGAGTGACCCTGTCCTTTCCCCAGCCCAGGGGGAGGGTAGACCCTTCATTCTGCCCCATTCCCCAGCCCCAGCTGCTGCTTCCCCCCCACCACACAGGCTTTCCAGGCAACTCTGCAGTTCAAAACTACCAAACCAGCACTGGGCATGGCAAAAGAAGCCAGAGAAATCAACTCTTCCTGGATCCTGAGCATGCATCGTGCTGGGAGCAGGGACCAGTCAAGACTCCAGCCCAGCCACTGCCTCCAGGACCGTCCTCAAGGCTGAGATGAAGGATTGCAGTGCCTCTGGCTTTGCCTCACTTTGCTTCACTGAAACCTGCAGCTCTGCATGCGCTGCCTCAAGCAGGAGCTCTGTGAGGAAGAGGCAGCCTGAGTCATCCTGGGCACTCAGATAAGCTTTCCAGGGCTGGGCTCCAGCCTTGCTCATGGCAATGGTCTGGATGTGCACAACACGAAGGGCTGTCTGGATGGTGTCTGTGTGGACAGACCCACACCAGGGCACAGAGAGCTGGCAGCTCGTGTCCAGGCTCAGCCAGGTCTTCTCAAACTGTTCTGCAGTCAGGGAAACATCAGGAATCAAGCTCAGGCTGCCTGCATCAGGATGAGCCTTGAGGAGTTCTTTATTCCCTTCGGACATCAGAGTATCAGGATGAACCTCAAGGACCTCCTTATTCCCTTCACACACCAGTGGCTCTGAAATGGAAGCACAAACGTGTGTAAGATGCAGCTCCCAGCTGCACAAAGCCCATTTGATGGAGCAGAGGAAGGCTGGAACCCCAGTGCCATCAGCAGCACCCCCATGGCTTGTGAGTGAGCAGCCACAAGGTGATCAGAACACCAAGCCAGCATTCCCAAAGCACTCTGATCTTCTTCCAGACAAACCCATGAGAGAACATCTTGGCTGCCCAGAGCAGCTGTGGCTGCCCCTGGATCCCTGGGAGTGTCCAAGGCCAGGCTGGACGGGGCTTGGAGCAGCCTGGGATGGTGGAAGGCGTCCCTGCCATGGCAGGGGTGGAACGAGAGGAATTTCATGGTGCCTTCCAACCCAAACCATTCGGGGATTCTGTGATCTACTGGCAAGGGGAGCATGAATCCCAGAAGATCCCAGAGGAAGGTGGGGCAGGTTACCTGTGTCTCTGTTCCTGGAGTCAGCACGAGGAGAGCAGGAGTAAGAGGCTTCCAGGGGCTGCTGAGCAGTGGCGAGTGCCCAGCGCTCTCTGCCATAAACCGTGGCCAGAGTGTTGAACTCCAGAGCCCAGGCATTGACAGGCTGCTTGGCCTGGCCCCCCAGGAGCCCCAGGGAGGGGTCACACTTGGGGCTGCACAGGACCCGCTGCACCTCCTCCACCCCAGCCTGCAGCAGGCGATAGTAGAACAGCCCACGGTCCCGCACAGCCATGTCCAGCTCCTCCTCTGGAACCACAGAGAGGCAACTCAGGGACAATTCTGCCAGACAGATCTCCCCAGACTAATAATTAACACTTAATTATTGAAAACAGACTGTCAGGGGTACACTGCAAGCCTGCTGTACACTGCAAGGCAGACAGCAAAAGGACAAGGGGGAATGGTTTTAAACTAACAGAGGGCAGGGTTAGGTGGGATATTGGGAAGGACTTGTTCCCTGGGAAGGAATTGCTCCCTGTGAGGGTGGGGAGGCCCTGGCACAGGGTGCCCGGAGCAGCTGTGGCTGCCCCTGGATCCCTGGAAGTGTCCAAGGCCAGGCTGGACAGGACTTGGAGCAGCCTGGGATAGTGGAAGGTGTCCCTGCCCATGGCAGGGGGTACAACTGGGTGATCTTTAAGGTCCCTTCCCACCCAAACCATCCCATGATTCCATGACTCTCTAATTCCACACTCACCATCCAGCCAGGGGCCAGGCAGCAGCCTAAGGCAGGAAACCACCTCACCCTGCCAGCCTGGATGGCCTCCCCAGAGCCGGTCCCTAAAGCTGTGGGGGCACAGGGAACCCACCTATGCAGTAGTAGAGCAGCCTGCCCAGCATGTCCTGGCACTCTGCGGGCCGTGCCAGGAACAGGCGCAGCAGCGCCGTCAGCAGCTCCAGCTTCACTGCCGGGAACGTCTCGGACTTCACGTTCTCCACAAAGTCCTCCAGGACATAGGGAGCGTTGGGGATCTTCTCCCCATGTGTGCCCAGGAGCCAGATCAGTGCTTGCTTGCCCTGAAGGAAGCACAGGAACACCAGCAAACAGCTGCTGTGTGCCGTGTGTTGGCTGAGAGAACAAATCTGAGGATTTCTGATTTTTTCCCCCAATCTCGAGGCAAAGGGAAGTTGAACAGTTCTTGTCCACCCTGCCCCAAGCACTGTCCCCTCACCTCGCTGTCCTGGATGGTGTCCTCACAGCCAGGCAGGGCCTGGCACACGGCATCTGTGCACTGGGGACACAGCCAGGCCAGGTCCCGGAAGGCACGGACCACAGCTGCAAGGAAAGCAAGTTATCAGCATCCCCCAAGAGTTACAAAAACCTCTAGGGAAAAAAAAATCATTTCAAATCCCCCCCACTCAAGGGGCTTTGCAAATGTCAGCCAGGAGGGTCAGTGCCCTGCCTGTGACTGTGATTTGAGGCACCCTCCTTCCCAATCCCATGACACTGCATTTGTCAGAGCAAAGCTAAAATAAGGTCTGAAATAAAGCACTGAGACTTCAGATTGTCCCCTATGAGCAGCTTCTCTTGTGGCCACTGCCAGCCTTTAAAGAGCCTCTGACTCATGATGCTTCAGACACACGAGGTTAGAATGACAAATTAAAGCTGACCCCGATTCAAAATGAGGCTCGTGAACTTTAGGTCAAAACTTTAAAAGGTTTTGCTGCCCATTTAGAAACACCAACAGCTCCTGAGATGGAATTCAACAGCTGAGTGCAAGTGTGTGGCTTTCAAATCTGAGGGCAAGATCAGGTAAAAGAGAACAGCAGGAACAGCAGTGATGTGAAGGGGGATCTGAGGGCAGAAGAGAAAAAAGGAAGCTCGGGTACAACTGAATCAGATTATGAGGAACAGAAATCACAGGGATTTAAAAGATCTATTAATCATCTTGGCTCTCAAACAGACAGTAAAATATCTCTGATGAGCCCCTCACTCCCTGAGTCAGCAGGTGGCAGCCAGAAAGAACCATGAACAGAGCTACAACCAACTTCCCCTTTCCCACAGTGAGCAGTTCCTGCAGAAAGAACACACTTTATACCCCTGAATCCACCTGGAAAACTTGCACCTGAAGGTGCCAATTAAACTGAAAGCCAAGAGCCTTTGAGGCCGTTGAGTGTGGGATCACAGCCCCAGCAAGGGCACCTCCTGAGAGGACAAACCAGGTTACCTGAGGTGATGTGTTCCTGCTGGAGCCCCAGGAGCTCTGTCAGGATCCCCACACACTGCTCTGTGTATGTCCTGGCAATATTGGCTGCAAAGATGCCAAAAAGACATAAAAGTCAACCTTTTATCAGAGTGAAACGGAACTGTGAGCCCAGCTACTCATCACAAACTTGCTTTAAAGGAACAGTCTCTCTCCTTTCCTTTCTGACTACCCTTTCTGAAAGTGTGGCCAATGAGTTTGTTCTCCACTTCAGGGACCTGTTCCTTTTTTTGAGGCCATGCCTCAGAAGATTTCTGGACTTTCCCTAAATGTAATACATTTAAAAAAGGCATTTTGTCATCCCCAGCTTTCTCCTTAATACTGTATATAACTCACTGTAATAACTCACCTATTTTTGAAGCTCACAAAAACTAAATTATCACCTTAACTCTGCCCCCATCAAAATTCAAAGAATAAGCAGGTACTAGAAATCCTCCAACCCCTGCACAGCTTCACTGAACACTGCAAGGCTCATTAACAAGATGAAATGACACTTTTTCTCTAGAGCCTCTCCTCACAGCACGAGATTCAAGGATTTCCTGCACAACCTGAAACAGCTCAATGCCAGGACTTCTGAAATAATGAGCGGTTCAGAAACACTCTGACACAAACCACTCCTGGGCAGGTTGGTCTCTGTGCTGCTGCAGCTCAGAGCAGTGATTTGGTGCTTGCTTCAGCAGAGAACATCCCCTCTGAAAGGCCCAGGGCTGCAGCAGAGCCAAGGCACAGCTCTCACCGATGGCAAAGATCGCTCCCTGCGCCAGCTCCACCGACACGTCCGTGCAGTAACCCTTCAGCTCCTCCAGCACCTGCTGCACGTTCTCATCGTTCACCAGCTCACACAGCACCTCCATCTTCTGGCACTTGATGTAGTGGGGCTCTGAGTAGGAGCAGAAGAACTTTTTGTAGTGGCTGCTGAAGTGGCCGGGCAGGCTGCGGAGGATCTGGCGCACGTGGCACAGCGCGGTGAAGCAGAGCTCCCTGCTCTCCGAGGTGCAGGCAGACAGCAGAGGGCCCTTCACCCTCACCAGCACGTCTGCCTGCACGTCTGGGTACTCCCTGGCCAGCACCAGGAACAGCTTGGTGGCTGCCATCACCACGCTGGGGCTGCTGCTCTTGAGGCAGCCGTCGAGCAGGTTGAGGATGTCGAAGAGCTCGTCCTCGCTGCGGGGTTTGTAGCGCAGCAGGAAGGTGAGCACCTCGCTCTGCCCCCACTGATCCAGGTCAGGCATCCTGCCAGGGGCACAGGGGCACGAGTCAGGGGGTGCAGGAACATCTGCAGAGCAGAGGCCTCAGCCCCCGACCTCCTTACAGCCTCTGTTCCCAACCAAGTGGGTGCCACAGCTTTATCTCAAGAGAACCGCCCAGTTATCAACTCAGTGTCAGCCATAAGCACTTCTGCTGGTGTTTAAAGCACAGTTTTACCTCAAGAGAACTGCTCAGTTACCAACCCAGGATCAGTATTTACACCAGGCAGCAGCACTGACAAGAACCCTGGGCAGAGCAATACCCCTCTGTTCCCAGATCACACAGAACTGCCTGCAGAAAAACTGATTTCTTCATACAGTGGTTAAATAAAATACCTTTCAATGGATCTGGAGAGACACACTAGAACACGTCTGTCCCACAGATATATCGTGAGTATTATCACTACAAAAATCCCAAAAGTCCAATCACATTAACCTACAACTACAAACCAAACCACCAGCTGAGGCAAAGACTCTTTGAAAGAGCAGAGCATCCTAGATCTCTCTTAAAACTTTAGCCTGAAGTGGTTTAGTTTATCTTAGGAGGGTCACCTCCATGTCTGGGTGCCTGACAAGAGCTCAGAGAAGGTTATGTCTGCCCAGAAACTGCACAGAAAACACAAGGAGAAGAGAAGCTTCCAGCACCATCTTGATACCAAAGAAAACAAACCTGTTGAGGAGATGATGGGCGATGGGTTTGTTGATGACAACACCTCCCTCCTTCTTCAAGATCTCTTCCAGGGCCCTCAGACAGTTCACAACCACAATGGGGTCCTGGTCACGAAGCAAACTGTAGAGCTCGTTCACCAGAGCACCATCTGCAAAGCACAGAGCTCCTGCCATCAGGTTCTGCTGGCACCCTGCAGTTTAATCACTGTCCCTGAGTATTTATCACAAAAAATAATATGGCTTGAACTGGCAGAAGGGATCAACAAAACTTCTACAAGGAACACCTGCCCTTGGCACAGCTTTTCCCTGAGGGTCTGTGTGGGTCAGAGAGGCCTCTGGTTGATCAGGGACTGGGGATGGAATAAAATCATTGAACCACTGAATCATAGAATGTTAAGGGTTGGAATGGACCTTAAATCTCATCCAGTTCCACCCCTGCCATGGGCAGGGACACCTTCCACTATCTGAGGTTTCTCCCAGCCCTGTCCAGTCTGGCCTTGGGCACTTCCAGGGATCCAGGGGCAGCCACAGCTTCTCTGGGCACCCTGTGCCAGGGCCTCCCCACCCTCCCAGGGAAGAATTCCTTCCCAATATCCTAACCCTGCTCTCTTTCAGTTTGATGCCATTCCCCCTTGTCCTGTCACTCCAAAAATTCCTCTCCAGCTCTTTTACAGGTTCCCTTCAGGGAACTGTCAGGAGACAATAAGGTGTCCCCAGAGCCTTCTCTTCTCCAGGCTGAACAATCCCAATTCTCTCAGTCTTTCATTAACTACCCTCAACTTTCTCTCTGCCCTGCAGCCACGACAGCACAGGGACAGTGTGGGGACCCCAGGACAGCCCTAAAGCCTGAACGTCCATCATGAACACAGCTCCTGTGTGTCCCCAGCCCCACGGCCACCATCCCCGGCTCCAGGGCCACCAGCCACTCACCCACTTCGCAGTCTCCCTGCAGCTTCACCATCTTGGCACAGCCCAGCACGGCCGCCCTGCGCACGTAGGACGCCTTATCCCGCAGCCCGTTCACCAGGGGCTGCTGCAGGTACTCCTGGATGCCGGGCATCCTGCGGGACGGCAGCGGGGCATCACCCGACCATCACCCGACCATCACCCGGGCACAGCAGCCTTGGCACCCCCGGCCCGAGCCCCGGCGCACCTGAGAGCGCACATGGTGCGCAGGGCGAGCCCCCGCACGGCCGGGCTGGGGTGGGCGCAGTCCTTGCGCAGGGAGTTGACGGCGAGCAGCGCCAGCTGCGGCTGCCGCGGCGCCTGGGCGCGCACGTAGAACGACACCAGCTTCTTCTGCACCACGTCCGGCACTGCGCCCGCCTTCACCATCTCCGGGAACAGCCCCGACACGTCGGCGCCCTGCGCCATCAGCCTGCGGAGGGCAGCGGGCCGGGCTCAGCTCAGCGCCGCCCGGGCCGGCCCCGCGCCCCCCGCCCGGCCCGGTGCCCGCCGTACCGGATCACCCGCAGCACGGCACCGCGGTACCGCGCCGGCTCCGCCTGCACGTGCGGGTTGGACAGCGCCCGCCGCAGCTCCCGCTGCGCCTCCTCGCCGCCCAGGTACGGCATGGCCCCGCGCCGCCCCCGCTCCCCGCGCCGCTGCCGGTCCCGCTCCCCGTCCTAGGCGCCCGTCCCGATCCCGGTCCCAGATCCCAGGATGCAGTCCCCGATCCCAGTTCCAGGTCCCAGGATGCAGTCCCAGATCCCGATCCCAGTTCCAGGTCCCAGGATGCAGTTCCAGTTCCGGTTCCGATCCCAATCCCAGATCCCGATCCCGTCCCCTGTTCCCTGTGCCGCCCCGCCCACGTGACCCCCGCGCACGTGACACCACGCCCCGCCCCTGGCGCGCGGCCAGGCCCCGCCCCGCGCCGCCCGCGCGTGCGCGGCGCTTCCCGCCAAAACCGGCGTGACGGGCCCGGGTTCCCCGCGCGCCATGAGCGGGGCGGTGCTGCCCGGGACCCCCATCGCCGTGGACTTCTGGAGCCTGCGCAGGGCGGCCGGCGCCCGCCTCTTCTTCCTGTCCCACATGCACTCGGACCACACAGTGGGGCTGTCCAGCACCTGGAGCCGCCCGCTGTACTGCTCCCCGCTCACCGCCCGCCTCCTGCACCGCCGCCTGCAGGTAGGTGTGTCCGGCCCGGCCCGGCCCTCATGGCCTGGGCACCCCCAGCTGCCACACCCGGCCCTTCATCTCCTGGGCACCCTGATGTGCCTGTCCCAACCCTCATCACCTGCCCTGCCCAGCCCTCACACCTCGGCCCCTACAGGTGCCCATGTGCTGGATC
The DNA here is from genome assembly GCA_034509425.1 of Eopsaltria australis. Classification (NCBI taxonomy): domain Eukaryota; kingdom Metazoa; phylum Chordata; class Aves; order Passeriformes; family Petroicidae; genus Eopsaltria; species Eopsaltria australis. The sequence goes on from JAVTVJ010000660.1 coordinate 304,984, forward strand.
CGGCCGCTGGAGGTAGGGCAGAGCCATGTCCTGGGCGAGGTGACGGTGACGCTGATCGACTCCAACCACTGCCCTGGCTCCGTTATGTTCCTCTTTGAGGGCACCTTTGGCACCATCCTCTACACAGGTACAGGGCAGGTTCCCACAATCACAGAATCACAAAATGGGTCAGGTTGGAAGGGTCCGCAGTGGGTCCCAACTCCTTGCTCAAGCACGTGGCACAGAATTGTGACCAGATGGTTCTGAAATATCCTCAGTGTGGGAGACTCCACACCCTCTCTGGGCCCTGCCCTGCCATCCCTGTCCTTGCAGGAGATTTCCGCTACACCAGTGCCATGCAGGGCGAGCCGGTGCTGAGGGGCCGCCACATCGACCGCCTGTACCTGGACAACACCCACTGCCACCCCCAGCGGGCCCTGCCCTCGCGGGCGCTGGCCACACGCCAGGCTGCCCACCTCATCCGTGCCCACCCGGAGCACCACGTGGTCATCGGTGAGTGCTGCCCTCCCTCCTGCCAGCACAGCCCCGGCAGGGCTCGTGTCCCTTGCGCTGTCCCTGAAGCGCTGCTCCCCTGGCAGGTGTGTACACCCTGGGCAAGGAGACGCTGCTGGTGGACCTGGCTCTGGAGTTCAGCACGTGGGTGGTGGTGAGCCCCTGGCGCCTGGAGCAGATGCGGCTGCTGGAGCTGCCCGATGTGTTCACTGCTGAGGAGGGCGCAGGCTGGATCCGCGCCGTGGATGTCGCCGAGATCCGCTGGGACACGCTCGTTGCCTGGAACGCCCTGCACCCCACCATTGCCATCATCCCCACGGGCAGGCCCGTCAAGGTCACCCACCCCAAAATCCACCTCATCCCCTACTCGGATCACTCGTCCTTCGCGGAGCTGTGCGAGTTTGTGAAGTGGCTGAAGCCCTGCTCCGTTATCCCCATTGTGAAGGGGGACATGTGCCAGGTTTATTTTCAGGAATACCTGAGCTCTGCTCCTCAGGTGCTTCCTGAATTCAAAGTCCCTAAGCCTGTGCAAGAGCCTGGACAGCAGCAAAGCCAAAGGAGGGGGCAGAAACCCACGAGTCTCTGGAAAAGAGCCCAGTCTGTGCCCCGAGGGGTCGTTTATGAGTCCCCAGAGAAAAACACTGAGAAACCTGAAGCATTTACAAATGTTAAGGGTGCTCAGCACTTCTGTGAGCCAGCTCTCTGCTCAGAAGAAGGCTGCACTTGCCACAGGGGTGAAAAGGAAGAGCTGAGTGGGGAACAGCTGGGAGCTGCTGGAGCAGCACCTGCGTCCAGTGAGCACCTTGCAACTGGATTTACAGAGAAGTATTTGCTCACTCCCTTAAACGTTCTAAAGCAGTACTCCTCACGGACGTTTGATGAGCTGGTAGAAGACTTTTTTAGGAAGGGAGACACGCCCTGAAAAATTGTGTGACATTGCTGGTGCCAATGCAGCAGGTAGCACTGTCTCCTTCTGCTCCATGCTCAGGTTTCCCATTAGGAGAGAGGAGCTCAGCTCTGGGGCTCTACTTTCTTTTCCACTTTATAGAGGACAAACATGAAACTAAAACCAGCTTGTAGATGGTGCTTTATAAAAACTTATTTATTTTTCTATCTCTACATCTGCTGTGTCCCCACACTATGCTGGGCACTGTGGTCCCACTGCCTGTGTGCCTTGTGTCCACTTTTGCAGTGACTTGCCTGTCCCTTGTTAGAAAAGTCACTGAGAGGTTGATTCAAGCAGAGCTGCAGAGGGTGTGAGCTGTCTGCAGCTGAGTGATTAATGGCTGGAATGTGATGAAAGGAGCAAGGAGGGGGAATTTGAGAGCCCCAAAGATTCTCCTTTCTGTAAGTCTGTGATACCTCACTGACTATGAGCAGTTCTTTCCAAAGTGAATTACAAATGTTCTGTATTAAGGTGCTTTTTAAACGTGCTGCTTAGAGAAGTCTAGAAAATGAAGTGCCTTAAAGTCTAGTAATCTGTTTTCTATCTGTTAATTTACTAATTCTTCCGGCTTTTGCATCCAGCCAGCCAGCTGCAGCTGGATGTAGTCCTGCTCTCCTGAAAGTGCCATCTCAATCTAATTGTCAGTGCTTTTCCAGGTTTGTGGCTAGGAAAAGTAGGGATTGTCTGGGTTCTTGAGTTGTAGGCTTTGCAGAGTGGATCACTCTATCCTCTGCAGTCTCTGCACTCAGCCTTGCACCTCTGAATTCTGTTTGATTGCAAAGCACTCCTGATAACTGCCAGTGTTCTGCCTTCCCATTCTGCCTGCTCTTGTCCTCCAGTGGCAAATGGGATGGGAGATAATGAAACATCTGCTTAGTGGTGTGAAGTGCTCAGTGTGAGCAGCACTGTTAGGAAGGATTGTGAGTGAACAGCAGAACTGGCTCTGGTAGTCAGAGGCTGGGCACTGCCCCACTGTGGATCAGCTGCAGAGCCCTGGCCTGGCACAGCTGGGAATGGGTACCCACTGCAGCTGACTGTGCCAAACTGCACTGCCAACGTTTCAAGGTGGCCCCTCTTATGGTCAGAGCAGCTGGAGTGGAAATGGACCCTGGACCCTGTCCTGAAGCAACAAACCAGTTTGTTTCTCAGCTCTCTCCATCCTCTTTTTGTTACTTTCTAGGCAAAACGTTCCAGAATTTCCTGAACATAGCGTCCCGCAAGGCCTTTCCAAGAGGCAGCTAGATGAGCTGAATTCCCTGAACTGAGCCAGAAAAGGAAGAGTTTGCTCTTGGAGTAGAGCCAGGCCTTGTGAAAAGCCAAGGTGCCCCTGATGCAGCAGTTGCAGCAGTCACAAACAGGGCTGTCCAGAACAGTGAGAGTGTCGACAGCCAGAGTGGGGATGTTTGGAAAGATGTTTGTTTGTTTGGCAAACACCAACCCTGACTCCAGCCCTGTGCTTTCCCAGGCATGGCAATGTTTATCCCTGTTACATAAGGAGGGCCTGTCCCTGGGGCTGCTGTGGCTCTGCCTGCCAGCTGCCAAGGGGACATTAGGAGTGACAGAGCAGTGTCCTGTGAGCTGCACTTCACACAGGGCAGCAAGGGCAGCTTGAGCCTCCTGCTGTGGGCCCTGTGTCCCTGTGAGTGCTTGGGGTTTTCTCCGTGGATTATTTCCTAATCCAAACTCCACTGCAGAGCTCCGTCAGGTGGGTGTGAGTGGAGACACCTGCACGTTTTGTAACATGGAAATGACAGTGCTGTGCTCGTGGTGTGCTGTCTGCTGCTGCTGCCTGGGAGATGCAGGCTGTTATTTAAATATTGTTGAAATTCAAGTGACTCATTTGACAAGCAGGGGAGTGAAGCGCTGCCTGAACTCCCAAATTCCATGTCTTGCTTTCAGCAGCCTCTCCACTGCTGGGCAGAAATGCTCACCTTCTGAGTCACTGCTCCACTTGGGCATGTTGCAAATGACCCTGGAGATCTGATGTTTTGTAGCATCCAGCCTTCCTTTTTTTTTTATTCTTATCAACTATTAAAGTAAATTAAGTGGAGAATCTCCTCATCAGCCTCTGGGCAAAAAGGAGTTGTAAATGGTAATTCTTTACAGAGGTAAATATGAGCCTTAATCTTTCAAAAACAAGTGAACATTGTAGACTTCAGAGTCTGGGGATCTGCATCCTATTTCTGCATGCTCAGTTAAAGGTGTAGAATAAAATGCTGGCTTCACTTTCTAGAGCTGAAAAGATAATTCCTGCCATTTGAGGAGGAAATTATCCATCATGCAGAGCCAAGGAAACCTAAAATCTCTCTGTGGCTTGAAAAGGCAATAGAAGCAGGAGAGACTTGACCAACAGTCAAGTTGGAGACCTTTGCCTCAGCACAGCAGGTGCACAAGGCAGTGCCAAACATTTCTTCCCTGTAAGGTGTTTAAATACTACCCTTGTGTGCTATCCTAAAATGCTAGAAAGTAAAACACAGCCTTGTGGGGAAAACTGGAATTTGCTGAGTGTTGAGGCTTCTGGGCATCCTTGAGCTTCCCCTGATGATGAGATTAGTGATGGACCTGGCAGTGCTGGATGAGTGGTTGGACTCTGTGATCTTCAGTGAATTTCCCAATCTAAAAGAGTCCATAAAGTCTCCTGGCAGTAAATACCTGGCCTCTCCCCAGCCTTGCTCTCCCCCACACTTGTCTCCACGATTTCCCCATTCTCCTGCCCCCAGCCTGGCTCCCAGGGGAGCAGCTGAGAGCTGCAGTGCCATGGAGAGCAGGCTCTGCTCCTGCTGCTCCCAGCTCACCTGCCCTGCTGCCCACAGGTGTGTTTTGCTCACAACAGTGACACAGAGAAGCTGCAGCTCAGCATTGGCTTCACTGTGGGGCATCTGAGGCCCACATGCTTGGAAACTTCAGTTCTCCTGGCCAGGGAACAGAACGTGCTCTGAGCAAAGTCCAAATCTACACACACAGAGCATGCTCCTGCTGCTTATCTCTGGCCCACAGTTGGGAACTGAGCCCCAGAGTGGGGAAACAGCTCAGCCAAGGCCTTGCAGAGGAGCAAGGAACGAGCTGAGTTCCCTTTGGCAAGTTTTCAGTGCTGTTTCACCAAGCTGTGATCAAATGGTGGTGAGTTGTGAGGGCAGGTTCTGGGGCAGAGCTGCCTGGGGAGAGTCAATCACTGCGCTGTGAGCAGCTCAGTTGGCTCTAACTTCTCAAAACAGTAGGAAAGTGTGAAGGAGTGCCCTGTTTGTGCTGCGGAGAGGGGAAAATTGCTCTCTAGGTTGTTGAGAGGCTGAGGTAAAACTTGCCCCAGCTCCTGTGCTCCACAGAAACAAGTGTGTAATGTCACCTTGCAGTGAACACCCCAGAGCGCTGCTGGGTCGGGTTTCTGACTCTGCTCCCCCAATTACAAGGCCAAAGCACTTCCAGTAACTTCTGTGTCCCCTGCTGCAGAGCTGCTGTCTGTCCCTGCAGCACAGGGACATTATGAAAATCTTTTCTAGATTAAAAAAAATGCAGGGGTGAAATCTTTCCTTCACCAGAAAATGAGTTTACGTGATTACCTCTACAGTGTGTTGTCACTTCAGGCTTATTCCAAAGCCTAAAATCCTGTGCTTTTTTTTTATGAATCCTCTGAGAGGGTACTAGAACATGTAGAAAAGGTAGAGTCACCTTGATAATCGTGTGAGGTGCTGCCTTTAGGTGAGTTGCTGTAGGTGTTCTGTGTTTGTGACTCCTGCTGAATTTGGGATCTTTTGCCACAGTCACTGAAGTTTTGCTGGCTGTGGCTTTGCACTTGGCCAAACCCCAGCCATGCATAGATTGTGCAATAAAACCTTTGAGACGGACCTTGACCAGGAGCCTCTTGGCTCTGGCTCGGGGAGGCTGGGACTTCCTGAGCAGGTGCTGGGGAAGGTGAGAATTGTGGCACACGATGAGTCCTCCATGCAGGGCTGAGAGCTCCCTGTTTCACACGCTACAGAGCTCCTGAACAGGGTTTGCTGGAGGGGTTCACACTTGCTCTGCTACTGTTCCTGTAAGAGTTTCTGAGCATTTCATAGAATCACATGGTTTAGGTTGGAAGGGACCTTAAGGATCATCAAGTTCCACCCCCTTCACTACAGCAAGTTGCTCCAAGTTCTGCCCACCCTGGCCTTAAGCACTTCCAGGGATGGGGCAGCCATGGCTTCTCTGTGAATCTCTGCCAAGGCCTTACCACCCTCTGAATAAAGAGTTTTTTCCCAACACCTAACTAAACCTCTCAGTCTGAATTTTGGTAAGAGTATTTGTAATTGTTATTTTTAAATGTTGTGAACTTTTGCCAGAAAGCAAATAAACATCTCTGTAACATTTGCTTTGGAAAAGGCTGAACTGAAACACTGTGGAGTTCTTGAGTGAGTGATGGTGACCTGACTGGACTAAATCCCTTCCTGGAAGCATTTGACCTGGTCCCACCTCCCTGCGGCAGCAGGGCCATCGCAGAGCACATGGCACGGGATTGTGTCCAGACGGTTCTGGAATATCTCCAGCGAGGGAGACTCCACACCCTCTCCGGGCAATCTGATCCCTCACAGGAGAGAAGTTCTTCCTCCTGTTCAGGTGGAACTCCCTGGGATCAGACCCGTCCCATTCCTCTGGTGCCATTGCCCTTCTCTGGCACTCAGAACCCGGCCCGGCCCGGCCCCGCTCGGTTGCGGTGCTGTCCCTCTCGGGTGCCGGTGTTGTCCCCCTCTCCCCCCGTCCCCCTCGCTCCCCGGTGTTGCCCCTCTCTCCCCCTGTCCCGCTCGCTCCCCGGTGTTGTCCCCCTGTCCCCCTGTCCCGCTCGCTCCCCGGTGTTGTCCCCCTCTCCCCCTGTCCCGCTCGCTCCCCGGTGTTGTCCCCCTCTCCCCCTGTCCCGCTCGCTCCCCGGTGTTGTCCCTCTCTCCCCCCGTCCCGCTCGCTCCCCGGTGTTGTCCCCCTCTCCCCCTGTCCCCTTGGGTTGCCGATGTTTCCCCCGTTCGCTCCCGGCCCCGCCCCGCTGGGGCCCGGCCCCGGCTCTTCCTGCGGCCGCCCCGCCCCGCGGTCACGTGCGCGCTCGCCCGCTCGGGGCTCGGCTGGCTCGGCCTGTGCGGGCGCTCGGGGCCCGGAGCGGCGGCGGGAGCGCGGCGGGGCCGGGGGCGCTCGGGCCCGGGGCGGCGGCGGGACGGGGCGGGGGGAGCCCGGCCGGGCCGTGAGGGCGCGGCGGAGCCTGGCGGCGGCGGCGGAGCGGCCTGGGGGCTCCCCCCGGCGAGCGCGGGCCGAGCGGGCCGGGCCGGCGGCCGTGGCGGGGCTATGATGAGCCCGCTGCGGGGCTCCGCACCCCCGCGTGTCCCCCAGGCAGGTCCGGCCCGCGGCTGAGAACCCCCCACCGGCGGTGAGTGCGGGCGGCGGGGCTCGGCGGGGCGGGCAGGCCCGGGCCCGCCCCTTCCCCCGCGCTGGGGCTGCGCCGGGCCGGGGAGGGCCCGGGGCGGCGGCGGGGCCGGGCCCGAGCCCCGGTAACGGCCCGGCCCGGCCCGGCGGCTCCGCTCCCGGCGGCTCCGGCTCCGCTCCCGGCGGCTCCGGCTCCGCTCCCGGCGTTCCGCGCCGCGCGGCGGGCGCTGCCCCGGGGCGAGCTTGGGCCTGCCGCGGTTGGGTTTCCCACCGACTCTGTTTTTACAGTGCTTTGGAAACAGGCCTGGGGACGCGATCGTAATTTTCGCAGGGTCTTCGCACTTCCTGCGCCCTCCCGAGCTTCTGTTTTGTTTTCTTTGGTACTGGGTTTTTTTTTTTTGCCTGGAGAAAAGGCGGCTCGGGAGTGACCTTATCGCTCTCTGCAACTCCATGAAAAGAGGGTGTAGCCAGGTGGGGGTCGGGCTCCTCTCCCGGGTAACGAACGGCAGGACAAGAGCACGGAGTGTTGAGCTGTGCCCGGGGAGGTTTGGCTCGGACAATAGGAGGGATTTCTTCACTGGTTAGACATTGGAACAGGCTGCCCAGGGAGGTGCTGGAGTCACCGTCCCTGTAGGTGTTTGAGCAACTGGACGTGGCACAGAGTGCTCTGATCTGGGTGACAGGGTGGTGTTTGGTCACAAGGTTGGACTCGATGATCTCAGAGGTCTTTTCCAACCTAGTTGACTCTGTGATTCCTGTCGTGTCCTGGGAGTCCTTTAGCCCTTAGAGGGCTGGATAAAGAGCTGTGTGCTTCTCAAATGCAGTAATCCCACTGCACAGCCTCGCTCCGTGATGCCCTTAGGAGCAGAGGTTCCCTTCCTCAGTGGTGGGCACCATATGGTGCTCAGAAAAACACTTGTCATTCTGGTTTTTCTGCAGATAGAGGATCTTATCCGTGGCAACCTGCTGCTCCTAATGAGTTCTCCTCTCCCTTCCCAGGTATGGCCTCACAGCTGCAGGTGTTCTCCCCTCCGTCAGTATCCTCGAGTGCCTTCTGCAGTGCCAAGAAACTGAAAGTGGAGCCGTCTGTCTGGGATGTTTCAGGACAGAGCAGTAGTGACAAGTATTATACCCACAGCAAAAACCTCCCGGCAGCTCAAGGGCAAGCCAGCTCCTCTCATCAGGTAGCCAATTTCAGCATCCCTGCCTACGACCAGAACCTCCTTCTCCCCGCTCCCTCCGTCGAGCACATCGTGGTCACCGCGGCCGACAGCACCGGCAGCAGCGCCACCGCGTCCTTCCAGAGCAGCCAGACCCTCACCCACAGGAGCAACGTTTCTTTGCTGGAACCATACCAAAAATGTGGATTAAAAAGGAAAAGTGAAGAGGTTGACAGCAACGGTAGTGTGCAGATCATTGAGGAACATCCACCTCTCATGCTGCAAAACAGACCTGCGGTGGGTGCTGCGGCCACGACCACCACGGTCACCACGAAGAGCAGCAGCTCCAGTGGGGAGGGAGATTATCAGCTGGTCCAGCATGAGATCCTGTGCTCTATGACCAACAGCTATGAGGTCTTGGAATTCCTGGGACGAGGGACGTTCGGGCAGGTGGCGAAATGTTGGAAACGTAGCACAAAGGAGATTGTAGCCATCAAGATCCTGAAGAACCACCCTTCGTACGCCCGGCAGGGCCAGATCGAGGTGAGCATCCTGTCCCGCCTGAGCAGTGAGAATGCTGATGAGTACAACTTCGTCCGCTCCTACGAGTGCTTTCAACACAAGAATCATACATGCCTTGTCTTTGAGATGCTGGAACAGAACTTATATGATTTCCTAAAGCAAAACAAGTTCAGTCCGTTGCCCCTGAAATACATCCGGCCCATCCTGCAGCAAGTGGCTACTGCCTTGATGAAGCTGAAGAGCTTGGGTCTGATCCACGCTGATTTGAAGCCAGAGAACATCATGTTGGTGGACCCTGCACGCCAGCCCTACAGAGTGAAGGTGATAGACTTTGGGTCAGCCAGCCACGTGTCCAAGGCCGTGTGCTCCACGTACCTGCAGTCACGGTATTACAGGTAAGCACTGGTTCAGGCTGATCCTGCTGGGGGCTGGGGGTTCCTTCCACAGACACTGAGCTCTCCTGTCTAACCCCAGCTGAGGGGCAGCAGGAAATGGTCAGCTCTGCATGTTTCCTGGAGATTTCTTCTGAAATAAATAGAATGTCTGCCTTGCAAGGGTGGCCTAATCTGCAGCCCAGCACCTTCCTTTCCCCCCAGACCAGGGCACTAAGTTGTTTTTACCCTGTCCACTGGCTTGTGGCACTGTGTGAAGTGGCTAACTGGAGAAGCAGTATGGGAGTGTTAAGTAGTGCATTTTGAGTTGTTTGCTGAGATCTGAACCTAGTCCATTAACTTGGGCATTTAGAAGGGAGAGAAGTCAAAAGAGGTGCCAATTTCTATTCCCTTTTGTTTCTTTTGATTCTTCATCTTTGTCTGAACCCCCTGCATGAGCACATGACTTCCTGTGTCGACCCTGGCTAAGTCATGCTTTCATGAGACCTGCAGCTCCTTTAGAGCAGTGACGAGATAGATCTCTGCTTCCCTCAGCAAGATGTAGAGATGTCTTCTACCCTGCTGCTGCCTAAGAATTAAAAATAAACTATGGGCAGAAACGTTGAGACTCAGAGCCTGTGTGTAAAGCAAGCTGTGCTGTTTCTTTCAATTATTGCTCCAGCTTGGCTCTGTTATGTGTGTATTTGAATTTAAGTAGCAGCAGACTTCAGTAAATGGATGCAGAAAGAACTCCTGGCTTCAGAGGGCCGTGAAGAGTCTGTGCTGTGCTGTCAGGGTTGCTTTGGGTGGAATGTGAGCTCACTTGACGCAAAACTCAGAACTAGTATCTAGTCCTTCCAGCTGGGACCAGACAGCACTGAGACACTCCACCCCACCCTGTGTCTCTGCCCTGTTTGATGTCTTCCCTGGCTGCTCACTTCAGTTTAAAGCCTGGCTTATTGTAGGTTTGCTCTGTTCATCCCTCATGCTCCCTGTGTTCCTGCTCCCTTTGTTTTTGTGTTGTTTTTCTTTTTAACTCTAACACCCATTACCAGCTTTCCATGACATTCCTTTCATGTGATACAGACTTTTCTTAATCCATTGCTCATGATCTTTGCTCAGCTTGTTGGCACCAATCTTTCCAATTCTAGACTATTGATTGTTGTGTTTGTTTTGTGGTGCAGTTGTCCCCTGTGCCCCACAGCTCTGCAAAATTGCTCACTCTCTAAAATACATCACCAGTTTTGTTATTGTTGCATGGAAAGAGGTGACCACTGGTCAAGAATCTGCTCTATCTCACTTGCCACACGTGTCAGCAAAGCAGTTTGGGGAGGCCCATGGTGCTCTCCAGTTTCTGGTATCTCTGAAAGCAGATTTAGCTGAGGAAAAGCAGGGAGGGGTGATAAGAATCTTCCAGGGGCTGCAAGGAGGGAAATTCCTGCTCCATCTCTGTGGGGCACTGGGCTCCCAGCCCCTTCCAGCTCCCTGGGGTGACTGACTCTGCCAGAAAGGCAAATAACCTGGGATTAGGTGGCGTTGGACTGTCTGCTTGGCTGCAGTGAAGAATGCTGTGATGTGGAAATCTAGTATTTAGTGATATGTAATTAGTCTAATGGTGATGATTACTAAAATCCATAATCTAGGAATTTACAGAGATGGCGCAGAAACCAACTTGTTGTGGGAGAACTGGATTGCTTTACCCATATTCACATTAAATTAATGTTCAGATGAGTTCCAACTTGGAATTTTTTTCAATGCTGTGTTTAATGAAACAGTGTAGACCAATTTTTCATATGGGTTCTCTGTCAGCTGTTAAAAATAAACTTCTCTGTGCTCACTTTTTAGCTTTCAATGCCTGTTACTGACACTTAGGTAACCTCTGCTGCAGAGATCTCTAAACCAGCCACACTCGGGTGCTGTAAGGTGGATTTTCTGTACCCTTGAGGAAAAAATCTTCCTTTATTAATCACTGCCTGTGCTGCTGGAGGTCATCCTGTCCAGCAGCCCAGCTCACCCAGGGTCTGGCTGTCCTGCTGGCAGTGACACCGTGCTCCATGGCCAGCTCCAGCAGCACTGTCCTGTTGGGATGTCAGGCTGGGTTTGTCAGGACAGGGCTGAGGCAGGATCCTTTTCCCACAGTCATTGCTGCTGTCTCTGCTGCCTGACCCCACTCAGGAGGGGCAGCTCACACTTTAGAGAGTGAGTAAAAGTGCCCATGAAGAATTCTTTGGCTCTGAAGCCCAGCTTGGAGTAGGAGTAGATCAGCTCTCTGCAGTGAACAGTTTCTGTGGCAGTTCTAGGATGTTTTTGCAGTGATTCCTCACCTGAAAACTGGAGTACCATCCTCAGGTGAGGTCGCTTTTGTTCTTGAGGAGGATGAACAATGGAAGGAAACAGTTTGCAGAAATAAAGAATCCCTGATCTCCCTGCTGTACAGAGAGGGGGTTACTCATGTCCTGTGTTACATGGGAGTGCAGCCATCCTGGGAGTTCTACCCAGCTCCCTGCCTCCTGCTGCTGCCTGTGGGCCAGTGTGGAGCACAGACTGTAGGGCTGGACAACTTGGGCCAGGAGAAGGTGGCCCTGAGCGTTGGGGGAGCTGCAGAGTGCAGGAGTATCCATTTCTCACCTCTGCTTTGGGCTCCATGACCTACTTCTGTGCCAGCCCTGCTGGCCTGGGCAGCAGCAGCGCCTGCTGCCAAGTCTGACTCTGCTAATCCAGCTCTGGGGTGGCCCTGCTGCTCCCTGCTCTGCTGCCTGCTCTTGCACAGGCTCTGTGTTCTCCCAAGGTGTAAACACGGGGTGTTTGGAAATGCTGGGAGGGAGTCTTGGTGTTTTCTGGGGCTGCTGTGAGCCCTTTCTCTCCTGAGAGTGCCTGGGTGTGTTTGTCAGCTTTGGGAGGCAGTGCTTGGAGAGCATCTGTGCAAAGAGCGCTGTTGATTTCATTTCAAAGGGCTTAAGATGGTAAAATCACTTTAATCTCTGACAGAGCAGTGATGAAGGGACCTCTGCCTGCTGTCCTGGTTCAGCTCACATCTCATAAGGCTGCTAATTGCAGTGGTGTAAAAGGAGATGAGACAAATTCTGATTTCCCAGCCCTGTCCTGCAATCAGAATGAAATCAGATGGCTCGTGAGAAGTTCTTTTATTCAGTTGCAGGGAATAAAATACAAGGCTTCAACTTGCTTTCATCATGGTATTGACATTTAGGAATACATCAGTCTACTCCATCCTGGAGTTAAAGACCAACAAACTGCCACAAATTTCTGTTTCCATTGGAATTGCTGGGGATTTTTAAAAACACTTGTGAAGGGTTGGCATGCTCTGCATATTCCACAAGCCATCTATATTTTAGTTTGTTTCCCAGTCCAAATGCATGCAGCATTCCTTATATGACAGGTCTGGGTCCTTTCTGGATTGGAAATTCCTGCATCAGGGTAATCAAGAGGGGCAGTGCGGTTTGCTGATGATGTCTCATAGAGTAATGGCAAGGAGGGCTCTGAAAATCCTGTGGGAATGGATGAATTGTACTTTTTCTGCTTTTAAAGAAAGAGATTCCTCTGGTTTGCACTTCTTAGCCTGTAGAAAGTTGTGTCTATTCTAGCACATTTGCTTAAAATATAAATGTTTAGTAGGACAGTGAGCATTCAAATATCAGCTACTGCTCATATTTGCATAATAATTTTATATTTTCACATATGAGAAACCTTTCCAAAGTCACCAACTGCCAGGAACAGCCAAACAAGAAGGTGGAAACAGATCAGTGTTGAGTAGATAACATCATTATGTCTTAGCTTGAATAATCTATTATTCTGGTTACTGAAGGTGTATCATGGCTCTGGTTTGGGGGGCTCAGACATAATAGAATCTGGATAATAATAAATGTGAGCTCACTACAACAGGCAGCTGGTTCTGCCATTTATCTCTTTTATAGAATCCCTGACTGCTTTAGGATGGAAGGGAGGTTAAAACTCATCTCATCCCACTCCTGCCATGGGCAGGAACCCCTTCCACTATCCCAGGTTGCTCCAAGCTCAGTCCAGCCTGGCCTTTCCTGATCTTGTGCTTTCTCAGGTGCCCTGTGCCTGAGCAGCTGGGCTCAGTGCCTTTGTTTTGGAGACACCTGTGTGGACACCTCAAACAAAAGGTGTATCTGTGTCACCGTGGCACAAAGGGTGATTAACTGGGGAGTCACTTCTTGCCCTGGACAAACAGCTGGGAGGCTGAGCAGTCGAGCAGGGTGAGTGTCAAATTCACTGACACCTGTGCTTTATGCAAACCCTGCTTTTTAGAATTCTGTAGAGGGATCAGAGCTGGTTTCAGAGCCTTTTTTAACAGCTGAAATATCCACAGTGTAACACCAGAAATGCCACACGAGCCCTGGGGCATGACCAGGAAATGGGTAGCCTGGAGTTTAGGGCTTTTCTGTCTTCCTTTGCTCTCGTGTTAGTTATGCATGATGAAGGTCAAGGCTTTCGTATTTCCTGTACTTTCCAGAGTAAATTCCCACACCAGCTCATGTGGGGTTTGCAGCACCTGGGGTTTTGTGCTCTATGCAAATGCAGGACCAGAATTTCTCCTGCTGAAACAGCCTCAGTTTGTTTCAGAACTCTGTGTAGGTGAAGAGCTGTACTAAAACATCCTTCTGTGTTATGAGTCAGCTCCAGACAGAGATCTCCCTGAAATCCCAGCCTGTTAGAGAAGCAAACCCTGCTTGGAGTGTGAGGTTTTTTTATCACCTCCCCAAAAAGGCTGGGCCAGACAGGTACATTTTGCATTAGGTGTGGTTGAGTGCACAGAAACCTGAAACACAACCTCCAGCTGGGCTCTCTGCATCCATTTTAAACCTGAAACTCTCTGAGCAAACCCTGCATGAAAAGCTGCTGGTAGAAACCCAGCAGCTCTCAGAGGAGCTCCTTTTCCTGCCTCTGCAGGTGCTCCTCTTGCCCACATGAAGCAGGCAGCCTCCTGCAGCTGCTCACCTGGGCTCTCAAGAGCTCCTTTCAGAAAAGTCTCTGTTTGCCAGAGCTTTTCTTCCCAGTTCTGGTAGGATAGGCTGGATTAGATGATCTTGAAGGTCTCTCCCAGCACTGATAATTCTGTGATGCTGTCTCAGGGACACCTCACATGCTGTCATGGGTAATTAAAGTGATTAGTCAAGCAGTAACTTAATGCAACTGTGATATAAAGGCTTCCTTGGAGTTTGGGGGCACTGTGGCAATAAAAGAATCCACCTAAGTGATAAAAAGATTAGAATCCATTAGGCCACCCAAGGAAACAACTTCTGCTTTAAGGTGAATAATTGATATTCCCACAGATTTACTTGTGTGTGGAGGGACTTTACCCAGAGTGGTTTATTGGGAAGAAATGCAGCTTTCAGACTAAAAAATTTGACTTTGTCTTTTTTTTTTTTCCCCTTTCCCTTCCCAGAGCTCCTGAGATCATCCTGGGTTTGCCATTCTGTGAAGCCATTGACATGTGGTCACTGGGCTGTGTCATTGCTGAGCTGTTTCTGGGCTGGCCTCTGTATCCAGGAGCATCTGAGTATGACCAGGTGAGAGCACGTGGGGGATGTGGCATCTTCACATGAAACCACAATTTTCTGTGTTCTAACCCTCCTGAACCCCCTGAGTCCTGCATCAGCTTCCATGGGTGCACATTGCTGCTGTCTGAGCTCATTTTCTCTCTCTGATATTCCCATTGTCTCTGGGCAGGGAGCACAGAGTTCTCTGTGTTTTCACTTGAGCTGAGTGTATCCTGTCCAAAAAAAAAAAAAGGGGCTAATTTGCAGTTAACCCCTGGTTCCCAAACCCAAAAGCTGTTGAGACACCTTCCTGCCAAAGCAGAAGCGAGGTGTGTGTGTGTCCTGGAGTGAAACACCCTCTGTAATTTCACCATGAGGGCAGTTTTTCCATGTGGGGACACAGCAAGCCTGTCATTCCTGCCCTGTTAATACCTACAGCAAGCCTCAGTTTTTATGCAAAGTGTGAGCCTCAAGCTGTCTTTGGAATCCTAGGGCAAGACTCTGAGAGGCATCTTGAACTAATTAATCCTTTCTGTGGATACTTGGCATTATTACCTGGCCTAGTCAGTGCCTATAAAAGGACAAAAAGTCTATGAGAGGGTTGGGGTTTTCTTCAGAGTAGCTTTTCCACTGGGGTTTTTGTGGTGGGATCTTGTTACAGTGCTTGGTATGGTTTTCCTTAAGTGATAAAATACATGAAAACTTAGTAAGTTTGAAAACTTCATTGTCATGTGTCTTCCCAGCACTGTAAATTTCCAAAGGAAACCCAGTGATACCTTAATGAGTTAGAAAGTAGCTGAGGTAGGGCCTGGTGGTTTCCTTGTGCACTGAGTTTTGTGTAATTCTGAGAACCTTATCTGCTCGTGTAGGTGGCTGGGGAGGAGCTGCTTTTTCCATTGCTTAATGACAGGATTTTGCAGCCCTCTGTGAGCTGTGACTTCATGGGGTTCATTTTGATGTCTGAATTTCCCTTCAGCACTGGGGATGACTTGGCTTTTGTGTTTTCTGAGACTTCTGCAGCAGCAAGTGAAAGCTGAGATGGAACTTGTGAGAGGACCTGTCCAGGAATGAGTTCATGGGCTGGGATGGCATTTACAGCTATTTTTTTTTTAACACCTTTTAGCTGTAAAGCAAGAGTTGTGTCCCACAAAAATAGAACTGTTAGGTGAACTGTTGTGTAGATACAATAAATATTCACCTGCAGACACTTGGATCCACCTTGGCTGAATTGAAAACTGAGGGATAAATAAAAATTTAGGTGATCACAAGCTGTGACAATGCCCTGTTTTGGCACACTGGCATAGCAGGAGTGTGGAAATAAGAAATGAGACATGCTGAAAGATCTGTAATTGATGGTTTGATCAAGGCACAGTTACCTTAACACTGGGGAGTTTTTCATAAATTTGCTATTTTCTTTCCTTTTGAGCACACCTTTTTATTTGTTCTCTCTTTACCAGTGTCTTATCATTACCATCAGGAGGATTCAGGTGCATTCTTCAAAATTCTGAGCCAATTTTTTAGCAAAACTTTTTTTTTTTTTACATTTTTTAATGTAAAAATAAGTACATTGAATGTGTTTGAGGGTATTTGGTCGTGGTTTCTTGGTCAGTGAGAGCTTTGCCATGAGATGATTCTGAAAATGAGTATTATGTAGGCAGGCACAGCAATGTTGCTTGGATAATTATGCCTTTTATTGTATATACATACATCATAAATTCTGTGGTATTTTTTCCCTCAAAATGTGTATTTCTTACACTATTTAATATCTTAAAATCCTACAGTCTGCTTCCATATACATTAGCAAAAAAATATTTCCATAAAATAAGAAAAATACATTTAAAACCTAAAATTTTTGGATGACCGTAGAAGTGACTTTATAAATACTTCAGGTGATCCCTTTAATTTTGCAATTTTGGATATTTGGGCGTTCTTTCTTTACAGGTAATTCCCTCTTAAACCTGGCTGTTAATTACCCCCATTAGCTGTGAATTCTTTATTGTTGGGATTCCTCACTCTGGTAATTTTTCTTTCCCAGATTCGTTACATTTCACAAACTCAAGGCCTTCCAGCGGAGTATCTTCTCAGTGCAGGAACGAAAACAAGCAGGTTTTTTAACAGAGATCCAAATTTGGGATACCCACTGTGGAGGCTCAAGGTTTGTCTGCCTCTTCCATCCCCAATCCTCTTTTGTTCCTTGAGCTTTTGATGGGAATTCCCACCCGGTTTTGGTGTTTTTGGGCTTTGAAATGAGGCTGGTTTGGGGTCTGGGATTGCAGGAGCTCTGACAAAAGCAGCTGTGCTTGATAGCACCAGCAAGGAGTGGGTGTTCAGTCATTGGGATAATGGGTGCTTATTATGGGCTGCTCATTCTCAGGGATGTGTGTCATCTTGGTGTCATCTCCTGACAATGCAGCCAGTGAAACACGGAGTGTTTCGTGATGGCTTTGTTGGTTTTACAGGAACCTGGTTATGGGTTGGCAGAGGACAGGGAAGAATGGGATTTAAAGGCCTGATTTGCCTTGAAAGCTGAGCAGCAAAAAGAAGGGAGTTTTGCCTTTCTTCTTCGTAGAAGAGGGATTTAAAATATTTATAGCCTCTTCTCTTCCTAAATCAGAAACCTTCATTTTTTTTTGGCTAATGCACTACCCAAGAAAGCCTTGAAAATGAAGTCATCCAGTTGTTAATTCAGCTTTGCCATGGATGATCTTTCCAGCTGAGGAAATGGGATCCCAGGGCTGTTTGGGTTTGACCTGCTGGTGTGTGCTGTGTCTGAAAGCAGCAAACGATCATCAAGAAAACGCCTCAGCAATTTCTTGCTGCTTTTTCCTTATCAATATGCAATATCTCAGTTTCTATTAATGTTTTCTTTTATAGACCCCAGAGGAGCATGAGTTGGAAACAGGAATCAAATCAAAAGAAGCTCGGAAATATATATTCAACTGTTTGGATGATATGGCGCAGGTGTGTGGGGATCTTGGCACACAGAGAACTCATTCATTTCTCACATTTAATTGAGTAATTTTATTTTTTTTTTGGAGGGGGATCTCTAAAAATGAGGCTCCTGTGCTGGAGCAGTCAGTCCTCTTCCTCTTACAGTTCAGAGCACTGATGGAGGTTCACCACAGTGCCAGTTTGCATCAGAAATCAGCGGATTAAATGTTAATTATGAACCTGATTGAAATGTTTTGTGTTTCCTTATGCCGCAGTGTGTTAGACAGGAGTGTGCCCAGCCTGTTCCCAGTAGAGTGGAGCAGGAGAAGAACTGAGCCCCTTCCAATGTGTTTGTAGGATTAAACCTCTTCTTAGACTTTGGAAATAGTGATAAGAACCACAGATCATTCTTATTTTCATTCTCTCTTTAGAGGTAAAATGAAGGAATATCTGAGTGGCTTTAATATCACAAGGCCTTAAAACTTAAATATCAATTTTCTATCACTTTTGTGGCTGTTACCATCAGGGTACATTGTGCAGAGAAGGTGAAATCATTCTGGCTTGCCAGCCCCTTGCAGATTCCCCCAAAACACGAGGGCATTTTGCCAGTGAGTGGAGAATGAAGCCTGGTTGATCCCTTTGAATAGAACAAATCCCTGTTGAGAAGAGAATTCCACGTGCAAGTTTGACTTTCTCTCATGGAATGAGCAAGGGGAAGGTGGTGTGTGAGCACTGTAATACCTGGAATTAGTCAGGCTGAGTGACAGCAATGCTTCATAAATATTTCTGTGTGATGTGGAATGGTTGAATCGTTAGGCTGCAGTTAATTTGATGTTGGTGTGAGCTGGCTCCTGTTTGATTTTCCAGGTGAATATGTCTACAGACTTAGAAGGGACTGACATGTTGGCAGAGAAGGCTGACCGAAGGGAATACATTGATTTGTTGAAGAAAATGTTGACAATTGATGCAGATAAGAGAATTACTCCACTGAAGACTTTGAACCATTCCTTTGTTACAATGGCACATCTGCTGGACTTCCCCCACAGTAACCAGTAAGCTCCCTTGGATGGTTTGTTTTGTTCCAGGATTTGCTGGAAACACAGAGCAGCACTTCCCAGCTTTCTGGCACTGCTGTTTGCTGCAGTTCCTGGCTGCTCTGAAAATAGCAGTGGCATGTGTAAGGAATGGAATGTTCATAAGCTTCCTTTTCATGTTTTAGGGCATTCTTTGTTGGTTTAAAAGGACCTAAACCTGAAGCACGTGCATAAAGTTGGGAATCTGTCACATCTGTGTCCTGTTTTTACAAATCTGATGTTTTTCCTCCTGTCATTCTGTTCCAGTGTGAAATCTTGCTTTCAGAACATGGAGATCTGCAAGAGAAGAGTGAACATGTATGATACAGTGAATCAGATCAAGAGCCCTTTCACCACTCACGTTGCTCCTAACACAAGCACAAACCTGACTATGAGCTTTAACAACCAGCTCAACACAGTCCACAACCAGGTAGAGCATCTTCCACCTACTTTATCCTAATCAAAGATATGGAATAGGCTAATTGGGTGCCTTCAGGACAAAATTTAAACTACTCTCCAAAATTCATAGTCTTGTCTCAAAGTCTAATTTTTCCAAAACTCAGGCCAAGGAGCCTCTTTATTTCATGTATTGAAAATTTGTCTGTCAGTTCAGCAACATAAGTAAAGTTGGAGCAATTCATGTTTTCTGTTCTGTGTTGTCATAAACCTTTCACCTCAAACATTTTCCAGGTGCTTTTCTCCTGGTTTAATATTGATGGCTCCTGTTGTTTGTTTTATAACAAAGAGAGATAAGATTGCAAGAGATAAACGATTTTTTTTTTCTTTTTTTTTTGTTTGTTTTATTTTTCTAGGCCAGTGTGTTGGCTTCCAATTCCACTGCTGCTGCTGCTACTCTTTCCCTGGCCAACTCAGACGTCTCCCTGCTCAACTACCAGTCTGCCCTGTACCCATCCTCAGCTGCCCCAGTGGCAGGAGTGGCTCAGCAGAGCGTTTCCTTGCAGCCTGGAACCACCCAGATCTGCACACAGACAGACCCCTTCCAGCAAACCTTCATTGTTTGTCCCCCTGCTTTTCAAAGTAAGCCCAGAACCCTTCGTGTGGTGCTGTGCTTTCTGTCAGCTCAGGCAGGAGAAGTTGTGATTTGCACTAAAACTTGAGAATGGCTCTCTGTGGGTGTCACACGAGGCTCTTGCATCAGATGGAAGTGCAGAACCAGGTCAGACATGTGCAGGCAGCTTGATTCCCTTCCAGGTCGTGCTGGAACAGGTGACAGGATCTTGCCTGCCTGGCTTGCAGCCTCCAGCTGCTTGCTCAACCAGTTTTTCCCCCCAAACTGAACACAGCAGCATTCCACAGAAAGCAGGGAACAGAGGAGCCAGACCTGCCTGAAAATCAGAGTGTCTTGCTGTGTTTGTTATCTCAAGAGCAAATATCTGGTGTTTGAGCCTCAGTTCACAACCCTGGTGCAGGTTTTTGCTACCAGCAGATTGGCACAGGTTGTGGGTCAGGGAGCTTAGCACAGGCAGGGCTCTGTTCATGCCTCTCTTCATCCTCAGGGCTCTGTAGTTCTGCTGATACCTGGATTATTTTAGTCTGGAGGGTTATTTGTGATGTGGGAACTGATAGTGTAAGGCTTGGACTTTAAACTTGTCTCAAGCAGCTTGGAATTGAGTGTCTGTGTTCCTGTTCCTACCAGAACTCCACAGAGCCAGGCTGCTGAGGGCTGTCCCTCATGGCCCTGCAGGATCCCAGGATGCAGAAAAATTTACTTCAGCTGGTGTTTTACTGGGATTTTGTCAAAGCTTTTCTATCCCTTAATCCAACCCTATCCTCTGCCCTTACCTGGTAGGAATTTGATTTTTTGGAAACAAATGAAAGGAAGAATAATAAAGCAGCTTAGTGATGTGTCTTGTCCTCCACAGCTGGACTTCAGGCAACTACAAAGCATTCTGGGTTCCCAGTCAGGATGGAAAATGCTGTCCCAATTGTGCCACAAGCACCTGCAGCACAGCCACTGCAGATCCAGTCTGGAGTTCTCACACAGGTAAAAAAAATCACCCCAAATCCCCCATAGACTCAACTGCAATTCCATCATCCAGGAGAACCTGCCTGAGTGCAGGGGGCTCTCAGGACACTCTGAAGGGTTAAATGCAGGTCACTTCTGAGACAGTATTTTCTTGTTTTGTTTTGTTTTTCTGGGATATTTAAAATCTGAGCTGTTTTATGTCATGTGCCTCACTGGTTTTAGGAGTTTGAATCAATAATGGGAATAAATGTGTGGTTTTCAGCTGCTGAAAACAGGCTGTATTTTTTCAGTCATGGACACTGCCTTACAGGCAGTGCTGGTCACTTCCAAAAACGTGGCTGGAGAAATCATTGCTGTGAGAAGTGAGATCCCAGTAAACAGAGGTGACAACACAGATTACTCATGCTAAAATTTCATCTTTAAATCAACGAAATTATTTCTGAGTCCTCACCTAGTTACATTCTTAGTGTGAATTAATGTGTTAGCAATGACTTATCTATTTCTGCAGTTTGCAGTTTAAGCAACGTGCAATACCAGAATTCACAAATCATTCTAAAAATGCTGTTTTAAATATTAGTAATGGGTCATAAATTAAAACCATTCAAATTTCCAAAAAGTAATCCTTTAATATACAATAAGTGCCCAGTGATTCACGAGTTTTAGGCACTGAAAATTTGTAGCTGCCTTTATAATTAAGTGCATTTTTATTTATTTGCATAGTTTTAATATCTGCTGGCATTAACACATACTCTGTTAGTTTTACTCTCCAGGCAGTATATTACACTTACTGACCTTCTTGTAGAGGAATAATTTTTAGTTTGTTCAGTCCAAATATTGTGGTGGCATTCTGTGATTGCTGGTTTCTTTAGCATTAATCATACAGGTCACAGTATCCAAAAAGCAGAATCCACTTGAAGGCCCACCTGAATCCAGGAGTGCAAATTGTACACCAAGAATCTAATTTGAATTAGACACTTGATGGACTAATACACATCTGGATGGTTTCATCACAGATAATTTTGCTCTTTCATGACACTAAAGACCTGCTGTGCCTTCCATGAAATCCCATGGTTTGCGTTTTCTCCAGAGCTGTGTGTGTGGATTTGAAGGTCTGACAGCAAGTGCAGGGATCTGCCCAGGGTGCAGTCTGTGCCATGGCTGGTGCCCTCTGGGACCCAGTGAAGTGCCAGTAGCTGAACTCACTTTGACTTTTGAACTGTGTCATCAGACAGAGATCCCATCCACAAATTTTTTCCCCAACTCATTTCGCCTTCCTGCACTGTGTCATTGGAGAGGTCCTGTCCCCAAATTTTTCCCCAACTCGTTCTGACTTTCAAACTGTGTCAGTGGACAGACTGCCAGCTCCTTGTGCTCCCCTCAGGGCCGTGTAGGTGCCTGAGGAGGAGCTGCAGGGTCTGGGTGTTGGTGTTGGTGTCGGTGTCGGTGCGTCCCGTTCCGCCAGCGCGGTGCCCTCGCCTGGCCCTGCCCCAACGCACTGACCTGCACTGACCTGCCTCAGCTCGTGTGTTTCACTCACTGCCTGATCTACATTTCAGGGAAGCTGTACACCACTAATGGTAGCAACTCTTCATCCTCAAGTAGCCACCATCACGCCGCAGTATGCGGTGCCCTTTACCCTGAACTGCGCAGCCGGCCGGCCGGCGCTGGTCGAACAGACGGCTGCAGTACTGGTAATTGCCTCCCTTGATTGTGTTCACTAACTGAGTTTTTGTTTTAACTTAGACTTGCAGAGGGCATGGAAGCATGTGCCATCTTGTGGCTGTGTTCTTGCTACATCTTAATGTCTTGTTGTTTTCCTCCCCAACATTGCTGAAGCACTGTCTGACTCTGACGTTTAGTGTGGCTCTGTAAAGAATCCAGATCATTGACTGTTACCTTTGCTAGCCTAGTACTGAAAGCTCTTCTAAACTAGACCCTAGAAGAGTTGTAATCGTTCTTGTTCTTTGCTTACTCTCCTATCTTTGCCTTTTGATTGTGCAATACAAAGGAATCAGTCTTTAGCTTGACTCTGCTACAGGTACCTGGATGGCCAGAATTTGACCTACTTGGCAAGTTAGCTCCATATTTTGTTTCCAACACGTGTAAAGCTGCTTTGTATGGAGAAATGTTTCAGATCGTTAAGCACAGGCTAAAATCTCTAATGACAGCAAATCCTTTAATGTATTGCTTTTAGCAGTTGATTTCTCTTAACCTCTGTTGAACATTGACAATGATTTTCTGGCCTTTTGTTATTTATAGCCAATCGCACGTAGCTTGCTTCATCCAGATAAAGATTCTGTTCTTCACTGATACTTTCAGTTGATATGTATTTCTTGGTTGAAATTAAAGGTGAGCTCTAGCATCCAAAATGGCAATAGCTAGCTTTTAGGTCATTTGGAACGATTTTAAAAAAGGATGGGGGAAGGGAATGAACACACCTTTAAGAAGTGTATGTTTGCAAAATTGTCCTCTCCTGTATTCGGGCACCTGCATCAGAACAACTTTGCAAGTGCCACAAAGAAGTCATTGTAAAACTCCAGAATCAGATCAGTGAAGCTTATGAAAACATTGCAGTGCACTGAAGTGCTGGTATCCTCACATGTCCTTCAAAGCACATTCCATTGTGTGAACCATATTGTTTCTTGTGGCTTTAAAGTGGTAGTTTGAATGTCGTTTTCTTCGAGAGGGAGGCCTCTGCTGAAGTGGAATTTGCTCGAGTCATACCTGTCCTGAAATTGAAACCCACTCATTTGAGTTCTTGTGAACCAAGTGAGCTGCTCCCTTGTTCTGAGGATGGGAAGGCAGGAGAGAGTGGGGTTCTCCTGGTCACAGCTCTGAGCTAAACAGACCCAGGGGTGCTGCTTCTTTCCTCCCGTTGAATTTCCATGGCTGAAAGGCCGCAATCTGGGCTCCAAAAACAGCAAGGGGTGACTGTAGCAGAGCTTGGGACACAAGTGAGTTGTTAGTGATGTTCCCCAAAGTGCATTTGGGCTTTGATTCAACAGGCAAATTCTGTTCTGCTGTGTGTGTGCAGTGGACTTGAGGCTCAGCTCCCCTGTACAGCAGTGGAGATCAGAGCCGGCCGTCTCCAGACTCTGAGCCTGCATTCTGAATTTCTCTGGAGGACTTGACCAGTTCTGTTTGGATTCTGGGAGCCTTTGGCGTGAATTTGCTCACTTTTAGTGCTTCCAACACTTCTCCCTTGCTGCTTCCCCTGAGTTTGCATTAGCCATTTGCTAAGCTTTGCATATTTTTGTCCTTCCTCTGTCAAAACAGTTCGTCGCTTGGAAGGCCCGATTTCTGCCTCTCATTGGGAATTTATATCTTGCTGTATTAAACTCTCTGCTTTGTCTTGTGCAGGTGTTGGCTTTTGGAAAGACGCATGGTGTGACTTTTAACATATTTCTCTTTTTTTTTTTTTATTTTTTCAATGTTATTGTTATTTATTATTATTATTATTCTGCTTATGTTGGCAGAGGTTTTAGCAGCTCTCTGCTTTGAAGGCTTCTTGTTCGGAACTGGTATTTGTGCTGAGTGGATCTGTTACTTGCAGAAATATTGAATTGGAAACAGCAGGTTTTGCAGTTTAAGAAAGAAAGCCATGTATTATCAAAATCATGGAAATGTTACGCTGTCAAATTTATTTGGACAGGAGCATTGATAATATTAATGAATTGATCCTGCCTTCATGTAACTGAATTATCTCTCAGTGTGACTTCTCTTAAATGCTTCAGTTGAGGTGGGTGAATTTCCACAATAACAGCACCATCTCAGCTCTCTCAGCGTGAGCCCTGCAAGGCAGAAAAGCAGAAAGCACCAAATTGGTTTAATATTTTGGGACCTTTCAGCAGAACAGTGGTGTAAGTTTACATTCAGAAACAGTCCCAGCACTGCTGCTGCACCTGGCAGTACAAACATGACATAAACACTGTTTTCTCCAGGTGACAGCAGTGATAAAAGAGATCAGCAAAATATTGGGGAATCTCATTCCTCTGCTTTTCTTCTTGGGAAAAAATGCCAGGATGAGCTGTATCTCTGCAAGCTAACAATCCACCCCAGTGCATTTATTGCTTGGACAGATCTCTCTGCCTGCCCCTGCAGGAGCTGAAGCCTAGTGAGCCTCGTGTCTGTGTTTGTTGTTTTGCAGCAGGCCTGGCCGGGGGGAACCCAGCAGATCCTGCTCCCTTCCACCTGGCAGCAGCTCCCAGGGGTTGCTTTGCACAACTCAGTCCAGCCAGCAGCTGTGATCCCAGAGACCATCGGCAGCAGCCAGCAGTTGGCTGACTGGAGGTAGGGACTGCAGGGGCTCCAGCTCCCTGCCAAGTGGGGATTCGGCCACCACAGTGCCCACAATGTCTCCCTTCCCCTCGCTGCAGCTCGTGGTTCCTGCAGTGTAGTCATGGGATTTGGGTCTCTTGTTTGTTCCCTGCTCCAGGAATGCACATTCCCATGGAAATCAGTACAGCACTCTCATGCAACAGCCATCTCTGCTGACCAACCACGTGACGTTGGCCACAGCACAGCCCCTGAATGTTGGGGTTGCTCATGTTGTGAGGCAGCAGCAGAGCAGCAATGTGCCAGCAAAGAAGAACAAGCAGCCAGCAGCGAGCACAGCCAAGTAAGGATTCCATTGCTTCCCTTTCCCAGTCCTAGAAAAGCCACAGGGTTGGTTGTGGAGGTTGCCTTTTTGGTGTGAAAAACACATCTTCTGATCACAGAGGCAGTGAGGGTGTAACTTTATTGTGCTACAATTGCATTTAAAGATGTCTTGGAAAAAGCCTCTGTCTGCAGTCACTGATTTAAATTATATTAATTTCAGTGAGTGCAAGGGCATGGTTCACCAAGTGCTTTCCTGTCCTGGTCAGAGGGGTTTTACACTCCTGGGGTGTTGGTGCCATAGCAGTGCAAGTGACAGAATTGTTGAATGAGGGTTGGAAGGTTTCTGGCAGTGTTCAGGTGGATCAGCCCCACCCAGGGCATCCCTGAGTGCCTTTGGCCGTGTCTGTGGCACTGTTTGAGTGTCTGCACTGAGGTTCTGTTTATATTTGTCTGTTCATGCTTGTGTGTTCCTAATGCTGTTTGTCCCAGCCTCTGCCCTGGAGCTGAACCCTGCTGTGCTTTTCCTGCAGGCCCAGCTCATCCCTAGAGCCTGTGTCCACCCAAGTGTACTCTCTGATTGGGAGCAGCCCCCTGCGCTCCGCCTCGTCCTCCTCCAACGTGCTGGTCCCCGTGCAGGAGCAGCACCAGCCCATCGTGATCCCTGACACTCCCAGCCCCCCTGTCAGTGTCATCACCATCCGCAGCGACACCGACGAGGAGGAGGACAGCAAATACAAACCTGCCAGGTGGGATGTTCATCTGGGCTCTGCTGGGCTCAGCTCTTGCATCAGGGAGAGGGGGGCTCAGCTCACGATGTGTGAGCTCTGGGCAGGCTCAGGAGAGATGCATAAGCCAGAATATTCTCCATCACATCTCTGTGTTGTTGTGCCTGTAGTTAATCTGAATTTTATCTGACAAGGAGGGAGGGTGTAAGATCTTAGAGGGAGATCTGCTGCCTGGTGGGAAAAACTAGAATGTTTCCTATATGCATTTTGTCTTTTTTTTCCCCCTGCAGTTTGGGTATGAAGCAGAGATCCAATGTCATCAGCTACGTCACCGTTAACGACTCCCCTGACTCTGACTCGTCCCTGAGCAGCCCCTATGCCCCAGACCCCCTGTCCTCTCTCAGGAGCACTGGGGGGGCCCTGGAGCTGCCCAGCAGAGCTGCTGCTGACAGCTCCAGCTCCCGAACCATCATCGTGCCACCCCTGAAAACGCAGCTCAACGACTGCATTGTAGCCACGCAGGCTTCAGGTGGGTGTCTCAGTGAGCTTTGCCAAGGCCCAGGTGCTCTCCTGTCCCTGACACATTGATCCTCACAGTTTGGGGTTTTCTGCAGCTTTAGTTTTCACAGCTGCTGCTCTGAAAGCCTTGATCTGTTTTCACAGTCATTGATAGATTTACCTTTCATTCACATTTGGCTGCTTTTAGAAAAATCTTTAAACATTCCTGACGGTTTCTTAGTCACGTTTGAAATCGTAATTAAAGCAAAGTCTCCGTGACAGAAACAGTCATTTTGGTGCCCAGAGCACCCCGTGGGAAGGGGAGGAGTGGACTAAGCTTGTGACACCTTGCAGGCATCCTGAGCAGCAGCAGTAAGAGCAAGCCAGTGGCCTCGGTGAGCGGGCAGGCGTCAGGATGCTGCATCACCCCCACGGGCTACCGCTCCCACCGCGTGGCCACCAACGGCGTGCAGCCCCTCAACCTCAGCCAGGTGAGCCTGCCAGCTCTGCTGCCCTCGGGGGTGCTGCAGAGCTGCTTTAGAAATGTGCAAGGCAGGGAGAAGGGCTGGGCTGTAAGGGGGTCAGTAGCTGCAAGCGCTGATTGATTGGAGCTGGTTCTGTCCTGGGGTGGTGCAGGGTAGGACAGGCTCTGTGGGCGGTACAGGGAGGTTTCTCAAGGCAGAGGATTTGTTCCTGTACCAGAGGGCAGGAGAAGGAAGTGTGGTTGTGTCCATAGTCTCTCTTTGTGCTCCTTGTCACACCTGTCTCAGAGCAGGTCCTTGAGACTCGGGTGACACCAAGATCCAGCTGTTGAATTAGAGTAGCTCTGAAAGCACAGGATGAAGAAATTCTTTAATTCTTTACCTTTCTTTAGACCTCACAGAAGTCCAACCAGAAAATTAAGACTGGACTGCCTCTCTCAAATTAATAATTAGTACCTGACATCTTTGAATGTTTCTGTTCAAAGATTGGTTTCACCTCATTTTGTGTCAGGACTTTTGATCTCTGGGTCACACTGCAGCAGCCTCTCAGAGGAGAGGGAGTGTTACCCCTGCAGCTCACTCCTGGCACGGGCACCAGACAGGTTTTGTGGATCTAAAACGGGGCAGCCCTGCTGCCACCCTCCCAAGGTGCAGAGGAGTAGATGTGTGAGGAGTTTGGGGCTGGGTCAGACCCAGGACCTGCTGCACTTGTCCAGCTGTGGTACCCCAGGAGTGGCAGTTTGGCCCCGTTGTAGAGGAAAAGTGAAACCTTTGTCCCCGTGGAGCTGCAGTCACCTTCTCAGATCTGCAGGAGGGCGTCCCCAGGGAGGATCTGCAGGCGTGGCAGGGGGCATGGAGCTGTCCATCAGGGGAGCTCTGACTGCTCCTTCCTCACCTGAGCACAACCACTAACCTCGTTTACCCCTTCCCCCTGCAGAACCAGCAAACCACAGTGCTGGCCTCCCAGGAGAGAAGCGGCAATGCTGTCCCGCGCCGGCAGCAAGCTTACGTGGCCCCCCTCACATCGACGATTTCTCAGGCTCCCTACACGTTCCAGCACAGCAGCCCAGTGCATCCCCACCTGGCAGCAGCCACGGCCAGTGCCCACCTGTCCAGCCAGCCCCACATGTACACTTACGCCCCCAGCACCGCGGCCACGCTGGGCTCCACCACCTCCATCGCTCACCTGTTCTCCCCGCAGGGCTCGTCGCGCCACACCACCTACGCTGCCCACCCCAGCACCCTGGTGCACCAGGTCCCTGTCAGCGTGGGGCCCAGCCTGCTGACATCTGCCAACGTCCCCCCCGCCCAGTACCAACACCAGTTCGCCCCCCAGTCCTATATTGGTGCTTCCAGAGGATCTGCTATTTACACTGGATACCCGCTGAGCCCCACCAAGATCAACCAGTACTCCTACTTGTAGTTCCCAGAGGAGCACTGTCCTGTGATGGGCCCGAGAGGCTGGAGGAGGAGTTCAGGTGAACCTTTGCCTGGGAATGACTGCCTGGTTCGTGTTTCTCCCTGATCTGGTTGTATGTTGTTCCCAAATGTCTCTGGTGAGTTGGGTCACTAACTGAGCAGCATGCTTTGTTACCAGTACGAGAGTCACTAATTAAGTTTTTAAAATTTTACTTACTTTTTATAGATGCTTTTAAAAAAAAAAAAAAATTCATGGTCACGTTTATTTAAAATTGTTCTGTTGTGCTAATCAAAAGGGGTGTCAAATCAGTGTCTTGGAAGACAGATCCTGATGTCTTTTTTAACTTGTGTAACTTAAACAAGAAGATTTGCAGATTCTATTTTAGCAGCTTGCACAAATCCACGTTGCCACTAAAAATGTAGTGCATGTTTATCTCATTATGTTGCTGGGGCGGTTTTAAAATCAGATTTACTATTTTAACATCTGTTCTCTAATTTACTTTGTCTTTATCAAATTGCTGGTTCTGCAAAAAGCCATTACATCTCCATACGTGTTTCTGTCAAAAGTGTTTTGTTTACTCCTCTGCTTTGTTTAAGGACTGGTAGAGGCAGCTGCCTTTTCCAGCAACACGATACATTCAGGAGTCCTGTAAACCCTGGAGTCTGCTTTGTTTTCTCAAAAACCCTCCACAACCCAGCTGAATTTTTGTTGTGTTCGTTGCAGAATTCTTCTAAGTGGTTCAAACCGTATTCAGGATCTCACTGTGTGGCAGAGCTCAGCAGCTCTGTCAGGGTGGTGGTGTTGTTGTTGTCTCCAGTTGAGAGTGAATAGTGCAGCATTGCTCTAAAATTTGGTTTCTGCAGCTTCTTAGATGCTGGCCCTATAATGGAGCTGGATTCCTTCACAGAAGCACAGGGCTTTGCTTTGTTCTGTTTTTCTTAATACTTTTTGCCTCACGTGATTCGTTTAGGAGGGGAGATGAATTTGAAATACAATGAAACATCACTGTATTGATGTGTACAGCTTTTTATACTCCTGTGAGCGTATCCTCCTGGATATGTCAGCAGCTACTCTAAAGCGCTCTTAATAAGACTTGTAAACAGTACGTGCATGTAGGAATTGCAACAAAAAAAAAAGGTTAAAAAAAAAAAGAAAAAAGGAGACAAAAAAAGAGAAAGAAAAAGGAAAAAAAAAAGGAAAAAAAAAATCCAGATTTTAAAGTTTATTACTGAATTTAAAACTATTTTAGAAGTTTTGTATTGGTGGTGTTTTAATATTTTACAGAAAATGAAATATGTACATATTGATTAGAAAAATATAACAAGCAAAACTTCCTGCTAACCCCAAATGTTCTGTCTTTGTAATCAAAATGTGTAGTGATTATACTTGAACTCTGTACTTAGTGTTTGTCTAATTCTTAAACGTTCCTGGGGATGGAAGTGTTGTATCCTTTGTATTTAAACCAAAATGAATTGATTCATGTTGGAATGTATGTGATATAATGCAATGGTTAGAGCTCATCACTGTAGCACTGAGAGAGGAGTAGAGCTTCACGAGAGGAAAAAGGATACCTTGGATTTGTTTTGCACAGGTATGTGTGATGAAGAGTTGTTTGGTGTGTCCCCTTATTGTAGTGCCTTAAATGATGATGTAGTGTGACTAGAGTTTACAGTGAGCTTGCCTTACGAGGGACCAGCAAGCCCCCGTCGAATTGAAGCAATTCACCCACCCAGCTTTTCCCCAGCCAGAGCAGCAGGATGGTGCAGAGCCCTCTCTCTCTCTCTCTCTCTCCCTCCCTGTCACCGCTCTCATCCCAGCTCCGTTCTTGTTCCCGGTGAAGCGATGTCCCCTCCCCCTTGAAGCTTCCCCTTTGAAATGGCACATGTACTGTTAGTGTCTGTCAGTGCATTTCGGATAAGGTAGTGCTGGGAATGCATTGGAATGTTTTAGTCTAATATTGCAGAAGTGATTAAATAACGTGCAATCACTTTTATTAGGTTTTAGTGTGGCGTTACCTTCCCCCTCCCTCCCCCCCCCCAGGAATAGCAGATGTGTCGTGTAAAATATTGCTAGCTTGGTGATAGAATATTTATACCAAAGAGAGCCTGCTGTAAAGCACATAATACCATTAAAAAGTTTTATAATGCTACTGCTAACGTGGAGTTGTTGGGAAGGTCTGTCAGCTGTAGCCCTAGTTAGTGTTCAGAGGAAGTAACTCACTTTGGATAATCAGTGCAGGTTTTGGACTACACTTTGTTTTCTTGGGTCCCTTGTACTAAGGAATTATTTCTCATCTAACACGTAGAGTATCTTGTCCAAAAGGATGATATAAACTGGTTCCAGCGGTCGTGTTACTGCAGCAATAAGAGGTTTGGTAACCTTGAACCCCAGTTTATGTTCCGTCCCAGCGGGAAGGGGGCCAGTCCCGACCTGGCTGTGGCAAGAAATGCCCAAAGCCATTTCTGCAAGCCCAGGTTCCTGCTTGGAAGGAAGCCTGGAGGAGGATGGAGCAGGGAGGGATGGAGGGCTGTGGAACTGGACGGTAGCATTAGCCCACGTTGATGTTCAGTGTGTTTGTAGTCGCAGCACTTCCGTGAGCCCGCGGAAAACCAACCTTGCTATGCCACATCGTCGTGCAAACGATGCTGTTTGTTGCTGTAGGCACTTTTCTTGCTTTTTTTTTTGACACTGCTTGTGTTCAGTACTTGCCTTGAGATACCTCTTGGGTACAGAGTTGTGCCTTTCCACCGAAAGGCAAACCGAGCTCCAACTCCCTGTTTCGCAAATAGGACTTCACGGAAGACACTTCACTAACAGGAAGAAAAAAGACCTCTAGCAAAATCTGCTAATACTTCTGAGAACTTGCCCACTTTCCCCTAAAAAAAGCAGCTTAAAATGGCCATTTAGAGACCTTGTAACACAATTAATCCCAATCAAATGTATTCCCAAAGCACAGTGTCATCTCCTCCACTGCCCGAGTTCCCAGAAACGCTGGGACAGGGAGGATGAGATGGAAATGACGTAGGTGAAAAACCAAACGTGCTCCATTTGGAACAAGCTGTCAAACAATACCCCAGAATTCCTCTGTGATACACAGCAAACCCCACCCCAGCAGGGCCAGGGCCTCCCAGTCTGGCCCCAGTATGTGATGCCCAATTTAGGCGTGTCGTGTTCTGCTCTAAGGAGATCCATCCCTTCTTCCCTTGCATATCCAGCCTCAAATTGGGTTCAAGAATTGACTCTCCTCATTGTCAGAGCCTGCTACACATTTTTGGAGGGAAATCTGCTATCTCTGGATAGGAATTGGCATCCTTTTAATTTTCTTTACAGCTAGTTTGGGATTCACCTTTGGAATATTTGCTAGCCGTGGTCCCAGCTAGGTTTGTCTGTGTGATTCTTGAGCTGTTCAATCAGTTTTCTCTTACCTGACCTGTATTTGCAGCTGTGATAGCCCCTGCAGAGGCAACTCCTGAGGCTTTCCTGCTTAGCACCTAATTGATGGGATGCAGTAATTTACCTCTGACTCAGCAATTTCTTTTAGTACATGAAACTAAAATTGCTTCTAAATGACAGGATTGGCACAGCCCTGCTTTCTTTTTTTTTTTGTTCGTTTGTTTTTAATTTTATTTAAACTTCTGAATGGTGCCGCATGTCCACATGGTTGTTTGTTGCTAAACTTTATATAATGTGTGATTTCAGATTCAGCTTGAACTATATCTATCTCACTACATGTAGCAGTACATTATATGTAATGTTAGTATTTCTGCTTGAATCCTTGATATTGCAATGGAATTCCTACTTTATTAAATGTATTTGATATGCTAGTTACTGTGTAAAATTTAACTTTCTTTTATGGTTGTGCTCTTCCTTTTTACAAGCCGCTAGATACAGGTAGTTTCTGACAATTACTGATCTATGTTTGTATTGCTGATGTACTTAGGGGGGTATGTAAAAATCATTTTAACAAAAGAAATAGATATTTAAAAATTTAATACTAACTATATGGGAGAAGGGTCCATTGTGAAAACATAGTTTATCTTTGGATTCAATGTTTGTCTTTGGTTTTACAAAGTAGCTTGTATTTTAAGTATTTTCTACATAATATGGTAAAAATGTAGAACAATTGCAATGCATCAATAAAAAGGGTTAATTTTCTGTACTCTATTCCTTTGGTCACTTGGTCTGTTAAAGGGGGGTGGGAGAGGGGGTTTGGGGATATCCAGAATGAGGGGGCGATAGTTCGGGATGCAGAGCCGGGGTGTGGATATGGGATGTGGGTGCGGGATGTGGATTTGGGATACAGATCTGGGATGCAGATCCAAGGTGGGGATGTGGGATGTGGATTTGGTATGCGGATCCAGGCTGTGAATGCGGGATGCGGATCCGGATCCGGGCTGTGGATGCGAGATGCAGATTTGGGATGTGGACTGGGGACGCGGATCCGGGCTGTGGATGCGGGATGCAGCAGCACTAGGTGGCACACTCGCCCCGCCACAGCACCGCGGCCCCGGCTCCGATCGCTCCCTGCCCGGTGCCCTCAGAACCTCCCGGCCCGGCTGCAGCCAGGGCACGGAGCTGCGGTGTCCGTCCGTCCGTCCGTCCGTCCATCCATCCATCACACCACACCTGACTGACCCCGTCCCGGGGCTGGGGGAGCTGCAAGTGGCCCCACACCAGCGCTTGGGCCACCTCGGGCAAGCGGCCCCGAAGGGCAGCGAGTGGCCGGGCAGCTCCGGCTGAGGGCAGTGACAAACCTGTGCCATGTCCCAACCCTGGCCCGATGGCTCTGCCCAGGGGGATCCGCAGGACCCGGGCACGGGGGCCCGGCTGGAGCTGCCGGCTCAGCTGCCAGGACGTGGGGACACGGGCTCAGAATGGACATGGCATCAGAGGGGACACGGGCTCCGGGGGGACACAGGCTTAGGGTGGACATGGCATCAGAGGGGACACGGGCTCAGGGGGACACAGGCTTGGGGCCGCTGCCCACGGCGCTGGTCTGGCTTTGACTCCACCAGACCCGGATTTGGCCGAGGCTCGGGTTGGCCGCTGGCCTTGGGCATCTCCGCGGCCCAGGTGCCAGGGCTGTCCCCTCTCTGTCCCACGGGCTGTCCCCACACTACGGCTCATGAGGACGTGGCCTCTGTGCTCCCTGCACCCCAAACTCCCTCCAGCAGCCCGTCCCCAGCTCCTGCCCC
Source organism: Eopsaltria australis (assembly GCA_034509425.1). Classification (NCBI taxonomy): domain Eukaryota; kingdom Metazoa; phylum Chordata; class Aves; order Passeriformes; family Petroicidae; genus Eopsaltria; species Eopsaltria australis. Next base: position 338,289 of record JAVTVJ010000660.1, read on the forward strand.
ATCCCCGCGGCTCTGGGCACCGCGCTGGGTGGGCACTGCTGGGGCACGAAGGGGTTAAAGCGCCCGGGGCTGGCCTGCGGGGAAGGAGCAGCCTCCCCTCCCTCTGCACATCTGGATGCAATAAGGGCTGGGGAGGCCGGAGCATTCCTGAGCACTGAGCTGGAGGCTGCGGTCGCTGCCGGCCATGGGGCCCTGGCGCTGCCTGCTGCTGCTGCCGCTGCTCGCCCCGGCCCTGCGCGCCCAGCAGCAGCACCTGATGGAGTACGTGGAGCGCCGCATCACCATGCTGGAGGTACAGCCCCGAGCGGGGCCCCGCGCCCGCCCCGCACCCCGGATCGCCCCGTCACCGGGCTCACAACCCTTCTCCGTGGAGGCCGGCGGGGCCGGGAGCGGGGCTGGGTGAGGAGGAGCTGGGATGGGGCCGGAGCAGGGTGTGGGGTGCTCTGGCAGCCCCCGCCGGGGTCCGGCACTGCCCAGCACGAGGATGCACCCGAGAGCACTGAGGGACAGGCGGATTTGGGAGCAGGGGTTTTGCGGGTCTGGGAGCACCATGGGCACATCACAGGAATGGAAACATCACGGGTTTGGGAACATCATGGGAAAGCAGCAGCATTGCGGGTCCGGGAGCACCATGGGCACATCACAGGAATGGGGGCATCAAGGATCTGGAGCATCGTGGGAGAGTGGGGGGCACTGTGAGCTCAGGAACATCATGGGGACATCCTGGGAGTGTCACGGGAGAGCGGGGGCATTGTGGGTCTGGGGGCAGCACAGGAATGGGGGCATTGTGGGTCTTGGGATGTCATGGAAGAGTAGGAACACTGTGGGTCTGGGAACATCATGAGAGCGTTGCAGGAACAGGAATCACTGAACAGGCGTGGGAGTATTGTGGGAGCATCGTGGCTTTGGGAGCACCCCAGGAGCGGGAACAGGGCGGGATGGGAGCCACAGGCACGAGCCCCGTGTGGCTCCGGGGGCTCCCACAGCCCGGGCAGGCTGGGACAGCTGCCATCCATGGGCTGTGAGGTTTGGAGCCCTCAGCAGCCCCTTGGCCACCCCAGGAGAGGATCTCACAGTGGCACGACCAGAGCAGCCGCTACTCCACGGAGCTGCGGGACTTCAAGAACCAGGTGCTGGGGATGCTGGAAGCGGCCGAGAAGGAGCGGGAGGCGATGAGGGCGGAGGCCGAGAGCGCGGCCGTGCGCGTGGACCGCCTGGAGAGGGAGGTGGATTACCTGGAGACACAGAACCCCGCGCCGCCCTGCGTGGAGGTGGACGAGACGCTGATGGACAAGCAGGTGGCCACGGCCAAGCAGAGGAAGAACGAGAAGTACACCAAGCTCACGGGTGAGGGGCTGCCTGGCTCTCTGGGGGATGGTTCTGTGTGAGGGTTACCCCAACCCTTCCCAACCCACCCCAGTCCAGGTGTCCCCCAGGCACGGGCGTTGTGTCCCAGCAGGGCATCTCAGGTGCCTCTGGCACAAGCTCCTGCATCCCCCCTGGCTTGGGAGCTGCATCCAAGCCCCAGGCCAGAGCCCAGTGCATCTGCAAAGCCTTTGGGGCAGGGCTGGGGTGAGGGTGGCTCTCCTGCCTGTGGCATGGGTGCACTAGGGGATTTCTCAGTGCCACCAGGGATGCACTCAAACCCCTTCAGCGAGTTTCTGAGGCAGTTGCCTGAGGGCTGGGGTGGGACAGAGTGAGAACCCAGCACGGGGCAGCAGCAGAGCCCTCACACTGCAGGCTCTCACACTGCCCTGCTCTTGCAGACTGCAGTGACACCATCGCCAGCATCAGGGCCATGAAGATCCTGAAGCGTTTTGGCAGTGCCTCGGGGCTCTGGACCAAGGATGCTGCGGGGAGCTCGGAGAAGATCTACGTGTTTGACGGCACTGCCAACGACACCGTCTACGTCTTCCCCCGCATGCGGGAGTTCACCCTCTTCTCTGCCACCCGCAAGGCCGCCCGCATCAAGCTGCCCTACCCCTGGGTGGGCACCGGGCACCTCGTCTACGACGGGCACCTCTACTACATCCGCCAGCAGGGCCTCTCCTTCCAGGTGATCAAATTCAACCTGGCCAACAAGACGGTGGTGGACAGCTCGGTGTTCCCGGCCGAGGAGCAGATCCCCGTCTTTGGCCTCTCCCCCTCCACCTACATCGAGGTGTCGGCGGACGAGGAGGGGCTGTGGGCCATCTACGCCACCAAGGAGGACGAGAAGAACATGTGCCTGGCCAAGCTGGACCCCGCCACGCTGGACATCGAGCAGATGTGGGACACGCCGTGCCCGCGGGAGAACGCGGAGGGCGCGTTCGTGGTGTGCGGGGCGCTGCACGTGGTGTACAACACGCGCCTGCCCAGCCGCGCCCGCGTCCAGTGCGTCTTCGACGTCAGCGGCACCCTGGCCCCCGAGGACGCCTCCCTCGTCTACTTCCCCAAGCGCTACGGCTCCCACTCCAGCCTCAAGTACAGCCCCCTGGAGAGGCAGATCTACGCCTGGGATGATGGTTACCAGATCATTTACCGCATTGAGATGAAGAAGAAGCTGGAGGTTTGAGGGGCTCCCAGCCCAGCCCGCAGGACGGCGTCTCTGCCCCTTCTCCCATCACTGTGAAATGAGGAAATGCTGGACCCCCCCCCGCCCCAGTCACCCCATCCTGGCACTGGGTGTCCCTGTTGGGGACACCCCGCGGAGTTCTGGACTAATTTAATGAGGTTTTTTCTTTTCTGATATAATGAATAAATAGTACGCAGCCAAGTGCGGCCGCCTGCCTGGGGGAGCACGGGGCGCTGGGCAGGGCTGGCAGAGCCCTGAGCTCCACCTTGCCCCTGAGACACCCTAAAAGAAGCTTCCCAAGGGTGTGGGGTGTCTGTGCAGGGCTCAGAGCAGAGAGCACAGACAGAGCTCGGGTGGGTGCCTGGGCAGGGGGCTGGGCTGGGCTTAGGGCGGGGGTTTATGCTGGGGGCTTTGGGTGAGGGGTTTGGAAGGGCTTAGGGCAGAGATTGAAGCTGAGGCTTTGGGCAGGCTGCTGGGCAGGGCCAGCTTGTTTTACATGTACAAAACTGTGAGCAAACAGCGAAATCCCTTAATCTGGGAGGACAACAGGAGATTTCCCTCCCCTGCCGGGGCGGTGCCCCAGCCAGCAGGCCCCAGATGTTGCTGATTTACTGGGTTTGTTTCTATTGAAGCACGGGCCACTTCCCCCTGCAGCCTCAGAATCTCCACCTTATGTAAGTCCTGGCTTCCCCCATCCCCTTCCCTCTTCCTCTGGCACGGAGCTCCTGCACAGAGCAGCCCCAGAGGGGATGGGGCAGCACAGGGCAGGTGCTGGGAGCCCCTCTGGGGTTGGGGACAGCCCCACGTTGTCACCACACCGTGCCCTTCCTGCCCCAGCAGAGACTGTCCCCTGTGCTCTCACTCCCCCCACAGCCCTGCAGGGTGCAGGATTTGCCCCATTTCTGCCCCAGGACCCCCCATAAACCCAGGATTGCTGTGATTTGTTCCTGTCACTCCATCCTGAGAGCACAGAGGATGGATTGGGAGGTGTTTCAGTGCTGTGAGCACTCCGTGCTTTCCCTGTCAAAGGTCAGTACTGGGGACAAGCATTGAAGCCATGGGCTGGGCAGGCTGGGTGAGGGTTGCATCCTGGTGCCAGTGCCAGGCTGCCTTTGGGATGAGAGGCCAGGAGCTGCCTGGGCACTCCAGGGAGGTGCCAGCCCCATGGGGAGCACCATTGCCAAGCACCTGAGTGGCCCCAGGGCTGTGGTGTGGCCATGCCACCCCCCTGCCACCCTAAAGCCCATCCAGCATTCCCCTGTGCACAGCTCAAGCCAAACTGTCCTGCAGCTGGGAGGGCACTTGGTATTTGCCTCAAGTTCTTTGATATTAAAATCAAATTGGTTGCATAAGAAAAATCTTCAAATGTACACTTTGAATGACTGTAATTGGCTGGTGCTGAAAGTTCAACACACAGTGCAAGTCAAGCAGAGAAACTATCCAAGTGTGAAGGACTCTGTGAACTGTCAAGTTAATTTATGGCCCTTTTCAAGATCAATAACGGCGGTAACAGAAATATAATTTTCAGAAATCTCACAGTAGTAAATAATTACACTGATGATTTCTCCAGCTTGGATTAAAATTGATGGGGCGGTGATGATTGTGCACCAGAAACCATCCTGTAGCCTGGAACAAGTCCTGCACCACCAGACCTGCACTTCCCTGACACCTGGAGCCTTCTCTCCTCCAGGTGAGCACCCCCAGCTCTCCCAGCCTGGCTCCAGCCCTTGGAGCAGCTCTGTGGCCTCCTCCAGCCTTGTTCCAGCAGCTCCAGGTCCTCCCTGTGCTGAGGACCATGGTGAGAGATTCCTCTCACTAAACCAGGTCCATCAGAGCCCCACAAGCTCCTGTGGGATCTGTTTTGTACCAACACTTTGGGAATGGGGAGCAAAATGAGCAAAGTGACTGCAGCAGCCATGGGCTCCTGGAGAACAGCACTGATCTCACTCCACATCCTCAAAGCACTCCAGGAAACATCAACTGATGAATGCCTGGAATAACTCCCATAAAGCAGAGCAGCCTGATCCCCATCTGCTGACAAACACTGAGACAAAACCCTCAGGTCAGAGCAGGGAGGGTGGCTCAGCTCTGAGCTGGGGGCACTTTGTGACACGGGGTGGGACCAGGACCCTCCGTGCTCTGAGAGCTCCCAGCTCATGGAATCAGGGAATGTCCTGAGCTGGAAGGGACCCACAGGGATCATCCAGTCCAGCTCCTGGCCCTGCACAGACACCCCAACAATCCCACCCTGGGCATCCCTGGCAGCGTTATCCAAACTCTCCTGGAGCTCTGGCAGCCTCGGGGCTGTGCCCATTCCCTGGGGAGCCTGGGCAGTGCCCAGCACCCTCTGGGGGAAGAACCTTTCCCTGAGACCCAACCCAAACCCTCCTGACACAGCTCCAGCCACTCCCTCAGGTCCTGTCCCTGCTCCCAGAGAGCAGAGATTGTCCCCAGGCTGCCTCCAGGATGGGGTCACCCTCATCATCCTGCCAGAGCTGAGTCCCTGCCATCCTCAGTGCCACCAGAGAGCCCTGGGTGGGTGATTCCCCTGCCAGGTATCCCACAGGAGAGGGGTCACTCGTGGGAGAGAGGAGCAGCAGGCTCCTGTGTGCCATGGGATGGACACCCCCACCCCCACGGGGCCCTGCAGGGGCCAGAACTCATCCTCCCCTCCTGGGGTTATTGATCCATTATTTTTTCTTGTTTAAATATTTATTGGCCCCATTAGGAGAAAGCAAAGGTTGTGCCACAGCTGGGGCAGTTGTTGTCAGAGCCCTTGGTGCCCTCAGGGGTGTTGCTTGTCCCCACCAGCCACCCTGGCACTGCCCAGGCCCAGCCAGGAGCCCCGGTGGGAGCAGCAGCACCTCCAGCCCTGCCCGGGGGACCCAGGAATCCCTGGTGGGATGCAGGGACCCCAGAAGGATGCAGGGACCCCAGAAGGATGCAGGGACCACAATGGGATGCAGGGACCCCAGAAGGATGTAGGGACCCCAGAAGGATGCAGGGGCCACAATGGGATGCAGGGATCACAATGGGATGCAGGGATTCTGGCAGGATGCAGGGAGCCCTGGTGGGATGCAGGGACCTCCATGGGATGCAGGATTTCTGGCTGGATGCAGGGATCACAATGGGATTCAGGGATCACAATGAGATGCAGGGACCCCAAGGGGATGCAGGGACTCCAAGGGGATGCAGGGATTCTGGCAGGATGCAGGGGCCCTGGCAGAGCTGCCTCAGGTCCCTCTGTCCCATTGGGAGTGGAGTTTGGTGGCTGCTCCCGGGTGCCCTGCACTGCCCCAGCCCTGGCTGCCCTCCCACTCCTGCTGCACTGACAGAGTTCCAGGAAAACTCAGCCTGGACCCAGGGTCCTGTGCAGGTTACCTGGAGCTGGCACGGGCAGCCAGAGCCTCTCCCCCACAGAAGGCTGTGAAAACCCTCAGTTCCTCCATTCCCCAGCCCTGGTCCCGTCCAGGGGAGGCGGCTCTGGGGCCAGGATTGCTCCTGTTCCCCTCCCAGCGCTGCGGCAGGAGGTGACCCCACACCCAGCCCGGCCAGGGACAGCGGGATCATCCTTTCCAAAGGAGGGGTTAGTGGACAATATGCTAATGGGGCCGCTCCAGCCTTCCCCGGGAGTCTGCGGCTCCTTGGGCTTTAATTGCCAAATTCTTCATCTCTTTAAAGAAGAGCCTCTGTAAGTAATAATCCCTTTCATCTCTGCTCCTCTTGAAAAACACCCCTCTTTGCGAGGCAATCCGACCGAGTAAATTGAGAAGTTGTGTTATCAGTGGGGAAAAGAAACTGAGATATTTGGGCTCATTTTTTTCTCCTTTGTCTCATTCTCGAGAATATTGACTTTGCTCCCCTCCCCGGCTCTTCCCCGGCTCACAGGAGCTATTGATAAAGTGAAATGGCTCTGCGTGTCCTATTAGAAACACGGGAACTAAAATTAAAACCAGGCAACTTAAACAAGCGCATTATGAAGCTCCCATTGTGTTGAAACAGGAAGAGGGGGATAATTCTCCATTTAATACTTTCTTAATGGCTGGTTGGCAACTCTAATCACCGCCTTTTAACTTCAAATAGGTTCTCCTGCCCACGGAACATCTGGATGAGGTGGAACTCATCACACACGAGTCGGGAGGCAGCAAAGGGAGGAAGAAAATCTCCTCCCAAGGGTTTCCAGCAGGGGTGGGAGGACAGAGGGGTTTGGGGTGAGCTCGGAGGTGCCAGGGGGGACACGGAGAGGCAGCGCCTCCCTGACAGCTTCCTGATGGGAGTGGAGAATGAGCAAAACCAAACTCACCCCAAACGCTTCCAGCCACGGGAATCACCCCTCTGAGAGTGGGGTTTGTGATGGGTTACAGGGGCTGTGCTCCAGCCCGGCTCTGTTATTGCTGATTTTATCCCTGGCAGTGAGCCCAGGACCTGCAGGGAGGGCAGGAACAGGAACCGTGGGTGCCAGGGGAGGCTTTCCAGGTGTGCCCCTCACCTGGGGCTGGCCCGGCCAGGGCAGAACCCTGGGGCTCCTCACCCTCGGCCACTCCTGCCTGGGGGAGATGCTGCTGCTGCTGCTGAGATTCGAGGATGAGCACTGGCCCCACTTCCAGCCTGTCCCTGCTTCCCCCAGCCCCACTTTTCCTCCTCAAACACCAAACCCAGCCTCACTTTTCCCCCTCAGACACCAAACCCAGCCCCACTTTTCCTCCTCAGACACCAAACCCAGCCCCACTTTTCCTCCTCAGACACCAAACCCAGCCCCTGCCAAGCCCTCCGTGGCACCGAGCTCCCCTCATCCCTCCCCAGCCCCCCAAACCCTCACACCCCCTGCACTCCCCCCGTCCCTTGGCAGGGATTTGCTGCACCTTCCCCAAGGGAGGGACACAAACTGGAATTTCTTTTCCAAAGATGAATTTTGCAGGACGATAGAGACCCTGCAGATCTGGCCCCAGCCAGCCTGGGGATGCCCAGACCCCTCTCATCCTTCCCAGTCTTTCCTACTCCCTTCCTTCCCTCTGGAGAGGAGGAATAAAAATAAAGTCTTCAAACCAGGAGCTCACAGCCCTGTCAGAGGAGCAGTGGCTTGTGACACACCAAGTTTCAATATTTTCTGGACAGTTTCATTTACTCACAGATTCTTTTCTGCTATTCTGGTTCTTTGATCAAGATGGATTATTTTCCCTGAGCTGCTCCCATTTGTGGTAATGTGTCTCCATCCCATCCAGGAAGGATTTTGCTGACACGAGGAAGACCCACACCTCACCCCATCCCAGGGATTTCACACATCCTGCAGCCTACATGATCCCACCAGGATTTTCTTTGGGGTGTTATTATTACTAATGCTATTATATCAAAGTTGTTTCCTGAGGACAGAAAAATACCAGCTCAGCTATTCAGCTAAGCAGTTCTTTAATTTCTTGCCTCTCAAAATCAGCTCCCTGGTGCCTTTTTTTGGAATAGATCTGAATTTTCTGCTTTAATCCCTCTTCCTGAGGCTAAAGTGCTGAGGGGTGAAGTGACTCTCCCTGGGAAATGAGGGTTGGGGTCTCTTTCCCAGTGCTGCAGCTCAGGGATTGTGAGTCAGCTCCAAGAAATATCAAGAAGAGATTTTTTTGTCTCTTTGCCTCCAAATCCCTCATCCCCAACCGGGATTCAGCAGCAAATTTGGGGTTCCCAACCCTCCTGAGTTTCCATCTGCTGGTTGGGGAAGGGTGAGTGGTGCAAGCAGGGCAGGGGAGGCTGGAGGGACGCAAGGATGCAGAATTTGGGGGGGCCTGGAGCAGTTCCCCCCCAGCACAGCAGCTCCTGTGTCCTCCTGCTGCAGGTGGACCTGGAGGGAGACATAACCATGGAAACTGGGATTATCCCGGGAAATTGCTGCCATTACTGCAGGGGTAGGGTCAAAACAAACAGAAATTATCAATTTTTCTCTTTCTAATAAAATGCAGGAGTGCGTTATTGACTCGCTAATTGCTCAGCTAAACGGATTTCTCCTAAATTACCTCCTAACCCCTGTAAATGAAAATGATGTGAAGATTAGCACTTCCGTGGATTTGCTCAGGGGAGGGAAAATGAAAGGTCTGGTTCCCTGCCCGTGGCAGGGGGGCTGGAACTGGGTAATCTTCAAAGCTCCTTCCAACCCCAGCCATTGCATGATTCTATGATTCCCTTTTAACCTAAAACTGCTCCAAATCTGGCAGCCTGGGGGGGTTCTTGGCACCACACAGGCCCTGGAGCCACACTGGGCTTTGCGAGCAGCTCCTGCAGGAGATTGCAGCTCTCAGCTTGGCTCTGAATTGTCAATTCTCCCCTGAGCTCAGGTTTTCAGGAAATCAGGGCTTTGAATGAGAAGTGTTCCTCTCCAACTGAGCCCCCTCCAAGATCAGTGTCAGCTGCCGCCTCCTCCCATTCCCGACCCGGGGAAATGGAAATGTTAGGGAATAAATGAAGAAAGAAACATAATTTAATCAAGAGACATCAGTACCAATAAATCCCGTGAAATTCTGCACAGCTGGGGCGCGGAGCCATCGCCCCCTGGGACGCTCAGCTGCGAGCTGGCAAAGCAGGCACTCCTGAGCCTGCTCCTCCATTCTCCACTGCAGGAGCCACTTCCAGAGGCTTGGAGGGACACGCAGGGTTAGGAAATAATTATTTTAATTGCATCATCAGCTCCATTCCTGCTGCCAGGAACTCTTTGTTTTGGGAATGGCAGCAGCATCCAAAAGAAGCCCAGGGGCAGCAGAGCCCTCATGGGTGGCTTTATCCTGGAGGGATGAGCTTGGAAAGGTCCTGATCCACACCAGCACCACCCCCTTTAGTCTGGAGAACCCAGCAGGGCTCGGTCTGCACTGCCAGGGTGGCACCTGAGCAGTCCCAGAGGTGCTCCCGATGAGCAGCGTGGGGCGGAGAGTCCTCCACATCCCTTTGGATGCTCCCTGGAGCCGGATCCTGGGGAAAGAGGGGAGAATTCCCTCAGCCCTCAGGGAGCAGGAGGTGAATCCCTGCGGAGGGAGCAGCTCCTGAGGACCCGGAGCAGCAATTAGAGGCTCATTAGACAGAGCCGAGGTTCTGCGACAGGCAGGAAGGTGCTCCTGCTTTCTGTCACCATCACATCCCAGAAAAACCGCACTGAATCATCCTCGGGAGGTGGGAGCCGTGCCCGGAGCTGCTCCCGGTGCTGAGGAGCTCGAGGGGGGTTTCACCCTGTCCAGGACCGGTCCTGTGGCAGGGAAAGGTCCTGTGGGACCCTTGTCACCTCTGGGCTGGAGCAGAGCGGAGCTGGGACAGGGAGCCTTGGTGGAGCATCCCTCAGGGTGGTGTCCAGGAAATCAGGAAAGCGATGAGCAAAACCCTCCCTGGCTCCTCTCAGCCACCCCAGAGGAGCGCCAGCAAAGCGACTTAATTAAAAAATTACCGCTCCTGCACTCTGTGCCTGCCCGACAGCCACAAACCCTCAGCCACGATTGGAAATGGAGAGGGATGTGCAGCTGCTAATGGGAGATTAGGAGGAATCTTCCACTTCGCGAGCAATTAACGAGCCAGAAGAGTCTCTGCTTGTGGGAATTGGAGGGCCGGGTCGCACTCTCCACCTCCGCTCGGCTCTGGGATCTTTCCCTGCCTGGCTCCTGTGCCTGAATTCCCCCCAAATTCCCCTCAGGATGCCCCACATCGCATTCCCGTGGGGGGTCCGGCTTTGGGATCCGCGCTCGGCCGCTCCCGGCAGCTCCTCCAGCCCCGGGATTGGGATCTGGCACGGATCTGGCACCGGAGCCGGGAACAGGCGCTCGGATCCGGGCTGGGTTTGTCCCCTCATCACATTTCCCCCGTTATTTCGGGTGCCGCAGGTACCGCGGCTGCTCTCGGCTTTGATGCCGGCTGTTCCCACGGCAACCGAGCGGGCTCCGGGTTTGTCCTGACCCATCCAGGTACTTTATCAGCTCTAACGAACTGCATCCTTAATAGATGCCTATATTGGATTTTTGAAATGTGTGTGCTTTAAATACCATGTTTTTAATTAAAAAAATGACACGGGAACATAAGATATATAATTATATTTGCATGACTAACGCACTGTCTTATATGTATATATATAAAACTGTAAAATATAATTACAAATTATCTTTGGGAAAAGTCCAGGAAAAAAAGAAATACATTCCTTGTGCGTTTAAGTAGCATTGCTGCCCAAGGCTGGCTGCAGGGTTTGGGAGCCAGGCAGAGCTCTTGGACAGAAATCCAGAATATCCAAGCCTGTGCATCTGCAAAGAGGAGACAAATTCCACTTCTCCCAGGCTCACCTGCAGCTCTGGCTCCTTGTCAAAGCGGATTTTGGAGTGATGCAGACTCTTATTGCCAAATGAATCATGGAATTACAGGATGGTTTGGGGTGGGAAGGGATCTCCAAGCTCCTCCGGTTCCAACCCCGACACCTCCCACTATCCCAGGGTGCTCCAACCTGGCCTTGGGCACTTCCAGGGATCCAGGGGCAGCCACAGCTTCTGTGCCAGGCCCTCCCCACCCTCCCAGCCAAGAACTCCTTCCTAATATCTAAACCAAACCCACCCTCCTTTAGTTTAAAACCATTCCCCCTCGTCCTGATCCAGCTGGGGTCTCGTGCAGGGATAACCCAGCTCTCCCGGGGTACCCAGGAGCATCCCAGCCCCCTGTGCCCCCTGAGTTTGCTCCCCCAGGAGCTGGGGCTGGCTGGAAATGCCAGGCAGGGTTTGCAGACCCGGGGAGAAGATCCTTGCGTGAGGATTTAGAGGCAGAGATGAGATCCCTGACCCGGCATTTAAATGAGTGCACAACTGCACTGCTGGATAATCCTAATGGCAGGGAGAACAATGAGGGCCCTGGGGAAGGAAACCTCTGGCAAAATGAGATTGAGAAGTCTGGGGCTGCCTAATTAGAGACACGATTGGGAGGGCAAACAGCAGAAGTAGTAAAAGTGAAGAACAAACAGAGGAGTGAGATCAGGATCTCGAGGATCAGGGCTGTAATTTTCTCCAATGAGCTATATATAATTTTCTGTCTAATTTATTATCTTGCAAGCAAAGATAAAATTATCTGGACTGGCATTGCTTGAACTAAAGACTGAAGGAGGACTGGGCTGTGCTTGGGACTGAGCCCATTGATTGAATGCTCTTTGCAGGCTAATCAAGAATTATGTGTAAATAAAAGGTTTGGGAAGAAATGGAATAAAATTGAAATCAAAGCACTCAAAGCTGCTCCTGCCAGAGAGCTGGGCCCAGGGAGGGGGCAGGGCCCACAAACTCACGGCTGTCACCACTGAGTCTCCTCCAGGAATGTCCCTCGTGTCCCTGCCCTGCCCTCCCTGCTGTCCATGAAGCTGCACTGAGCTGGGTTTGGGATCCAGAGCCCCAGAACCCCCATGTGCCAACCCAGCTCCTGGCATCCAGGTGGGGTTTGCCACTCTTGCTCCCAAAAACTTCCCGCAGAATAAGTGATTCCCAGCCACGGGGACAGCCCTGCTGTGGTAGCTGTGACACACACATCAATACTGAGGTTAAATTTATGTCTTAGCTGCTATTTTTTCCCCTAAGATAATTAGAGACCGTGTTTGTTTATTTCTTAAACCCTTATAAACCCCCAGTTGTTTTCTTCCTCACTGGCATTTTTCTTTTTTGTTTTTTTTTGGAGTGTGTGATTTGCCAACCTGTGAGTAGCATTCTGTAATTAGCAATTAAAGGCCATATTTGGAGACTAAATATAAATTGTTATGACAAGATTCGTCACTTTGCCAAACAAATGTGCTGCTGATGTATGAAAAAAAACCCCATCACACAATAATGTGATCAGTGGGAAGCCAATTTTGGAGAATATCACCCCTGGCTGGATATTGGGAAGGAATTCCTCCCTGGGAGGGTGGGCAGGCCCTGGCACAGGGTGCCCAGAGGAGCTGTGGCTGCCCCTGGATCCCTGGAATGTTCCAGGCCAGGTTGGATGGGGCTTGGAACAGCCTGGGACAGTGGAAGGTGTCCCTGCCCATGGTAGGGGTGGGATGGGATGGGAAGGGATGGGATGGGATGGGTTTTAATGTCCCTTCCCAACCCAAATCACTCTGTGATTCCATATCTGGAACTCACTTCCCACTGGATGTTCTCCACTTTTTTTCTCAGATGCTCAGATTGTTCTGCTCTCAGTTGGTGGCAGGGAGCAGGGCTGGGGCAGTTCCCAGCCCTCTGATCCCTCACTCTGAGCTGCACCCGTGGGATTTCCCCTGTCCCTGAGCCCCCACATGAAACCAACCCTGGCCACCAGTGTCCCCTGCCCTCCCTGCAGCCAGCCAGCCACTGATGAAGCTGGAGACTGTGAGACTAAAACTGGAGAGAAAGGAGGGGGGAAAAAAGGAAAGGAAGGTCTGGGAATGCTCCATGTGTTTATTTTGCTTGCAGTACTCAATAAAACAGACAATTCATTTGTGGTGCTTGCAGCAGCATCCTCCCCTTTTGCAGAGAGTTTCAAAGGAGCCCCAGCATGGCCAAGCCTCCTGTGGGACGTGGCCCTGGGGTGACCCTCCTTATTTTGCTTGGAAATAATTGAAATTTCTCTCTGAGTTGCTATTACAGGGTCGAGAGCGGCGAGTGAGGAGCAAGAAAGCAACTCAACAAATCTTGGGATGGCACTCGTGCCTGGCTCAGCTCCTTCCCAGAGCTCAGCTCCCTCCCTGGATGAGAGGGAACTGTTTGCCCTGGTGCATGGAGCTCCTGAGTGTGACCAATCCCCCCCGAGTGACAAACACACAATGAGATGATTATCCCCTGGCTGGGGGATGTGGCCAAATCTCAGCATTTAGGATATAAATGTGGTGATGGGGAGGGGGGGCTGAGCCACCCAGGCGTGGGTGTTATTCACTAACGTGAGATCCAGTTTTCCAGCAATGCAAGTGACAGCCAGTATTGAGTGAAAATTGATTATCTGTGTGAAGCAGGGATTAAAAATAGCAGCTTTGTGTCAAACCCCACGTATGTTTTGACTAAATCCTCGATAACAAGGAGAACGGATAAAAGATGGAGATTATACAGAGAACGCCAAAAACACCCCAAAAAGCCTGGATTAGAGAAGAAAAGGATTTGAGTGGGTTGCTGCAATTAATGATTGTCAAGTGCCATCAGCTGGGGCTGCTGTGCCTTCTCCTGGGGACGTCCTGCCCTTTGCTTTGCCAGCCTGCCAGAGGCTCTGCCAGCTCACTGCCCCGCTCCCCCGAGGCTCCTCCAGCTCAGGGAAAGGTCCAGGGGCTCGTGGCCAGTGTTTGACCCACCCACTCCATCAGCTTTAATGGTTGGAAACTCTTCCTAATTAAACACGGCACATTCCCAGAAGGGAGGATGCTTTCAGAAAGGTTCTGCTCTCCCTGCTCCCCAGCAGAAGCTCACAGAACGCTCTGTGCTGGCAAACGGATGAGTTTTACCGCTTCTTTTTGTTGCAGTGTGCTTGGAATTCACTTTTTGCTGCTGCAGCCGGTGCTCAGCTGCTCCCCCCGGGGGTGCTGGGGCTGTCCCAGCCCAGCCAGGAGCTGCAGAGCTGAGTTCTGCTCCGAGTGCCACCCCAGCCCTTGCCCAGCCCCACACCGTGCCAGGCTGTGCCATTGTCACATTTCATGGCACCCACTGTGATCCCTGCACCCACCCAACACCACCCAGCACGCAATTCCTGCCTCCACGGGGGGAAATATTGCACCAGGCAGGGGCAGCACTTACAAATAAAATCATTTTATTGAGTTTCTGCTCCTACAGCGTGTGGCACATGAAGAGAATTAAGACACGAGGTGCGATGAGGAATGATGCATCTACCCTTCACTGAACAGAGGATTCATCTCACCCAGGAGCAATGCAGACACCCCTCTGTGCCAGCTGTGATGTGCAGCCAGGGGTGACACCGTGACATTTGGGAAAATGGGAACTGAAGTTGACCTGAGGATTGTGGCTGATGAGCACAGTCCTGCTAACCTGAGGGGAGGAGAGGCGGCTGCAAATCCTGCCTCAAAACCAAAATATTTGCTCTTGCTTCATTTAATTAGGGTGGAATAAACAGCACTAAATGCACTTCTTAAGTCAGGATGAGAAAGTGTCCAAAATCCACAGCTGGCTGATAAAGATCAGCTGATTTAGCTGCAAAGCCAGTACTTGGGATATTCGAACTTCATTCTTGGCCTCTGCAGCCAAGGAACCAGCAAAGCTCCATTTTTTTTTTCCCAGAACTTGACCTTCCTTCAGGGCTTGGGCTGAGAAACTTTGTTCTTTAAGGGAGTGCTGACTTTCTCAAGGAAAATGTTTGGAGGCTTTTTTTAGCATTGGTCGTGTTTCTGTATTCCCCTCTGTCCCTTGGGTCACCAGTTATTACCCAGATGAGATAAGAAACAGAGATCCAGTGGTCATTCAGGGCTGTCACCCCTTTCTGTAACATCTTCCCCCTTTTTTGTGTGAATCCCACCCGTTCCCTCCACTCCAGATAACGTGGGGATGTCCTGGGGGGATGAGCAGCAGCTACAAAAGGAGGGGCTGAAGAAATTGTTCATGCAAACAGCTCTGGGGAGACTTCAGATACAGGGGAAAAAAACCCAGGGTTCCCCTCCTGAGGAATCAACAGCGTTTTTTTTTTTTAATATATGACAAAAGGAATCATGGGGTACACACTGCACAAACTTCTAAGAGCTCATGGACACCTCTACATGAACAGGAAACCCAGGAATGCTCTGCAGGGCTGGGCTGACCACGAGGATGGAGCTGCTGGCGGCTTGGAAGAGTCTCTCCCATCTTCAGCCACGGCTTCCCAGTGGCCACTGTCCCCTGTCCCCTGTCCCGGCCACCTCTGCTCCCTGCAGGCACCTCCTCGCCCCTTTCCAGCCTTCACACACAGCTAAAAACTATTTTACACCTTATTTTACACAACCAGACTCCCAGCACATGTCCCAGTCCACCTTCTCCCTCTGGAAACAGATCCGTACAGCAAAAGCCACAAAAATAACATCACCTTGGGAGACATATTAGACAAAAACAGATTTGACCACAAAACGGGTTTCTACCTTTACTTACGCAGGAACAACTAGACCGGGAAATCCCTCTGCTGCCACCGCCCCTCAGCAACCTCTGAGACTGAAGGCCAAGTGCAAAAATTACTTGGTTTAGTCCCATTTTGCTCTCCCTGGTGCGGATCACGGTGTGGGAGGTGGTTTGGGGGAGGGACAGGAGCCCTGGCTGTCGAAGCTCGCTGCCCGGCCGTGCCACTGCGGGACAGGAGGGAAGGCAAGGTAAGGAAACTGGAGAGATCATCTGGGGTTATTCACAACCCTGCCAAGTCCTGTCCATCTCCTCTGCCTCAGTATTCCCATCCCATCCCATCCCATCCCATCCCATCCCATCCCATCCCATCCCATCCCATCACTTGGATCACATGGATCCTATGGATCCCATCCCATCCCATCCCATCCCATCCCATCCCATCCCATCCCATCCAATGGATCCCATCCCATGGATCCCATCCCATGGATCCCATCCCATCCCATCCCATCCCATCCCATCCCATCCCATCCCATCCCATCCCATCCCATCCCATCCTCATCACTTGGATGCAGGCATGGTCCTATGGCTGCCCTATGCGCCATGCCCATCCATGCCCATCCCATCGCCTATCGCGCATCCATCCCTCCATGCATCGCATCCCTCCCCATCCCATCCCATCCCATCCCATCCCATCCCATCCCATCCCATCCCATCCCATCCCATCCCATCCCATCCCATCCCATCATTTCCAGCCCTGCCGTGTTCCCAGCTGCTCTACAAGTTCCAGCTCACGCAACGCCCGTGTTTAACCACCCAGGAGGAATTGCTCAACAATTTGCTTTACTTCTTTCTAAATCAATTCCCAATTGTGAGGATTCCTCACCCAAAAAAAAGGGGAAAATAAACAGTGTCTGTGTGTGCTGTGAAGACAAAGTGCTCTCAGCCCTTCCCTGCTTTATTGCCGTTGTCTTTTCAGTTTAAAAATACTGTCTAAGCTCAGAAGTACTCGAGTCTTTCCAGTCTGGTGATTTTACTCCACAGCAGCTCTGTCCACAGCATCAGAGACATTTCTCAAAGGGAAAATCAGATCAGAGACTCAGTGGATGGAGCAAACATTTTTTTTTTGCCGTACTTAAGGGATCATAAATTATTCGTCATCTGCCTTGGGGGCTATTATCATAATTCAAACCCATTATTCCTGAAGCTTTTGAGCACTTGCCCATCTCACCATCTTGTTTTATTAAATTCCAATGACAAATGAGAGACATCTCCCAGAGACAACGGGAGGCAGAATTTCCACTGCCTGGATCAATTCCCTCCCCTCCCACATCAGCAGAAACTCTTTGCTGGCTGATATTAATGCTCAAGCATGTATGAATTTCATTTCTCTGGGTGAAAGCTTGCTTGGGGAGCCAGAGCTCACCCAAAAACCATCACAAATGAAGACAAGAGAAGAGCAGCCTGGTGCTCACAGGAGCTGAGCAGGGCAAACAGGCCCCTGCAGATGCTCCATGGGTTTGGAGTGGTCAAAACTTGGGCCAATTTGACCAATTTCCTTCCCCAAAGAGACCAGTCAGTGTAAAAGAACTCACTGCACAGGTTTGCATTAAACAGCCTGTATTTCACCAGGGCTGAGCAGAAATTCATGAGTGAAGAAGATGAGAAGCTTGTCCTGCCAAGAAGCTGCCTTAAGGTAAGGAACAACTTTCTGTGTTTCTCATGTCAAATGTGTTGGCTAAAATCCCTGAGGAATTGATAACAGGGGTACAACCTCATGAGAATTGCCAAGGAAACAACAGATTGCAGGAATTACAACAGAAAAGGGCTTTTGGCAGAGCCTTCCCCACGCTCTTCGCCTCGTGCTCTCTGCACGACAGTGACAACGTTGCTACTCTAAAAACGTGTTCAGAACTCTTCCAAGAACAGGTCCAAACGACCAGAGAGGAACCTGGAGTTACTTTTCCTTCATTTAATTAGGAAAGGTGGGCCATGCATTGTGTAGTCAACAGTCAGAAACTGGGACCAACCGAAGCCAAACAGGCCCAGAAGTCTGGCAGGGCTTATCTTTAAATGGTTCTTCTTTGTTATGGGCATGACTTGGCTCCCAGCAGAGTGATCAGTTTTGATCTGGAGCGATGTTTTAAACAAATAAATGCTCCCCTGCTGAATGTCAGAGGCACTTGGCAACATCAAAGAACCGTTTTGCATCGCGCTGATGATGCGACTCCGCGAACCCGGGGTCTGTGTTTCAGAAATAGCAGGGAAAATCCCAGTTTGCAGAAGTTCCCCTCAAAGCCTGGAAAGACGAGTTGTAATTTTATGTTTCTCCTTCTGGACACGTCCCTGAACCATGGGTGATGGGAGGAATGCAGAAGGAACATGGGTGGGGAGGTTGAAGCACCCGGGCAGGAAGCAGCTGCCAGCGGGACCTCGGGGCTGAACTCTGGGAACAACTTGTGCTGAGGGGAAGAATTTATTGTCAGAATAACCCCACAACGCAGCAGCAAGAGGGATTCTCCCTTTCTGCTCAGAAACACGCCTTGTGAACATCTGTGTGAGGAGGATAGCGCTTAAAAGCCTGTAATTAATGATTCATTTGCACATGTTCTCCATGTTCCCTCTTTAATGATGATGGTCATTAGAGAAGTGCAGTCATTAGGGTTTGTTATTCACTGTTGATAAATATGGAGCAGCCAAAGACATGATGTGCATCCGAAGCGTTCCCCTTTTCACTGGAGCAGTGACAGTGAACAGGGAGTGGCACCAGCTCGTGGAGGACGGGCCCAAGCTGCTGTTGGCACAGAAATGAGGGGTTGGACCATGTTAGCCCAGCACCGTGGCTGCTGGGACAGGCTGGAGCTGCCCAGGTCCTCATGGTGGACAAAGAACCATGGCCCAGCACAGGAGGAGGCTGCTGGTCCAACCCCATGGACACGACCGACCATCCATCCATCATCCATCCATCCATCCATCATCCACCATCCATCCATCCATCCATCATCCATCCATCATCCATCCATCATCCATCCATCATCCATCCATCATCCATCCATCATCCATCCATCCATCCATCCATCATCCATCCATCCATCCATCATCCATCATCCATCCATCCCCCATCCATCATCCATCCACCATCCATCCATCATCCATCCATCCATCCATCCATCCATCCATCATCCATCCATAATCCATCCATCCATCCATCATCCATCCACCATCCATCCATCATCCATCCATCATCCATCCATCCATCCATCATCCACCATCCATCCATCCATCCATCATCCATCCATCATCCATCCATCATCCATCCATCATCCATCCATCATCCATCCATCATCCATCCATCCATCCATCCATCATCCATCCATCCATCCATCATCCATCATCCATCCATCCCCCATCCATCATCCATCCACCATCCATCCATCATCCATCCATCCATCCATCCATCCATCCATCATCCATCCATAATCCATCCATCCATCCATCATCCATCCACCATCCATCCATCATCCATCCATCCATCCTCCTGTGGGTCAGGGCTGGGCCATCCTCCTGGAGCAGCACAGCTCTGGTGACATTTTCCTGCTAAATTCACCAGAAATTGTGACTCTGAGCTGTAGTCAAAACATGGTGGGAGCTCCTTCTCCTGGCCAAAGCTTTTCCAAGGCACACCAAGCAGGGTGTTTGATAGCAAAGAAATTCCACATTCCCACGCTTTTCTCCCCCCTGAGTGGTGGGGAGGGGGCGGGAAGGGACCCCAAGCACAGCGTGGGGAGCTGGCAGTGCCTGGAGCAGCTCCGTGTCCCCGGGCACACAGCTCCAGTCACCCATCCCTCCATTTAGACATCAAAGGGACAATTCAATCCCAGCTCCCTCGCCTCGGTTTGAGGTCAAGCACTCAATCAGGGAGGGCTCGGATGGAGCCAGAGGCTGTTACTGATGGTCAGAGCACACAGAGACCGTCACGAGGATCAAACGGGGAGCAAACGCTCCATTTGCTGCTGCCCAGCATGAACTCGCTCAGAGGTGAAGAAAAAGAGGAAGATGAAGATGAAGAAGGCAAAGAGGAAGATAAAAATGATGGCTCAGGATCCAGCACAGCCTGAGTTCACCCCCACAAAGGGTGAGGAAGGGATGGAGGGGCAGCAGTTCTCCCCCAGCACCCTCAGTCAGGACAGACGGACAGAGAGCCAGCAGAACGGAGCAACTGCACAGGGACCTTGAGTTGAAAGTACAGGACCAAAACCCCAAATTTCTTTTCCAAAATGCCGAAACACGACATGGAAAAGATGATGCAGTGTCCTGTAACCAACAAATCCCATTTCCCGTTCATTTCTCTCCAGGAGCCTCTGCCTTTTCTGTTCGGTTTTTCTTTTAGGCTGCACTGGGGATTTGCAGACAGCAGTGCTAAAACCTAAAAGGGCAAATAAACACAGGGGCCATTTGCTTGCTGGCTCTGTGCACCAGTTTGTGGCAGAAATACCAGAACAGATGATCAGAGGGTTTATTCTTTCCTTTTAAGCAGAGCTCCTGACCTGTGCACTGGGGGGTGAAATGATTCACTCAGTTTTTTTCCAGAGTCTTGGGGGCTCAGCCAGAGTTTTCAAAGTATATTTCAGAAGGTGAGTCATCTCCTATGTCTTCCTTGGTTTCTCTATGTTTCATCATAACAATAATCCCTTTTTTTCCCCTTTTTTTCTTAGTGATTTTCAAAAATTTTACAGGAGTTTTTCTTTCAAAACCCCACCTGCATCTGAAAAACCATGTAGTAAAGCCATAAAAATTGCAACCTGGAGAAGGAACTCCTGCCCCTGGGTCAGCTGTGGCAGCTGGAGCCACACTGTGAGGTGCCAAGAGATCAAATGAGAGATCAGTTCCATTTCTGAAGCCCCGTGGCTGCTGGTGCCCAGCTCCCCGTGGCACTGGGAGGTGACAGAGCCTGCCCAGACGTGGCTCCGGCCCAGGGGTGCAGCAGGGGAAGGGGAAGGGGTGCTCGGCACCCAAAGGCAGAGTTAGCGCTGTACACAGAGTGCACAAGGGTTTAATTCTACCCTGACTCACCCCAGCCCTGCACAGCTGAACCCTGTGCTGATTCACAGCCGTGCAAGGGGAGCTCACAGATCACCTCATACAAAGGAGGGTGGATTTTCAGGTGTCCATTGTCTGATTTATCCATCTCCTCTGTGTCTTGAGCTAAACAATCAATTGTTTTCCTTTGTGTGTAACCGACCTGGGCTGGGACAGAGGCACTGAGCACAAACTGACTCCTCGGTCATACAATGTTTGCGTTGGGAAGGAACTTCAAGATCATCCAGTCCCACCCCTGCCATGGGCAGGGACACCTTCCACTGTGCCAGGCTGCTCCCAGCCCTGTCCAGCCTGGCCTTGGGCACTGCCAGGGATCCAGGGGCAGCCACAGCTTCTCTGGGCACCCTGTGCCAGGGCCTGCTCACCCCTTCTTGTTACCTTTGCAACACAGAAACAGCTTTATCAGAGGATGGGCTGTGAGTTCCCATGAGCCAGAGGCGCTCCTCAAATGGACTTACAGAAAAAAGTTTGTTTGCAGACCAGTAAAATCCACCATTTCTCATACTGGTGTGGGTGGTGACCTGAAGTTCAGGCACCACAGAACCAGCACTGCATTATTATTCAACGAAAGACAGGGTTTCGACACTAATTCACATTACTGTGGAGTCTCAGCCAGCCCAGTGCCTGCCTTTCCAGTGCAGCTCTTTAGACTTCAAGGGGAAGCGAGATGCTTTGTTAAGTACTTGTTCTACTGTGGCTTTGAGGGAAAATACACTCCTCAGCCCCAGATGCAGAGGGAGGGTTTTATTGCCTTTATTGTAAATCACTGTACCTAGCAGCTGGCATTTTTTTCTCATACTTGAAGTGTCAAGGCGTGTGTGCCCTTTTCCACATCTCTCTCTCCTCAGAAATTGCCAGCCTAAATCAGGCAAGGCCAAAGAGCTCTACAGAGCTTGTCGAGAATGGGAGTGCAAGCAGGAGAAAATGCAGAGATGAATTGATGGGTACAGGCATTTCAGCCCTATTTTATCATCTGGGGCTGCATCAAGTCAATCTCTTTCTCTGGAGATGCTTAGAGCAATTACATTTGTTCTATTTATTCTCCCTCAAAGGCTCGGAGATGAGTCAACAGAAAAATCTTTTAGGATGAAAAATTGAAACTTGAAATAGGCAATATCCCTGGACAATTTGTTCTGCAATCAGAGCAGCATTCTCTTCCCTTACTGTTCTCAATCTCTAATTTAAAAAGGGAAAAAAAAAAAAAGAAAAAGGAAAGAAAAAACCCAAAATGTAACAGTCACAATCTCTAATTTAAAAAGGGAAAAAAAAAAAAAGAAAAAGGAAAGAAAAAACCCAAAATGTAACAGTCACATCTGTAAATACAGTTCTTCTCAGTCTTGCTTGTGAGCTCAAGGAGCTATTTCGAGGCAATACAGAAGTGCTTGTTTTCTAGAGTTCATTTCTGGTGAGAAAAAAATTCCCTCAGCTCTGCTCAGAAAATCCCAGGCGAGAACAGGAGCTCTCTGAAAGCCTGGAGCCAGCCCACTCCTGCACAGCACAGGCACTGCAAGGGAAGGACTGATGCCATCATGATTTTTGGCCTTTTCTTTTATATAAGAAAAAAGTTTTTTATAGAAAGAGTGGTTAAACACTGGAATTGTCTGCCAGGGGAGGTGGTGGAGTCACCATCCCTGGATGTGTTTAAAAAAAGATTGGATGTGGCACTCAGTGCCAGGGTTTATTGGAGGTGTTGGGGCAGGGGTTGGACTCGATGGTCTTGAAGGTCTCTTCCAACCCAGCGATTCTGGGATTCTGTGATACCTTTTATATACCTTTTATATACATTTTATGTACCTTTTATGGAACTTTCATGTGCCCTCAGTGCTCTTAGCATGCGTGCTTGTAATTCCCTCATCTGATAACTCAGCCTAGTCCTGGTGTTCCATTAAGCCAAGAGACCAAACATCCCAAGGCCTCGCAGCTGGAGGCTGGAGAGCCCCACGCCATCCAGAGAAACCAGGGACCTCTCAGAAACACATCCTGCAAACTGAGATCAGGCCCATCCAGGGGGGAATTCCTTGGGATGGGAGGAGATCACGCTATTCATTCAAGCCTCTCAATGGGGAATTTTCATTAGATATGCTAATTTGCTTGGTCTATGAAATTGTATACACGACCTATCGGGGTGTACATTTCAGCGCATCCCACCTTGGCCAAGCGCTGCTCCAACAAGGATCCTTATTAAATCCCGAGGTGGAAAGCCTTCTTCCCCTTAACCGTGTCTGGCTCTGAATTTTAACACCAAGGAAAGGCCTCAGGACAACCCCACTCACCTCTTTGAAGGATTTCTTCACCTCCACCAGCGGGTGCCAGTGGGCGATGGGCTTGCGGGGGTAGGCCAGCATCTCGTTCCAGTGGTCCCTGCCCAGCCCCTCGGCGTTAATCCCCACGCGGCAAACCCCGATGATCTCGTTGTGGCCAACCCTGAGGAACGGCACAGAAACAGCACCATCACCATCCCTGCATCCATCCATCCCTGCTCCGTCCATCCATCCATCTATCCATCTATCCATCATCCATCCTTCCATCCATCCATCCATCCATCATCCATCCATCATCCATCCATCCATCCATCCCTGCTCCATCCATCCATCCATCCATCATCCATCCATCCATCATCCATCCATCCATCATCCATCCATCCCTCCATCCATCCATCATCCATCCATCCATCCATCATCCATCCATCCATCATCCATCCATCCCTCCATCCACATCATCATCCTTCATCCATCCTCCATCCATCATCCATCCAGCATACCATCATCCCTCCATCCATCATCAATCCATCCATCTCCATATCCAATCCATCCATCATCCATTCCATCCATCTCCATCCATCCATCCATCCATCCATCCATCCCTGCTCCGTCCATCCATCATCCATCCATCCATCCATCCATCCATCCATCCATCCCTGCTCCGTCCATCCATCATCCATCATCCATCCATCCATCCATCCATCCATCATCCATCCATCCATCCATCCATCCATCATCCATCCATCATCCATCCATCCATCCATCCATCCATCCATCCATCCATCCATCATCCATCATCCATCCCTCAGGCTGCCCAAACCCAGCCAGGCACAGCCTGGACCCGCTGCTGGTGAGCCTGGCCTGTGGTGTCTGCCCCAGCACTGCCACCACCACAGGTAATCACAGCAGTTTTGGAATTATTTCAGCTGCAGGTCAGTCCAGACACAGGATTTGGGAGGAGGTGTGAGCAGTGCTCCACAGCAAGGATAACCCCAGGTTCAGTAATGCATAATTCATACACCCAGTGCTGCTCAGACTGACATTATTTGCTTCCTAAAATGGGTTGCAGGACAAGTAAATAACCAAGAGGAACATGGCATCGCTCAAGGAAATGCCATAAAGCAAGGACCAGCTTTACCAAACTCGCTGTTTTCCCATAACCATAAACATCAGTGTCACTGCAGCAATAAATCACCAGCGACAGATTGATACCACTGAGATCTGACTATGGAAAGCACAGCGGAAAATGGCATTTGAGCAGGAAAATCTGCACCCAACGGGATGCCCTCCCCTCCAGCTCTCCAGAGCCTCCCACCTACCGATCATAATCCATGACGGAGATAAGGAGGCTGACTTGATCCATGTTCTCGGGGGGAATGTCAAAGATTATTGCTTCATTGTAGGTGGGATTAAGTGTGTTTTTCTTTATGGTGGTTTTCTTCTTTTTCAGTCTTCGCCCGTCACAGAGCAAAGACACTTTGACATATGGATCTAGGGAGGAAGAGACAGGGAAAGACCTTGTGTTGATGGAGGTGTGTTTTGTTACCTCTGCAATATAGAAACAGCTTTATCAGAGGATGGGCTGTGAGTTCCCATGAGCCAGAGGTGCTCTCTAAGTGAACTTTTAGAAAAAAGTTTGTTTGCAGACCAGTAAAATCCACCATTTCTCGTACTGGTGTGGGTGGTGACCTGAGGTTCAGGCACCAGAGAACCAGCACTGCTTTATTATTATTGCAGAAAGGCTGAGCTGGCTTCACCTGAAGTCTCAATTCTCAGACATTTCATATGGCATTAAGCTCCAGCTGAGCAGAAACATTTTCTGCAAAGGTCTCTGTTGTTACTGCCTTTTGTACGATGAAATCTCAAATACTCTGAAGTTGGTGTCTGCAAAAGAAACTGGTTTTTATGATGAGAACCAGAATTTGTGCATGCCGAATTCACAAGTCAGCTCTTTGAAACTGTGAATGCAAGCAGTCTTCAGGTGGCTGTGATCCTCAGGTTTGACTGCTGCCCACTGCACAGGGGAATGCACATTCCAGTGGGATTTATCCAGGGGTCCCACGATCCTTTCCTGATCTTGGGGTGAAAGAGTTGATTCTGGCTGAGATCTAAGTGTCCAACCCAGGAGATGGATCAGAACTCTATCCCTGCAAACCCCCCAGTAGGATGGGAAACAACCCACAGATAATTCTGCTTTAAAAATTCTGTTTGCACTTAAAACACAGACAAAGCTTTCCCAGGTGTTTCTGGGCTGGTTCACCCACCGTCCCCTGAGGATTCCGTGAGGGAAGAGGAGGAAATGTGGATGCAACGGGGTCCTCCTCAGCCACCAAACACCCACCTGAGTAACCAGTGATGTCCATAGCTTTGAGATTCCTGCATTTAATGACTGTTAGGGTGAGGCGACCTGCAGTTGGCAAATAACAAAGGGAAAACATGATCTCGCCCAGGTCCACGCTTTCCTTCAACAAAACAGAGAACACATTTTATTGGAAACGTGCAGAAGCAGCCAGGAACCTCCTCCTCCACCCTAGCCTTTCCTCTGCTCTGCCATTTGGAGTGGAGAACATTTTATGGTGGTGATTCCAGTGCACCCCAACACAATTTGGTTAAAAATTAATACAGAGAACAGGAAAAATAGGTTACACCTAAATATCTTAGTTAAGGACAATCTTCCTCTGCCTCAGTGGAGTCTGTGCTTGCCATTGCAACCTCCCAGCCACGCACAGCTGCTGCACAGCTGCTGCACTCCTGCTGCCCTGCTCCCACAGAGGAGATGGGATATCTCACACCAAATCAATGCAGGGAGGAAATCAAATCAGTATCAAGTTTTGTTTGAGTGTACAGCACACATCTCTAGAGTCTGGTTCCTCCAGGAGTGTGACAGACACAGAGAGGTGACAGAGAGATGAGCTCCTGACCTGCTTTCTCTGGTTGTGCACTGACACAAACTCCTCCAAACTTTCTCCTACAGCCAGTGCCATCAGCTCACAGCATCACACACGGGTTTGGGCTGGAAGAGACCTCCAACATAATCTGGTTCCAGCCCCCTGCCATGGGCAGGGATGAATTCAGTAACAGAGGTTTGTGACTTTGACAGTGCCCAACATTTCTGCCTGAAATTAAAATGTTTTTGAGCAACACTGTGCTTTTCTCTGAGTTTTTGGGCTTGGGGGGTCAAAGCTTTAAACCAAAAGACAACCAAGAAGGGCCCATTGAGCTTTTAGTTTGTGACTTGTCTGCATTTGGACCACCAAGCCCTTTGAGATGCCCTCAAGGAGCTGGCACAGCGTGGGGCTGTGTGAGTGTGAGCACAAATGGGGAATTAACCAGCAGATGGCACTCAGAAATGTTTGGTACTTTTGGATTATACAGAGACCAACACAATTTGCTCTTTTAGTGCCCCATCAAATAACTTTTATACGTGGCTCTTAGCACTTCTTGTACCTGCAGCTTCATTGACTACACCTCCTAAAAGCCCTTTCCATCACTGCCTTGCCCTCGGGAATTCAGGGAAAAACAAACAAACGTCTTATTTAAACTAGAAAGCATCGTTATCTGAAGTCAGCAGAAAGATTTCCAAACACCTTCTAAAAATGGATTTAAAAAAAGAACCTTATTTTCTACATACAGATCCCACATCTGTAGAGCAAACAACCCGTTTATTTTGGGAAACAGTGAGTTTGATTCCTTTCAATGTGATATAATGATCTGCTGAAAAGAAATTGTAGCTGTTAGGAGTAGAGTGATGGAGCTAGAAAGACAAGTAAATGCACTTAAAGCTTTGCTAAGTGTTAGGGGAATAGATCTTGTTGATGGATGAGGTTTTTGCCAAATTATTTCCTGCTCGTTCTCAGGTAAGGCAAAGATTAAATCTTCATTCCACTTAGGTGTGCAGAATACTAATGAATATCATATAAAATCTTGATTTGGTGTGTTCTTTGATGTATTTTTTGTTCCTGGTTGGTTTGGGAGGGACGAGGGCAGGAGACCTTGGACAAGATGCCAGGAGAGAGCAGCCCTGTGTGAGATGGTGGCAGCACCCTCTGGACACCATCTCATCTCCTGTTCCTCTCCTTGCACTGAGAGGACCCGTTCAGGGCATAAAATGAACATAAATTGTTCTTTGACCTGACTGCATCAGGTCAGGAGATTTTTCTCCTCAACCATAAATACAAGAGAGCAAAGCGTGCCCCGTGGGTACATCATTTTCTTGCAGATTATAGACATTGGGACATCTCCAAAATTCAGATCAGTACCTTTTAGGAAATAATGGAAGCTCTGAATCAATAGACTTGAAACCAAAGATGTTTCCCTGATTCACAAGCTGTACAGGCATTAATTAAGCAGCTGAGTGCTGGCTGTTTGACCAGAGCAGTGCTTGAGTGTGTTCCTACCCTCTTAGCCACACATTGATCTCATGCATTATTGGGCACCCAGAGCTTTCTCAGGGGGTTTCATGCAAACTGTATTTACCCTTCTCAGTTTTGATTAAACAGAAATGTCCTTGGGTGTGCTACAGCTGGCTGAGATCTCCCAGGAGCAGCACATTCCTTAAGGATGGCACGGAGGGGACGAGGGGATGGAGCCACACGTGGTGTCTGTGGCAGCACACCTTGGCCATGGGGCTGGCTCTGCTCCCCTCACACCTTCTCTGGAGGCTTTTTCCCTCTGCTGTTGCATCTCCACATGTTTTTGTGGGGTTTCCCCCCATTAAATGAGATTATTTAGCCAGGAGATCATCCACTGTTGCTCGCAGGACCAACAGGCAGTTTCCTCCAGGAGGCATCAGCACATCAGGTGCACTTTGCTCCCCTTCCAGCAGCCCCTCTCCGTGGGAAGGATGTGCCTGGTGCCTCTCTGCCAGCATTTCTGCTTTCATTGCCATCCATCAATCAGAGCAGTCGTGCAGGTTGGAAGCCAAGAGCTCTGGGCACCCTGCTAACTAAAACTGTTCCTTTCCTCATGGCTGCTCCTGCTCCTCCTTCCCTCAGCCCTGCCAGGCAAGATGCTCCAAAGGCAGCCCAGCAGCAGCTCCCAGCACGCTCCCAGAGCTGCCCCAGGGAGCCTGGCAGGCTCCAACTTCATCCCTGTGTCCTCAGGCTGGCAGGGCCACAGCTCTCCGTGCCCTCCCAGGACAGCTCCAGCCCCAGGGGCACCTCCCAGGGGGATGTGCTGCATGCCCTGTGTCCCCTGAGTGCCCAGGGACCTGGGACAGCAGCACAGGACACGGGGCTGTGCACACCTGAAAGCTCTGAACACTCCACAATGAAAGGACAAGCACTGGTGGAAGTCCCCAAGGGACTGGTGGGGAACACGGTGCTGAGAAAAAAAGCACTGGAGTTATAAAGCAAATGAGTTCTGGCACTGCTGGCCACAATAAATATTTGTGTTTGACAGTTCCCTGCTCAGCACAGAGAGCAGGGGAGCAAAGGTATGAGATGAGCTACGAGGGAAGCTGCAGGACTGATTTCTGCAAGCTGTGGCGTTCTGCCAGTCACCAGGAAAGATGTGACAGGGCCCACGCTTCCAGCCACAGGGGTAGGGATGTCTCATCTTTCAGTCTCAGAAATAACAATGTGAAATGACAATGGTGATGGCTGATTTGGTGTCCAGCTGCAGAGCAGCCCAATTGTTCATTCGCCCTGAGGAGCAGCCAGATCCTGGTGGGAGGGCAGAGGAGGAGCAGAGAGCTGTTCTGGAGAGGTGAATGTCTCTGCTCTGCACTCAGTGATCAGCGTGAGCGCTCGGCCTCTCTGTGTGACACGGATGGGGCTGGGACTCTTCCTCTCTGAGGCTTGGCTTCTCATCCACAGGGAATTCAACAGAACTACTAAAAGACCCAAATCCAGCTCTGGAAGAGTTGCCAGCAGCACATCCAGCATCTCTCAGCACCAACAGGCTGCTCCTGGCGCCTCAGAGCTCTTGATCATGTGCACGTGGCACAGAACTGGGTCCCTGGGGCTAACAGGAGGCAAGGAACCCATCAGCTGGGAGCCAGGGAGGGTTTATCCCCATGGAGATGGTACCAAAAGGATTTTTTGCTTTTCCTTCTATATGTTTTTTACACAGTTCTCTGTATCCACAGCTATTAGCATGCATGCTTGTAATGCTTTAGGTGTGATAACTTAGCCTGGTTTTCAGTGTCCTGGAAGCCAGGAACACCAAACTTTCTACTGTCTTAAGAACTCAACGTCCCCTAGCAGGACAGATTCTGTAAACTAGAAGTTAGCCCACCCCAGCCCCCTTTATTGGGCCCTCTTGTTAGATATGCTAATGAGTAAGGTCATTAATTGTACACTCAGTTGGGGAGTGGGAGGACATTGAGACACTGTCACCTGGGTGAAGCAATGCAGGTATGGGATCCTATTAAATACTGACCCCCCAACCCTCTAACTGTGTCTGAGCTTTTCATTTCCTAAGACCAGGACAAAGGCATCAGAGGACCCCACCCTGGCCCGCAGACACTCACCGTGGTGGCGTACTGGATGTCCCTCCAGATGGAAGTCTCCCGCGAGAGGTCTGAGTCCTCGAACAGGTTCTCCAGGATAACCTCCCCTATCATGTCGTGCCTGGAGAACCTGTCAAAGTCAAAGACGCTCAGGTGGAGCTTCCTGCTCGCCAGCTCCTCGTGGGGCACGGGGAAGTGGAAGGACTCGTCGAAGGTGGGGTTCAGAGTCTTCCTGTGCACTCGCGTCTGGAACTTGCGCTTGCGGTCGGGCAGGAGGTAGATCTTCACGTAGGGATCCGAGCTGCCGCAGAAGTCTTTGGCCGGCAAGTCAAAAGCCCTGAGGATTCGGACAGTCAGCGTCTCGTTCTCGTAGTCGTACTTGAGGGTGAAGTTGATTTTCCCACAGGTTTTCTCCGCCTCTTTCTTGGGGTCCTCGGCGTCCACGGTTTTCTGTTTGTAGAGCTCGGGTTTGATGCGGCCGATGCTCGTGGGCTGCTCGGCCACGGCCGGAGGCTCCAGGCCATAGTCCATGCTGGACACGTGCATCTGCCTGGGGAGGTGCCTCTTGAAGGAGATGTGCCTGCAGGAGGGGGACACAAACAGCTCGGTGGCTTTCCAAGGACACGGCTCTCCTCTGCCGCCCCCGGGCTCAGAAAGCAGCAGAGCACACGAGGAGTTCTGTAGGTGCTCCCGAGCTCTGCACAGAAATCGTGTATATTGTGGGCATGAACAGAGGGGAGCACGTCCAGAAACCTTCAAGGAGCCAATCCAGCAAATTTCTTACGTTCCAGAGTGTTTGCCACGAGCTGTGTTTCCTCACCTGTGGCACGAGTCACAGCCCACAGCTGAGCAGATGGGCCCCAACAGCTCCTTACCCAAATCACAGAGAGCACCACGGGGAGACTTTCCCCACCCTCAGTCCTTACACTCCCAAGATGCTGGCACTAATCTCTCTCAGCCAAAAATACCACTTTTTTTCCTTTTTCTTTCTTTTTTTTTTTTCCTGAGAGAACCACAACCAGCTCAGAAGGTGAGGCTTCATCCGTAGAACCACAGCATGGTTTGGGTTCAGAGAGTTTTAAAGCTGATCTCATTGCATCCCCTGCCAGGGGCAGGGACACCTTCCCCTAGACCAGCTTGCCTCAATCCCTGTCCAGCCTGGCTTTGCTGGGTATCACTGCTTCCAGACTTTTCCAGCAGCCTCATCAGGAGCTGACAGATAATTGTTGACAGGGAGGGAGGCACAGCCTCATCAGGAAACGTCTCTTGCCTTGAGCTCTCCTCCAGCACAAGCTGTGTGTAAGCAAAGCTTTATCCCAACAAAGCATAAAAGCTTTCTGTGGACTCAGGGCATTATTTCAGATTATCTGGTGTTTACCAGAGCAGTTTATAGAGTGATTTAACCAAACTAAGAACTCCACAGCCAGAGCATCAGCTTTCAGTGATACATGGTGGTATCCTCAGAGGTGTTTTGGACAGGGTTAGGCTGGGCTGTGAATCAGAGGAACCTGCCAAGGAGAGAGTGGGTTTGAAACCTGCCCACGTACAGCCAAGCCCCACTTTGTTTGTCCTAATTCAGGCAGACTGAGGGGTTTTTTTCTCCTCTGTTGGAAAGGTATAATAAAAGCAGAAGGAGCGTGTGCATGCAGGGAGGGAATCAGCTGCCCAAAAAGCAGAGAGGATAAATAAAAGAGTGTGGCTCACAAACGCAGGTGGCACCGTGCTGATTTAACTCAGCTCCTTCAAACAGGGGGCTGCCATCAGAGCCTCACTAATCCTGCAAAAGTGCAGCCAATTTTCTGAGCAGTGCCTGATTTCCCTGTCACACTCCTGTGCACATCCCAAACACAAACAGGAGTGCTGGGGCACAGCCAGGACCCTGTGATCCCTCTTTCCTGTCCCCGTTTCACCGCCCTCTGTGCCAAGGAGAGATGCTGCATTTCACAGAAGGGTTTGTGCTGGAAAGGAACCTCAAAGGTCACCTCATTCCACCCCCTGCCATGGGCAAGGACACCTCCCACTATCCCAGGTTGCTCCAACCTGGCCGTGGGCACTTCCAGGGATGGGGCAGCCACAGTTTCTCTGGGCAAACCTGTGCCAGGGCCTCACCCCACTCCGAGTAAAGAACCCCTTCCTAACATCTCATCTAAACCTCTCCTCAGTATCCATGCTGAGAGCATGTCCCAGGGTTCACACAGCCTTTCCCTGCCTTCCTGAGGATGATGCTGATGTCCCTGTCCCCATCTGAGCGCAGGCATCGAGCGCAGCTGGTTCTGGGTTTGTGCAGCGAGCGATCCATCAATTGCGCTGATCTGATTGTTTCTGCCAGGAGCCACAACACAGAGAGAGAGCCAAAAGGTCTAATTCTGTCTGACAGGGTACATCATTGATACTTCAGCCTGCCTCTCATGTTGGAACAAAATTAAAGTGGCCAAAGCTTGCGGGTGACTTGACACAATGAGGTCAAGTTGCAGTAATAGGGCTCAAATCCCTGATTTCTTAAAAGGGCCATGGTAAGCCAGTCTCAACACATTCGTTGGTTAATGGCCAAGCTTTGGACAGTAATCTGGTGTGTAGGTGCTCCCTTTAATCTCCCTGGTGGTATCTGAACCTCAGGCTCTGTCCAACAGTCCTCCCACATCTCCAGCTGCTCACAGAGCAGTGTCCCTGCTGGGCACCCCATTCCTGCTGAGCACCTCCTCCCCACCCAGCAGAATCATGGAATCATGGAATATCCTGAGCTGGAGGGACACAAAAGGATCACCCAGTGCAGCTCCTGTCTCTGCACAGACACCCCAACAATCCCACCCTGAGTACCCCTGGCAGTGCTATCCAAACACTCCTGGAGCTCTGGCAGCCTTGGGGCTGTGCCCATTCCCTGGGGAGCCTGGGCAGTGCCCAGCACCCTCTGGGGGAAGAACCTTTCCCAATATCCAAACTAAACCTCCCTGCACAGAGCTCCTCTGGAGGAGCTGCAGACCCCAATGAGCTCCAACTTCAGGCTCCTCCAGGCTGAGCATCCCATCCCATCCCATCCCATCCCATCCCATCCCGTCCCGTCCCGTCCCGTCCCGTCCCGTCCCGTCCCATCCCATCCCATCCCATCCCATCCCATCCCATGGATCCCATCCCATGGATCCCATCCCATCCCATGGATCCCATCCCATCCCATGGATCCCATCCCATCCCCTCCCATCCCATGGGTCCCCTCCCCTCCCACCCCTCACCTGGTGGAGGAGGCAGGCTCCGTGGTTTGCCGCTGGATGCGCGTGCGCCGCAGGATGTGCTCCTTCATGGACATCTGCACCTCGGCGGGGATATCCGGGGACGTGTGGCTGATCTTCACGGCCGCCTCCAGGAAGCTGATGGCCCCCGAGTCCTTGAGCTTGTCTGCCATGCTGTCCTTGTGGGCTGCCTCGCCCCGCTGGGAGGAGAGGGCCTTGCTCCTCCAGGGAACCCAGCACAGCTTCCAGAAGAGGAACACGAACGCTGCCACCAGCGCCAGGCCACACACGATGACAATCACCGCAAGGAGGCTGACAGAGAGCTCTGGGGGAGAGGAGGACAGCGACAGGGACGGGTGGGGAAGGAGAAAAGAGAGGACAGATGGTGAGAAAGTCATGAGTAAAAGGAAGAAATGGTCCAAGCTGACTTAAATCACAGCTAATGGAGAGCTCCCAGCACGTTCTTCAAGGCAGAGCCAAACCTGAGTGAGCGCTCCCTGAGTGGCTCAGGACACACCTGGGGAGAAATGGGTTCCTCCATACGGGCAAAGCTGTGAAATTTTACACCCTGATGCTTAAACTGGCTATAAAATCCCATCCTCGGCTTGTTCTGCGGCATCAGCAAACTGCTGAGTCTGAAATCAGGGAGATCTGTACAATTCCATGGTAGAAACAAGCTCCGGCGCTTGTTTTGTGCCTTTTTGCGTCGTGTCACAGCTGCTCAGGCACAGAAATGAGAAAATCCATCTAGCAGGGGTCTGGAAGCGGATTGCTGTTGTACTATCAGCACCCACATCTTGTCCAGGTGTGCCCACAGGGAATAAAAAGTAAATACCAGCACCAAGGAAAAAAAATAATCACAAGCTGCTGATGCAGAGAAACCAAACACAGCAGGAGTTTGTACAGAAAGTACTACACAGTGTTCCTCACTCTGATCAGCACAGGAGCTGCCTGTGTGCTCTGGTGCTCTGGGACAATTTTACCTCATGTGTTTGTGCATCTCAGTCTTTTTCTGGAGAGGAAAGAGCTTCCGTACGTGTGGCTGATGAATCAGGAAAAATGGAAGATATATATATATATATATGTGTGTGTGTGTATAAATATATATACACACACCATCTAGGCTGTGAAATGATTCACAGCACTGCACATAGAGAAAACATTGGCTATTTTTGCTTCCTTTCCTACACTGTGTTAATTCCCAGATTCCCATCCAGACCAAAACTCTGAGAGCTCAGGATCCCAAGGAGTACCAGTCCCTGACGGTGGAGCCAGGTAAATCTGCAGGATGGACAATTCCATCATGGATTGCTTTGAGCTCATGGGCAATTCCTTGTATTATTTGTAGTGTCCTGTAAAGCCACATTCCTTAAATCACCCAAGTGCAGGAGAGGGCAGAAAGACAAACAAAAACCTTCAAACACCCCAGAAGTTTATATGGAACAAGCATTACCTCTTACCCACCCTATTTCTGTCTATTCTTGGGCCATAAATGTTTTGTGTGAATTTGAAATCCCTGCCTGAGCCCCCAGGAACGGGGTGGGTGCCCTGTGCATTTCTGAGCTGGGGAACTCCCCCTCTGTGCTGCATCACAGCTGCTCTAAATGTGACTCCTGATGTGCTTCACCTTCAGCAGGAGCCATCAAACTCCTCGTGCTCCCTTTGGTTGTGTAGTTTAGTTTTGTAAAGCTGTAATGAGACACGGAATCACAGAATCACAGGACGGGTTGGGTCGAAAGGATCTTGAAGATCCTCTCATCCCACCCCTTGCCATGGGCAGGGACACCTTCCACTAGACCAGGCTGCCCAGATTCCCCATCTAACCTTGCCTTGATGTTAAAGCTGAGAAAAATCTATGAAATACGAGGAAAGGCTAAGTTTTTATCTTGAATAAACAGCTGAATTTTAAATTTATGGAAAAAAAAAACCCCACAATCACAACAAGACAACAACCCCCCCAACCACCATTGGTGAACCACAACAGCAAAGTGCTCAGGAGCACATTTGCATCCCCAAATTTCACTCAGATCTCTCTGGGAATGCAGCAGCCAACGCAAATTCGGGATTCTCGCAGCAGCTCCCGTAAGTGAAATCTCCAGGCAGCATCAGACACAAGATGTGACATCCACACCCGAGCAAGCCAGCCCTGGGAAGCCATCTGCTGTTCCTGATATCCTGGGGGAAAGGCTCTGCTTTCCCACAGAATTACTGAGCCCAGCAAACCCAGCAGGAGCTGCAGGCAGAGCTCCCTGGCTGCCCGAGGGGCTCTGACTCCGAGGGAAGGGCTGGAAGGGATGGGATGGGAAGGAAAAACGTCACCCAGAGGTTTCTGCAACTTCTCTTTCCCCTCCCAGCCTCGTTGATTTTCTGTTGTAGCTCCGAGGTGCAAACACAGATCTCTGCTGGGGTGAATAAACAGCTCCCATCCCATTCAATAATAAATAAGTTTGCACCAGTCAGCAGCAGAGCTTCCTCAGAGATTTGCCTGAATGCATTCTCACCAAAGCTGAGAGCACAGAGGTTCCACTTGCCCATGCTTTGAGTTAAATCTTGGAGTTGTGCCCAGGGAACTCAGTGTCAAACATCCATAAGGAAGCTCAAGAACCTGGACTTTTTGCAAATACATCTGTGTTGGTGCAAAGGAAATCATTGCAGTGCAGAATCTCGCACTGCTGGGAATTGCTGCGTGACAAGGAAGATTTTTCCTTAAAGATATTTCCACCCATTCCAAGGAGTTTTTCTAGGCTGCACGGCTCTGCCAGCACGCCAGGCTCATTAATGGAAACCATCAGAAATAATCAATTATCCTCTCAGAAAACCTGTTGCCAGCTTGAGAAAGATCCTGGCTCCCGTCACTGCTTGCGTTCATGATGGATCTGACAGGATTCACAGATACTTTTATGTGTGACCTCCTACTCCTTCCTCTGACAGCTGACACAAAGCACGAGTGGAAGGGATCAGGGTTTTACAGGCAGTTTTTAAGCATCTGCCTGCTTAGAATATTGGGTTGTTTGAAGATGACATTGAATCCTCCAAGACTTTCTCGTGACTTATTAAACTTAAATATCAATTGGGCAGAGTTGACCTTCATTGATTTAATGAGCTTTCTCTTATGAATTCGAAAATACCAGTTACTTTCTGAAAAAATACCTGAATATTGAAAATGCTGTGCTTTAAATGTCCTTTAACTTACAAGAAACTGTAAAAACAAATTAAATTCCTCACCTAACAGAAAATGCCCTGGGGCCAGAGGCTGCTTTGGTATTCCTGGCATGGCTGGGGGTAACATCAGTTCTCCGAAAGGGACACCTCAGCCCAGGGGAAGAATGAGCTCCTGGGTTGATATTATCCCCCCTTTTTGCAAGGTTTGGATGCAGGATGTGGGGAAAAAGAGGGAAAAGAGGGATGTGCCTGCATCCAGCAGTGAGGGAGGGCTTTGTCTAAAGCAGGAACAGCTCAGATCCCAACTGCTCCCAAGGGACAGAGTCAATCATCACCCTGAGCAATGTCCCACCTGGGGAAAAACACAAAACGGTGGTTTTATTCTGTTCCCCTCTAAAGAATTACCAGTTATTTGCCATTTTGTTATCAGGTAAGAGGTGTGGGAGAGGTGCAGAGCAGCTCCAGCCGTTCCTCACCCCAGTCCCATAGAACTCAGTGCTGCTCCCTCATCCTCACCCAGCTCCCACGGGAGACACGGCAGGAACTGGAAAATTGGTCTGATTACAACTTGTAATTGCAAAGATAAAGCTGAAAAGAAGGAGGTTGCAAACAGGAATTAACGTGGCTGATTTCCAGCCCGGCTCCCCCTGGGAGCTGCTTCCCTGAGGAACCCTCAGCTGGAAAAAGCTTTTGGCTGCAGGGCAGCAGTGACAGAGCTCCTGCCTGAGCCACGAGGGGCAGGGAAGGGATGGACATGGACACGGACAGGATCCACCTCTGGAAGTGCTCAGAGCCAGGCCAACAGCTTGAGGAACCTGGTCCAGTGGGAGGTGTCCTTACCCACGGCAGGGATTTGGGAGCAGATGATCTTTAAGGTCCATTCCAATCCCTCAGCATTCAGTGATTCTGTGACTCTGTGATCTACCGGCTTGAGCTGATATGTTCAGGATAAACCATTGAGCTCATATATTTATTATATATTTATTATAGATTTATCATATATTTATTATATATTTATTACATATTTATTATATATTTATTATATATTTATTATGGATTTATTATAGATTTGTTTTATAATTCACTTGTTGCCAAAAAAACCACAGAGAAGACCTGAAGCCAACAGCGATGGGGACACCAAGAGCACAAACGAGACTGGATTCTCTCAGTGCCACCCAAAACTGATCCCAGTTCTCCTTTGACTTGACTTCTTGGTTTGTGTTTTTACTGGTTTTGTAACACCCAGACCCCTTGATATTGAACCTCACCAAAAAGCTCAGAGAATGACTCAAAACTGCAACATTTCCAAGGTCACTGCTTCCTACTGCCTTTAAATCAGAGACAAATGGCCCAGGGCAGGACAAAGAGACAGTGGAGCAGTTTAAAACTGTAAAACAAAAAGCCAACTGAGGAAGGGGCAAACATTCCTGGCTTAGTCCAGCCCTTCCCACCACGGTATCCATGGACTCACAGAGCGGCTCCTCAGCCCAGCCCCCCTTTGTTCCATCCTGGATGGGAGCTAATGAAGAGATGTGGTCCAGCTGCCTTTCAGCTTGATGTCCCTGCTGACTCCCTACTGCCCAAACTGAGCTACCAAAGGGGATAATTAGCAAAGTCCAACCCGAAAGTGATTAATAATATGACAAAGTCATGATTAGAGCAGTCTATTAACTGCAAGACAATAGTGCTCTAATTGTGGCAACATTGACTTTCAGTGCTGTGAAGGAGCTTGCACTGTCATTAAAGAGATTCATGGATAACTCCCAGTTTAATGTGAAGAGTTATATTTAATATCCTGAGGATGTAATTTAGCTTTCCTTCCACCCACTCCCCACAGAGGAAACACAACATGTTTGATGGCTCTCTCAGCACCCCAGCAGCCATTAGTCACTCCAGCTACCTGTTGCATTTAAACAAAGTTGGGATGGCACGAGGGGAAGTTTGAGAGGCTGGGAATTCTCACTGAGGTGCAGGGTGATGCCACCACCCCCCAGGACTGGTTGTCCCCTTCCTCCCTTGTCACCTGTGTGGACACAGACATTTCCTCAGGCTCTGGAGCTCCTCACCAGGGCAGTGGGGACACTCTGAGGTGACCTTCTGCCACCACAGAGCCTGCCACAGCCACCAGCCTGACCCTGCTGAGAGCCCAGGGGCATCTTCCCTGTGAGAGGCTCTTCCTCCTGAGCTCTCAGGTGGCTCATGGCAAATCTGGGCGAGCTCGGGCTGCTCTGCTCCCTGCTGGGATCCCTTCAGCTGGAAAAGCAGCTCCTGGCTACCCTGAGCTGCAGCCTGGAGCATGGGACCTCCTCCCACAGGCACAAGCTCCAGGTCACCAAACCCTCATCTCACCTCCCATCCCTTGTCTGTGCACGTCCATTGGGTTGGACTCGATGATCTTAAGGCATTTTCCAACCTTAACGATTCTGTGATTTGTAAGTGTTGATTTTTCCCCCCCTTTTTTGCTGTATATACACATGGGGACGTGAAGTGCCTCATGGTTCACTCTGCACTTGAAAATCACCTGTGATGTGTCCCTCTGAATTACTCTGCTCTGATTTCCCTCTGGTTTTTTGGGAGGTTTTTGGGGCTGGAGCAGCTCCCACTCCCCTGTCTGAGAGCATTTTCTGTCTGCTCCCTGGGTGAAAGAAGGGCCAAGCCATGAACTGAAGAACACCAGGTGCCAAAGGGTTTGGCAGGGTCTCCTCCCTGTTTAATCCACTCATTTAATCAGAAAGGGCAGCTCCAGGAGGTGGCAGAGCCCAGAGCAGGGGCTGCCAGCGCCCACCTCACCCACACTGTGGCTGCTCCCCCGGAGCCACACACCCAGCACGGCTCACAGCGCCCCAGCAGACACTCCCAGGCTTCTCTGCCCATTTTCTGCGGCGTTTTTCCTCCTGCAGGAGTGTTTGTGAGGATATATTGCTGTGTTTCTGGAGGGCTTTGCAGGGAGCAGGCTCTCGAGTGATGGATTACCACGGGAGGTGCTGCTGGAGGGGAGCAGGCGGCTCTGGGGCTCCAGCGGCTGCTGAGCTCGGCTGCTCTCGATTGAGGAGCAGCAGCAGGGAGAGCCTGAGGAGCTGAGGGATGGAAACTGGGAACGGGGAGCTGTGGTGGATCTCCGAGCCGTGGGCAGGGGGGAGCACAGGGCAGCAGCTGCAGAGGAGGAGGAGGAGGATGAGGAGGAGGAGCAGGGGTTCCATCCAACCCCAGCCACGGAGATGCTGATGTTTATTTAGCAAAGCTGCTCAGATTTGGAGGAAGAAACAGGGACTGGATGGAGCAGAAATCAAACGTTAGAACCCCACAGCAGCATCCAGTGACACGAGAATGTCCCCTCTGGGGACACAGCACGGAGCAAACCCTGAGGGGCACCAGGGAGGGCAGCAGCAAACAGAGCCCTCTGCAACAGGGATTCTGGAGAGGAATCCTGGTTTATAAATCCTGGGATGCTGCTCTGGGTGAGAGGTGAGCTGCAGTGCAGCATCAGCCAGCTCCTCATCCCCCTCCACGCCTGCCATGGCCTTGGGAAAGGCAGCAGAGCAAATGACACTGTCCCTGTCACCCCAGCAGGCTCTGTGCTTCCACAGCTCCCAGTCTGTGGGCACTGGGGGCTGCTCAGGGCATGGCAGTGCCAGGGCACACTGCAAGCCCACTCTCTGCTTGCCCCTCTTTGCTGGGGATGTGCCCAGTGTGCCAGTCCCCTGCTGATGGCTTTGCTGTCACATTTCAGGCCCCCTCGCTGCCATTTGGCTGCCATTTGAAACTTCATCGAGTTCTTGATTCGCTGGCCGTGTTCTCCAGGCAGGCAGGAGCTGCAGGAACATGGCCTGAAATATTCCTGAGCTCCACGAGTCATTAGGAGCTGTCACTTCAAAGCCTGCCTGTTGTCAATTCGCTGCTCACAGGCAGGCAGGAGCTGCTCAAACAGCACTCAGGAGGGTCCTGGCCTGGGGAATATCTCACCAGCTCCTCAGCAGATGTGAAAGGGCCAGGTCAGGACACAATTCCAGGCAGGGCAGAGCTCCCCTGCCCCTCAGACGTTATCTCATGCTGTGGGAGGTGATAAGGGCTGCAAACCCCACCCTGCAGCAGCACATCCCATCCCACCCCATCCATCCCCTGTGGGTCTGGGGGTCACAAACCCGGGGTTTTTAGCCCCTCACAGGGTCTAATTTAGGGAGTGATGCCAGCACCAGGAGCTGTCACTGGTGGATGCCCTGCCCAGCTGCTGGCCAGGGTCCCTCGTGGGGACAGGGACATTGCCCAGCCCAGGGCAGAGCTGAACCCCCGGGGTTTGGGGAGAGGAAACCAAGCCACAGAAGTTCTTGGCACCGTGACCCACCCAGAAAGAAGCAGAATCATAGAATTATAGAATGTCCTGAGCTGGAAGGGACCCACAAAGATCAGTGAGTCCAACCCCTGGCCCTGCACAGACACCCCAACAATCCCACCCTGGGCATCCCTGAGAGCTTTGTCCAAACTCTCCTGGAGCTCTGGCAGCCTCGGGGCCGTGCCCATTCCCTGGGGAGCCTGGGCAGTGCCCAGCACCCTCTGGGGGAAGAACCTTCCCTGAGATCCAACCTGACCCTGCCCTGACCCAGCCCCAGCCCTTCCCTGGCTCCTGTCCCTGCTCAGTTTGGTTTTTTCTCTTGGTAATGAAAGTAAAAAACCACTGGTTGTTCCTCTCAGCTGCACAATGGTCTGAAATATTCATGGAGACTCTGAAAGGCCTCCCCACTCCGTGCACACTCCCAGCAGCACAGGACAGGATTCTCCAGGTGAAGGAGCCCCAGCTGCTCTGGACATGCCCAAGCCTTGCTTTGTTATTCCAACAGGTAATTCCACAGAAGGCAGCACAGGGAATGTGAGCTGAAAGCAATTCTCAGAGTTTGCTGAGCACTTTCACCCTCAGCTCTTCACACAGAGCTCCTGTCACAGCAGAGGGGTGGGAATGCTCAGCAGGGGGATGTTCTGACAGGAGGCATTCAGAGAATCATGGAATGCTTTGGGTTGGAAGGGATTTAAAGCTCATCTCCTTCCATCTCCTGCCACGGGCAGAACACATTCCACTAGCCCAGGCTGCTCCAAGCCCCATCCAGCCACAACAGGTGCTAAAATGAGATTTATCCTGTTCCTGTGCTTGCCCAGCCCTTGGACACTGAGTCCTGCTCTCTCAGCTCCCACCAGCTCCCTCCTGGCAGCACAGACTCCCCAGGAACCCCGAGAGAGCCTCCCCATCTCCTGCACACACCCAGCCTGGGACGGATCCTGGGAAGGCCAGGACAGGAATGCTCCAACTCACTGTGCCAAAGTTTCGGCCAGACAGCAAAAAACTTCTAAAAAATTAATTTGCTGCTACCACAGGGTTCCTGCCATGCAAGAGCTTATCAGAATGCAAACTATAAGCTTCAAAGGGGAGGATGAATCAGAAGCTATTTTGAGAGTAATTATATAAGACTATAAAACTCAAACCATCTCATTATTGCACGTTGAGGATGGAGACAGCCCTTCCTATGGAGACCACACAGGGATCCAGTGTTTCCAGTGGCTGATCCATGGCCCAAGAGCAAAAAAACAACCTCATCCCTCCCAGCCAGGCAGAGTTTGCTTCACTGAGCAATGCCAGGGCTTTCCTCACCATTTGCTGAGTTTCCTGTGGGGATGTGGTTCTGTAGCTGGGAAATGAAGGGAAAAACGAGACATCAACGACTTCATCCGAAGTTTTGTTCCTTTAACTGTTGCAGAATTCAGAATCACAGAATCTGCTGAGCTGGGAGGGAGCCACGAGGATCACCCAGTCCA
This sequence comes from Eopsaltria australis, assembly GCA_034509425.1. Taxonomy (NCBI): domain Eukaryota; kingdom Metazoa; phylum Chordata; class Aves; order Passeriformes; family Petroicidae; genus Eopsaltria; species Eopsaltria australis. The sequence goes on from JAVTVJ010000660.1 coordinate 379,856, forward strand.
GCTCTTACCCCTGCACAGACACCCCAAAATCCCACCCTGGGCATCCCTGGCAGCACTGTCCAAACTCTCCTGGAGCTCTGGCAATTCCCTGGGGAGCCTGGGCAGTGCCCAGCACCCTCTGGGGGAGGAACCTTTCCCAAAATCCGACCTAAACCTTTCCCAAAATCTGACCTAAACCTTTCCCAAAATCCGACCTAAACCTTTCCCAAAATCTAACCTAAACCTTTCCCAAAATCCGACCTAAACCTTTCCCAAAATCCGACCTAAACCTTTCCCAAAATCCGACCTAAACCTTTCCCAAAATCTAACCTAAACCTTTCCCAAAATCCAACCTAAACCTTTCCCAAAATCCGACCTAAACCTTTCCCAAAATCCAACCTAAACCTTTCCCAAAATCCGACCTAAATTCCCCTGGCGCATTTCCAGCTGCTCCCTCGGGTGCTGTCAGTGCTCACAGAGAGCAGAGATTCCTCTGAGAATTTGCTCTCCTGGAAAGCAGCTCCCAGCTCGTTAGCGCCAACACTTGCAAATTCCCCAATTTTATAAACTCCAACTTACAATTAAGGAGAAAATACTTAAACCATGAGTCTGCACTTGGAATAAAGTTCTATTCCAACATCCCCCAGCCACTGCCTCGAGGCTTTCCCATGTCAGGCTGGAGCCTGGGGCACGTCCCGGCAGTGAGAGATGAGCTCCTGGGACACCCCCGAGCTGTCACCTGCACTGTGCCCTGCCTGCAGGGAGCAAGGACGGCTGTTTTCATCCTCGCCTACATTTCCAGGCTGCAGCTGAGGCTCCTGCTGTGCCTTGGCCCGGAGGAGGCAGCACAGAGGGGTGGGTGATGCTGGTGATGTCCCTGTCCCCTCTGCAGCCCCTGGCCGGTGCCTGGGTGGGGACTGGCACAGCTCATGGTCTGATTTAATGAGTGAATTAAACAGGGAAGAGGCACTGCCAAACCCTTTGGCACCTGGTGTTCTTCAGTTCATGGCTTGGCCCTTCTTTCACCCAGGGAGCAGACAGAAAATGCTCTCAGACAGGGGAGTGGGAGCTGCTCCAGCCCCAAAAACCTCCCAAAAAACCAGAGGGAAATCAGAGCAGAGTAATTCAGAGGGACACATCACAGGTGATTTTCAAGTGCAGAGTGAACCATGAGGCACTTCACGTCCCCATGTGTATATATAGCAAAAAAAGGGGGAAAAAAATCAAGACTTACAAATCACAGAATCGTTAAGGTTGGAAAATGCCTCTAAGATTGAGTCCAACCCAATGGACGTGCACAGACAAGGGATGGGAGGTGAGATGAGAGTTTGGTGACCTGGAGCTTGTGCTTTTCCCACTGAAACAGAATGGAGAAAGAGTGAAATGCCCAAAAGGAAGGCAAAAAATCCTGAATAGCTGAGGAGCTCTGCGTGGCTCTGCGGGCAGCAGGAGCCTCCACGGCAGCAGCCAGAGCAGAGCTGTGAAACCCTACAGGAGCTGCAACACCAGATCCGAGTATCCAATGTCCCAGAGTCCCTCCTGGACCCTGGCAGTGCCTTGGACAGCCCTCAGCCCATCCCCAGCTCCATCCCCCCAGATGGACCTGCAGATAAAACTCCCCTCTGCCAGCACAATCCCACTGGTCCCTGTGGGCTTCACACGGTGCTGAGACAGCAGGGCAAGAACTGACCCCCAGTAAAGAGGCTGGGCTGGAGGAGACCCATCACAGCCCCCTGAAAACAAAATATGTTGGTTTTCAGCCATTATTGACCGATTTGGGCTTTCCCTCCAGGCTGCATCCATGGCAGATTTGTCACTGGAACTTCTGCTGGCGTGTGCCACCCAAAGGGGAACTTTGTGCTGTCAGAAACGCTGCATTCCTGTTATCAAAAGTGACAAAAAAAGAGGTAAAAAAAAACTTTTTCGAGCCAAAGGAAACATTCCCTGGTGATTTATGTCAGTTTGTGACTTAATCAGCTGCTCTCTAGAGCATTATAAATGTGATAGGAAGAGTTGTCGTTGCTTTCTGCCTAACTGATGACAAGCTAATGAACTATTATAAGGCACAGTGAATGCAATTATGGCACGGGGCTGTGTGCTAATCCCATGACATTTTATCACAATAAACTGTAGCTACATCTGTAAACAACACGGTGGTGCTGAACACACACAGTGCCCAGGGCTGGGGTTAAATCCCTGCTGAGCATCCTCATCCCCCAGGCTGTGACCCTGCACAGGCAGGACCTGAGCTGAGCCCTGAGTGCCAGCAGAGCCTGGCTGAGGCTGCTGGGCACGGGGGAAGCCTCTAACCCAGAGCTGGAGCTGAGCAGAGCCAGGCAGAGAGGGAAGCAGGGGAATGCAGACACTTCTGGGATGCAGAAATCCAACTGCGTTTCAGGAAGCAAACGAGTCAAAGCTTTTCACTCTCTCTCTCTGTCTCCCCCGAGCAACCAAAAACCCTGGAACTCAAAATTCCCTTTCAAAAACTTGATCAAAGCCGTGTCTGCTGTGAGCCACCAGCAGGGCTGGGCTCAGCAGTGCCTCTGTGCCCAGGCTCTCCATCCTGGAGCTGCCACCTCGCTGCCCCTCACTTCCTACAGAGAGGTTCAGTTTTGGGGAAATGCTTCCCTGTGCCTCTCTCTTGGACTCCATTTTGGCTCAAAACCCCACTAAAACCAGGCTGCCTTGAAAAGATCTCAGGGTAAAGCCTGACAGGGGACAGAGCTGGGGTCTCTCCCCATCCCAGAGCTGGAAGCCTCCTGCCCTGGGCTCCAGGCTCCACAAGAGGACACGGTCTGGGGACCCGAAAAACCTCAGTCAGGGCTGGCAGAAGACCCCAAGCATGGCACAAGGCAGGCCAGAAAAGCTTCCCAGAGGCTTTCCTGAGTGCCCCCTGCCCAGGACACGGAGCCCCTCCAGCCAGGGGCTCCTTGAGCTCCTGAGACTTTCTGGATGAATTCATTGCCTGGACCTGCCCCATGGGAAACCCAAAACTGGAGGTGCAGGATTCTTCCAGAACTGCCCTGGCTCCAGGTGCTGCAAAGCCTGGCTGATCCCCAGCCCAGCCTGGTGCCCTCGAGCTGCCAGCTGGAGCCACTCAGACCCGAACCAGCCACACAAACCCACATCAGCCCCTCTTGCCCTGTCCCTCTCAACTTGTCACGCTGGTAACACCAGCACAGCACGGGCAGAGCAGCACTGGCACATCCAGAGCTGGATCCAGATGGAGCAGCCAGGAAGGATTCACCTGCCTGGAGCCCCTGGCTGCTACAGGGACCCTGCACCGGAATGCAGAGCTTTGGAACAGAGCATTTCTTTGTTCAAGCTGCCCTGAGTGAGGAGGGACCTTCCTCCCCATGGCTCTGCTCCTGCCATCAGCTGCTGCTGCTGCTGCTTCCATTAGCTTGGAACAAAGGCAGGGATCTTTAACCCCTCCAATGTGCTGCTGTGCAGCAGTGGAGTGTGCAGCCTGGGCTGCCTGATCCCACACATTGATTAAATGGATTCTGAGATGCCCTTTTCCAACAGCTCCTACCACTCCATACCCTGCAGCTCGCAATTATTTCAGCATTTGAGCCAGAGCCCAGATCCAGAGCTGGGATCAAACAACTCCGAGGAAACGCTCACCAGCATCCAGGAGACGAAGTGCTGCATCTGGAGAGAGAAACTGAGGAGGTGTCACCTCACACTGTGCCACACAACTGTGTTCATTTCTTTGCAGCAGCCACGAACGCACAGAAAATCAGAGTATCACAACACCAGGGGCTGGAATTCCCGGGCAATTATAATTCCAAAGGTTCCAGGGCTGTGTGCCTTAAGGATGGTTGGGGAGGGCTGGTGTGAAGGGAGCTCCTGGCTGTTGTGCTGCCTTCAGGCTTCGCTGCACAGTTTGCTGTGATGTTGTCAAACATGAAGCTGCTACAGCACAACAAACTGAACTAAACACTGAGACACCCCCAGCCAGCAGCTGCGCCCGAGCCTCCCCGCAGGAGAACTTTCTTTTCCCCCCTAGGCAGGGAAAATGTACAGTTAATAGACAATCACTCCGAAAATCCCCTCCCTGCCCCTCCAGGATGCCATTTTGCAAGGTACAAATATAATTAAAGACAATACACGGCAGAGGGACTTAATTGCATCTCTCCCCAACAGCTGCCAGCAGGATTGCTCTGTCAGGGAGTGCGCTGGATGGAAACACTCACAGACGAGATCCCTGATTTCCCAACCTGCAGATGGGAAGGGAAAATATAGATTGACACCTTCGAAATAGAAACAGCAAATGTTAAAGGCAGAAAAAGCTGCCTAAGCGAGATGAGATGGAAACCTGGCGTCCTGAGAAAGAATATTTGATTGCACCTGGAAACGTGAGCAGTGGGAAGGAACAGTTATGAAAAACAAGGGTGGTGGAGGTTATAGTTCAATAAAACATTTGTAGCAGACACGAGCCCCCGGTGTGGGTCTGGTTTATCCCTGCACAATGCACACACACACACACACGGCAGAGGATCCGGCTGCCGGGAGCACACGGCGAGTGCAGCAACTCCGGCACAGCCGAGCAGCAAACACCTGCAAGCCCAGAAACACCGAGCACCCTCCCAGAGCCATCCCACAGAACCCGGGCGAAGATCGGAGCCGGGCTGTGCCCTGGTTTGAACCAGCTCAGAGCACACGCCGGGTCCCGGTGAAACGTCGGGAGAATTCTGAGAGCAGGGGGAAATGTTCCCACAGCACAGGCGTTTCGCTGAAGCAAAACTGTGAAAATATGTTCCGTATTACGGGAGAAAAAGGCGAAGAATTATGAAAGTAACTTCAGAAATGCGGACTTACCGGAGCGGCGGCGGCTCCTGAGCGCGGTCCCTGCTCGCGCATCAATGAGCGGCGGCGGCAGCCCCGCCGCTGTTTCTATGGAGTTGGGGATGCTGAGCCCTGACTATGCATGAGGCTGCTGCAGCTGCATCCGAACAGGCTCCGGGTCCGCACGGATCCACAAACAGCAGCAGCCTCGCCGCTCCGCCTCGGGAATGGATGGAGCGGCGGCGATTAGGCGGCTGCAAAGCTGCGCCTTTGCGGAGAGGCGCTCGCAGAACACGCACACTCCACAGGGGCATTTAATTCACCAGGACCAGCGCAGAGCATCGCCAGAGGCAGCCGGAGAGCCACAGATCCGCACGCAACACACGAGCAGAGACACATGTCTGTAGACAGGCCATTTAATCCGTTTTTCCTCGATTTACTCGGCCGGTTTCAACCTTTTTTTTTTTTTTTATTTCAGTACAGTTTTACAAAGCTTCCTCTGGCAGCAAGGTTTGAAGCTGATACCTCCAGGATCTGAGCCTGGTTTAGTTGGGCTAAAGAGCAAATCTGCTGCACGTAGCTCTGGCTGGCTTTTTCCTGGGAGGAAAGGCAAGATCCATTTTGCAAGTGCATTACTCTGTGATAAAAAAGATACTTGCCCCAAGGAGCTGCTCCTCACATGCCTGGCCTCTGGAAACTCAAGCTTCAGTGGTTAATATTAGCTTTGCCTGGGTGGCTTGGAGCATGTTTGCTGTTATATTGGCTTAAAATACACTTGAATGGCGATTCAGAAAAGTGTGTTATTACTCCTGGTGAGTAAATTCCAGACATGCCCATATTTCACAGGTAGTGGCTGAAGGCATCCCATAACCATGAATGGGGGTGTCACCAGTTCTCCCATTAGTCAGGCTAATCTATCATGGGATAGGTTTTTTCTTCCCCCCAGAAAATACTCCAGAAGCAATTCCTCAATAAAATAAAAATGATCTTTCTGCACCAGCAATGAAAAATCCTCTACTGCCCAGAAATTCCCCCCTTCCTGTGCCCGCAGCAAGAACACTTCTGTGCTTGGTTTAACATTTTAATATTCTTTGCCAAGTGCCAGGAGGGTGTTCAGCGCTGTACGAGCTGTGCTGCCTGCACCAGGACCTTCAAAAAGAGCAGTTCACACAAGGGCCAAGGCAGGAAATGTGCTCTGAGTTACTGGGGGCTGGAGCACAGGACAGCTGACACCGAGTGCTGGATTGTCAGAGGGGCTCTCTGGCTCTGTGCCTTCCCCAGCTGTCCTGTTCCCTGCTCTCACTCCAGCTTTCTCCTCCTGCAGCAGGATTTGCTGGGGTGGGTCAGTGCATGAGGGAGGGTTTGAGGAGGGGTCTCACCTGCAGCCCCTCTGCACATCCCCCACTGCCTCCTGCCCTGGTTCCAGGGCAGCAGAGCTTTGTAAAATGGATCACTAAGGCAAAAAACCCCAAGTTAGGTTATTTACAGAAAGTCACAGCACCAGCGTGCTGGAGGTAGAAATCAGACCCAAGGGTTTTCTCCTGGATGTGCTTTGATCCCAGGATAAATTCCTTCCTGTGCCCAGGCACCATCCTTTAAATCAACGTCGCGAGACGCCGGCTCCAGGCACAGAATCGTGGAATCCCAGACTGGTTTGGGTGGGAAGGAGCTTGAAGATCCATCCAGTTCCACCCTGACATGGGCAGGGGCACCTTCCACTGTCCCAGGTTGCTCCAAGCCCCATCCAGCCTGGCCTTGGGCACTGCCAGGGATCCAGGGGCAGCCACAGCTTCTCTGGGCACCCTGTGCCAGGGCCTCCCCACCCTCACAGGGAAGAATCCCTTCCCAATATCCCATCTAAACCTACTTTCTTTGGTAACACTCATCAGCTCTGCAGGATCATTTCACAATGAGTCAAGCTTCCCTTTCCCCCACATGATCTCCTGGGATGGGCTGGCAGCCTCAGTCCTCACCCAGGCTCTGTGAGCCCACAGGAGCAGGACCCAGCTCAGGGGAGCCCTGGAGTGAGTCAGCAGCTCAGTTCAGCCCAAAGTGAGCACCAGCCTGGGCAGAGCCCAGCTCAGCTCAGCCCAAAGTGAGCACCAGCCTGAGCAGAGCCCAGCTCAGCCTGTGCTGGTGGGCACCGTGCAGGGCACACACAGCCCTGGAACCCAGGGATGCAGGGATGGAGGGATGGAGGGATGCAGGGATGCAGGGATGCAGGGATGGAGGGATGCAGGGATGAGCAGCTGAGCTTCCCACAGCAAGCTCCATCCCCCAGAGCATCCCTGGGCAGGAGCAGGCAGGGACAGCTCGCTCAGGAGAGCTCAGAGCCGGACTGGGAAACACAGAATCCCATCCTGAGCTGGGAGGGACCCAGCAGCAGCACTGGAGCCCAGCTCCCGGCCCTGCACAGCACCATTCCTGTTTCCCAAAGACTCCAGAGCCTGCTGCAGCTCCACTCCCACGGGCAGAGGGATGGGAAGAGGGGACAGATCCCTGTCCCCATGGTCCTGTGGGGTCCCCACTCCCCTGCTCCACAGCCAAGGACTTTGCCCTCAGCTGCATCCAAGAGCTCTCACTCCAGGGCACAGAGGGGATGAACCCAACCCTTTAAGGACCACGCCCTGTGGTAAATGCTGTCCCCACAGCACAGGCAGTGTCCCTGCCCACAGGCTGCGCACGGGTGACACTCCCAGCGTCCCTGCAGGACAGCCGGGGCCTGGCAGGGACGAGAGCGATCAGATGGAGGGGGAGGACTGGAGACAGGCACAGCACGGGGATGCTGCAGCTCGCTCCATCCCTGCCCCAGCCAGGAGATCACTTCTATTCCTGGCACTGCCACGGGCCCGGCTGCAGGGAGAGCTCCCCCTCACACCCCCCTGAGGCAGCGGCACCCAAACCTTCCCCAGCCCAACTCCTCGTGCTTCTGACAGGTTTGGCTGCCGGCTGCAGCCTGCACTCCTCCTTTGTTGGGTGAACACGGCAGAAATGCTGCAGCTCCGCTGCTCGTGCTGGCTGTGAGGAGCAGATTCAGCTGTTACATAACCAGGGAGCAGAGGTGCATGCACCTCACCCACAGCAGCCCTTGCAGCCACTCGGCCCATGATGGTTTAAAAAAATAAAAAAAAAAAATCACTGCACAAAAACTTACTCTTACATAAAGCATTTAGCAATATTTTTATATTTTTATATTCACAGGGGTTTTTTTTTTCCCCACTTCTTGGATGCAGTTCAAGAAGGCTGATGATCCCTGGCTCGTTTCCTTGCCACTCCACACATTCCCTGAGGATACTGCTCCCCATCCAGGCATGAAACAGCAGAAAACACCAAACTGCCCCCGTGCTGAGCTGTGCAGGAGCAGCCTGGCTCCAGCTTGGGCAGTGCCTCCTTCACCCTGAACTTCAGCAGGACACTCCACAAGCCAGGCTGACCCAGCCAGCAGTTAATAGATCCATCCAGGAGGCAGCAAACAGCCCGGGGAGCCGGAGACTCCACATGATGATGACAAACAAGGGCGGTTTGACTCCAGCAGATTTGGCATTTGGCTGCTGGGGCTGTGCTGCCCGCACGGGGACACTCCAGCAGAGCCAGGGCTGCTCTGCCCTGCTCCTGACACGGCACCTGCCTGCTGCCATCTGCTCATCCTCGCACAGCCCCACCTTCCCTGAGCCTGCCTTTGTGAGGACGGGCTCACGGAGAGGATCTGAGCGCGGGACCGCAGGCGGCCGAGAGCAAATCTGCTCAACGCGAGCATGAGATGGACAAAGCATCAGTGCAGATAATGAGATAAACAGCCAGACACTGATGGGGAAGGCACTGTACCTCTGTAACTCTGTTACTTAGCACTTGATGCAAACAGATGATTTTTTCCCCTCGCTGGAGCTGCTTTACAGCCAGGAAGTGAGAAATGTCCCTGCGTGTCAGGCCCAAACCGTGTCCTCAGTGCTGTCTAGACACAAAAATGGGCCCAGCCGTGCAGAGCAGAGACAACAGCCCTGGCTGTTGGTGCAGCCAGCCCAGGGCACTGGGGCTGACACTCAAACCACAGCTCAGAGCACTCAGACATTCCCCAGATGAGGATGATGTGACCCCGACCTGAACACGAGGTCCTGGGCAGGCTGCACAAACAATTCAGATCTGTCACGTCAGGGTGGACAGAGCAAGAGCAGGGCAGAGTATTTCTGCTGCAGAGTCAGGAAAATGTTGCTTTTGGGGCAAGGTAAAGAATTCCAAATGGATGCAGTAACTTTGCAAGCTGTTTGCTCTATTTGCAATAGAGAAATCTGCTGCACAGGATGGGATGGGTAAGGACACAACCAGCCATGGTAAGAGGCCTCCAGAGCAGGCAGGTATAAAACAAACTCATTTTAAGAAGAGAATTCAGTAACAGGAGAAGTGGGATGTGAAAGGAAGGTGTTTGGCTGGAGGTATCAGCAAAGCAGTGCTGGAAGCACCACTGCAAACCCAGGGCTGGCAGAACCCTGGTGCCCTGTGCCCTGGGGGTGCCCCAGCACGAGATCCTGGCAGAGAGGGGCAGGAGGAAGGGGGGGAAGGCGACACTGAAAGCCTTGGGCAGGGATTGAGGGGCAGCAGTGCTGCACAGGGGCTCTGCACAGTGTGCTCAGCAGAGGAGGGAAGTTTGGGAAAACTCATGTAAAAAATGTGAAATCCACTGGGTTCACAGATCCACTGGGGTCACAGATCATTGGGGTCACAGATCCATTGGGGTCACAGATCACTGGGGTCACAGATCACTGGGGTCACAGATCATTGGGGTCACAGATCCATTGGGGTCACAGATCACTGGGGTCACAGATCCATTGGGGTCACAGATCCATTGGGGTCACAGATCACTGGGGTCACAGATCATTGGGGTCACAGATCCATTGGGGTCACAGATCATTGGGGTCACAGATCCATTAGATTCACAGATCCATTGGGGTCACAGATCCATTGGGGTCACAGATCATTGCCTACAGGAACTTCACAAGAAGCCCTCTATGAAAATGTTGGAACACACAAACAACTGACACAGGTTATCAGTAATTCTACAAATGATGAGATTTGGGGTTTTGCTCCTCACACATGAGCCTGGGGTTCCAGCTGCCCCTGCCAATGTCGTCTGAAGGGACAGCAGGAGATCCCTCTGGAGCGAGCAGCTGAGAGAACAAGAGTAGGGAAAATTCCCCACTTTGCAACACAGAGCTGCCCTTTTGCTCCTGGAGCAGAATTCCTGCTCCTGACTCATCCCTGACACCCCAGAGTCCCTCCCTGGCTCTACAGCCTGACCAGGAACTACTCAGGCAGCTCTTAGGGGAAGCAGGACACACACATGAAAGCACACCAAGATCCCTGGCCGGTGAACAGAAATCCACACAATCCATGTGAGTCTCTCCAGCTCCCAAACTGGGATAGCACCAATCAGTTCCTGCCATCCCAGTGGCTGAAGTGGGCTCTTCGCTGCTTTGTGTTGGTTTGGTTTTGTTTCACACAGGACAGGAGTCTGTGTTTTTGAAGAAGGAACTTTCACAGGAACTTTATCTGCTGAAGCAGCCCAGAACATCCCGGCTGCTCCCCCCATTCCACATCAACAGGTGAGGCAGGACCTGACCCAAAACTTCACCATGGGATGTGTGGAAAGGGAAGGAACCTCCCAGAAGGGTGTCAGGACCAAGCCCTGGATCTAACACCGAACTCCCAAACCTTTTCCTGCCCCTGCAGGGGATGGATGCCCCTCCTGCCTTCCACGAGCACCCTCCAGCACGGGAGCAGGGGCCGTACCTGGCTCGGAGATAATCAGGCTCTGGTCAGAAGGCAGCAGGAGGAATTCCCTGCAGGTGTCCCGGTCCAGGCTGGGCAGGCTTTTCCTCTGGCACAGCTCGGTGAGGATGCTGATGGCCCTGCGACAGCGGCCGTCCTCCCCGGGACCGCTCATCGCCCCCTCCGCATCCTCCGCTCCGTCCGCTCCAGGAAACTCCAGCCGGGAGGAGAGGGAGGGCTTGGGGCTCACCACGGGAGCAGCTTCACTCCAGTTCCATCCTCTGGCGTGGCAGCACCTGCTGGGACACCCGGAGCTGCCCCAGAGCCCCCGCTCGGAGCCCGCAGCCCCCGGCGCTCCCGGAGCATCATCGCCTCTGAGATCACAGCTCTGCTCCCTGCCAAGGCTGCTCCAGACAAAGAACCTCCTACCAAACTCAGTTTGGTGCCCTCCACACGAGAGACGTATTAAAGCTGCAGCCCGGATAATTCCTTTTAACCCTTTCGCTGCTGCCCTGTCTCCAGGTGAGGAGTTTCGGGTCCCAACCCTGGGTTTTGCAAATAAAACGCGCGGTGGAAGCTCGTGGCTGAGGGGAGCAGCAGAGAGGAGGGAGCAGAGCGCTCCCACGAACGCGGCACAAACTCCTCACAAGTGCCAAAGGCAGCGGGAGAAAAGCTGCAGCTTTTATTGATCTGTTTGTGCTGCTCCGAGCACACCAGGCTGCAGATGGCAACGGAGATTGAGAGCTCCATTCTAGCTCGTAATTAGATTTTTCCCTTTCACTTTCCGCGGTGTTTTATTTTTTTATCCCTGTTGCAGTTTAGCAGGCAGGTCATGCCACGCCACGGAGCGTTCATCTGACAGGCACGGCCCGAGCAGTGATTGTGGAGCAGGCAATTAAAATTATGTCCAGCAGGATGACTCCTCGCAGCTTGTACAAAGCTAATGAGCTTTGTGGAGGCTGCTCAGGTCCCTCAGCCCCACGGCACAGCCAGGATGTGCTCCGATGGTGTTTGTGTTCCCTGTTAATGACCTGCTGGAGCACTGGGAGCTGGCACAGCACGAGTGTCCCAGGGGTGCCAGCAGCACCCAGAGCACCCCAGGCACAGAATCTGCTCCACACCCCATTCCCAGGCTGGGTAATTCCTCCAGCTCTTGGCTGGTGGGACACAAAGGGTCTGGGTGGCACCTGAGCAGCACAAAGGCATCGCCCAACCCCCCTGGGGAGCTGCATCAGGGCCCTTTTGGCCACGCTGGTCCCTCCCTGGTGTCACCGTCACGTCCCTCCTGTCCCCACGTGGCACCTGTGGCTGGCAGAGCGATTTCCCCGCCAAGCTCTGCTCCTCCCAAAAACTTCTGTTGCCAGGACAACGCGAGTGAAACCTTTCATTAACCCAGCAAATGGGCACAAAGAGAGATTTTTAATTAAACACCCCCCTGGCCTGGCCGGTGCTCCCTGGGCTGCTGCTGCAAGCAGGGAGAGGCTGCTCCTGCAGGTGTTTGTCACCTGTCACCTGTCACCTGCAACCCCAGCAGCCCCAAAGGTCTGTGTTTACTGGGGAGGGATCAAACATTGGGAGTTAAACCAGGAATTCCCCAGAGCTCAAGCTCAGGCAGAGTTTGCATCACGTTTAGAAGAGAAACTCCCCCAAATCCACCCACCCGTAAATGTTAAAGGAATTTGAGGCTCAAATTCTGCCTCAAACCTGAGATTTGGGTCCATACAACACCTGCTTGGCTGGGGAGGGAACAGCTGCTCTGCTCTGCTCCTCCTTTCACTGCCTGCCCTGGGGAATTTGTGTCCCAGAGTCCCAAAAACCAAAGGATTTGTCCCCAGGGGGATGCAGTGAGCCCCAGGCATCACCTCATGTCTCCAGCACAGCAACAGTTTCTGCCTGAGCCACCAAAACTGGCACCAAGAGAGGAGTTCCTGGAATATATCACTCATGCGTTGCATTTGAAATTTGAATTCATCTTAAAGAGATTTCAACAGACAAAAAAAACCCCACCCCAGCTAAACTCCTTGGAAAAGGTTAATGCCCAATTGAGAGCTTGTAACACAGAAATCAATGATAAAATTCAATTATTTGGGGGGAAAAAGGCTAATTTCATTACAAAGGTAATAGCAAGAACTTTTACTTTTAAATTTAAAGTCACCTTGGGTCAAATATTCCCCTTGATTTACATATCAGGGGATTCCAGGCTGGCTGGATAGCAATAACAGAAGATCCTGGTATTAGCATCCATAATCTCAATAAATATTCCTTTAGAGCAAAAATCAGATATTTTTACACCTTGTACCTTTGAATTGATGTCACACACACTCTTTCACTGTCCAGCACAGAAGCTGGGAAAGAGCCAGGTGGCAGCTGAAGATCCAAATGCTGCTTTTCCCAAGCGGGAACTCTGGTTCCCAATTCTCCCCCACATCCACACACACACAGGAATTGGGATACAGATTTTCCCTCCCATTCCCTGATGAGAAGCTCCCACTTTGCCCAATGAAGGAGCCCAAGAAGGGCTCCCTGGAGGAGCCAAATGCCACCCCCAGACCCCTCAGGGCAGAGCTCCTGAGCTGCCCAGAGCTTCCTTTTCCTCCCACTGAGTTGGTCCTTGGAGGCCAAACCCCTCCCCAAGCTGTTTCCACCTCCCAGGGTGAGAAGGAGCCACAGTTCCCCAGATCCCTGATGGGCTGATGGGCTCTGCAGGGGCTCAGTGTTGTCTCATCCACCTCCCCCTGGCATTTTGGGCTTCCAGTGTCTGGCAGAGCTTTTCCTGCAGCTGCATCCCCCTGGCACTTAGGGAAGAGTGGATGCCTGTCCCTCCCAGGGCAGCGTTTATCTCATCTCCTCCCTGCTCCTGTCCAGTGGCCCAATCTCACACCTGGAGAGGCAGAGCCAACACTTAAACGCTACCCCAAAAGGGCTGGGAGTGGAGCAAACTTTGGGACTCGGCAGAGAGAGGAGTTCCAGGCAGCACAGCAGCTCTGGAATTGCCTCTGAAATAATCCCTGCGGACAAGAGCACAAAATGAATGAAAACTGCAAGGGAAGGAGGAAAACTGCAGCTGGTGGCAGCTCAGGGAGCAAGGCAGGGAGTGGGAAAACCCCTAAAATCTGAGAGGGACAGAAGAGGATCATTCTCCCTGCAGTAAAGCAGGAGCCAAGCACCAGAGACAGCATTGCACAAACACTGGGGGAGCTGGGCAGTGTCACAGAGAGCTGCAATTGCGTTAATGAGGATGCTGTGCTCCGGACACACCCAGGGGAGGGGATTTACATCGGGCCTTGGAGCAAGCTGGGCTGGGGGAAGGTGTGGGATGAGCTCTGAGCTCCCTTCCAAGCCAAACCACTGCATGGCTCCATGAATGTGCTGCTGAGCTGGAATCACAGCTGAATTTGCCCAGCTGAGACAGAACACGCTGTTCATTTAATCCGCATTCGGATCTATGAGAAGCCGATATTTTTATTTCTTAATAATAATCAAGTCTGGAGAGGGAGCAGCAGCATTTATCCGTGCCAGCTCTAGCTAATGGCACGGCATTGTTTACTTTCCCAGTTAATATAATAATTGGAAACAGCTCACAAAGGATCCAGAGCTTCTTGCCAGGAAAAATGACGCGGATCTGGATCCTTTGGCAACGGCGCCGAGTCATCCGTGGATAAACACAAAGTGCATTTCTGTGCCCCTCCACGCTCTCCTCCAGGGTGGCTGAAGGTGTGAGAGCCCCAAATCCTCACCCCTCACCTGCACAGAGGAGGAGAGCACCTGCCCCATGGAGGCAGGGAGGGAAGAATTAGTGTAAGTCCAATAGAATTTGTTTAAAAAGCAATTACTTTGTGTTAAAGATCAAATCTGCCTCATAGAGCAATAGCAGAAATAGAAAGGAGATGCTGGCTCCACTCCTCGTGTGTTCTGAGCGTCTCCTGGCTGTGCATTCCCTCTGGAAACTTGGGGTTTGGGAGGGTTTTCAATTCTACACACTCCACTCCTTGAATATCCAGGAAATGAGGAAAAATGGAAGGGGGGAAGGGAAGGGAAGGGAAGGGAAGGGAAGGGAAGGGAAGGGAAGGGAAGGGAAGGAAGGGTAAATCATGCTGAATTTGTAGCCTAAAATGAAAATCCCTGGACTGCAGCACGAGCACACTCTGAGATGAGGAGTTTAGAGATAAATAACACATTTCCCTCCTGGGCACAGCCTGGGAGGAAACTGCTCAGCCCAAAGGCCACGGTGGCAGGGGGTGGCAGTCCCTGCTGCCAGCTCCTGTCCTGCAGTGCCAGCGAGGCATTCTGTGCAGGGCTGGCTTTGTTGGATTCAGGGCAGGGAAATGTGGCTCTGTGTCCTGAAAAGCTCTGATTCCAAGAGGCATTTTGGAATCTGCTGTGTTGCACACGAAGCTGGAGCTGGAGCCAGGCAGATTTGGAGCTCTGTGCATCCAGGCAGGAAGAGCTCCAGAGGCAGCGTTGACACCAAAAGCTCTTTCCTGGTCATGAGACTGCTGGAATACATTTTATTGACCTGGGATCTTTGCACATCCTCAAGGTGAAGAGTCAGAGCCTGATTTGGCAGGGCTGCAAGCTCTAAAAAGCCATTTGTGCTCCAGCAGCATCAGATGGCTGATGGTATCAGCTGAGCTGAGGTGGAGGATGAGCTGTGCTCAAAGCCGTTGTCCAGAGAGCTCAGGGAGCTCTGACCTTCCCCAGCTGCCTTTAATACCAGCCACAACCTCAGTAAAATGAATGAAATTAAATGAAAGCCTGGCCTGGCTGAGATCCCTGCCCAAGGAGCCAGGGAAGGGCTGGGGCTGGGTCAGGGCAGGCTCAGGTTGGATCTCAGGGAAGGTTCCTCCCCCAGAGGGTGCTGGGCACTGCCCAGGCTCCCCAGGGAATGGGCACGGCCCCGAGGCTGCCAGAGCTCCAGGAGAGTTTGGAAAACCCTCCCAGGGATGCCCAGGGTGGGATTGTTGGGGTGTCTGTGCAGGGCCAGGGGTTGGATTGGATGATCCCTGTGGGTCCCTTCCTGCTCAGGACATTCCCTGATTCCATGACTTGGCACCCTGGTGCCACCCAGAGCTGTCAGGCTCTGCCAGCCCGGCAAGCTGGGCTTATTTAGGATATAAATTTCAGGAAGATTATGGCAGTAAATCCCTGGAATGAGCTTTAGGCTGGGATTCAGTTCCTCCCCCTGACTCAAATCCCACCTCCCCCAGGTCACAGGGGCTGCTGCTGGTCCAGGGCTGCCAGAGGCTCGAGCAGCCTTTGCCTGGATGTGAATGATCAATATGAACACATCCTTCCTCTGGGAGCAGATGAAAAACTGCTGCTTTTAGGGTCTCGTTTCAGCCTTCTGTGCCATGGACACCTTTATCAGAATCACTGCATAATTCATTTTTAAAAGACTGCACTTTCTTTGAAGGCCAATAAAGTGCTGGTGTCAGAACCCAGAAGAGAGATTAAAATTTGCCCTTGGTTATAAAGTGCTGAAGACTGCACTTTCTTTGAAGGCCAATAAAGTGCTGGTGTCAGAACCCAGAAGAGAGATTAAAATTTGTCCTTGGTTATAAAGTGCTGAAGATTCCTGGGAAGGCTTTGCTCTCATCCTCCTCAGCTCAGGCAAGCAGGAGGAGCCTTTGAATCCCAGCAGGCTCCAGGTGCCATCCAGGATTCCCAGAGCAGGACAAGGCTCTGGCCATCGACCCCCCAGCTCCAGCAGCCTTGAAATGAGGGGGTCTTTAGACCTGAAACCTCCCCATTCCACCCAGCAAATGGCTTTATCCCAGCACCATTCCCACCAGGAAAGAGCAGGGAGCTGGATAAAAGGCCCTGGATGAATTCCATGTGGCTGCAGAGGCTGAGATTGAGCACATCCATCTGCAGGCACCTTGCAGTGACACCTGGCACAGGGAGCAGGAGGCCCCAAGCCCCAGCACTCCTTGGAATTAACCCAGGCTTCGAACCACGAGGATTTTCATGAAAAGCAAAGCAGAATATACCCAATCTCAACCCTCTGGAAGAACAACTCCAAGTTGCTGTCTGTAATGGGAAACAAGGAGTTATAAGATGGGTTTTTTCCCCCCCCCAGTGTGCTAACAAAGTATTTGCTGTATTCTGGTTATTTTTATCCCTCCCAGTGGAAATGCAGGCAATAAAAATAAGGGTATTTTATACCAGGGAAAACAAAACCTATGGTGCACAATTGTGCCTGGGAGAGAAAACGCTGTAATGTTTTTATTTCAGGAGAATATTAACATGTGAAAAGAAACCTGAGAGCTCTTTGATTAACCTGCTCCAGCAGCCTCCAGAGAGCAGCGTGGATGTGCAGGAGCTGCTTTTCCTGGGCTGGTGCTTCCAACCCAGCTCCCTGAAGGGACCAAGTCTGGCCAAATCTCCTCATCCTCTGCCTCTCCTGCTCCCCAGGCCCAGCCCTTGGGAATGTGCTGTGGGTCAAATCAGCCCTTCTCCTGGGCAAATGTGCTGTGGGTCAAATCTTTGGTCAAATCTCCTCATTCCCTGCCTCTCCTGCTCTCCAGGCACTGCCCAGTCTTTGGGAATGTGCTGTGGGTCAAGTTTTTGGCCAAATCTCCTCCTCTCCTGCTCTCCAGGCACTGTCTCTGCCCTTGGGAATGTGTGGCTCACAGCCATTCCCAGCTCATCCCACCCACCCATCCCAAAGCTCTTTCACAAGTCCCCAGCCAACATTCCAAGTGTTTTTTCCTGCTTGGAGCCGTGTGGATCCAGCTCACCCTCGGAGCATCCCCTGCAGGGAGCTCCCCTGGGAGCCCAGAGCAGCATTTGCAACGCTCCTATTAATAAAAAGAAAAGAGAGGAAGCCCTTGCCAATCACTTCCCTCCTCAATAATCTCCTTCCACAGGTGACAACAGACAGAATGCTAAATGACAGATGTGCTGGCAGTGGTGTCCCCAAGGACCCTCCTGGAGGAAGGACAGGATTCAGCTGAGCCCTGCAGCTCGTGGGCCTTTCCCAGCTCTGCTTCCTGCTGCAGCTCCTTTCCCAGAGCTCCACATCCCCCAAAAGAGGGGAATCACTTTGGGGTAAGGGTGGCATTTCCAGCTGCCAGAGCAGGAGAGCCCACAGCAGTCACAGAAACATGGAATGGTTTGGGAGGGAAGGGACCTTAAATCCCATCCAGTGCCACCCCTGCTGTGACAGGGACACCTTCACTGTCCCAGGGAGCTCCCAGCCCCCCCCAGCCTGGCCTGGGACACTGCCAGAAGAAAATGAACCCGGCACAAAGATCCCAGCCCATGAGGGCTCACCCTGGAGAAAAGGGGATCCCCTGGGATGGTGGGGACAGGAGGGTGTGGGGTGCCCTCTTTGTGGGGTCTTGGCTGCTCCTGCCACCATCACATCTCAGGGCCAAAAGAGTTCACTGGGACTTTTCTTTTGTTTTGTTTCAATATCTTTTCTCACTGATAACATCATTTCCCAAGGCTCTGAGTGCCAAGGGACAAGGACACCCTGCTGTTGGTATTGGCAGAAAGTTGTTTGCTGAGTTCCTGTGCTGAGGTGACAGCCAGGCATCCTCCCAGTGTCCTTAGAACCCAGGAAAGGGCTGCCCTGAGATGGATTTGGGGTCCCAACCCCAATTTGCAACCCAAACTGTGATTGTGTGCCTGTGAGAACTCAGGAACAAACAGCAGAGAACATTGTTCAGCTAAAGGGAAGCAGTAGCTCACCAGGTGACTGAGGGTGCAGGGGTTGGTTTGGATGAAGCTCTGTCACCTTACAAATCTTGCCCCCATAAATCACATTCCAGGTGTGATTCTGCACCCAGAAATCCCACTCTGTGCCCATCACCCAGGAAAGGCAAGAAGGAGAGAGATCCTTGGAACCACAGGGCAGGGCAGAGTCTCCAGACCCACCAGCATAACTGAATTACTTCCCACAGAATTTGGTTTCCAGCAGCCAGCAGCAAATGAGGGGGCCTGGCACACTGGTGTTCTGCTCAGCCACCAGAGGGAACCTGGGGCTGTGTCTGCAGGGGAATTAGGCTGATTATAACTGGGCAGGAGATTAAACTGGTTTGACATGTCCACAGTCACCCCTGAAGCAGCAGAACCCCAATCTGGGGTCCCAGTGACGAGGAGGGGACACAGGGGCTGTTCTCACACCCCATCCTCTCCCTCCCAGCCCTGGTGGAGCTGCCAGGGCAGGAGCAGGGGATGGATCATTGCACAAACATCCCCAGCCTTCCCCCTGCAGGGCTCAGCTCTGCTCACACTGCCAGAGCTCTCTGAGGCTGGGACAGGGAGAGGAAGGAGCGAGATGGAGCCTCCAGGGCTGAGCATCCCCCTCCAGCAGGGCCTGGGAGGGAGAGAGATGGTGCAGAGCTGAGACTTCACCCGGGGTGAATCTCTCCCTCCAAAGCTCCTTCCCAAGGGCTGTCACTGCAGTGCTGGGCGATCTCTGAGCTTCACACCTCCAGTGCTCTCAGCAGGTCCCTCCCTGTTGGGTTACAGTGTGTGTGTGTTGTAGAGAAGCAGCCTGGAAGGGCCAGAGGTGCCCAGGAAGCACATCCAGGGCACCAGGGATGGGCATGGGAAAGAGGATCATGGCTTTGGGGCCTTCTGGACCCATTGTGTGAGAGGATTGTAGGGTGGGACCTTCTAGGGGATTGTTTATCTTTGCTGTTTATGGGATGGCACAGCCTGGGGGTGGGATGGGATAAAGGGAATTTGCACTGCGTGGTAGAGGGCAGTGGCCATGGGGCAGTGGCCATGGGGCAGTGGCCGTGGGGCAGTGGCCATGGGGCAGTGGCCATGGGGCAGTGGCCATGGGGCAGTGGGCAGTGGCCATGGGGCAGTGGCTATAGGGGCAGTGGCCATAGGGCAGTGGGCAGTGGCCATGGGGCAGTGGCCATGGGGCAGTGACCATAGGGCAGTGGGCAGTGGCCATGGGGCAGTGGCCATAGGGCAGTGGCCATGGGGCAGTGGCCATGGGACAGTGGCCATAGAGCAGTGGCCATGGGGCAGTAGCCATGGGGCAGTAGCCATGGCAGTGGCCATGGGGCAGTGGCCATGGGGCAGTGGCCATGGCAGTAGCCACAGCAGCAGCCATAGGAGCAGTCTCAGCAGCAGTCCCAGAGTGCTCTGGAGCAGTCCCAGTCTCTGTCTGTACAATAAAGAGCTCTGCACCATCCCAGTCCTTGCCCCTGCTTTGAATCCTGCACCTCCCCACCTGCAGAGCCAAACCCAAGTTTCTCCCCCAGAAGCAGCTGCTCCCTCCGAGCCCGGCTCTGTGCTGACAGCTCCATCTGGTGACACGATCCGGGCAGGAGATTCTCAAGGAATGAGCAGTTAATTTGTGGATTCTTGGCAGGATGATGCATGAATTACGCTGTGCTGTGCTCCCTGCCTTCACACGGGGGGTGTGGTTGGTTATCCAGAGCTCCCCAGGCTTCCCATCCCCTCTCTGCACCTCCCCTGTGGTCCTGAGCTGATTAACCCCAGGCTGGAGATGATTTGTCTTTATTTCGGGAGCAAAATTCACTCTGAGCTCGGGCCCTGCTGCCAGCACCGGTTGCTGCAACATCCCCTTCCTCTGGAAACATTTAGTGCAAATAGAGAAGAAAAAGAATTTACATTTGGGGATCCCTGGAGGCAGAAACTCCAAGAGGAAACAAGACTTCAGGTTGGAATTTTGCACCTTGCTCTGCAGTCAGCAGCAAAGCCCCTGTGAGATCCAGGGCACAGACTGGGGCAGCTGCAGAGCTGCACCAAACACGGCTCCAAAAGAAAATCCCACGTGAATGGGGGTTCCAGGCACTCCCAGAGCTCTCTCTTTCCTGACAGGGAAGTGACCTGGCCCAGATCCACACTGCCCTGCAGATCCCACTGCCCACAGCCCATCCCAAAGGCGTATCCCAGCCCCACGTTCCCACAGTGGTGGAAATCTCCAAAAGACCTGATTCCCAAACACTTCTGAGCCATTCTTCCACCACAAAAGGCTTTTGGTTTTGCCTGTGAAACACAAGATAAAAAAGGAAAGACGCCCTCAGCAGGGCAGTGCTGGGCAGGTTTATTTGGGGTGCCTCACCCTGCCCAGCCTCAGAGGCCTCTGGTGCTGTCTGGGGCTGAGCTGCACAAACACAGCAAATTCTGCCCCTGGGCAGTGCTGGGGGTGCAAAAAGGGCTGGTCAGCAGAGCACAGAACCCCAAAATTGCTTGGTTTTGAAGGAACCCTAAAGCTCATCCCATTCCACTCCCATCTTCCACCCCATTCATCCCAGCCTCCACTGTCTCAGGCTGCTCCAAGCCCTGTCCAGCCTGGCCTTGGACACTGCCAGGGGTGGAAGATGAGCATCAGTGCCAGGATGAGGCAGCAGACACAGCCCTGCACCCTCAGCCTGCTCCTCGAGAGGTGCAAACTCTCTCTGCTCCCTTCTCCCAGCTCTGTGCTCAGCTGGGGCACTGCAGGAGCTGCAGGCATTCCATGATTCCTGTCAAACCCAGCCAGACAAATCCCCAGATCCCCATTTCCAGCTGCTGAGCTGGAGCTGAGCTGGGCTGAGATCTGCAAAGCTCAGCTCTGCCTTTGGTTCTGAGCAGGGAAGTCAGGACTCTGCTCCAGCAGCAAAATCCACAGAGAAAAATGGATTTATCAGTGGTGGGGAGCAGCTCAAGGCACATCCACCAAGCTGCAGCTCCAGGGGGAGGCAGCACAGCAGAATTCCAGGTGTGCAAAAGCACCTGCAGACCCTTGTGTTTCACGCCCAGGTGTGGATAAACGTCACAAATCATTTCCTGCAGCCCAAATTTCACCCAATTTCCGCACTGCAGGCGTTGCCAGGAAAGTCTTTTGCCAGGTGTGGATCTGGATCTGAGGGTGTGCAAGGAAGAAACTCAAATTGAAAGAATGATTTTTGTAATTTAATAGAAATAATCAACCAAAATGGGTTCCAAACAATGCTTTAAACTGGGCTAACACGACTTCTACAGCACATTCCAGAGCACTTAACAAGAAATATTTACAGGCAGCTGAAGTATTAAATAACCAGGGGAAAGAAAAAATTCTGATTTTTAATCACACACCAGCAAAAGAACACAAGAACAGAACAATTAGAAACGATAACTTAAAGAAAAAAATGAAATAGGATGATTCAGATAATACAATATCACAGAAACAGCACTTGGGGTTTTTTTTGAAGAATCCTATTAAAAGATGAGGCAAGTTTATCATGTGCAAAATGAGCCAGCTCCAGGAGTGGAAGCAGGAAATAATTGGAGACCCAAGGAATGCCATGATTTAACCCTTCCAGGAGAATGTGAATGTGTAAAACAAGCTTTGCACTGCACAAACCTGCACAGGATTATTCACACCTGGCCTGGTGTTCTGAGCCTGGAATTCCCCCATTGCAGGCGAGCACAGGAGGGCCAGGGGAGCTCACTCCAGCCTGAGCCCTGCCCAAACCCAGCTTATAAAATATTCCAGTGCCTCTCTTTGTGGAAATCCCATAAATTCTAAAGGCAGCAGCCTCGAGCTGTGATTTCCCTCAATACAAAAAGCTCAAACTGCATTTTATACATTTTATAATAAAGATTCCCAAATTAACTGCAGCTTTGGAGAGCTGATTTAACCCATTAGAAAGCACAGAAAGCAGGATCCCCATAAGCCAAGTGGAATTGGATGGAAGAGTTACTGTACACGAGACAAAATAAATCACCATACCCAAAGATAACAATCCCTATGTGCCAGCTGGGTAAATAGTGGCATTTATATTTTTATTTTAAAAAAAAGTACCTCTGTGATTTGCTCAAACAGCTACTTCTTAAAAAAATATGGGACTCTCCCCAGTTTTTTAAAATAAAATGCCGCACTGGATCTTGTCAGGAAGTGCTGCACACTTTGTTTTAAAAGCCAGGCTTGGTGATTTGCATACAAAGTTCCCTATAAAAGCATTATCCAAAGGAAAGGATTCCTGTCAGGCAGCTGATGAAGCACTTTTATTGCTTTTTCTGAGGAAGAGAGTGAGAAAAACAAGGAAAAACCAACTGGGAAAAGCCAACAGCGCACACACAGCTGCAAAAGACTGTTGCTATAACCTAAACTTTTCCAGGTCAGCCAAACCCAGGTGATAAAACAGAAAACTGGGCTCATTTTAAGGACTTCTGCAGTGGCTTGGAATGTTTGATCCAGCATAAAGAGTGTGGCAGTGAATGTCACAGTGACATCCCCCACAGAGGAGCAACCTCTCTGCTCTTAACTGAGCATTTCTGTTTGCAGAAGTTGGGAAAATCCCTTTTTTTGGGATGATAACTCTGCCTTATCGTGCTCTAGGGCCACTGAAATCCAGGGCACAGCTCAATAAAAGCCCTGAGCCCGTCCAGCTGCTGAATTCCCACTGCTCACCAGGAATTCCATGGCAGGAATTCCATGCTGAGCTCATGGGGCAGCTCCCACTGAGCACCCTTCACCCTCATTTCAAGAGCAAATTGCCTTGCCCTTCTTTGGATTAACTTAAAAACTTCAGGCAACAAAAATTCCCAGCCAGGACGGAGACAGGAATATTCTAAATATTTTTTAATAAAATTTTATTTAAAATCTTTTAAATAAAAGACAGGAGTATTTTAAATGGGAGCAGAGTTGTATCCGTGCTGGGCTCCTCCTGCCCCCCTGCAGGATCAGAATTTCAGAGGATTTCCTGGTGCCAGCTCTGCTCTGATTCCTCAGGTAAAATCCCTCACTCCCTGCACACCCAGCAGCTGCCACAGGGAGGGTGCTCAGAGAATTAATGGCTCATTAATAAACAGCCAGTAATTTGCTCCTGAATGAGTTACAAACAGTGAGGCACCAAAAGATTGCTTCCAAACCCTTCCCAGTTCTGTGCTGAACACCCAGACTACGGGAGCAGGGAAAGGGATGAGCAGAGTTTATCCATCCTTTCAAATAATCTCAAACAGAACTTTGCTGCTTTCAAAACAATCTGAATTGCTGCTTTTGGAGCTCAAAAATGAAGGGGAAGAAGGAGAAGAAGGAGGAGGAGAAGGAGAAAGAAGAAGGAGGAGGAGGAGAAGAAGAAGAAGGAGAAGAAGGAAGGAGAAGAAGGAAGGAGAAGAAGAAAGGAGAAGAAGGAGAAGAAAGGAGAAGAAGGAGAAGAAGGAGGAGAAGGAGGAGAAGGAGGAGAAGGAGGAGAAGGAGGAGAAGGAGGAGAAGGAGGAGAAGGAGGAGAAGGAGGAGAAGGAGGAGAAGGAGGAGAAGGAGGAGAAGGAGGAGAAGGAGGAGAAGGAGGAGAAGGAAGGAGAAGAGTTTTGTTTCCTTGTATAAAAGAAACACTGGAGATTTCATGCACACATTCAGAATTCCACATAATCCTGCTGAGCACTGGGGACTGGATGGGAGGAGCAGCTCTGGAGGTTCAGAGGGGTCTGTGCAAGGGAAGTTTGGGCTCAGCAGGGTCCAGCTCAGCTCCTGGGGTGCAGAACCTGCTGAGCATGAGCTGGACACAGCTCTCCACCTGCAGTGGAGTGCTTCAAAGGAGAGGCTGTCCCAAAACACTGGGAACTGCTCTGGGGTCTGCCTGGGGAGCAGAGGGTCCTGTTCCTGCAGCAGCTGGGGAGGAAGAGCCTCCCTGGAGGGCTTGGGGTGAGTCCTTCCTACTGTGCCCTGCTGGGATCCCCCTGGTCCACCTGGGATCCCCTGTGCTCTGCTGGGATCTCCTGTTCTTCAACTGGGATCCCCCCTGGTCCATTTGGGATCTCCTGTGCCCCATCTAGGATCCCCCCATGCCCATCCCATGCCCAGGCTCAGCCCCAGGGTCTCTCTCTCTCTCTCTCTCCAGGATCCAATCCCCAGCTGCTGCCCCAGCTCCAAAGGTGAGGCCTTGAAGGTTCCAGAAACACCATAAAAAACCCCAGGAGCCCCCGAGTGAAGAGAGGTCACAGAATCATTATTTTCATGATAATTTTAATAATATTCCTTTTGCAAAATGAAGCTGAGAAACTAGAAATGCATAAATAGGCAATACACAGAGCCATGAAATGATCCCTTGTCACTACCAGTGTCCTATTCACACATCAGCCTTTCCACAGGCAGAGTTGTTGCCCTTTGTCCATTTAGTATGTTGAAGTGGGATTCCTTTTCCTTTCACATACAAACAGGTAAAAAATAAACTTAAAACAGCACTGTTAATGTCTGAGGAATTAAAAAAAAAAACAACAAACCCCAACCAAGTTTGAGTTTGAAGTGTAACATTTGAGTAAAGAAGTGGGCTGGAAGTTACAAACACCTTCAGTCCCCTCATTTATTGCAAGAGAGGGAGAATCCCAAGGTACACAGACCTGGCTCTGATGAAAGAACCCAAATCTGCAGTGATTTGCATAAAAACTGCTGAGAGCATTTCTCACTTTGATATTGTGCTAAAATATTTCTCCTTACCATGATGGTAAAGCCTGTACAGAGTCACAGGAATTAACTGAGTGCACCAAACCCCCAGGGATCTCCCCAGAACTGCTGCATCCACACCAAGGATGGCAAATCGAGACTCTGCCACCTCTCTCTTGGTTACATCAATTATTCTTTGACTTCCTTTAACAAGATCAACACAAAGGGCCAGGAATTGCATTTGTTATTTCCTGTACTGACCTGTGCCAGCAAAGGAAACAACTTCTCAAGCTGGAACTCCTGGTGATTCCATGATTTCTAAGCAGGAATGCTGGGATGGAGGCAGTGCCCAGGGAAGGCACTGCAGAGGTGCCTCAGGGAGGGAATTGGGAAATTGTTCTCACTCTTTGACCAGAAACCACTCAAGGCCAAGCCCTGTGCAAGTGTTTTTGTTCAATGGATGGACAGGCAACCCCAAACTCAGACTGATTGCAACCTTTCTGCACATTCCCCTCACAAGCTGCTTCTGAAGAAAGTTCTGAGAAGTACTCTAAGAAAAAAAAAAAAAAAAGACAGAACCTCCAAATGAATGCAATGTTAGAAATAGCATATATTACAAATCTTTTCTTGATAGGAACAATCAATAAGAATACATATTAGCTTAAAAACAGCTCAGCAAATGTTGCTGACCTGCAAGAAATCTCAATTCACTATTTACAAATAAGACAAAGTGAATACAGGAAATTTTACACATTTGGTAGTTAATAGGTTATTGTTTGCCAAGTGGTCTATTAGAAACTGATATTTAGGAAGACTGGAAAAACACCCCAACCAGTTATTACCTCTTCAGGCTATATTTCAGGTACAGAAAACTTAAAAGGATGAATACTGGAGAGAACATTCTGCCTCGTCAGGGGCTCAGGGACAGATGACAACGCTGACACTTCTGCCATGGATGCCATTAAAATGTTCTGGGCACAGGATTTAATAAATACACCTTGTCCTGCTGAAAGGGATTGGAGCCACCAGCTTAGCCTTTCATCTGCCAAAACCTCACATCCCTGCACTCACCCATTCAGAACAGTTTAATGATTTTTTTCTTTCTTTCTTTTTCCTTTTTTTTTTTTTTTTGCTATACATAAAATGGAGTAAAGAAAGCAAAATGTCAACGGTTGGATGGACACAGAAGATCAGTTATTCACAATCCTGCTTCAATGAGATGATCAAAGCAACGAGCAACACACACTTGAGTGGGCACAGAGGGGTTTCAGGAGCTCTGCTCACAGTTTGCCCTGCAGTGAAATGCAGGTCACAGTCTCTGAGTGGGTCCAGTCCTGCATAAAGTCACTACACAGTCTCATCTGTACATGGAATATCTCCTAGCCAATCTGCTTCTCTTCAACATTCCTCCACCTCTGGCTGTGAGACCAGGATGAGTGTGTCCCCTCCATCAGGAAAAGAAAGGATATAGCAAGTAATCAAGGAAAAAAAAAATACAAACCACCAAAAATTTACAATACAGTTTTTTCCCCTTTTGATGCGAATGGTTTTCTGTACAAGTGTTTTTTGTTATCTAATACTGTTTAAAAAGCTATCAGCTTCTTCAAGATGGCCACTGCAGGCATGATAATATTCCAGGAACACTTAAATAACAGTTTTTACAATAAATTTTAGGTCCATATCATTAGATTACTTTATATGCACTGGTCTCTCATCTGATTTTAGGCGTTTCCTACGTGGTTGTATAAAATCTTCATCGGAGTCCTCAGTTATTTCACCATCATCCTCTTCCTGCTCAAATTCAGGCAAAGGCTGGAAGGTCCTGTCTGAGTAGATCTCTGTAAGTTTATCTTCAAAGTACAATGCAACTGCCTTCCCTGCCTGTGCTACTTCTGAATCAGCCTGTGGATGAAAGAAGACAGGAATATTCACCTGTTGGAAATGCACATCCCTTCACCAAGTGTGCATGGTCTGAAACGCTTACCTTCAAATTAATCTCTTGTGTTTCTGCATAAACTTGAACAACTTTCATCATCTAAAAAGGATACCAGAGTCAAAAAAAATGAAATTATAATCCTTTCTAAAGTTACGAGACCGCACAGGATTGGATGACTAAAGTCAGCCATAACAAAGACACAGTTTGTTATGGTTTGTCAGCTTTAGTTCCCAAACTTAGGCAGAGCTTTAAAACAGTCTTAGGTGGTAAATAAACCTTCAACAAGAACACACAACTTTTGTACAAGTGGCTCCCAGCCATTTGCTACTCATGACTGCTTTCTTCTCAATAAACTGGGAGCTGCCTGGATACGATTGTGGGAAAATCTCCTTTGGAGGGAAGGGCTCCAGGAGATTGCTTGGACTTCTGCTTTGGAAAAGCATTTGGCTTAGAGGCACTCGACATGATGCTGCTGTGAGAGGTCAGAGTGACTCAACTTTTGCCATGAGCCAGGCAAGCTGAAACATATATTTTTTTTTCTTTTTTTTTTAAAAAATAAGTAAAAAAAAAAAATCACCACATCTCTCAGTCCTTCCTCCCTTGTTGTACTCTGGTCTCTAAGAGCTGCAGCATGTTTTCCTCTACAGTGGATGCTTCATTAATTCCCCTGATTGAGAATTCACATAATTACAACTCCTTCCCCAGTGCTCATGAAGCTCCCCTAATGCAGGGACAGAAAGGAGTCGGGGCTGTCAAAGTCCCAAATGTTTGTGAGCAGTTCCAGCATCAAATCATTGACCCTGATTTTTTTCCTGGGGAGGTTTTAACTGTAGCTTTGTGCAGTTCCTTCAGTTTCCTTCTGCACAGGGCCAGAAATGCAGCCCAAACAGTGCAAGTTCAGGTTATATTTTACAGAGAAATAAGAAATATTGGCTGTTTTCTGCATTTCTAAGGTCAGAAAAAAGCCATTCCCTGTGATGTTTTTTGTCATCCTTGCTTTAAAGCATCTCAAAGATCAGGAACCCTCTTAAGCTCCTGCTCTGTTTCAGCACAATATCGTCTTTATTTTTTTTGATATTCAGATTATTGTTTCCTTTGTTCCACTTGCAGTAACACTCAGGTCATGAATCTCCCCATTCACATTCCACATGTAAGGGGTATTTCATTATCAGATGGGATCACTGCAGAATTAGTAAAGAACATGACCCCATCCCCAAGTTATCCACTGAAAACTGATTTTTGTGAGAGCCCAACTACCCAGGAGTTAAAGCAGGAAGATTATTAAAAGCCATAATGGCCACAAAGCTTTGCTGCATTCAGCCTGTGTGAGGAACATTTTCAGAGGCAGATTTCTCCTCAGTAGAGGAAGTTTCTCATTGGATTCTACCACATTCCAGGAGTGCAAAACAATTACCTGGGCAGCTTGAGACGCTTTTAAGGACTCTCTGCCTGTCTTTATGGTTCTTCCTGAGCGCTTCTACAATCAATTTGATGCACAGCAACCAGGTCACCCTGCTCCTCACTCACAGACACCACTGAATGCATTTCAGAAGTTCCCTCTGCTCTCCCAATTTAGCTCAAAATGAGAAGTTATCCTGCAAGTGCCTTGAGCTTTGTTTGCTTTTTAAGTGCCTGATTCAGCATCTGCCCCAAAAGCAGAAGTTACAGCTGGAAGCAGAGCCTTTCACTGGAGAAGCTGCACAAGCAGGTTGAGATAAATCTCCATCTAAGAGGACAGATGGTGCTGAGATTGGAAGTTAACATACTTCATTAAACCTTTCACAGTTCTTGAAGATCAACCGGACGTCGGCCACGAAGTCCTCGGGGGTCTGGTAGTGTTGGGAATGCTTCTTCTGCAGCTTCTTCTTCACCGTGGATAAATCCATTGGCTTCTTTATGATTTTATAGTAGTTTGGTATCTGTAAGAAACCAGCAGTGATTTATCACTGAATGGTTACGGAGTTCCCAGCTGAATTTCTGCTCTGTGGCGTCACTCCCTCGATCTCATCGCACCCTCCGGGCACGCTCAGCAAAGCACAACAATTTCCTTTCCCCCAAGGTATGGAGTGACAGGACAAGGGAGATTGGTTTTAAGTTGAGAGGGGATGGATTTAGATTGGATATTGGGGAGAAATCCTTCCTTGTGAGGGTGGGGAGGCCCTGGCACAGGGTGCCCAGAGCAGCTGTGGCTGCTCCATCCCTGGAAGTGACCCAGGCCAGGTTGGATGAGGCTTGGAGCCAACCGGGACAGTGGAAGGTGTCCCTGCCATGGCAGGGCTGGCATTGGATGGGTTTTGAGGTCCTTTCCAACCCAAACCACTCTGGGATTCTTTCTAACCTTCAGTGTCTCTCCCAGCACAGCAAAGCTTTTCATTACAGTTCCTTCTTTTACAGCTGAAAGCAGAGGAGTCCCAGCAGTTTCTTCCCTCCTCTCATTCAGAAATTTATCCAAAAAAAACCCAAAAATCCCTCCTAAAACATCTTGAGTTTCATGGGTATCCTGAGACATCTTGTTCCAATTCAATAACTGCTAATTGGGAGTATTTTTAAATATCTCTTTTTGAGACTGGGAGTGAAGCATCTGCCTGGAGAAGCTCCAGGATCAGCAGCTCTCCCTCTCACACCATGAAATGCTGGATGGCTGCCAGAACTTTTTAGAGACATGATCCTTGTGAAAGCACTCAGCTCCTTCCCAAATTCAGCTCCAGACTCTCAGGGGTGTTCAACCAAATATAAATATATAAATCACAAGCTGTTTTTCAGGACTCACCGAGGCTGGGACTGGCTCCTGGAACTCAATGCTCAGCTCGTGGCAGTACATGTAAAGCAGGAGGCGTTCACATTTCTTACAGAGAAATAAACAGGGTCAGATTCATATTCTTAATTGATTTAATTAATCCTCCCTACTTTAAACAGGTTTGTGCTTTAACAGCTCACTCCTAGGAAATTTAAATGCAACCCCCTCAACTTAATTAAAAAAGGTAAAGTTCTTAGGAGGGCAGAGTGGAGAGGCAGAACCTCATTTATTGTTCACAAATTTCCTCTTTGTTTTCCCCCTCCTAACCAAGAGCCTAGGGCTGAAGTCAAGCATGAAGGCACATGCTAATATACTGCAAATTAAAAACCAACTGCAATCACTTCTACTGCTTTTGTTCAATCACAACCACATGTAAGAGGAAAGGACTGAGCTGCAGACTCTTCCCCACAAGATAAAATTGAACAATCTGAAAGCAAAGCCAGAGTGTTTCTATAAACTGAAATATTTTTCCTTGCTTTGCCTGTAATTCCTTTAGAGGAATTTGATTTGATAATACTCTTAACACTACACAGAGGCTGACTGATAAAGCTAAAATTAATTCTGATTGTCAAGGTCATTCCAATTCCCCAAGAATGCACCTGAACACTCCCAGCACCTCACAGAATGCACCAAACACAGCAAACTTACAGAACTGTTTCATGAAGGTGACACCAATGCTAAATGCAAAGGACTTTTAATTAAGGGCATGTTAAATGATGTAATTAAATACAGAATATGTGTTAATGCTGAATTTTAGCTCCTAAATTATTCGAGTCCCAATGCACTGGGGCACTCCCACAGTCACCAACACCTGGAGATGTGGCCTCAGCAGGAAAAACCTCAATCATTTTATTCATTACATTGAATTTGCTTCAGCCAAAGCAAAACCACCTCCAGACAGTGGGGAGCAGCTGATGTGAAAGAGGATTTTTTCCTGCAGGTTTGAGACCCACCCTTTGGTCCACAGGACTCAGGCCTTGTGCTGTCTTCCCCTTCTTGCTGTGCTGGGAATTGTCACAATCATATTCCACTTCAGGTTTGCTCAGGTCTCTGCAGAATGTGCATATCCACTCTCCACTGAAGAGAAGAACACAATTAATCCAGACATCCAGGGATAAATTCTCATTAGTGAGGACTACAAAGAGTTTTTACTCACTCTTACAGATTCACATTCTACTGCAGTACAGACTTGGATACCCAAAGCTAAGGGATAACCCTTAATGCTCACAATAATTCTGCCAGTCAAGGCCATTTTTCCTGCCCTCATATGATGTTTTAATACTTTATCACACCTTTCTCACCTTGCCTTAAAATGAACTTTACACTACAGAATCACACTGTGAGACTTTACACAAACAGATAAACAGAACAGGATTCTGTGACCAGACCAACACTGACCAGCTACACACAAACAATTCAGGCAAAACCTTGGAAATGCCCTATTTTTATAGCCCAAGAAACCACCCAGAACAAGCTGATTTTGGAGGAAACCCCAATTTTGGGTTCTGTCCACGATCTCAGCCCGCACCGCGATGCTGCTCTCGGTACCTGGGGAAGCTGAGGAGCGTGGGGACGTGGCAGGTGAGGTGGAACACCTTGGGGCACTTCTCACAGCACAGCAGGTCCCCCCCATTCTGGCACACAGCACACCAGTCCTCGTTGGGGTCATCATCCTTGTTGTTGCCCTCTCCCCCCACTCGGGCTGAGCGGTGCATGAGGCTCCGCACGGGCGATTTCCCGTTCACCAGGCTGTGCCCAGACTGCTTGCAGCTCTCACTCAGATCTCCTGGCTCTGTCTTCACGTGGTTTTCCAGGCTTCCCAAGGCCTCCAGTTCACTCTCCAGGTGTAAGTTGGTGGATAGTGGTGGTGTCAGGCTGCTCTCGGGGCTGCTGAGCTGGAATGAGAGCAGCACACGGAAAATCAGATTTTACAGCGGGGTCTTTCTGCCTGGGCTGGGATTCAAAAGCCTCCCACCATTCAAAGGTACCATATTCATATCCCAAAAACCATGGGAAATCATGAGGAAGAGCTGAGATGCACACAGTACTGAAAACTGCTTTTTCACATGGCCTTTCCTTGAAGAACACACCCACTTCTGATGTAAAACACGATAAATGATGTAACAGCCAAACACAGATAAATCATTAAAAGCTGTTAATGACAACTTCACTGTCATTAGGAAAAATCCTCAACTCCACCACCCTGCTCCCTGAACACAATCCTGTTCAATCAAGCATAGCTGGGAAACATTGAAAAATATTCATTTGCTAATTATTTGATTTGTATTTTGCTCTAAGAACTTCTGACTGAGTGGAGGATTTGTGAATGCAATTACCACTGTGGGAATGTCCACCATCAATGGGTGACTCACAGCTTTTAATAATCAGGGATTAAATGCAGCAAATACACTGTATTACACTTCATTTGAATCGTTAAAGTTACATTATTTAAATAGTCATATTATTTAAATAGTTATATTATTTATATAGTTATATTATTTATATAGTTATATTATTTATATAGTTATATTATTTATATAGTTATATTATTTATATAGTTATATTATTTAAATAGTTAAATTTACATTACAGACCACCCTGTGCCTGGCAGAGCATTACCAGGGAGAAAACACCTCTTAAAATGAAGCTTTAGAGTAAAATTTAGAGTAAAATTACTTTTTTTTCCCCCCTTTCCAAATTCTTAAACATGCTGCCAGGAAAACCACAGCACACTGTGCACAAACTAACTTTACCATGCAAGCACTCCTTCTGCCATCCTCTGTTTTTTCCTGCTTTACTGTTCCTGAGAAGCTGCAGATCTCCTCCTCTGTGCCTGGCTCTTGCTTTACTTTCACTTGGTCAGCCTTGAAGCCAATGCCAGTTTTGTCAGCAGTCCTGCCCGAGGAGCCACAGCTGCAAAGAAACCAGCACACAGAGAAGAGGATAAATCATCAGGGCAAAGAAATTCAGGTAACTGTTTCCCAAATCAAAGGCAAAGGGTGTCAGAGCATTTACAACAGCTCCAGTTTGCAAGACAGAGGGAAAAAATTAAGAACATAAATCTTCATGTAAGCATTCTTCCATTCCTGGGTCACAGTTATGTCAAAGCACAATTTGGCAATTGCCACTTCTGTTTTTGAATTCTTCATGTCTGATTTTTCTTTAGCCTGACAGAGTTAATGTGACACTCACCTTCCTCTGCTGCCTGTGCTGGAGGTGCTGGGGGGCCTCACAGGAGTGTGGGAGTTGGATAAACCTGCACAGAAATGGATTTGGTACAAGTTTACATTCACTGACCAGTGCTGAGTAACCCCAGAAGCACTGCAGGAATATCCCAATTTAAGAAGTCACCCAAGTCAGCTTTCTCTCAGTCTTTTGATCACAACAAATGTAGCACATCACATTAAATAAAAAAGTGACAACACACAGTTCTTGGAGTCCCAGTAATGATTTCACCTCATCCCAACAGTCCCAAAGGCTTCAGCCCATTACATGGTCAAATGTCGTGCACTGAGAGGCACCAATCATTCAAAAAAGCAGCCTCTGCATGGTTTGCATGCAGGCTGTGAGAAACACAGGAAGCCTCACTGCTGCACCCATTCATTCACAGGATGTTGTAGAGAAAGCCAAGAGAAACATCAACTCCCAGAATGGTTTGGGTGGGAAGGGACCTTAAAGCTCATCCAGTTCCACCCCTGCCACGCCAGGGACACCTTCCACTGTCCCAG
Organism: Eopsaltria australis; assembly: GCA_034509425.1. Lineage (NCBI taxonomy): Eukaryota > Metazoa > Chordata > Aves > Passeriformes > Petroicidae > Eopsaltria > Eopsaltria australis. The sequence goes on from JAVTVJ010000660.1 coordinate 413,188, forward strand.
GGTGCTCCAAGTCCCTTCCAACCTGGCCATGGACACTTCCAGGGATCCAGGGGCAGCCACAGCTGCTCTGGGCACCCTGTGCCAGGGCCTCCCCACCCACCCAGGGAAGGATTTTTTCCAAATGACTGAAATCATCTTCTTACTTATAGAAATAGACATTTCCAATGTTTAAATAACTCAAAATTAGGTACTGGTGACTCAATCTGTACACATGTATATAAGCAGATAGATCTGGTTATAGTCAGAATGACCCTGACAGTGCCTCCCCATGGATCTGGAACATTGCATCCATGTGCTGGCAGTTTGTTACTATAAAGAAATTTCTGAAGGAGGGTAAAATTTAAATTGCCAGAAGAATCTACTTCTGAGCAAAACAAATTTTAAATAAAGCATCCTTCCCCTTCAGGCAGGAAATGGCAGGCAATTATTTTCAAGTTAAATACCAGAAATAGCCATCACTTTCTGGAATCTCTAGAAAAACCCATCAGATTTACCTGATGACCCTGGAGACAGAGCTGAAGGTCCTGGGGAGGGATTCATGGTGCTTGTAGGCTGTGGGGGGAGGTGGCTGCCTGTGATGTATCTACTTAGCAGATTATCTAAACTACTGGAACCAGCATCTTCCAGCTGAGGAGGAAAAACAAAAATCTCCATCAGAGAGGTCGAATTCAACTTTCATACCAGCTCCACACCTTTAAACTGTGATCAGTATCTTTATTGGAATTGTTCCCTCTCCCTACAAGGATTCAGGGCAGCAGCAAATATTTTTATCAGTTCCATGCAGAGATCAGGCTTTCAGATCAGAAACTTCAAGTAACATTTTTCAAAAGCTCCTGAAGCTGAGTTTTTCCAGCATGGTCCTGGGCTGCACTTACTCAAGGTCACTGCAAACTTTCTGGCTCCCAGCTCCTCAGTGTGCTGGTCACACACATGGTGTTGTGTCAGTCATGAACTACCAGATTACTGAGGTTGCAAAAGTTATACCATAATTAAAATATTAAGGGAAGCCACAATCTTGTTTTTCCTCAACGTGATGGGAAATCTCCCACTGACTTTTCAAACAGATTTTAGAACCTGTTACAGCCAAGGAAACAGGGACCCTGTTGCTGTAACTGCTTACATGTGTTAAATGTGTTAAAAGCAATAATGTGCTTGAAACACTGCATTCCAAGTGGGTTTTAATGACTGTGCCAGCAGCTTGAAGGACACACACTTCCTATCCACTAAATCCAACTAAAAACCGTAACAGCTCTTACATGAACAGGAATAAACCAAAGTATCTGAACAAAATTCTCTATTTTCAGTGCACCTGGAAGCTGCATGGTGATGCTTTGGACTATCCCCCAATTCCTAACTTGGACCTGATGAGCTCCACACACTCACAGCTGAATCAGCCACAGGTGTTTTGTTCTGAAGCCTCAACCCTGCAGATTGCTCACACTGGGATGGGATTCCTCCTTCCCCACCATTCCCACATCAGCTGTGTCCTGCAGCCTCCTGAGAACACAACACAAACCCTGAACATTTAAGAGTTGCAAAGCTGCAGCTGCTATTCCAGCAGAACACCTTGGATGGAATTTATTTTGTTTCCTGTACAGTGACCAAATGTCCTGTATTTTACATTTCAATGCAAAGGTCCTGCTCTCAGGGTGAAGCCATCACCTCCCTCCTCTCCCAAACACTCCTGCACAAAACACATTACTTTAACTTTCTTTGCCTCCACATTAAATTGTGCTTTTCACCTCTGCAAATGAGCTCGACTTCAAAATCACCTTCAGCTTGTGTCCCCTCTCTGTGGGACAATGGGACATATCCCCTCTGTGCCTCCTGTTTCTTCTAGGAATATCAAAGAGAAACTCTAGGCAGCTTTAAGCCTGAATAAATCACAATTCAGGGCACTCAAAATACACCACTATTAATTATTCTACTGATATCTCCCCATAAGATGATTTTGTGGAAGAAAGGAAGTGAACACAGCACTTGGGATCATGAAAGTGTCAGAGAATCACTGAATACTCCGAGTTGGAAGGACTCTCAAGGATCATGGAGCCCAGCCCTTAAGGGAATGGTCCACACAGGGATGGATCCCACAACCTTGGCATTATCAGCTCCCTGCTCTCACCAACTGAGCTACTGTCACCTTTGCTAATTAAAGCCTTAATTTCACTCCATTAAATACTGATTAATCCAAAGTTTACCAGGAGGAGCAGGTCAACCCTACACGGAGAAAAGAACTGCATGCCTAAGAGAGGACAACTTAATCCTACAACTTTAAATGATAATTTCACCACTCCACCGCCAAATTCTGGTACTTAAATAGAAATTCAGAGAGCAAAGGGGAGCAGGTGAGTGGCAGCACTGACCTGGATGGGGGGGATGTCTGGCAGCGAGGGCAGGTTCTCCGGGTTGGTGACGGACGGGATGAGCTCGATGGCCGACACGGACGGGCTGGTGGGGCCGCGGTTGGCGCTGGCCATGGTGGCCGTGGTGGGGCTGGTGGGGTTGATGGTGGTGTTGTGCACGGAGACCACCGGGAAGGGCCCCGCGTGGCCGGGGTTGGAGTGCTGGGGAGACACAGACACCGGGCTGGGGCGCGGGGACAGCGCGGCCACCGCCGCCACACGGCCCCGGGAGAGACCTCAACCCAACTGACAGCTTAGCACAGCACCGAGGGCACAGCAGCTGCTGCTCCTCTTCACTTGCAAAGGAAAAAATACTTGGTGTGGCTAGGTATTAAACAGACTGCATTTCTTCCACCAAATTATTAAGCTGTATTTTCTTAAAGCAATTAACTTCCTCCGAAGATAGCTTTAAAGTTTACGTGGTTAATTTTTAAGATAAAAGAAACTGTTTCAAGTACTATAAATTCACTTTTGGTGTTTCAGTCACGTTAACATTCATTGTCGAGGGTTTTTTATTCTTAATGGCACGCAGAGCTCTGCATCAGTGCTTCAGGTGTGAATTTAAGAACCCTTCAGCAGCTGATTTAATCAAAACCCCTTGGCTACACCACTTTGAGCTTCGCTACTCCTCACCATTCTCTAATAAACCTCTGAACGCTCTTTTCAGCTGAACGCCACTGAAAAGTGCAAAAGGAAACGTTTTGCTTCCCAGAACTAAACTGCAACACAAACATCAGGTCTCATTTTCACCCCTAAGGTTTGAATTTCCTTACGTTCAGCAAAACTGTCACGAGCACAGTAATGCAACATGGAACAGAAGCATATAAATGTGTGTAGCTGTGAGCTACAGGGGGACAGAGAAACACATTTACAGCTGGAGGTACCATCTACTGGAATGAAAGTCTGGCACAATGGCACAAATGAAGCGTGTACACAGGATATACTTGTCTTTGAAGGTGAGGTTGCATCATGGAGTATTGAGGTCCATTGTGGCGTGGGATTCCTGGTATACGAGCAGCATTCTGAGCCATTCTCATCTGATGTGCTTGGAAAGCCCCACAGTTCATGTTACCTCTCTGCATGGTCTGCATGCTGATCAACCTGGGAGGCTGCAAGGGTTTGGGTTTTTTAAAATTTGTGCTTTTAACATGGAGAAAAGAAGCCCATCTCTTTCCACAGTAGTAGCAACATAACATCAAAGCAAAGCCAATAAGCTGTCACATCAAAAGCATCTCAAATCTCAAAAAGATTTTTAGCTTACACAAATTGCTTCGTAAGTTTAGATTTGACAGGGCAATTTTAAATCTCAGTGTTATGGCAGGAGGTGAAATAAGAACAGGGAAGGGACTCACCTGCTGCTGCAGGACTTGGGGGCTGCTCTGCCTGGGCACGGATGCAGATGGCTGGGCCATCCTCATCTGCTGCAGCTGCTGGTGCTTTTGGGCATACACTTGCTGCTGCATGTGCTGCAGTCGAAGCTGGGCCAGGTTGATTTGTCCTGGAGCTTTGTTGATGTGGTTTGTTCCTGGAGGGGTTTGCCCAACCACTACATTGGGAGTGTAGCTAGGGGTTGGTTTGTTTTCAATGACCAGGTTACCTAAAAAAGACCCAAAAGGAGCAATCAACAGTTAGATCTCATCATCCTCCAAAGGTTGGTGTTTGTGGAATATTCAGATGTTTCTAATGCAGTTTTCTCAGAGCAATTTAAGCTTGAAACTTCCTCTTTAAGTCTTCAATAACTATACATGAGAAAAGCAAAAAGAGAACTCAGGCTACAAGAAATGCAAAATTATAAACATGATCTGTGAGGGAAGAGTGAAAGAACAGGAACTGCACAGCCTAAAAGCCACAACAGACAGAAATGACTTCTCTGAGTCCACAAGAAATGGACAAGGTGAGAAATAAAACAGAAAAAAAAGTTGAGCATAAAGTTTCTCTGCCTAAAGAGGAGATATTTGGGTGACAGTGGAGAGTGTCCCACCACTGAGTGACTTGGGACAGGTTCTGCAAACACAAAACAAAACTCTGCTACAAGCAAGTCCTGCCTTGCTCCAATGTGATGGACCATGCTGCCTCTCTAGGTAACTCCTGTCCTGTTTTCCTGTGGAAAAGGCAAAATGTTGATTTTGTGAATGTGTACTCAGTGGAATCAGAATGTTCCTTTTTATTAAGGTTGAGTTTCCTTTCTGTTTCCATTTGCCCCAGAGAATAAACATCCTTGACTGAAGAGAAGAACACTTCAACCTGGATGCTGGGCTCAGAGCAAGAAGTGAGCACACACAAAAGCTGGTATTTTTATCAAATTTTCTATGAGATTTTTATCCAGCAAAGAAGTTCATGAGCAGGTGCTAACAGGCAGCTCTGTCTCACTGTGCTCTGCCCTCTTCTCTCATTCAAAACCTGTCCTTTGCAAACTCTGAGTGATTATATTGAATATACTGGAAATGGCACAGGGTGCCCAGAGAGACCCTGGATCCCTGGCAGTGCCCAAGGCCAGGCTGGACGGGGCTTGGAGCCACCATGGATAGTGGAAGGTGTCCCTGTCATGGCAGGGGGTGGAATGAGATGAATTTTAAGGTCCCTTTCAACCCAAACCACTCTGATTCTGTGATTCTGCCCATTCCCAGAACCATTGCCACTGGAAGACAAGATCCATTTAGAGAAAGCTTTGCTAACAGAAAGAACAGAGCAGAGGAGGATAACCAGGACTGGATGGGTTATGTCAAGAGAGCTTTGGTCTCTTGCATTAAGAGATGCATTGCACTGCACTCACTCCTGTTGGATGAACACCCCCAATTCAACAGAGCTTTCCCAGCATCACAGAATGAACAAACTCAGTTTTCTCACCCAGATTGACGACGTTCTTGGCCCAGAAGGTGGGGTCACAGTGGAAGCGGATGGCGCCGTTGGCAGCCGGGACGGGGTCGCAGCGCGCCTTCAGGATGTGCCGCAGCTGGAACGTTATCTGAGAGACAACAACAACAACACCACTCTGTGGGTGACCCAGAAACAGAGTGAGACATGAGAAATGTGTGTTTGCTCAGAGAGTTTAGGCCATGGAACACCGACAAGGGCTGGCAAGTTTGGTTCAATGCCTGGGAACTCCTCAATCCACCAGGAAAATCCCACATTGTACAACTTCCTTACTGAGGATTGCAGAGCAGCCCTGTTACACCACAGCATTACTGCAATGATTCCAGTGAAACACGGAGCTTGACCCCATTCCTTCCACACAAACACTCCCTAAACCCTTATGGCAAAGAGTGAATTGTTGCACAATTGCTTGGCTCTGTTGTGAGATCTCAAGTTGAAGACACGGGGGGGCCATGATGGTGGTGATGAAGGAGCCACATGGCAGAACTGGGTGCATCCTTTGGATTACCAACATTTGACCTCATTTGTGGCTCAGTCTCACTCTGGGAATGGTTGATTCCCCTTTTTTTGTGGCTCAGGACACATTCCCATATTGGGAGAGGAATCTGGTCTAGGATAATGGTGGTGAACGCAGCCCTGGCCCTGCATATGCAGAACTGGGTGTATTTATGTCAATCAAAGTGAATTATCATTTTGGTTACCAACACTTGACTTTGTGTCTTATCTCACTCTGGGTGTATTGGAACTTTTCCCCTCTCTGGACAGGGGGATTGGGACAGAACTGCACATCCAGGTCTGTGCAGCCACACCAGGAGTGCCTGAGGGCACTTTGCTCTGCTGGAGAGGGGACTGAGGTCAGACCTCACTGGGGGCTCAGGAGCAGCAGAGGGACAGCTCTGATCTCTGTGAGCAGGGACAGGACCCAGGGAAGGGCTGGAGCTGGGCCAGGGGAGTTTAGGTTGGATTTTGGGAAAGGTTCCTCCCCCCAGAGGGTGCTGGGCACTGCCCAGGCTCCCCAGGGAACGGGCACAGCCCCAAGGCTGCCAGAGCTCCAGGAGAGTTTGGACAATGCTGCCAGGGATACTCAGGGTGGGATTGTTGGGGTGTCTGTGCAGGGCCAGGAGCTGCACTGGGTGATCCTGGTGGGTGAATCCCTCCCAGTCCAGGACATTCCCTGATTCCCAGTCCACAACATTCCCAGGTTCCCAAGCCAGGACATTCCCAGGTTCCCAAGCCAGGACATTCCCAGGCCAGAACATTCCCAGGCCAGGACATTCCCAGGCCAGGACATTCCCAAGTTCCCAGTCCAGGACATTCCCAGGTCCCCAGTCCAGGACACTCCCAGGTTCCCAGGCCAGGACCCTCCCTGATCCCCAGCCCAGGACATTCCCTGATCATTCCCAGGTCCCCAGCCCAGGACCCTCCCAGGTCCCCAGTCCAGGACACTCCCAGGTCCCCAGGCCAGGACCCTCCCTGGTCCCCAGGCCAGGACCCTCCCTGGTCCCCAGGCCAGGACATTCCCTGATCATTCCCAGGTCCCCAGGCCAGGAGCCTCACCAGCCGCTTGCTGTAGAGCAGGGCCGTGCTGCTGCCGCTGGCGATGGCCCAGTTGGTGAAGTTCATCACGTGCTTCACCTGCCGGGACAGCCCAGTGATGTCGTTCTGCTGCTGGATCAACTTCATCTGCCTCTCCTTTGTTACATTCTGCAAAGAAACAGGAACTCCATCACAACTGGGATTGCAGATTTAGGAGAAAATGGAAACTGTTGTTTGGATCAAAGGAGAACATCCCAAGGAAATTTTAACAAATGCTTGGTAAACAAGGAAAGTCCAAATTCATCTCATTTTAAATTACTTCTTTTACTCATGATCAAGTTACTCTTTTCTTCCAGGAACATTTGATTTCCTTGCCAAATAATTGTTCCTTAACCAGGAAAAATCTATTGTGATTGATTTGATCTTAAATTTTTCACGTCATGGCAGGCTGGCCTCATGCACTGGACTAACTTCCTACAAGGGACTTCCTCTCTTCAGATAATACAGGTAACAGTAAGTTAAATTTTCATGGATTTTAGTAAAAGTCAGAATGCCAGAATGCTTGAACTCATTATCCTTTATCATGCTGTATTATACAATTTAAAATACCAGCATTCCACCTTCATGTACATTCACACGAGACTGCTCTGTCTGTTCTTACATGAACCTTAAAAAGCTCTTTGAGGGAATTATTAAATCATACACACCTTAGAATTATGTTAGAACACAGAAATATGGCAAACAGAGCATGAAAAGGAGATTTTCAGACACTCCTTTACCATGAGCCCAATTCTGAATACGAGGCATAGGGGACTGGAAAGTCAACACCACCACTGCTTTTTATTTCAGTTGTACCTCAAGGTGCTGTAGGAGAGATTTTCCCTTTTTATTGATTTCATTGATGAGGGTGAATATAGCCACTTTGATTTCCTGTTCTACTCGTTTGTTGGTTTCATTTACTTCTTTTATCCTAAAAAAAAACCCCAAAAAGCAATGAATTGTCAGTCACTTTACACTTCACAGCCAAATACAAATTCACAACTTGTTTTACTTCAAATAATATTAAAACCCTTGTAGTTTACACACTTTATATACAGAAATATTGAGAAATAACCAGCTACAACCACATATATCAGTATGTACATTTATATATATAGATACATATATATATATATTATTGTGTCCCTCACTATGCAAAATTTGTATCTGCTGCTTTAAACTTTTAAGTTAATTTATATTAACCAGAAATCAACCTTGAATTTTAAATTAATTCCTCCCCTGTAACAAAAAAGTTATTACAGACCTGTAATTAATACACCATAAAGACATAAACATTTCATTAATGATGTGTGATATTATTCTAGATTATTCTCCTGTGCTTTACTACAACTGGCTGCCAGATTTTTACATCCTCTTCATCACTGCCATTTCTTCTCAGTTTTAGAGCATTTTCAGCTTCTTCAGCCTCAAGCAAATCACCCTGAGCTCTGTCCACAGAATTTGAAACACAGCATTTCTTAAACTCATGGAAATTCTGCTTTCATTGAATCCTATCCTGCCTTAATCTAACAAGATCACATTGGAGCAGAATTCTTTGCCATGAGCCAATGTAAAGACTGGAGTTGTCCTTTTTGCAGAGCTTTTTCTGCCAGATCAAGGCTCTGATGTCACTCACAGGACCAACACTCACTGTCTGATGATGAACACTGCTGAGGTCAGAGCCTTTTGTGGCTCCTTGGACACACGTGGTTTTTCATGACAGCCCAACCTGCTCTCCTGTTCCAAAAAACACCCAACCACCCCTTCATTAAGTCCATGGCATCCACCCTTGGCTTTGGCACCCAACAATTATTCCAGCAGAGCTGTTCCTTCAACACTTCCATGCTCCACACCATGGTAATTTCCTACCATCTGCCAACGCTGACAACAAGATTGTAATGTGTTTTTTTTCCCCCATTCCCTGAAGTTTTTATGATGGATTTTGTGTCCTACACACCAGCAAAGCAGTGGAATGAATTGTCTCACCTGCACCAGCCATTTGGCTCAGCAGAAAATTGAGATCTTTACACAATTCAATCCCACACTGCAGAAATTCACTGAAGCCAGAAACCCTTGGGTAAAACACCCCCTCCATTACAATGTGTTACTCAGATGTGCATCACCCATTCCTGGCCTGGAATTCTTATCAGAGAATGTTTTGTGACATTTCTTGAGCTTTCAGTTTCATTATTTCCTAAGTGACTGCATTTCTGTCTCTTCAAGCGTATAAAAACACCATTCTTCACAATGGTGTTGTGTTTTGGGACCTTTCAAAGACTTCCATGGGAAATCAGCATGTAAAAACATCCATTTGCATTGCTTCCCTCTTCACACACTGCTTTATTTATTTATTTTTTTAATGTAGAGGGCACCACAAGGAGTTAAAAATTTGCATCACAACTTCTCTTTCTATCTTCGGTGCACATCCTCTGCCTGCCCTCGTACTTTCCACCCCCAGCTGATGTGTCATTTTGCAAATGACCCAAAAGCTGCAGAAGGCTCAGAAAACCACTGAGAAGCACGGTGGAATTCCCTGAGCTGCAGCACAGCCACGTCACCCCAGTGGGTGAAAAGGCAGCAGAGGTCACGTGCTGCCTCTGCCTCTGGGTTCAGTATTGAACATGACTTTGGATTTCAGATAACCCTGGAAATCTTAAGTGAAAACCCCAAGCAAAACCCCACAACCAACCATGATTTCCTATTCAAATCCATGCCAAATTTTTGTTACACAGTTGTCAGAGTCCTTCATATAAAATATAATAATATCATAATATTTTGACCCTTCTGTCACCTAGAGTTGATTTAAAAGAAACCACAGGATGGGTTTCCTTGCCTTTTTTATTCCTTTTTTTCTCCCCCATCCCCAAAGTGTAATAAATGTGTCACACCTTTGGTTTTATTCAAAGTTGTCACAAAAGACATAACCTTTAACATTTATGAGTTGTAAGAACTTCCAAGAGATGCAGAGTCATGTAGGGGTAAAAAAACATTATGAAAAATAATGAAGATACAGAATTAACTGCAGTGTGTTATTCTAGTCCCATCACTCACCTCCCTGTGACTCATTAAAAAGGCAATTAAGAGCTGATCGTTTTGGGGAACTCACCTATTCTGAACTTGGGCAGCTGCAAAGTTTACATAATTCTTCTTCTCAAGAAGTTTGGCCAACAGGTTCTCAATTGCACCCTTCTGGTTCTGAAAAGCTTCTTCCAGGAACTGGTACCTTTTCAACAGGCAAGAGGAGACACTGATTACCAAGGAGCTGGAACTCAGGGCTCCCAGTTAGGTGCAAAACCATGAAACTTTGAAAAAAAGATGACAAAACACCGAGAAAAATCAGGCTCTGCATACTCTGATCAGTGTGCAAAATGTTTAAGTGCTGATGAAAGTCCTTTGCTACTGGCCAGGAGACTGAAACTCTGGGAAATGATCAATTCCAATCAAACTGCCTCATTTCCCAGGATAGGAGGCACCTCATGGAACAGGAACCTCAGAGTCTGACAAAGAAAATGCACCAATAGCTTAAACGCACATTAAAAAATACCAAAAAACAACCCCCTAAACGATCCCAAATTCCCCACTTTTTCAGCTGTTTGTATTTAACTGCATTAGATTCATCTGAAGAAAACTTTCCTATTAAAAAACTTTCAGTTTTATCCACCTCTGATAGCTCCAAGTGAAGAACATTCCCTTCCAAGCTCCTCAACTCAACAGCTCCTACCAAAGGCACTTTCCATTACTTCATCTGAAAAGAGGGTAAGTACCAACACTGAGGGAAAAAGAACAGGATTAGGTGCCTTTTCCCAAAATACTGGAATTAAGAATGCCACAGAAGCAAAATGCCTCTGCTGAAAATGGGAAAGGGGAATTAAAGCAGCTTCATGAATTTCCATCTTTTTGGATCAACTCTTCAAAATCCGGGATTCCCAACAGTCTTGTCCTTGCAATAAATAAAATTCATGCTTCTGAAATGTAATTTGTTAACAACAGGGAAAACTGAAGGTCCCAGGACACCTTGGCAATGTTTTCCCAATATTCAAATTAATTCTTGCAATTAATGAAGCATCCCATAAACTGCTTTAGAAACAACTTAGAGGCTCTCCCAAAGAAAGTGAAAAAGAAAGTAGTGTTGTCTTCTGACACGATCTAGAACACTCCAATCCAACAGGAGAAGACTGTGTGGATTGTCATCAAACTTACAGTAACAGTTTTTTTTATTGAAATGACTCACAATCATGACAACAGGGACTCAGACAAAGAACATCATTCACACAGAAACAACTCTGCTCCTGTTAATTCAGTTTGTACCAGCAACAGGCAAATCTGAACCTCCAAGAGTTCAGATTCTTCAGTCTCAGTGTTGGAATTTTGCTTTTTCTAAGGACAGTCTAAAGTTCTTACAGACAGGCAGCAGCATGAGGTTTTAGATACTATAATACAAAAAAGCAGCATTCCTAAAGCCAAAAGACAGCCAAATTGGAAATGTTTGGGAGCTGCTGATTTTCTGAAATTATTTTCATTTTGTTCAAAATCCTATTTCCACTTGAAGGAAAAAAAAAAAAAAATCTACATTCAGCTTGCACTGCTGAAACTTTGCTGTAGCTCTTGCTACACCCAAAATACTTTTCTTTTTTCACTATTGTACTTCCAGCTTCCCAAGTGTGTGGACTGGAAACTTCCCAAATTTCAGGGAAATCAGGCAGCTGAAAGAATTGTCAGCTTTCTACAGAACCCCCAGCAATCCCTGCCCACGACAGGGGGTGAAGTGGAAGATCTTTAAGGTCCCTTCCAACCCCAAACCACTCTGGAATTCTGTGACTGAAACTCTGAACACTGGACCATGGAGGTTCTGAAATGGTGATTCACCCTCCTTTGCTGTGAACTATTAGGATTTGAGATAAGAAGAAAACAGGGGATTAAAACCAATTTTTTTTTCCACTTGGCATGATTCTCCACAAAATCTCAGCTCTACTTCAGGCAGAAAAAGCAGTGCCTGAATCATCTGTAAATTCACACCTGCACACAGAACCACACAGCAAGAACATTCTGCAAAAATAAAAAGCACATCAATAGCAAAGAATTCTCCTTGTGGAAGAGCACAGGTAAGGAGGACAAGATCCATCTGTTAATCCATTAGCAACATGCACAAAACAGATGCAGAAAAACCAACTAGAACAAGTGAGTGAATGTATCCCTTTGTGACAAGGGAGTCACCCAGGATATTTATGGTCAAGCCTGTGAAAGAACAGAGCAGGAATATTTGAGGGTGTTAATATTTTAGTAATATTAATTTCAGAAGGAAAAGTTCTCCACAGGCTGCTGTAGCAGTCTGAGAATAATCTCTACTCTGAGAAAAACAACAGAAAATTCAATATTGCACCTTCACAGAGAAGAGCTGAGGAAAAGCAGGGGTGCAGTGGTTGATAAATAAGTATTATCCCCAGATTCTCTATTGTAACACTGACAAATATTTGTTCAGACATTCAAACAGCTGCTGACAGAGCTGCTGAAGAGCAGGAAGTTGGAATGTTGTCTTAAAGGAATTCCAGCTCTTCTTCCAGCAGAGACAAACCCAGCATTTCTTTTTACTTGGAATGAGGCAACGTTCAGCCAACGAAACCCAAACCATCTTCCCCACCTCTTCACTAGAAGAATAAATTAATCTAAGAGGCAAAACTTAGATTTTCCTTTACAAAATTCCCCTGCAGACTGTTGCACAATCAAACGTGCCCTTTCAGAAAATGACCTCACCCATGACTCACGCTGTCACTTTTTGCTTCTTTTACAGCACCAGGTGTTCAGGGCTGCAGGAATTTCCACTCAAGTCCTGAACAGGCTGACAGCACTGGGAACTGCCAGGCAAATTAACACCCTGAACCACAGCAAACCTGCTCAGCCCATCTCGCTTTGAGCCTGATCTTAAGAGACTTCACAAAAGCTCAAGGAACCGATGAGGTTTCCATCACTCCACACAGGCTCTCCTTTGCAAGGGGTGGTTTCAAGTGCAGCCAGGAGTAAATTCAGCAGTATTTCCAACCCAATCAATGCCACTTCACCCTCTGAGACAGCACAGCACGGGAGGGAGGACAGGGGGATGTTTGTACCTGTGTTCTTTGTGTTCCAGTAACTGACAGTCTCTGCATGTCAGCCTGTCACAGGTTTCACAGAAAAGTTTTAACTGCTCTTGTTTGTGGACAGGGCAGAAAACAGGACGTTGACCAGATGCTCCCACGGCCTCTGTTTTTAAAAATAAACCATTTGTGCATTTTAAAATAAAATTTCGACAGTCTGAAGAGCAAAACAACTAACTCCCAGTAACAACCAAGGACTTGCAAAGGCACCTCCAGATCTGTTCTCACGCTGAAGTTAAAGTGAATTCAGCAGGTCAGGGGTTGGACTTGATGATCTCAGAGGTCTCTCCCAACCTTCATCATTCTGTGATTTTACAGTGCCAGTGGTTTACAGCTGTTTTCACTTTATTCATTCAAGGAGAAGGAGGAATTCCTCTTTTCTCACAAGCACCCAGAAGGCCCTGTCAGACTGCACACAAACACCAGCACGGTGTACACGTGTTTATAAAGGTTTCATTCCGTACAATTTCACCTCTGGCACACTGAAGGATGGGGCAAACCTCTCAAACCTTTTTGCTTTTTAACCCCATGGGTTTTCTGGGTTATCCCTTCAAACCCTTACACACCTCATGTAGTGAAACACAACTGAGGTGGGAACTGCAAAGCAAATGTTGCCTGTGTTAAAAGTTATTTAAACCCCCAAATAACAAATATTGTCAAAAAATACTTCTGGGTTTACTAAAAAAGTGCTGCACAGTGTTCTGGAGATATTTTGAGCTTAGCAAAGAGGAAAGCAGCCTTTGGAAGGTACAGCAGGCAGGGTTTAAAACATTTTCCTCACTCTTGTTTCTGAAGCTGGTTATATCATGCAAGTTATTGTGAAGAAAGAGCTGATGGACCTACAGCTGCCACTCACTGAGAGAAATTTAAAGGCTCCAGGGCACATCTTTGAGTCTAAGAGGAAAAAAAAAACCATTGACCAGCCCTTCCCCACAATCACAATGAATAAAATTTCTGACAGAAGGTTTCTTTTGTTGGAACAGTCATTTTGCAGCCCCTTCCCAGCAGGAATCAAAGGGGAAGCTGAGCTGTAATATCCCATTGAGAGTCACAATTCAGCATTCCTTGTAAAAACATCAGGAATTCTTTCTTGGTCCCTATAATTTGATTGAATTGAAAGGTTTCTCATCTATGAGGTTTAATACATTTATTCTTAAATGAGTGATATTTCTTATTAAAAATATTCATTAGACATAAAGAGAAACCACTCCAAAATGAGGTTTATTTGATAGAACAAATGAAATAAGGTCCTTGCCTAAAAGAACTAAGCTCAACAGCAAACTTTTTAACTATTAAACAGTTTTGACAAAGAAAAGTAGTGTTTGTTCCTTTGAAAGGACACAACAAAACAATTATGAAGATCTTAATTAATTTTAAATTAATTTAAATGAAGAGAGCAAAGTGTTGAGATCTCTCTTCCTCAATAGAATCATTCCTCAGACACATCCAGATTGTGGAGAGCCTCCAGGTCTTTAAATCAGAACTTTTAACCCATTTAAAAATCAAATTTTCTAAGCTAAAATCCAGATACCCTGGACTTGTCTGGAGAACATTTTCTGCATTACCTCAAGAGGCTACAAATGATAAAATCCAGACACCCTGGACCTGCTCTGAGATGATTTTCCACATCACTTCAATAGGCTACAAATGATACATGATCAATAGTTTGTTTAGCACATCTAAACAAACCCTACACACACTTCACATGTTAAATTTTGCTCCCTGAGAGATTAAACCTAAAATAAATTCAAATTCTACATTTACTCAGCAATATCAATACAAAGTAACACCATATACTGTAGGTAAAATAAATAAATTTATATGTACATTTCTATAGGGAGAACTAGAATTGTTTCTTTTAACAAAATACAGTAAAATGTGTCATTTAATTCCCTTGGACAATGGATAAGATTATCAATATGTCACTGGCTCTCCAGATTCCAACCCCTCCATTTAGTTACTTGTTCTCCTAAATAGATTATTAAAAATGGATCTAAATCCTTTCCAAAAGCACTGGACATCAAACTGCATGAAGGGATCACTGCAATTTAGTTTTTCCTCTATTTTTACAGCTACTAATTTTGCACTGGTGACTTTTTACTAAACTTTTCCCAAATCCTGGGGGGAAAAAACCACCCAGCTGATTATTCACCCATCATCCTCCCCCTCTCTTTTAACATATAAAGAGAAAAAGCTTTGAGAACAGGCAGGACAAAGTGATACCCAACACTCACCTGAGGACACATCCTCTTTTTTCCTGATCATGTGGTCTTTAGTGAACTTTACTCTCTGGTGAGCTTCTATGCAGGTCTTACACAGCCACTCCCCACACTCCACACAGAAACCCACGGCGCTGGCGTTGTCCTCACAGCTGGTGCACACCTGGGGGAAAGGCACCAGAATCATCCTGGGGAGGAGCAGTGACAGACCCAGGGAGCTGAGAAGGGGTGGGGAAACAGCACCAGCATCATCCTGGGGAGCACTGACAGGAACAGAGAGCAGGAAGGGCTGGGGAACCCAGAAATCAAGAGGTGGTTTGGGGAAAAGGCACCAGCATCATCCTGGGGAGCAGTGACAGGAGCAGAGAGCAGGAAGGGCTGGGGAAAAGGCACCAGAATTGTCCTGGGGAGCTCTGACAGGACGAGGGAGTAGAAAGGGGCTGGGGGAAAGGAACCAGAATTGTCCTGGGGAGAAGCAGTGATAGGAGCAGAGAGCAGGAAGGGTTGGGGGAAAGGCACCAGAATCACCCTGGGGAGGAGCAGTTACAGACCCAGGGAGCTGAGAAGGGTTGCGGAAACAGCATCAGAATCATCCTGGGGAACACTGACAGGAGCAGAGAGCAGAAAGGGTTGGGGAAAAGCCACAAAAGCCACCAGCATCATCCTGGGGAGCAGTGACAGGCCCAGGGAGCAGAGGAGGTGTGGGGAAACAGCACCAGCATTGTGCTGGAGAGCACTGATGTCCCAGAAATCAGAGATGGTTTGGGGAAAAGGCATCAGCATCATCCTGGGGAGCTCTGACTGGCCCAGAGAGCAGAAATGGGCTGGGGTAAAGGCACCAGAATTGTCCTGGGGAGCAGTGGCAGGACTAGAGAGCAGAGAGGGTTGGGGAAAAGGCATCAGAATCATTCTGTGGAGCACCGACTGCTCAGATATCAAAGGAGAGTTGGGGAAAAGGCACCAGAATGGTCCTGGAGAGCACTGACAGCTCAGAAATCAGAGGAGGGTTGGGGAAAAGCCACCAGGATTGTCCTGGGGAGCTCCGACAGGCCCATAACTCAGAGCTGGGTAGAGAAAAAGGCACAAGAAGCATCCTGGGGAGCAGTGAGAGCTGCAGAATTCAGAGGCTGGGGCAGGCAGGATGGTCCCTACCTGTTCTGACTTCTCATCAGAGCTGCTGGGGGTCTCTGAGGTGTCCTTCACAAAGTAGTTGTCCACCAGGTCGATCTGGCGGCACTCCTGGCGGCAGATGGGGCACCGGATCACCCCCACTGCAAACACAGCAAACACAGCCTTGTAGGGCAGCAAAACCCACACCAACCTCCCCACAGGCACAGAACACACCCCTCTTTCACCTGGGTAAAGGGTTTCACAGGTGACATTGCAGCAAAACCCACACCAACCTCCCCACAGGCACAGAACACACTCATCTTTCACCTGGGTAAAGGATTTCGCAGGTGACACTGCCATTAAAAACCAGCCAGGGTGTAGAACAGCTTTCACCCCACAATTCACGCCCTCAACTAAACCCCAAAACACCCCACAAACCCCTACAGAAAAATTCTGATAATTTCTGCATCACACTCAGTTTTTCCTACTTATTTCTTCCCCAAAAATCCTGTATTTTTAGCCAAGTCATTTGTTTTCCCCAAGCAAATATTTAAATTTTCCTCTTCTCATTTTAGATTACGAAACTCAAGACACCTGCTAATTATTTTGAAGAGCAGTCTGTGGTCCAGCCTGTCCCAAGGCAAGCATTGAGATGGGAGTGCCCAGAGAGCTGGGGTGACTTCAGTGATGTTCCTGAAAATGCCATGGCAGTGGCGTGTCCCAGTGCTCTCCCAGCTCCAACACAGGGAGATTTCCAGTATAACCCATTTCCACGAGGTCAGGGAGGCAGATGAAGCCATAAAACATCAACATCCTGCTTTGTTATCCTTTATAAACACTAAATTAGTCTGAAATCCTCAGCAGAGCTGCAAAGGAGTTACTACAAGAACCAAACTGACATTTGAAGGTGTCTGTGAACAGCCCCCATAAAGCTTTGCAAACTTATTTATAACTGAGGTAGTGGCTCACACTTCACAGAAGTGTCATTTGATTTTAAATCAAATTCCTATACAATTTATTGAGAATGCATTTTTCAAGAAGCTTTCCGAGCCATTTGGGTATTTTTATACACTGGAACAACTTTGAGAAGTGCAATTAAATGATGCTCAGCTCCTTTGTGGATATTCAATTAGGACAGTAGGACTTATTTCAGAGAGATTAATTACATTAGGAGTGGAGTAGCATTAATTTTTTTTCAAGTGCTGAAATTAATGATGGCTTCAGAACTCAGGAGATCCACTGCAGAGCAGCAATAATCCAACTAAAAACTCCCAGTGTCACCAAAGCAAACACATCTCAAGAGGAGGATATCAGAAATAACCAATATTTCAGCAGCTAAACATCCAAGAGCTTCCACACACACAATTAAACCTTCCCCATATGCAGAACTTTGAGGTTTTCTTACAACTGAGAGACAAAATTCTTTAGGGAATACCAGCTAAAAGCCATCCAGCAGCTGATGTGGATTTACTTACAGAACAAAAATTTCAGATTTTTACCACTAAAACTACTCCATCCAAACCAAACCAAGCCTAAGCTCAATTTTTTAGTGATGTCCTGTGCCAAACACACAAAATATTTCAAGGAAACAACAAAACAGAAGAAGCTCAAGGTCTGGAATCTCCAGACAACAGATGCAAACCCCTCCCTGTAAGGCAACTTTTGGGTTGATTTTTTAGCCAAACCAAGAAAAGCTGGAATAAAATCAAGCCTTTTGATCCAAGTGAGAGCCCACAGGCTGGATTCTGGCCAGGGATAATCCCAGTTTATCCCAGTCAGAGAGGACACAGGGAATGGGCAGTCCCAGGTCCTGCTCTCACAGCTCAACACCCAATTTTTGCACCTTCAAATTCAAATAAAACCTGCACACACCTCAAGAGATCACAAGCCAAAGACAAGGCCTTGCAATTCTCATTTAGCACATTGCACTCCTTTTTCACATCTCCACGACCTTTATTTTATTTATAATATATGAGCCACTAAACATCTCATATCCTGGTCTTTTAATCTAATAAAAACCAAATTACTGCAGCATTATTTGGATTAGAAACCCAATTTTGCTGAAAAGATACAGATGTGGCTAATTTTGTGAGGCAGGAGGGGAAAGCAGAGAAAATCACAGTGAAATAGCATTTACATAGAAAAAAAGAAATCTTTACCTGTCAAAACTTGAGATGATTTGTAAGCTAATGAAGTTTATTGCAAACATTGAGTGGGAATGTATTTTAGGACAAACTAAGGCTCAAATATTTATATAACCTCTGAGAAAAATCAGCTTTCACTGTCATCTTCAATCCAAAAAACATCTTCTATAAGAAAATAAAAGCAAATATAAAAGTATCATCCTTATTTACACTCCAGCAGAATTTACTGTGTTGTTTTTCTGCATGGAACAAATCAAACCCATTCATCCTGGCACACACATCCCCACTCTAACCCTGCTTTCCAACAAGCACACATTAAAAAAAACTACTGTTTAAAGATCAATCTCATTTTTTTTCAATCACAGCAGAATTAGAATAGGACACATATTAGAATAAAACACATTGACAGAAATTATGAAGGTGAGACTGGGTTATGAAGCTCCCTCGATCCCAATTATTACCATTGAGATTTCCTATGTCCTCAGAGATGGCTTCGTGTTATTTTGGAGCTGTAACTCGTCGCTCCAGAGGTCAAGAGCAGCAAAGAACTGAGGCAAAGAACTGAGAAAAAGGAAGTTTCTTTCAGGAAGTTCTGACCACACCACGTGAAAGGCAGGCAGCACTGAGGCTCTGAACCACTTTGTGCAGCAGTTCCTTTGTGCTTCAAACAACGCTGGCACCAAAATCCTGCCCTCAGCATTAACTACAGCAGCACAAGCGTGCTTCAGACCCTGAAAAAAGGATAATTAAGCACCCTACAAACCTCACCAGGCACCCCACAGATGCTCCTGTGGATATCAGTACTTCCAGGAAGAAATTCAGAAAGAATCGTCCTTTGGACTTTGTAGGATAAGTTGCAAAGTAATTCGTGCTAAAAATTAAAGGTGACAGTATTTTTTACTGCAGCTGAGGGAAAATATAAATACCAGGAGATGTAGCCGCCAAAAATATATATTTCAAAGGGATTTTTTTTGCCTGAATGGACCCTAGTGAGGTACATTCCACAGAAGAGTATTCCAGAGGATTTCTCCATCTGGCAAGGCTCCAGTGATACGCAATCAAGACAACAAAAACGACATTAATATGCTAAAAGGATAAGATTAACAAAGCCCAAAAAATGTATAAAAAGATACCCCATGGAAACAGCTTTGGTGATGGATAATGTCCAAACTCAGCTCACCCAGTGCCCATCGCCCGCCTCGGAGCTGCTTTTGCTCGTGGCTTTTTCAAATGTTATACTTTGATTATTTAATAAATTCTCTTTAATTATACAGTTGGATGATTATGACAGACCCCAAACACCACAGGGAATTATGAACTATTTCACAAGAGCTGCAGATAACAGGAGTGGGGCTTTCAAGTTTCTTTTGCTGCACTTTAGAGGACCCACATTGCCCATTTTTCCAGTTGTTTCTATCACACACCGCAAGTGTGTAAAGCCTGTAACAACCACGAGCACAAATACTCATTATCCCTTTCCCACAGCACTCAACAGACACAGAATTCCCCCTCCTCTCACATCCCATTCCCAATTAATGCTGCAGTTCAGATCAAATTCTGCTTTTGGTCCCACATTTCTACAGAACAGCAGAAATATTTCCAATTACACACATTCCCTGTGCACCAAATTTCCCAATTAATGATCCAGTTCAGATCAGATTCTGCTTTTGGTCCCACATTTCTGCAGAACACAGAAATATTTCCAATTACACACATTCCCTGTGCACCAAATTTCCCCTTCCCTCACATCCTATTCCCAATAAATGATCCAGTTCAGATCAGATTCTGATTTTAGTCCCACACTTCGGCAAAACTGCCAGAAATATTTCCAATCACACCCATTCCCTGTCCCCCACCTGCTGCTACACACAGCACTCAGCCCAAGTGGGGTTTTGTTTTTCCTTTCACCCTGCCTAAGGCTGACTGAAGGGAGAAGCAGGAATTGTTTCCTACCTGGAAATTTGGATTGTGAGGAAAAGCCTGGCACTGCCAACCCCACTCAAAGGGAGATGGGTTTGATCCTCTCACCTGAGCCATTCCTCCCTGCCAGAGCTCCCAGATTCCTTGTGCCACACTCCCATGGAGACAGAGCCCTTCAGGAGCTGAGGACCAACACAAAGCACAGAGAGAAACACAGCGATGTGGGCAGGGATGGATCCAGAGGAACCACAGGGACCTGGCCCTGGGAGCAGCTCACTCCACTGATGGGATCTGGGGCAGAGCAGAGCCCACACCGATGGAAATGGGAATTCTGGCACATCCCAAGAATGCTCCCTGTCCTGGGAAGGGCTGCTCCTCTCCAGTGAGAGCCCAGGGCAGGACATGATGGTGACACCAAGGGCACAACAAGAACCTTCCTGGAGGCTCCTGCAAAGACCAGGACCTTCCCTTGTCACCAAACCAGCCCAGGAGATGATGGTGACACCAAGGGCACAACAAGAACCTTCCTGGAGGTTCCTGCAAAGACCAGGACCTTCCCTTGTCACCAAAGCAGCCCAGGAGAAGGCTCTGGGTGAGCAGGGAGATGGCAGCACCCAATTTCACTGCACGTGTTGGACCATCAGTCACACAACTGCAGGCACATCTCCTTCCACTGCTCATTAACCCTCCTGATTTGCCAAAGACTTTAAGAACACTAATGAGAGCAGCATCTCTGTAATCCTTTTAACTGCTTATGGTGGAGATAAAGCACTCTGAGCTAGAGCACAGACATCAGAGCGTGTCAGAAAGCACAAAACTGAAGCAAACTGAGGAGGAAAGTTGGGTTTGTTTTCCCAGAAACAGAAAGGCTGCTAAAAACCCAGCAGCAAATCACTGTGGAACACTGCAAAAAAACTTCAGGTTTCAAGTGGAAGATGCTTTTAATCCACCACTCCCAACTCACACCTAAAGCTGCAACACAAGTATTTTCCTTAATTGTAACTCAGAACTCTGGTAACACCTTTTATGTATTTAACATTTCCCAAGGGTAACTGTGTGCCTCTGAATGCATCTCAAAACACGGAATTTTATCAACAGGTTTCATCTTGAACTAGTTTCAATAAGAAAAACATTAAAGACCTGCTCTGATTTTGCCTTCTCCAGGCTGTCACTTCAATAGCAACAATACTAAAATACTCTCAAATTTTAAGGATGTTTGAGAGGGATGGAAGGGGAGAGGTTGATTCTCTGTATTTCCAGTCTTGTAGGATCAAACCAGAGACACTCTCCAGTGAAAGCTCATGTCAAGTCTTTGGCTGCTGTTCCCACTCCAGCCTGATATTCAGGAATCAGTGTGTGCTCAGCTCACACCCATTGCTCTGCACAAGACAAAAACTGGAATTTTCTGAATTTTCCTTGCTCCCTACCCACCCTTCTGGGCATTTCCTTCTGGAATTCCCTCTGATGTTTCACAGACCAGCTCTACAACAACAAAGCTCCCTGAGCCAGTAAGAATTAACCTAAACCCACCTACAACCATCCTCTCTTGATCTGGTTTTTTAGTTTTTGTTTACAAACACTGCAGAAGCATCTTGGGAGCCTCCAGCCCTGGGGTTAGAGAAGGAAAGGGGAACACACAAGGAGCCATGGAAACTCATCTACTGCCTAAAACCACCACAGGAGCTAAAGCAAAATAAGGAACTTTTACAAGAACCACACTGAAGGCTCCACATTCACTTGCTGGCTTCAAGTCCAAGCTGATTTCAATCAACTTAAAAATAAACCCATGAGAGCCCAAGCCAACCCCAGTGAAACCTCATAGAGAACAAAAAGCAATAATGGAATAATTAAGAGAGTTATTGATCTGAATGAGGACGGCACGGATCTGATGAGATCATGGATGTGAACAAGGGAGGGCACAGCAAGCACAGGATGTACGAGATCCAAAAATCACTTTGCACCTCAGCAGCACCCACTGTTCACCACTGGATCATCACAGGGAGCCTTCAAATACTCAGATATTGACCCCAAACACTGGTGCTCCAAAACACCTCTACTTACATAATAAAATTTCTATTCCTGTAACATCCAGCTCCTTTAACTTCAGCTCCAATTTGTAGCACAAAAATCTTTATCAGTTCTTTAGTTGCTTCATAACATTCTAGAGCACTGAAACTGTAAAAACGTGAGGATAAAGAAGGAACTTTGACTTCACTTAACACCCTAAAATAAGATGTTTTATGTGTGTTATGGAGAACAAATTGCACAGGAGTCACCAGCCCATCCTTGACAAGGAGAGCAAAGCGTCCCAGGCTGCCCCAGCAGGACAAGGACAGCCATCCCTGCTCCTGCTCAGCACTCACGGACACCAGTATGGGCTCCCAGTATGGCACAGGCTCACAAACTGGGGCAAAGCCAGCAGTGCTCAGGGCTGGAGCACACACGGTGTCAGCAGAGACCTCAGCACTGCCCGAGGGACAGAGCAAAGGCATGGACAGAGCAAAGGCATGGACAGAGCAATGGGATGGACAGAGCAATGGGATGGACAGAGCAATGGGATGGACAGAGCAATGGCATGGACAGAGCAATGGGATGGACAGAGCAATGGCATGGACAGAGCAATGGCATGGACAGAGCAATGGCATGGACAGAGCAATGGCATGGACACAGCAAAGGCATGGACACAGCAAAGGCATGGACACAGCAAAGGCATGGACACAGCAAAGGCATGGACAGAGCAAAGGCATGGACACGGCAAAGGCATGGACACGGCAAAGGCATGGACACAGCAAAGGCATGGACACAGCAAAGGCATGGACAGGCAAGCAGGTGATTTATTAAAATATGAGTATTGATCTAATATTGATACCCAACACAAAATCCATTTATTTACAAAAGTTCTGAATATTCAAAATACAAGTACACATTTATCACATTGATACCTCTCATTCCCTGCTCTGTACGGTAATTAGTTAAATAGTTAATATGCATGTGTGGTTTGTTCCTTCAATTGAGTTGGTGGTCGCATAATTTGAGGGGAGGGCCAGAATGATGAAGTCAAATTCATCTTCCTCGTTTTCACCTTTCTGCCTTTCTGGTTTTTGACAGCACAAGTTACCTTTGGGGGACCTCCAGTTCCTCCCTTTGTTCCTTTTCAATGGGTTTTTAAATAGAAAAATTAGTAATTGTCCACAATTTCTTTAGATCTATTAATCAATGTTTTCTGTTTCTCATAATAAGCACAGCTGAGCAAATATAAAATGACAAGCAATCAGTTACTCACACTTTAAAACTTATTTCAAACCTAACTCTCCAGCTAATCATTAATTCTTTCATTAACTCCACTTGGGTTTGCTTATTAAATCTACTTTAACTAATTTCAACAACGTTAACCTTTGCTTAAAATCTTAATTTCTAAAACTTGGTGTTTCACAGGAATGAAGGAATTTCTACAGTCCAAGGAGGATGGTGCAACACTGCTCATGCAGGCACAGTCAGCACAAACCTGCACCAGGAACCTCCTGTCACCTCCTGTCACCTCCTGTCACCAGACCGGCTCTGGCCGAGGGGTGGGGCTGGACACACCTGGCCCTGCCACCCCAACCACCTTTGTGTCAAAGAATGGCTTCAAATTCTGCTGATCCACGTGAGACATCAAGGAGCACAAGCCTGAAACTCCCTCACATCATCCCCTGCCAATCCACCTCCCCAAACCCCATCTGTGTGCAGTGAGCGGCATCACCTGAGACAGCTGGCTCCACACACAGCCTTGGGCTGGCTGCCAGTGTCAGACCCACAAAAGTACAAAATTCCTGTCAGATATTTCAAGTCCTGTCAGACGTTGACATTGTCACGCTGACAATGAAACTTCCCAGTTCAGGAAATATTTGCAAGCACTTGTGCAATCCAGTGACTCCAGCTTCTGTTCTGGGCTCAGCCTTGGCAGGGACTGAGCCTTCTCAGGAATGAATCTCTGCCAGGTGCCATTTATCGGGTGACAACACCAACAGGATTTACTCCATGGGTACAATATTTATTTCTCTGCAAAGGTCCAAGTGTGTTTCTTGTTTCTGCACAGCCATACATCAAAAGCCTGCTCTAATTTCAGGGATTAGACCTTGAAACAAACCCTCACAGGTCAAGGGAGAGACACAAACGGACTGAAATCTGTCAGAATAAAAATACATTAAAAAAAATTAACTGCTTTCAAGGTCCACTCCTAACTCAGCTTTTTGTTTTTTGAACAATCCTTGGTTATATTGCAATTATCACACACTGAACTGACAATACATTATATTTAGTAAGAAAAAAAAATTTACAGCTGCCACAGATATTAATTCTTATAAAAATAACACATCTTCATGTTCTCAGATGGAAATGTTTCACAATTCACTATTAACTTGGACTGATATTTAAGTTTCACAGCAAGATTTTGAGTGAGTCCAGAATATGAACTGAACATTTTCCAGGACTCATGCTGAGCTCCAGCATATATTCATGAGCCTCACTTATTTACAGAGGAGAAAAGTAAAGAATCAAGGGAGTTCAGGTGATGCCTACTCACATCCAGTTTGACAAAACTTAAGGTGCTGCATTTAAACAGCTTAAACAGCCTTATTTGATGCAGGAATTCTCATTCTACATTGAAAAATCCAGTAACTACCACCAAACTCAGTGTAAGGGACTTGCCACATCCTCATGCACATCAGACCTTTTACATTCCCCTTCCATAGCAAATTAAAAAAAAAAACAAATTAAAAACCTTAAGGTGTGATTAATACAACACCGCAAGCCTGGGTACAAATTCAGCACATCAAACCAATTTCTGGTACCACACACCCCAGCTCTGGGTAGTGAATGTGCTGTTCCTCAGTTTCCACACACAAGCAGCTGTGGAGGTTTTTCAGCTCAATCCTAACTGTGACATTCCCAAGGAGCTGGGAGAGCCCCACGCTCTCTCCACGGAGATAATCTCCTTAAGAGAGATTGTAAATATCTCATCCAGGCAGTGAAGCCACAAAACAACCTCTCCTCCAGGAGCAGGAGCAGCAGTGAGTGCAGGAAAAGTTGTTTTACAGTATCTGTTACAGTCTGAAATCTCTCACTTAGAAATAAGCTTGTTTATTGGGTTTTTTTTTTCAGAATACTGTGATACAAATACAAGCAGGCATTTTCTTGTAGCTTGAAAGGAGGAGTCCAGTTGGGACAGCTGAAACACCACTAAAAAATAATCTATTCACCAAATAAAATGCACATTCCAACAACCAATTATGACATTGAACTGAGTATGAGATGCTACTTTTCACCTTAAACAAATATACACGTTTTAAACATATCAAACAAGAGCCTTCTATTTTTTTCCCTCCATAAATGTAATCAGCAGCAAAATAAACCTCTTTCACCTGTCAGCAAAACAGGCAGGAACCCACCAAGTACTTCTTTCTAATACAGCAAACCACAACTTCAGATAATTCTATTAAGCTTTAGTCAGGGTTTCTCAAACTTTTAGAAATTGAGATGATTCTTCTGCCTTCTTTGGCGGTGGCTCTGAAGGGAGTGGGAGCCTGGCAGGAGCAGAGATGCTGATCCAGACCCAACATCTCTGCCTCCAGCATCCTCACTGCTCCCTCCAGGAGGGCAGAGAGAGCTTCCTTCATCAGGAGAGGTGCTGCCACTCAGGCAACTGCTCTGTGGGCACCAACCTCACACTCAATTTCCAATTTTTACCCAATAAATACACACATCTACTATTTTGAGTCCTGACAACTCTCACGGAGCAAACTCTGACACTAATTAAGCAAACAACCAGGAAAATACCACTTGTAATTCTCTTACCTACGTGAAGAGATGCTGACAGAGAGCAGGCACAATGCAGCAGTGAGAGCCTGCAGCAGAGTGTCACCTGCCTCGGGTGCAGCTACAGGTACCACTTCTCTTTCATTCTTCCTTCAAGAAGAATTCTTCCTTCCTTCATGAAAAAGCACCTGCTCTTGGTGAAGGAGACTTGAGGAGCAGCAGAAGTGGAAGTAACACTTCACACTTTGTGACTCCCAGAAGAGGGAAGGAACCTGCATGACTAAGCACTGTGGGGCTTCTCTGGAGGCTCACAATGTCCGTTTTCTCTCTGGTTTACTGGTCACCATCTCCCGTGCCACTCAACTGGTTCCACTCTCAAGGTGCAGAGAGAGATGCTCACAAAAATGCCTCTGCAGGTCCATGGTCCATCCTCAGCTGAGCTGCTGCCAGTTCCTGTGCGGGCTGAGGAACCACCACAGCTGGATCCACAGCTGGATCACAGAGCCCTACAGGACACTCCCACAATCAACACCTGGGCTTGGGAGGCACCTCTGCACATCAGCCAGTCCAACCCCCTGCCAAGGCAGGGTCAGCTGGAGCAGGAGACACAGGAATGTGTCCAGGTGGGTTTGGAACGTGTCCAGAGAGGGAGGCTCCATAACTCCCTGGGCAGCAGCTCCAGGGCTCTGCCACCTTCCATGGAAAGAATTTCCTCCTCATTGAGGTGGAACTTGTAGTGTTGTAATTTATGGCCATTGCTCCTTGTCCTGCTGCTGGGCGCCACTGAAAAGAGTCTGACACCATCCTTTGGATATATTTGTGTGGATTGATGAGATCCCCTGTCAGCCTTCCCTTCTCCAGACTAACCAGGCCCAGCCCCAGAGTCTCTCCCCACAGAAAAGATGCTCCAATCCCCGGCACCTTGCCCACACCATCTACAGCTTTTTACTGCAACCATCCAAAGGTGAACTCTACCTACACCAAAGCACACCAACAAGCATTCTGAAAATGTGTCCAAGAAGTGATATTTCAGTTTACACACAGTGGTTCTCACACCTGTATCCTACAGACACGGCAGGACCCAGATAATCCTGCTAATTGCTAATAAAATAAACCTCCTTCCCAAGTTCTGGGTATTTTACTGACTATCACTGCCCTGGGAGGGTGGGGAGGCCCTGGCACAGGGTGCCCAGTGCAGCTGTGGCTGCCCCTGGATCCCTGGCAGTGCCCAAGGCCAGGCTGGAAGGGCTTGGAGCAATCTGGGGTGGTGGAAGGTGTCCCTGCCATGGCAGGGGTGGCACTGGGTGAGCTTTGAAGTTCCCTCCAAACCAAATCACTCTGTCACTCTAAGATATAACACAAAATGTAAAGCCTGGCATTTAAAAACATGGATCACAAGACCACCTGAGTGCTTTACTGAGTGCATTGTCCAACTATATTTAATACACCATCTTTTTAAAAACAATGAACTCTCTAACAGCACATCCCAGATGAACTTCTGAACAGTCTGGATGAAAAAATCACCACCAAGCCGGGTTAATTCCTTCACTGGGGAACACAGGAAAGGCTTGAGTGCAAAGGTGTCACCAAACAAGGTCTCCCTGACCATAGAGCCCATTTAGGACCTGCAAAACCACTCACCAGGGCCCTACTTTGCTCTGTACGTGAGTCACCCCATCTACATCTCCAGAAGCTTTACAATTCCATCCCTGAACATACAACAGAAAAGACAAATCAAACCCAAGCCGTGATTCTGCTAAGAACACGTGGAAGGAGCAGTGCACTCCTGTTCCCTGGCACAGTTCTGCACGGGCAGAGCCCCCGGGCACAGCTGGCAAACAGCACAGCAGGCTTTGATCTCAGCGCCCAGGAGAGCAGGTGCAGTGCACACAGCGTTCCCACCTGGGCAGGTAACACCGCAACAACCGTGAATTTTAGTTTAATCACACACGTTTTACCCCAGTGCTGTAGAACCGAGCAGCTGCCCACCCCCTTCCTGATTCCCTTCCGCTGTGTCACCCCCGAGAGCCAAAACAAAACAGGCAGGAGAGAATGACAGGATATTTGGGGTCGGAAAGTGCCTCTAAAGGTCATTAGTGCAACCCCCCCTGCCACGAGCAGGGACATCTGAGACTCGAGCAGGATGTTCAGAGCCGGGTCCAGCCTGACACCGAATGTTTCCACCACCTCCCTGAGCAACTTGTTCCAGTGTTTTAACACCCTCATGGTAAACATTCCTTTCTCACGCTTAATCTAACCCGATCCTCCTCCACTTTAAAACCATTACCCCTCGTCCTGCCGCAACAGGTGCTGCTAAAAAGTCCGTTCTCATTTTTATTACAGACTCCCTTTAGGCACCGGAAGGGGCTTTAGGGTGTCCCTGGAGCCTCCCTTCTCCAGGCTGAACAATCCCAATCCCCACATCCTTCCTTGCCTCACAGCAGAGCCTCCCCATCCCATCCCATCCCATCCCATCCCATCCCATCGACCAACTCGGCTCCCGCTCCAACAGGTGCCGGTCCCTCCGTGTCCGTCCCTCCCGCTCTGGGAAGCCGCCGGCCGCGTTCCGCGCTCCCCATCCGCACGGCTCCCCGGCTCCAGCCGCCCGTGCGCTCCCGCAGCCCCGCGGACCGGAGCCGCCGCAGCCCCGCGCTCCCGGGCGAGCCCCGCGCTCCCGGACGGGGCCCGCGCTCCCGGACGGGCCCCGCGCTGCGATGCCGGGGCTGTCCCGGAGGAGGCCCCGCTCTCACCTTGCTGCACGTCGCCGTTGGCGCCGCCGGGCACGGGCACGCTGAGCTGGCGCTCGGGCTCGGGCAGGCAGCGGCGGCAGAAGGAGTGCAGGCAGGGCAGCAGCTTGGGCTCGGCCTCCCGCCGGCTCTGCAGGCTCTGCGCGCACACCGCGCACGTGTCCAGCAGCGAGAACGGCGCCGGCGCCGCGGGCGTCAGCGGCGGCACCGGGCTGGGGCCGGGCCCGGGCCCCGCCGCCGCGCCGGGCCCCGCCGCCGCCTCGGCCTCGGCCTCGGCCTCGCCGCCGCCGCGCTCCGCCGCCGCCGCGCCGGGGCTCTCGCGCTCCTCGGGGGGCGCGGCGGCGGACGGCGAGCCGGCGGGGAGCTCCAGGACGCCGCCGCCGCCCGACGCGGCCTCGGCGGCCGCGTCCCCACCGCCGCCGCCTCCTTTGTTTTCCGCCATGTTTCCTCCTTTGAACCCGACCCCGCTCCGCGCACGCTCCGCGTCACCGCGTCACCGGGCGGGACCGGAGCCGCGCACGCGCGCGCGCTCCCGCGGCAACGGCGCGGCAGGGAGGGAGGCTCGTGACGTCACTGGGAGGCGGGGCCAGGGGTGGGCACTGCCCCCAGCGGTGAGATGCTATTGGGCGGAGGGGCCACCTCCCAGCCAATGGGCGGTGGAGAAAAGGGGGATGGCCACGCCCCCGGGAACGGGGACCGGGAATAGGGAATTGAGCATCGGGATGGGGAATAACGCACCGGGAATAGGGAACAGGGCACCGGGCTGGGGAATACCCCATTGTGGTGGGAAATAAAATACTGACCTGGGGAATGTCCCATCGGGTCGGGGAATAACGCACTGGGCTCGGGAATGCCCCAACGCGACGGGGAATTACGCAGCGGGAATAGGGAACAGAGCATCGGGATGGGAAATAACCCACCGGGACTGGGAATACCCCATCGGGAAGGGGAATAACGCACTGAGCTGGGGAATAACGCACCGGGGGTGGGGAATAGCCCGTGGAGAAGGGGAATAACGCACTGGGCTGGGGAATAACCCATCGGGCTGTGGAATAGCCCATGGGGAAGGGCAGTAACGCACCGGGCTGGGAAATAACCCTCCCGGACAGGAAATGACACACACGGGCTGGGAAATAACCCACGGGGCAGGGGAATAACGCACCAGCAAAGGGGATAAAGCATGAAGATGGGGAATACCCATCGGGAAGGGGAATAACCCATCGGGATGGGGAACAACGCATCGAGGTGGGGAATGGGGCACCGGGATAGGGAATAACCCATTGGGATAGGGAACAGAACATTGGGATGGGGAATAACACACCGGGAAAGGGAATAATGCACAGGGAAGGGGAATAACGGACCAGGATGGAGAAAAATGCACCAGGATAGGGAATGACACATCAGGATGGAGTATGGGGATGGGAAATAACCCATCAGGACAGGGAATAATGCACTGGGATGGGAGATATCCGTGGGGAAGGGGCATAACCCATGGGGAAGAGGAATGGGGCACCAGGATGGGGAAGAACACACCAGGATGGAGAACAGGGCACGAGGACAGGGAATAGCAGACCTGGATTGGGAAAGGGAATAGGGCACCAGGGTGGGGAGTAATGCACTGGGACTGGGAATAACACAGGGATGGTGAAGAGAGCAGCAGCATGGGGAATGGCACACTGGGATAGGGAAAAGGGCACCGGGCCATGGAGCAGTGCATTGGGATGGGAGTCAGTGCATGAGGACAGGGACAGGGCACTGGGATGAGGATTGGGAATACTGCCCTGGGATGAGGAGCAGCACAGGAGGTGGCACTGGAACCCTCTGCACGGCCCCAGTGCTGCAGAGACCTCCCCATCCCAAATTCCAGTCTCCCCCTGCAGGGGATTCAGGGGACTCACCTGGCCCAGCCACCTCCTCCACAGCTCTCACAAAGCAGAAACCACACAAATAGCAAAACAAGATTTATTAAAGGTGCAGGGGAAAACACAACAACTCAAAACTTTTTTTAAGAACTCCTACTTTAGGTGTATAAAAAGTGAAACAATTCACAGCACATTTAATGGCGCCTATAGTACATTTAAACAGGATGTTTGGAGTCCACCCCACCTCCTCCTCCAATTGAAAACAAGGAAAAGAAACGATGGAAACATCCTTTTCCCACCTCACACAACTGCAACTAGAGGTGTCTGCAGACACAGCATCTCCCAAGTGTCTGGTTTGTAGTTTTGACCACTTGCTGCACTAAGACAGTCAGGATTGAGTCACTGGAAGTCTTGCTGGATATTCTCCTTGTTGGCTTCCCCATGCTGCTGCTTGATCTGTGAAATTTCATTTTCCAGCTGCACAATCGTTCGTTCAATCTCATAATTTTTACTGACAAGAGAGACCCACCTGGAAGGGAAAAGAATAAGAGCCTTTAAATGTTATGTAACAGTTTAAAGTTCAAGACAACCATTGCTCCAAAGCAAGCAGAGACACCAAAGAAAGCAGCATTTTTCTTAATACAAGATAATCCTCAGTTGACATCAACTGTCACTTGAACAACCGAAGTGACAATGAGTAATTTTTTACCCTGTTAAACCTGAAAACACAAAAAAATTCATGTACTAGACTCGTCCACTAAGTGCCAATATGGAGATAAAGAAGAGTTTTGGACAATTTAGGCAATTAAAAGCAGCTTATAAATAAACCCCGTTCCCATCTGCTGATTCACTCAACCTCAGCCAACAGAATAGGGAACCAAACTAGAAATACTTCAAATCACCTCATGCAAAGCAACAGTACCCTACAGCAGCACCAAAGGACTGCTGAATTTCAAGTGGAAGAAGAATTTCAAGTAAATTCCAAGCAAAGAGGAAACCTGTGGAAGGATTAAGAGAGGAATGTGATCACTCACGTGGATTCCATCTCTCGCAGCTTAGCCCCAGCTGTGAGCTGCATGTTCTTCCTCTGCCAGTTCAGGTCTTGAATGTTTTTCCTGGGGAGAAAAAGATGGTTATTTTTCTTTCCCTATTTCTTTAACATCTGCAGTACCTGTTGCTGATTTCCAAGTACACTCAATCCCTACAAGTACTGCCAGGAAACATTTGTGTAGCCAGGACTATGATGACAAAATCCAGATGGACAAATCTCAGTACACAGAAGCCTGAGATAAATGAAAGGCCAAACCCAACATCAGGGAAGATATCCTTGCAGAGACAACTGCACACTAAATTATCAGTAGTGAAAAGAAAGCATTACTACATTTCAGGGAGGATTCCAAAAATCGAGAGCAGAGGTTCAAACAAACCAAACACAGAATTTTGAGTGGAACAGATGTGATGAAGGCAACTTCTTGGGGAGGGCAGGGTCACATTCATTAATTATTGTTAATACTGGGTCTTTTCCCCTGTGCCCATGGCAGCAGCCATCAATGTATCTTCCTTTGTATAGCCTGGGGGGAGAAAAAGGTTCACTTCCAATTTTAGTGCAAAAATACAAATAAGAATGACCCACCTCAATTTCTGAAGCTCTTTCTGGGCTTGTTCTATCATATGAACCAGGTGTCTGATGAGGGAATGCAAACAGAGCATTAAAAACACTCAACTGCTGAATCAGCCCCAATTCCCCTGACACTGAACTTCTCAGAGTTAGGGAATCCTTTTCAGCCAGTCCCTGCAACCAAACACAGTCCCAGCCAGCAGATCCCTGCTTCCCTTCTCCTCTGCCTTCTCTCTGAGCTAAGTTTTGCATTCCTTTGGCCTACTCTTTCACCTCAGGCTCAGCCAACCCTTCTCAAAAGTGGACATTAACATTCTCTGTCTGAAATAGCCCTGCAGCCATACCCTACAACCTTTTCTTGGCTTTTACAGCAGTTTTATTAAGCTTTATTATGGCTCCAGGCTAAGCCCAGGATCTGTAGTAACTCATCCTCATTTCCACTACTGAGTTATTCTTTCACAGGCTGTCACCAGCCTTAATTAACACCCACTATCATCAACAATAACCCACAAAATTCAAGACTGGGATGCATTAAAACATGCGCTGTTTCTTTGAGATCAACCTCCTCTTCCACTCACAGCTCTCTCACAGGGGTTCATCTGCTCCAGCCTACATTCTGGAGATCCCCACTAGATTTACACACGATAATGACACAGAAATTCAGCACAGAGCTGTGTGTTCAGCACAGCAGCCGGGGCCTTACTCATTGTACACCTTCCAGGCATTGCAGCCGTGCTGGGACATGAGCTCCAGGTTCTCGATGCGCACGGCCTGGTGCTCCAGCTGGGCCATGGAATTGTTCACACACTCCTGCCACGCCGTGATGTCGTTCTTCTGCCCGGAGGATGGGGCAGGCAGCTCGTACCTGCAATGGGCATCATTCACCGGGATCACCGGGCACTGTTCACCCGGGGCACGGCTCACCGGGATCACCGGGCACGGCTCACCCGGGGCACGGCTCACCAAGGGCACGGCTCACCGAGAGCACCGGGCACGGCTCACCAAGGGCACGGCTCACCGGGGGCACCGGGCACCGACCCGGCCGGCCCCACTCACCTCTTCATGCTGAGCAGCTCCAGGGGCTGCCGGGCCGCCAGGCGCTCGAATTCGTTCCGCATGATCTCGGTCTGCGGGGAAGGCAGCGCTGAGGGACAGGCAGGGATCGGGGGCAGAATCAAAGAGGTAACGGGGGAGAGACAGCCGGGGCACGGGCAGAGACACCGGAGGGGTACGGGGTGGGGAACGAACAGCGGTGGGCACACACGGCGGGGAGGGACGGGGACGGGCAGGGCCTGTCACAGCCGGGTTCGGAACGGGGACAAGCGGGGTACAGGGGTGAGAGCCCAGTCGGGGCACGGGGAGCCGCTGTCGGGGCACGGGAGCTGCCCGGCCCCCCAGCTCACCTCGAAGGCGCTGTAGTCGTGCGCGGGCAGGTAGCTCAGGTAGTTCTTGGTGGGCCGGTACCGCCGCGTCTCCTCCTCCACCAGCGCCGCGGCCTAGCGCACACACGGGGCGTCAGGCGGGCAGCCCGGCCGCCGTCCCGGCCCCTCACCCGCCGCCCCGGCCCCACACGCACCGCCTCCCGCACGCCCGGCGCCTCGTAGCCCTGATCGAAGTAGGGCAGCGCATCCACAACCACGTCCCCGGCCACCAGCCCCGGGCCCGACATCTTGGCCGCGGCCGCGCGCGCTGCGCCTGCGCCCTCACGGCACGGCCGGCGGGGCCGCGCACGGCCCGGCACAAACCCCGCCCCTTTGGGCACAAACCCCGCCCCTCTCGGGCACAAACCCCGCCCCTTTGGGCACAAACCCCGCCCCTCTCTGGCACAAACCCCGCCCCTCCCGGACACAAACCCCGCCCCTTTCGGACACAAACCCCGCCCCTTTCGGACACAAACCCCGCCCCTTTCGGACACAAACCCCGCCCCTCTCGGGCACAAACCCCGCCCCTCTCGGGCACAAACCCCGCCCCTCTCGGGCACAAACCCCGCCCCTCCCGGTCGGGTCCCGGCCCCTCCCGTCCCGCTTTGGCTCCAGCCCCGGTGCCGCCGCTCCCGGAGCGTGTCCAGGCCTGGCCCCGCCCTTCCCGGTGCGATTCCGACCCTGGCCCGGCCCCTCCCTGCCCGGTCCCGCCCCTCCCGTCGCGGCCACGCCCCCTTAAGGAACGGAGACACGTGAGAAGAGTTCGATCCGTGAGTTGTTATTGATCCATGGAACTGTTATCGATCCATGGAGCTGGTTATGGATCCATGAGCTGTTATCGATCCATGGAGCTGTCATTGATCCCATGGAGCTGGTTATGGATCCATGAGCTGTTATCGATCCATGGAGCTGGTTATGGATCCATGAGCTGTTACCGATCCATGGAACTGGCTGTGGATCCATGGAGCTGCTTATTGGTCCATGAACTGTTATTGATCCATGGAGCTGTTATCATTCCACGTGCTGGTTGTTGATGCAGCACACGGAGCCCCCGGCCCGGCCCCCCCGGGCACAGCTCAGCCCGGATCTCCTCCCCCGCCGCTGTCCCGCAGCAGCGCCCGGTCACTTCTTCTGGAGGAATTTCATTTTACTGCCTGTAGATTAAAAAAACAGCATTAGGAGCGTTAGGTGAGGGTGGGGAGGCCCTGGCACAGGGTGCCCAGAGAAGCTGTGGCTGCTCCTGGATCCCTGGAAGTGCCCAAGGCCAGGGTGGACAGGGCTTGGAACACCCTGGGATAGTGGAAGATGTCTCTACCCATGGCAGAACCAGTCCCTTCCCACCCAAATCATTGTGGGATTCGGTGAGCTGGAGACACTCCAGGACTCATCAGGCTGAGGAACTTAAGGTGGAAAACCACACGTGGCCCCCTCTGGCAGCAGACACAGCCTCTGTCCCCTGAGCCAGGACCAAAGTTAAGGACAAGCCTGGACAGCTCTCAGAGCAGCAACTCCCACAAACTTTAGGTAAAGACACAAAAGCTTAAAAATAAAAGAAAAATCTCACACGGTGCTCAGTGTCCCCTGAAGCAGTAAACAAGGGAACACAGGTGCACAAGGCAAAGAAGGGGCCCTCCTCTCCTTTGTATCAAATTAATTATTCAATAGCTAAAATTAATTTGTAAAAAATTAACAGTGAACAAAAGCAAGGGTTCTCCTTTACCGAGACTGCGAAGGATTTTGTTCATTCCAGTTCGTTCTGTCTCTGGGATACTCTCCAAGTACTCCAAGGCACGCACCTCAAAAAGACCTAAAGAGAGAAAAAAAAATTTAAAAAATTAAAAATCACTCACCAAATGAGTTACTCCATCTTTGAGCATGTGGCATCATGATTAACAAGGCCACAAAAGGAAATCCTGCATGCAGCGTGTGTAAGCAGCAGGAGCAAGGAGGAAGGAGAGAGATGAACAAATTCTTGGCAGAAATCCTTTGCTTTATAAATTGAATACTTCTGAACAATTAGAAGGGCACGGGGCTATTCCATGGGACAGATTCCCAACAGCAGAGGTACTTCAAAAGGGAGTCTGTGAAGCAGACTTGGAACAAGAAGGTGATGGCAAAGAACAGGAGGGTGATCCCAAACCAAGGAACAGGAGGGTGATGGCAAACCAAGGAACAGGAGGGTGATGGCAAGACATGAAACAGGAGGGTGATGGCAAACCAAGGAACAGAAGGGTGATATGATTGCAAACCAAGGAACAGGAGGATGATGTGATTGCAAACCAAGGAACAGGAGGGCGATGGCAAGACATGAAACAGGAGGGTGATGGCAAACCAAAGAACAGGAGGATGATGTGATGGCAAACCAGGGAACAGGGGGATGATGGCAAACCAAGGAACCAGGAGGGTGACACCAAACCAAGGAACAGAAGGGTGATCCCAAACCAAGGAATAGGAGGGTGATGTGATTGCAAACCAAGGAACAGAAGGGTGATATGATTGCAAACCAAGGAACAGGAGGATGATGTGGTTGCAAACCAAGGAACAGGAGGGCGATGGCAAACCTTTGGCCAGGTTCTTGCTGAGCTCACGGTCCTGGATGAAGCCTGCAAACATCTGGGTCTCCATGAAGCAGTGCAGGAAGTGGCGCACGGTGCGCGAGCCGTGGGATTTGCGGAAGGGCTCGCGCTGGAACACGCGCTGCCCCTGCTCTGTCACGCTCATGTGCAGGGAGTAGTGCCCCACAACCTCCACGAAGAACTGCACAAAAGCCTCAGACACCAGCGAGTTCAGGGTCAGGTCACCTGTGGGGAGGACATTTGTCACTTTGGTCACTCGTCTCCTGAAGGAGGAGCGGCTTTTTTAGGGACCTCGGTCACTTTTGGTGCTGCCTGTCTCAGAGCAGGTGATTGATATCCAAGAAGTCTCAGCTCAAATATTCAATTTTCCATTGTCAGCTTTCTGCTGCAGCTGGGACAGGTTCAGTTCTAAAGCTTTTCCAGGATTTAAAACTTCCATAATTTCATTTTCCCTGGTGTCTAATGAGCTGCCAGCTCGTAACAGGTTAAGTTGAATTCTCTTCTCTGGCAAACTACAGAGAACAAACTCTCTGGAAAATGAAATTTGCTTTTATGGAATCATATAATTTTCTGGTGCCATTCTCTCAAGCCACTCAGAGCTTTTAAGTTTCTCACACTTCCTTATCTGATGGATCATGTAAAAAGCAGTTCAACTTTGAAAATGATCTGCCA
The DNA here is from genome assembly GCA_034509425.1 of Eopsaltria australis. Lineage (NCBI taxonomy): Eukaryota > Metazoa > Chordata > Aves > Passeriformes > Petroicidae > Eopsaltria > Eopsaltria australis. The sequence goes on from JAVTVJ010000660.1 coordinate 450,255, forward strand.
GATCACCCTCTAAAATACAGAAACTTGCTACATTCTCTGAGAAAAACATTGTCTCTGCCACTTTGAAAAATATAGTAAAATTCAAAGCACAGAAACTGAAGCTGTTGGCCCAAAGGAAACTACAGTTTTGCACACACTAATTGTGAAAAGAGGAACTGTCAGCACACCAAACTTCTCACACATTGACAAGATGTTCTCAGCAAGATCACAGGGAAACAGCTAAAATGTCACTTCTTAGCGTTTATTTCAATTTGCTCAGTTTTATCAACTCCATGGTAGAGATCTGCTAACGGGAAAACACTTTTCCATAGAAACTTTCCCACAGAAAGTACCTTGTGTGTCACTCCGCCCGTGGGACAGGATTTCACTCCGCTCTTCCAGATTTGTTCAAGTGCAGCCTGGAGTTTATGGGGCAGGATCTCATCCTCATCTGATACCTACAGACAGAAACGGCCAAGGAAGGATTTTTGTGTTATTCCCATCAGCAGGAGAACCAGGGGATAGATTAGAAATATTCATGACATGCCTGAAGCAGTTAGAGGGGAGTTATTCTGTGATACATCTTCAGGGGGACAATATATTTCTCTTGCAGCCACAGAAATTAAAAACATTTGCTCAGCACCCCCCAGGTACATTTTATTAGAGTCACACACACAACTGGCCACCACACAGACTCAGGCTTATTTCACCAGTAAAACACACAAAACCAATAGAAGTCTGTTGAGAAAACATGACAAGTCTCAATAATATGGTTAAAAAAATCCCCCAGTCCTTTAATACCTTTCTCCAGTTGCAGGCTGCAATGCAAAACAGAAGAGTGAGGCAAGGGAAAGGAGAAGCAAATATCCTGAACTAGTAATAAAATCCCCAGTGTTTCTATAGCTGCTTGTCTGGGGATGCAGAAGCACTTTTGGGGAAGTTCAGCAGAGAACCCCAAGTGAACTGTGATCATTTGTTCCCTAGACTGTCACTGCTGGGAGAAACAACAACTCAAGCCAACAAACACAGCCCAGCTGGATGAGAGAGGAGAAAGGGCTGTGCAGAGCAGGGAGAGACAGACAAAAAGCAGCAGAGAATCTCAAGGATCCCCTTCCCACCAGAAACCCAGTAATTGATTTTAAACTCAGCTCAGACAAGCAGCATCTTCGGCTTTGCAGAGCTCTCCACCTCATACAACCTGAACCCTGCAGCAAGGATTTGTGAGCCTGTTCCCTTCTCTGCCAGTTCAAAAGGGTTCCAGGGTATTTCTTCAGCCACTGGAGTCTCCATTTGAACACCAGCTTCTCCTAATTTCTTTTTATTCTTTTCTTTCATCGATGCCTTTTCCTGGCATAAACCCATGAGTTTCTGGTACTGTAATTTCACTCACCTCTTGCAGGAACTTGTCAGCACAAAGATCAACAATCAGAACCTGGAGAAAGACACAGAAAGCACACTGACTCATAACCAGGTATGTATAGAAAAAAAAACGGGTTTTTAATTTGTTTTTTTAATGTGGGATGTTTTTTAAATAGGGCTTTCACACACAAAACACAACTTTTGCATAAGTGCAGCCTGTCTCTGAGAACAGTGAATATTATTTATCTTTGGTAATATTGGAACACCCTGACATTTATCTGGCAAATTCACCAAGTGTCTCGGAAAGGTTTGAGAGTTTGTACTCAGACAGAGTTCAGAGATTACTGCAGAGAGATCAACCTCATCCCACTGACTCTGTGTCTCACATATCCTCACCTCTTCTATGGGCAGGTCCTGGAGCTGTGGCAGGGAGCAGGAGAGGATGCCAATGAGGAATGGGGTGGGAGAGCACACGATGTCGATCATGGAGGCTGGCAGGACGGGGATGTAGGTGTGCTGCCAGGTGAAGGGGTAAAGCGTTGCCACTGCAGCGTGCCCACATTTAGACAGAGTGCTGGACAGGTGGAGAAGCACAGGGTGAGTGGTCAGTGTCCCCTTCAGGACAGGCTGGAAAGGCTCAGGGCAGGTGTCGCTCTGTGCATCAGCAGAGGCCCCATGCACCCACGTTTGAACTCAATTATGGAGCTGAAACCACCATCAACCCAGACTGAAGAGGCAAAAAGGAAACATTCCCTTATCTCCTCTTGAGTAAACACAATTCTCCAAATTCTAGGCATGCACATGCTGTGTGGAGAGTGCAGAAGGTCTTCAAATGGGATTAACTGCAAAACTAGACAAGCTTGGACATGGGAGAGGCCCAAAGGCAGAAGAAACAATAACATCCAGTGATAGCATCCCTCAGAAAGAACTACTCAGACTCATCTCTCACCTTAAGTTGTCAGCCACGAAGATGACCCTCCTTTCCAGCAGGAGAGAGGCAAACACCCTGATGGTGTGGGGCACACTCAGACACTGCAAGAGGCACTCGAAGTCAACGTGCTCCAGCCTCGAGTCCAAGGGGCGGCACAGCTCCATCACCTGGGAGGAGACAGAGCCAGGAGAGCTGGGGGAGAGCCCAGAGCAGGGAGCCTCAGCCTGCAGCAGAGGGGCCTGAGGGCAGAGCTCACTGCAGGCTGCAGCTCCTCCTGAGGGGCAGGAGCAGGGACAGGAGGCAGGGAAGGGCTGGGGCTGGACCAGGGCAGGGTCAGGTTGGATCTCAGGGAAAGGTTCTTCCCCCAGAGGGTGCTGGGCACTGCCCAGGCTCCCCAGGGAATGGGCACAGCCCCGAGGCTGCCAAAGCTCCAGGAGTGTTTGGACACTGCTGCCAGGGATGCCCAGGGTGGGATTGTTGAGGTGTCTGTGCAGGGACAGGGGTTGGACTGGATGATCCCTGTGGGTCCCTTCCAGCTCTGAATCCATGATTCTACATGGAATCCCATGACCCAGAAACTGGCACGGGGCAGCACAGAAGAGTGCCCCTGCAACTCTTCATTAAAAAGCAGGGAATCACTTCCACAGCAGATGATTCCACAGCAAACAGCTTTCTGGGACAGCCTCCCTTCCAACTTCAGGATGTTTTCTTCAGACTAATTATGTCCTGTGCAGTTTGCAAAGAGCCTCTGAGCCCCAGAGAGCCCACAGGGAGCCCACAGGGAGCCCACAGGGAGCAGGCAGCCTGGTCAGAGCTCTGGTACCTCATCCCCTGCTCCTGGCAGGAAGCTCCTGACGGTGATGGTTCGTCCCGGGGCGGGGAACGGCGCCTCCATCACGCTGCGCATGAACGGGTGCACCAGGGCTGGGGACATCTCCCGCCTCTTCTCCACCTCATCCAGGATCTGCAGGGAACACACGGGGCCCTGGGTCACTGCTGCTGCTCACCACGGGGGAGATTCTGTCACAGCAAGGCTCCAGCACAGAGCCCTCTCCCACCTCGCTTGGGAGCCCTGTGAAACTCAGCTCAAACGTCTGAACAATCGAACAGGAACAGCTTCCTGTGAGCACAACTCTCCATTCTCCCGTCTCCTGCTACTGGAAGGAAATGTCTTGTGTGGAATAATCAAATTCTCATTATTTAGAGGAGTTAAGAGGAGCAATACTCCATCCCCCTCACCAAGAAACCTCCCTGAAACTGTTCTAGAAACTCTGTGCTTCAACAATCAGAACCATCTTTCCTCAAAGCCTGTCCCTGTGTTCTTCTGCAATAACTGCCCTTTATCTGCAGCAGCTTTCCCCAGTCTTCACCTCTTTATCTCCCTCCTTTTGGTGCTGCAATAAACCAGGGGACCTCCCAAACTGATTTTCCATCTCCAGCTCACAGAAGAAGAGGATGAAGGGGCACCCTCAGTGACACCAGGTATGAGAAGCCCCTTCCTGGCAGTAATTGCTGAAGGATTTGTGTCTTGACTGACAAGGCTCAGCAGCAGTATTTTATTTCCCCTCTCCAAGCAAAGACAGAGAGAGGAAGCACCACTCTCCTGGGATGAGCTGCAGTCACTCAGCCTGACAGAAGCAGCCAGTTCCCCTGTGGAGCCTGCAGGCTGCCAGGGCTGGAGGCACAGGCTGTGCCAGCTCACCTTGGAGAAGAGGTTGAAGCAGCCCAGGCGGCTCACGATGCAGTACACCTCGGGCAGGCGCTTCCCTTTCCCTTCTGGCTGAAAGGCAACAGCAACAGCTCTGCTGAGAACAGGGGGCAAGGAACAACCCAGCCCCCACACTGCAGCTGAGCTGCAGAATGCCTCCTGCTGCAGCCCCCCCTGCAGTTATGACTACAAAGCTTCTCGAGGAACCCCCAGTCCCAGGAGCTGCTTCATGCCCAGAGCCCATTCCACTGTTTCTGGGCACCATTGTGACCCTTTCCTCTGCATCCCAAGGGCTGGCAGCACCACAGCAGCACAGGATGGGTAACCCAGGTGGGAAAGCAGCCCTGAGTCATGTCCTGACAGTGCCCATTCTGTGCCCTCTGTGCCCCCAGCCCTCCCAGAGATGCTCACCAGGAGCTTCCTGCAGTACCCGAACCAGCGGCTGCCGTCCTCCCCCGTCAGCACGAAGGAAAAGGTTTCACTGGGGAACCAAAGGAGAACTGGGGTTAAATTCATCCCACAGCTCAGGGAGAGACTGTCAAAGCACACAGACTCCTTCTGGTCACGCTGACAAGGGCCAAGGCATGATTACAAGGACTTTGGGATCTGTTCAGGGTAAAGAATTGCACCCCATGGCTTTTCCATCTCTCCTTCCCAGCTGCTCTCACTGAGCTTTTCCATCTCTCCTCCTTCCCAGCTGCTCTCACTGAGCTTTTCCATCTCTCCTCCTTCCCAGCTGCTCTCACTGAGCTTTTCCATCTCTCCTCCTTCCCAGCTGCTTCTCCATTTAGCCAAGGAGCAGCAGAAGCACTTCCAGCCCTAAGAGCTGGCCTTGAAAATTCTTCCTCCTTACAGGAAAGGCAGCAGCAGCCCTCTAGCCCACCTCCACACCTCATCTTCCCTCCCACCACAGGGGATTTTCTGGATCCTTTCCCCTGGATCCCTTTCCAGGGATCCTTTCCTCTTTCCCCTGCTCTGGCTGCTGCTCCTCTGGCACACCCCAAAGCTTTCAGCACTGCCTGTTTCAGCCATGATTATTCAAACCCAAGTCTTTACCTTTTAAGGTCTGATGAAGGGAACCAGTCTTTGGGATCTGGAAAGCAGAATTTGGGAATGACCTTTAGCCTCTCTTCAGTATCCTTTGATGGTCTGAAGGGATGTTCAGGCTGGAGGGGTAACACATGCATGTGAGGCACTGAAGTTGGTGCACAGCTGCAGTATTTAAAATATACAAAGCCTCTTCCTGACCCTTCCAAAGGCTGATCCATCACACAGCTCATGCACAGGTACAGGAGAACACGTTCTGACTATCAGCAGATTCCCAGCTCCCTCTTGCATTTTTCTTGCTGGTGGGAGCTTTGTAAAATGACCCAGCTGGTCTTGGGAAGGACAGGGTAAGGATCTACAAGCACGGCTAAGTTTATTGGAAAATGAAGGTAGAACTGACCCCCCAAATGATGGCTGGGTCAGCCTGCCTTGGTTCTACCCCTGGGAGATTTGAAAACACTAAAAGGAATGTGAACATGTTCAGCTTTTGCTGTGCAGATCACTCATAACTCCAGTGCAAAAATGGTGTCTCTGAATCACACATTCCAGCCACGCCACTGTGGGTTCAAACCAAATCCCTCAAGGACTCCAGGACACTTTCCATGCTCAAAACTGCCCAGAAGGGGCAAAAGAAAGGTGTTCAGATAACAGGATCCACAGGAAATGTAAGGAAATGCCCCCAAGAAGTGGAAAGGTTATGCAATAAAGTTGATTTGAGGCACTCAGCACACCCAGGCTATTCCAGTGTCCCAAGCTGTGACAGCACAAAGTGTTAGGAAAACAGAACAGCATTTTCACAGAGTAACAGTTGTACAAAGCTTAGATGTCCTTGGGCACACAGCCCAAAGCAGAGGGTGACAGCAGATTACTTGGAAGCAAAGCTAATATTAGAAGGGAGACAGCCAATCTGACACACTGTCCCATCTAAAGTCACTCCCAAAAACACTTTCATTTGAGCAGAGGGTAAATAAACACTGAGAAAATAATTTGTAGTGTCAGTGCCTTTATAAAAGGAGCAGGAGGGGAGCCCTGCAGTGCCCTTCCCACAGGCAATGGACAGATTGAGAGGCTGCAGCAGGGAAAAGCCAAATCTGCTGCATTCCTTTCTGCCTCCCAACACCCTAAAGTTTGCACTTTTAGCTGATATTATTGGGGTGTGTTCAGTTTTATTAAATTAACACCGTGCACTTTTTCTGGCTGGGGTTCCTTATCCACCTTGTGAATTCAAGGCATTTACACACTTAAGACACTGGAGTTACTTGCACACAAATCCTTTAGGCAGCAGGAACTGGGACCTGCTGGGGTCCCACACAAACCTCCCTGAATGGATCTGACATCTCCTCTGTGTGGGTGACTGCAGATTCCTCAACAATCCCTGGCTTTCTGCTGGTGGCACAGCCAGAATTCCTGCTCTGCTCTGTTTGCAGAGGAAGGCAGCAGGTATGAGCCCAGTCAGTGACAACTGAATATTCATCTCCATCTGGCACCACAGAGGCACCAAGGCTCCATCTCAGCTTCCCAACTGTGGACACTGAGCTGTAATTCAGTCACACGCTGGTTTTGTCACCCATTTGGGCTGAACAGCTTATTTCAAAGGGCTTGGTTTAGCTACAGCACCTCAACTTCCACAGTTCTCCTCGTTTTGGGGGCTTGCACAAAACAGCTCTGCCATTTTATTACTATTCTTTTTCAAAACAGTATAAATAAGCGTAAAAGCCATGGGATTCCAGTTCCTGTGCACCATCAGTGCTTCACTCCTTGTTTATAAAGGACAGACTGCCAGGATGAGGTTCTTGGCCAGCTTTGGGACAGAGCTCTGCACTCCCTCCTCTCCTTCAGCTGGGATCAAACACCCCATGGCTTCATGACATTTGAATTAGGTAGGAGCCTTCCTAGTTCAAAAAAGGCAATAAACTCATTATCAAGACACACATTCAACAACCTCCTGACACATTAGGTCTGTTACAGAGCCAGGTGCTTCACATCTCAAGCCCAGATCCTGGCCAGAGCAGTTCAGGAAGGGAAACCCAGAGCAGAGCAGTTCCCTGGGCAGGTCTCTGTGCAGCTCCTACCTTGCTGGGGAACTGCTGGATGATGTGTGGTGTGTAGGTGACCTCAGATGGCTTCTTGTGCAGGGACACCACCACGAAGAGCTCGAAGAGCCGCTGCTCCTGCAGCTCGATGAGATCTCTCTCCAGGGTCTGGTAGTGTGGGTTCCTCTTGGAGGCCAAGTGCCTCAGGCACCTGTGGCGACCTGGGGAGAGGAATAAATCCCAATCCAGCCTGTGGCTGGCACTGCCACACTCCTACAGGGCACAGAAGAGCATTGCCATGTGAGGGGGAGATGGGATGGGTGGGTTTGCCCAACATCCAGCTGCTCTCTGTGGGGTACGGGACCCCTGTGTCAGCTCCTCGTGCTCTTCTCCCAGGGAACAAGGGACAGGAGGAAAGGAAATGACCTCAGGTTCCATCATGAGAGGTTTAGATTGGATAGCAGGGACAATTTCATCACTGGAATGGTTGTTAAGCACTGGAACAGGCTGCCCAGGGCAGTGGTGGAGTCACCAGCCCTGGAGGTGTTTAAAAAACGTGTGGATGTGGCACTTGAGGATGTGGTTTAGTGGTGAGCATGGTGGTGCTGCTGGCTTGATGATTGGACTTGATGACCTTAGAGGTCTTTCCCAACCCAAACAATTCCAGGATTCTGTGATTCAGACAGGGAGCACTGGCCTGGCAGCAGCTCTGCAAATCCCCCCTGACAGACAATGACATTCCTTCTGCTGCCTTGATGTTTTCACACATCTCAGGGTGACACAACAGGGTACCAGAGAGGGGAGCCCAGCCCCACCAGGACTCAGGGAGCCACTCCAAACACCACAGGCATTCAGGAGAGGCAGAGGCAGTTCCCTGGCCAAGGAACCCCCAGGTGGGCTGTCCTGACAGGCAGCACAGGCTCACAAGCACAGGCACAGCCCTCTGACGTCAGGAATTCCTGTGGCCCAGGCACCGTGACACATCCTGGACACTTTCAAACAACTCAGTGACTCAATCACTGCATTTCTGCTGAGATTCTTCACTCTCCACTACTCTCCTTAACATAAAAAAAAAAAATGGAACTTCACTTTTCATTCCAAGTCAAAACCTTTTGAGAGTTTCCCTCCAAGTAAATGAAACACCTGAAATAATTCATAGAATTCTTGAATGGTTTGGGTTGAAGGGACCTTAAAGCTCATCCAGTGCCACCTCCTGTCATGGCAGGGACACCTTTCTCTATCCCAGGCTGCTCCAAGCCCTGTCCAACCTGGCCTTGGACACTGCCAGGGATCCAGGGGCAGCCACAGCTTCTCTGGGCACCCTGTGCCAGATCCTTCTGTTTAATCTGTCTTCACATGGAAGCTAAAACCAGTCAAAACCAAGTAGGTGCTTCAAGTCTGGAGTTTGGGGCTATGGTCAAACTCAGGATGTTGGAACCACACAAACACCCAGGTGACTTCTCCCCAGAGGAAAGGACATTTCACAGCATTACATAAAACAGAACCAAGGGAAGGAATCAGGAGGGAAATAACCTCAAGCAGCAGCAGCAGCAAAGGTGATCAGGAACAACCTCCCACAAGCCACCCAAAAATGACTCTGCTTCTGGTGTCTGGCAGATTAATGGCATTAAACCTGAAGGGCTCAGGGGAAGGGGCAGAAACAGAGGTTGGTTTGTCACAGCAGCAGCTCCCAGACTTGGCCATGTGGCCTCTGAGAGGCTCCCTGGCCCTGGCCCTGTCTCAGCAGATCCCACACATCGGTGTGCTCATCCCACAGGGCCCCAGCCAAGGGTGCAGTGCTTGGGGACAGGACCAGCCCCTGTGATTCACTCACTTTTGGGCTGATTTTCCGTATCGCTTTCATTCCCACTGGTTTCACCTGAAACACACATAGTTTTCACTTATTAGCCACGCAGAAGGAAGATGGGCAACACCCAAAGTTGGGAAAGAGAGAGAGCCTGAGACTCATCAGATCAGCATCCCTCGGGGCTGCCCACCAATCCTGCCCAAAGCATCGGCCAAGGGCAGCTGGAAATTGTGTTACAACAGCGAATTTCAAACAGCAGAGCTGGTATCAAGCCAGTGCTGTCAGTGAATGACCTGCAGGTCAGCTGAACGTGGGCAAAGAACACAAACCTGCTGCTGTAAAACTGAACAGAGCTGCTGAACAGAATAACTATAAATAAAGACCATGTTATGGCTACAGAATCAGAACAAGGCACACAGACCATGAGTGCAGCACTCAGAGGCAGTCCTCATGCCAAGTGGTTTTCTGAGGAATTTTTGCTTTAATCTGCTTTTTTGAAAAAGCACTTTCAACCAGCAGCCCAGCTCTCCAGGCTCAGAATCCTCCACTTGTGACAGGGTTACATTTGGGTTAGGCAAGTGTTCCCTGAGCTGAAAGCTCCATTCCAGCCACGAGTCTGGGGTTTGCACTGTTGTGTCAGCACACAGGGAGAGGAATTGTGCCGCTCAAGGTGTTCAGAGCACAGACCCCAATACCTTTCACTGGAGCTGCTTCCCTCCCAGCAGGACTGAGCACCTTCACCTTCTTCTTCCCACGCTTGGAATCAAAGATCTCCTGTATTTTCAGTACCAGCTGAAATCCAAAGCAGAAGGAGAGGTTAATGTGGGGGTCCAGAGAAGGGTCCAGGTGCCTACGGGAGGGCAGCCCAACAGCCACCATCCAGGACTTGGGGAAAGCTGCCCAAATCCTGCAGGAACCCTGGCTCAGAGTCCTTCTAGCCCAGCTCATTGGATAAAGAATGAGCACAGATTTCTGCTTGCAAGAGAGGGATCCCTGTCAGCACAGCTCAAAGCTGACACCAGACTGTGCAAGCATTCTGGAAATTGTCACACTTGCCTCCCCAAATAGAAGTGACAAACCGTCTGGCATCAGATCTCCATTTTCTATGCAAAGGCACTTGCAAGAACATCTCACAAACCCTCCAGCACAGGGGACTCAGAACATGCTCCCCAGCACCCAAACTCCTTCCAAGCCCTGGAAAAGCAGAGCTCTCTCCCTGTAGCTTGGGGGTTGCTTTTTGGGCTGCTTTTTGAGTTTGCTGCTGTAGTTGGATGTCAGCTCAAGTCTCCTAAAGCACAAGTGAGGCACAGAACAAGGCTGCTCCAGGTGTTTGCTGGAATGAAAGCATAAAGTACTCAGAGTAATCTGCTCTGGTGGAAGGTGTCCCTGCCCAGGGCAGGGGGGTGCAATGAGGTGGAATTTAAGGGCTCTTCCACCCAAACTATTCTGTGATTTTGCACAAATGAAGACAGAGAGTGGGACAGAACAATGGGTCTGTGCTGCAGGACCACACACCTGGTCCACTGGAAGGAAAAAGCTGGGAAAAAGCACAGCCCAGTCCAGTCATGAAAGAAGGGTCAGCATTTTTTGACACTCTGTCTTGGTGCTGGTAATCTCCCTTCCACTGGTCACAACAGCCTTAGAGCCAAAGCCTGACACTCTCTGTGTCCCTGTCACAGCCTGCTCTGTCCTTTCCCCTCACCTGCCAGTGCCCCAGGGGCTCCAGACTCCCCACATCAAAGGCAGCTTTTGCTTCAGCTGAGGAGGGATTTACCCTAAAAGCAGGGAGCAGGTCAAGTTCATTCCTGCCTCAAGAATTCGTTAAACTGAACACAGGAGGGTGGGGCCCAGCCATTTGTCATCACAAATACTGCATAAAAAGAAAATGTATTAAAGAGAACCTGTTTGTTCAGCTCAAGCCTTTAATCCCCACATCAGCAAACCAGGCTCAGGCTCTCCTTTTCCAATGGATTTCTCCCCATTTTCTGCCTCAGCCAGTCCTCCCAGCACGAGGAGGCTGCAGGGAGCAAACAGCCCACAGCAGAGAGCAGTGCTCCTCCTGCCAAATCTGCCTCCTTTCCCTTTTTATTCAGCCTTACCTAGAAGATCTTCATTTCTGTCCTGATTTTTGTGCAGCTGAGTCACCACCCTGGGTGTGTTTGGGGCAGCTGTGTGTTTCTCAAGCAAAAAAGTTTTGTCTTTTTAGACCCCAGTCCTGTTCTCATCCTCTCGAGCAATCTTGGCTCAATTCCTCACGAGCAAAGAGAGTAAAGTGCTCTTCCTGCACGTAAATTGTTACCAGATTTTTGGAATAGGTTTGCTTTTGGAGAACATTTTATTTTTCCCTCTCCAAATGAAAGGTAGTCTCCATCACAGCATTTTTATCATCTTGCCATCTCCTTCCTGATTTTCCAGACCTAGGGTTTGTTTAAAAACACAGACAGAAGTTACTTGATACTCCCAAGCACTTTCAAGGTTTGAGGAGTCCTTTGCAGCTGTCCAACTCTACCTCAGAGTCTTGTGCAATCTGAGCAAATACACGTGATTTTCAGATGAAATAAAGATCTGCTGAAGCAAAATGATTTTACCACAGCAAAAATGAGTCCTTGCCACTACCACAACTGGAATTTGAGTCCCATGCACAAAGTGCCACCACAGTGGCAGCTGCAGCTGCCCTTTTGCAGCACGTGGTGCCTTTTAGCACTGAGGGATGTGAGCTGGTAACCGAAACAAGGATCCAGAAAGGCTCCCAAGACACCAAAGGAGAGTCAGAACAGTCCTCTGTGTGAAGGTGCATCAAAAACCTTCCTCACCCCTCTGGCCTCAGCTTAATTGTCTCTGCAGCCAGGCAGGAGGAAGAGGCCAGAAGGGATGGACAGCTGTATGAAGGCTTTGTGAAATGCTCTGATCCCTGAGAGTTCCTCTGCACCTTTAAACTATGAAACAGCTGTTCCTGATGCCAGCCCAGAACTCCAGGGCAACATTCCAAGTAACCATCCCATAGCTCAGGGCCTGCAGTGGGACACCAGGATCAGTCTGGGAAGTCCCTGGGAGCAGGGACAGGTCCACACAGCATCACAGAGCTGCCCCTGAGCTCTCCAAGGGCACAAACCCAGCACCATCACATGCCATGGAAACACTGGGAACAAGGCTTAGACGGCAAAGCACGAGGAAGGGCTTGTGTTCACACACAGCCCTGACCTCCAGGTCAGCACTGAGCACTTTGTCTGCCAACAAAAACACCACTGTCCCAGCTAGAACTGGCACTCAGCTCCCCAAACACCAGCCCTGCAACTTGGAGAGGGAATGGCTGCAGCAGCAGTGCCAAGCAGCAATCACCTGCCTGGCACACAGCTCTGTGACCACTTGCAAAGCACTTGCAAAGCAGCAAGAGCTTGAAATGCCAGGCAAGAAGTGAAGTTTCGCACTTGAATCTCACCCAGGGCAGGTTCTTCCTCCTGCTGGCAGCCTCCACTGCTCGGAACAGCTTCCACTCAGACAGAGTGACAGGCAGGGAGGTCTCCTTCCCCATCTTCCCCTGGAAACTGGGCTGGGAGGGCTTCAGCTCCAGTGTCTTGCGGCTGAGGAAGGGAGGTTTTGGTGGAGGCTGGAAAACAGAAGCAGAGGAGATAGTTAAGTGTGAGATCGAGCTTTGGTGCAAGGTCACAGGCAGAGGAGTCAGATTACAGCTGGTAAATCCAAGCTCTCCATCCCACCTCCCACTCAAGCATCTCACCAACACTCTCCTGTTCCTGCTCTTTTGCTCCTCAGCAGCCTAACCAGCTGCCATGGCTGTTCATTATTTATGTTATATATTATTTACATTAACAACAATCAATACAATAAGGAAACCCAATGATTTGCAGTGTGGGATGTGAGGCTGAGGGTGAGCACAAACGAGGGCCCTTGTGAGGATGATTCTGCAAACACCTGACCCTTTAATCCCCCTTCCCTACCTTGGGAGCCCTGCTGATGCTCCGGGGAGGGGGCAGCTTCCAGACAGATGGGACCTTCCACAGGGGCAAGGGCAGTGCTCTGATGTCTTCATAGGGATTTTCTTTTGTAGGACCTGGAAAAAGCATTGGATGGGGGATTTATAAAAGGAGATAAAGCCTTGTGTTTTTTTGCCAGGGATATAAATGGGGAGAGGGTGCAGCTGTCTGCCAAGCTGTAACAGGGTCTGAGAGACCTGTTTACAGTTGGATGAGGTTCCCACCACATCCTTCTACCCCACTGCCATCAACTTGGCAAACTGAACACGGACTCAGCAGAACAAAACACTTCTTCCCCTGCAGAGCAAGCAGCTCTATTGCAAAGCAGCTCATTTTGGCAGTGTTCACACTGATCTCTGTGCAGCACTCAAGCAGAGCATTCCAAGAGCTAACAAAGAAACCAGTTCAGCACGGGCCAACTCCAACGACCTCCCGTGACATCTGAAATCAGGCTGCTCACGTGCAGATGTCACCAACACCAACAAAGAGCCCCAGATGGGGAAGACCTTAAAAGTCCCAGAGCTGGAAACGGCCTCAGTGCATCATCACCTTCACTGCTCCCTCCCCAGCACAGCTGCCACCCTTCCACACACTGAGGGCACCCCCAGAAGCACAGGCACATACAGAGAATGTCCTCGTAGATGTTGTCCTCGGACTGAGTGTAGACCAGCCTGGGTCCTGCAGTGCCATTTGTCTCCTCCCGAGGTCTGTGGGAGCCGCTGGCCGCCGGCCGCTTGCGGAAGCCCTGGATGTCCTCAAACTCAAAAGATTTCCTAGAGGAAAACCAGTGTAACTGCTTCTAAAGGCACCTTCTAAAGGCTTGAGTTTCCTGGCTGCAGTCTCCACGCAGTGTGGCCCTCCTTGGGAGCATCCAGCACAGGGGTGCTCCACTCTGCACTCACATTTCTGAGGGTTGAGGTCTGACCCCAGGCAGCAGCTCAGCCCCTCCCTCCTGCCCCATGGGATGGGAGAGGCAATCAGAGGGTGAAAGAGAGAAAACACATGCATGGGTAGAGATAAAGACAGTGTGGAAGGTAAAGCAACAGCTGCACAGGCAAGAAAAGCAAAACAAGGGATTCATTCCCAATTTCCCTCGGCAGGCAGGTGTTCAGCCATGTCCAGGGGCTCTGCCATGCGGAACGCTGACTTGGGAACACAAACTCCAAACATTTTCCCCCTTTCTGCTTCTTCCCCAGTTTTTACTGCTGAGCAGAGCATCACAGGGTTTGGAATATTCCTGTGTCACAGCTGGCTGACCACTGCCGTGTCCCCTCCCAGCTCACACACTGCTGTGGGATCAGTGTTTTCATCACAACCCCAAAACACAGCACCACACAAGATGCCAAGAAGAAAATTATGCCAGTCAAAGCCAGCACACCAAGTGAGTCCTGCTCACTTACTCTGGGGGATTTTTTAAGTTAAAAAGGGAGCTGGAGGCTCCATGGCCAAGCACACTCCAAGCAGGCATGGCCAGACCCATCCTGTCAGAGGCAAGAACCCAAACCATGTTTTGCAGACTTGCAGCAGCTCACAGCCAGGGCACTGCTTCCCACTGGGCCTCTCCTGCTCGTGCTCAGGGTGTTCATGCATTTGTGGGTTGGAATTTCCCTCCACTTGGCCACTATTTTGAAATTAGGGCACTGAGGTCACAGAGCAGCTGGCAGGGATCGTCACCGTCATCAAATTTGGGTTGTTGCTGCACAATTTGCCACAGTTGAAGGTTTCAGGACCTCAAGCCACATCTCTGCTGGTACTGTGCACACCAGTCTAGCACAGATAGGATTTGCATCAGGCCACCTCAGAAGGGTATGGGAAAGAGGGAGAACCAGCCAAACCTACTGCAACAGCAGCACCCACAGCCTCCAGCCTTAAGCAGCAAGAGAATCCTTCTCTTCCCAGGAAAGCCAAACACTCAGCAGCCACAGTGCCCCAAAAGAAAGCTGCTCTGCCATCCACAAAGTGCAGCTGAGGGCAAGCAGCAGGCAGGGAGCAGGCAGAGAGCAGGGAGGTCTCTCCCTGGGGCCACCACTCTGTCACTCCACTCTGTCCTAAGGTGTGGGCTGACACCTGTTTGGAACCTGGAGCCTTCTTTGCAAGATTGTCAGCAGCAAAAGCAGGACACTTTCACCCAGGAATATCCTTTCCCCAGGAAAGGAGGCACCATCACTAGCAGCACCTCCACAAGGACATCATGCCAAGCAAGCTGCTTACACCCATCTAGAAAGTGATTTAAGGAAACATTTCAGACATGAGAGATGAATTATGTACCTCTGGGCTCTCCCTCTGATCCTCCTGCTGGCTGTTTTCTTCTCGGGGTTGTTGGGGGGTGACACCAGGTCCCTTCCACACTGCTTTTGCAGGGGAGCTTCCCTGGTGCCACTGGCATCTCTACGGCCACCAGCCCCCTTCTCTGCCAGGTAGCGGAAAGTCCTGCGGGGTTTGGGGGGTGGATCAGGAGCTGCCTCCTCCTCCTGCCCCTCAACCTCAGAGTAAATGTTTTTCAAGCTCCTCTCCGCCCTGCAGAGAGTGTCCACTCCTTTGATTTGCAGTTCTCTTTCTGTGGAGCCAGGGCTGCCTCGCTTCCTCTGCAGGTCCGAGGGAACAGCAGGAGCTCTGCCAGGCAGGAGGGGCTCTGCTCTCCTCCACAGGGCTTGTGAGGTATAGAAGTTCCCTGGGGGCAGTGCCACCCCCGGGGCCAGGAGGCCTGTTTGCCCCTCTCCTTTCTCCTTGCCTCGGGAAGCTGGGCCCCCACAGTCCCCAGTGCGCCAGCAGCTCCGTGCATCTTCCCTGAAATCCAGCCCCAGGCTCTTTGGATCTTTGGGCCCAGCCTTCCTGCCATTCTCTGTGCATTCTGGCTTCACTTTGGGCAGTGCATTGCAACTGGGGTTATACTTTACTCCAAAGTCCTGTGGCTGCTGCCTCTCCTTGCCGGGGCAGCCCCGTGTCCTGCCCTCCCACTGCGAGATCTTCTGCTTGATGTTGCGGCAGTGGCTGCGGGACAGGGTGTGCACGGCTGCACGGGAGAAGCTGCTGTCCCCAGCCCCCGTGGGGTGCATGGCAGGGGCCAGAGGGCTCACACACAGCCCATGTCCAGCCCTGGCCACGTCCTCCCGTGTCCTGCACACATCAAAGCTGGCACGACACTCCCGAGTGCCCGGCGGTGTGGGAGAGTCCGGGCTGGCTGCTCCGACCTGCGGGCAGAAACAAGAGCCATCAGCTGCACCCCAGCCATGCTCCCCACCCCGAACCCACAGCTGCTCCCTGGCAGCTTCTGCAGGACATTCCTCCCCAAATCACATCCACCACGTGCTCAGGACAGGCTTCCAGAGCTCGCTCCCCACAGGGGTGATTGTGCACACATCTGGGGGGGCGAGCCAAAGGGAGCTGGGGCTTCACCGGCTTCAAAAACAAACACAGCAGGCACGAAACACCCTGAGGGATCCCAAGCATCCAAACCCAAGGAAATTATTTAATGGTAGAGGAACACAGCAGTGTGGATCTCAGCCAGGCCTTCTGCAGGAGTGCAGCTCCTCCTGATGCTCAGGAAGTGGAGACAAATCCCTGTGGCACCTGAGCTCCCCGCTCAGCAGAGACACAGCAGGATCCAGGGCACCAGGGCAGCTCTAGAAAAAAGGAATCACACCTACTGCTCCAGAGAGGAGCTGCTGCTTCACACTGGACAAGATGAGCTGTGGTGGTTGGGGAAGAGCCTGACTCTGGCAGTGCATCCTCCTCCCAGAAGTGCTCTATTGCTCCACAACACAAGTGAAAACCTGGCTGGTGTTTTGTTTGTCAACACCTGACCTAAATTTGCCACCCAAGAGACTGCAGGGCAGCGGTGCCCAGCCTGTGGCTTGCAGCCAGGGGAGTTTCAAAAGGCAGAAGAAACAGGTGAGTTCTCATCTTCAAGAGAAAAATCACCCTTTGTTTAGATCAGTAGAGAAGGAATGCTAAAGAAACACTCTGGCTTCTTCCACCCAAGCAGAGCCTGCACAAACAGGAGGTGCTCTTTGAGACTTCCCACACCTGTAATCCAGGGGATACAGCACATCCTCCAGGTAATCCAGCAAGGAATGCAGGTGGCACCACCAGGGAGAGCTGGGGTGTCTGTACAGGCCCAGCAGCTGCAAGCCCAGCATGGCCTCAGTACAGGCATTTCATGTGTGGAATCCTCAGCTTTGGAGCCCTTTGGCTCTACTTGTAGCTCACAAGGCATCCCCAATATTCCCAGATACACCAGCACAGGTGAAAACTCATCCTGGACAGAAGACAGCAGCCCAAAGGCTCTAACCAGCCCCATTCCTCCCTTCCTCTGGGCAATTACCCCGTTTCAGAAGTTCCAACCCTCCAGCTGTATTTAACAACCTCCATTGGTAGTAGGAGACAAGTGCTCAGCTCAGGCCAGGGGCCACACTGCCTTTGGTAACATTGCCCTGGCACCAAGAAGTCCCCCTGCAAAAGGCAGGGAAACAGCAGCATCCCACACAGGCAGAAAAGCAGAGGATCCCTGCAGAAAGGAGCCAGACCTGCTCCAGGTGGGGCCAGGGGCCAGAGTCACACCAAGCCCCAGCTGCCATGGCCGCCCTGGGCACGTGTCCTCCACAGCCACTGCCACTGCCACCACACCCGGCCAGCACTGAGTCACCACAGCCTGGCAGAGTGGGCAGAGCCTGGGATGGGCAGCAAACCAAGCTGGGAGACAGAGGAGCTCCAACCTGCCTGGTGAGGGGTCATGTCCTACTCTCCAGGCTGGGTGTGGAGAGCCCCCACCACAGCAGACCCACACCCTGCCCACTGCTGGGACCACACCTCAAATCCCAGGGCTCAGGGCTATCCCTGGAGCTGCTGATCTGCTTGGCAGAGGCATCTCTGGTGCAATTAAAAGCAAAGCACTGGCCTTGGCAGGTCTACTTGATAGCAGTAGTGAGGAAGCTCACTGGTCAAGGACATCCCAGGGCTCCCAGGCAGTTCTGGCATGGTTTGGGCACACATGGCACCCAGCCCTGACACTGTGCTGCACTGTCCCTTCTGCCAGAGCAGCACTGTTGCTGTGGGAAGTAGCTCCCTGTCCCCACAGCCGTGGCTCCTGCAGGCTGGAATTGCTCATCCCATTGTCCCAGACAGCTGCTGGTAACTCTCCCACTCAGCAGAGAACAGGATAAACTTGGACAATCTGGGTAAGCCCCGAGCTGGGGATATTTGCTCCATCATCAGCCCTCTGTCCCTCATCAGCATTCCAGCCTGCCCTCAGTGCTTCCGTAGCCACTGGAGACCCTCTTCCTGCAGCAGCGAGGGGCCCCTGCCCTCTCCTATAAATAGGCATTGTTGCCAAAACATCCTGAGCCAGAGCAGAGCCATCCTTCCTCAGCCCGTGTCTGCAGAGCCCTGATTAGCAGACAGGAAGGCAGCTTTCCCTCAATTCAGCTGTGCCACTCAACTGCTCCAGGACACTCCCCACGAGCTGCCAGGCAAAGGACAGGCTCTGCTGGGGACAGCCAGGGGAGGACAGGGCTCACACAGCCTCCTCAGCTGTCCAGCTTCACACCAGGCTCCTCCAGAGCCTGCCACAGGATTTCTGGATGCAGGACTGGCACAGGGAGGAGATCCCAAAGGAGCCTGCAGTGTGGAGCAAGGGTTTATCCAAGCACTAACCAAGGCCAGCACAAGCACTCCTGGGGCACACACAGCCCATGCCCACACAGCCCACAGCTGCTTTGGTTCCCAACTCACTGGCTGCTTTCTCCTCCAGATACTCCAGCTGTGAGCTCCTCTGGGAGCAGCCTGGCAGAGTATCAGCTGAGAATCAGAATCTGCTTGGAAGGGACCCACAAGGATCATCCAGTGCAACTCCTGGCCCTGCACAGGGCACTCCTGGAGCTCTGGCAGCCTTGGGGCTGTGCCCATCCCCTGGGGAGCTGGTTCAGTGCTCCACCACCCTCTGGGGGAAGAACCTTTCCCTGAGATCCAACACCATCCATGAGGACAAATCAGTGCACAGAGGAGGCTGGGTAGCCCTGCAGAGCTTTCCAGGTGGGTCCATCCTTGCTGTGCCCAGGCTGGGCAGCTCTGCTGGCTGCCAGCCCACCCCACATCCTTCCTGCCATGGCTCATGCTGGGAAGGCTGCAACAACAACTGCCTGTGCTGCAGCTTCCTCAGCCAGCCAGACCCATTTGTGCTTCCTCATCTCAAGCATTCCATGGTCCAAATCAGGGCCTAATGCTCCTGCCCTCTCCCAGTGCCCATGTCCATGCTCCCGTGGTGAGGCACAACCAGGAGCTGAGAAATGCAGAGAAGCTCAGCCTTGGCCAGCACATGGAATCCCAGAATGGGCTGGGTTGGAAGGGACCTTAAAGCTCATCTCCACCCCCTGCCACAGGCAGGAACACCTTCCACTGTCCCATGTTGCTCCAAACCCTGTCAAACCTGGCCTGGGACATGCAGGAATGGCATCCACAGACAGCTGAACACAAGCTTAAAGCTGTCCCCTGCTCAGTGCTGCTCTCTGGACTGTCTCTTCCAAAATATCCATCCAAGGAGGAGAGGAATGCAGCTTTTCACCTGCCCAGGCTTGCTGTCAGGAGCCAGGCGTTTAATCTCAGCTCATCACGTGAGGCCAGGCAAGGGTAGAGACTGATCTTTGGTGAAGAAAGAACACACTGGGGTGGTGTGATCCAAGTTAAGTAACCCTTAAATGCAGTCCAGGACAGGCTAAAACACAGTTCAGGGACACAGAGCTGGCAGAGACCACCTGGGTCAGGCAGCCAGCACTTGTATCAAGCACTACACAAATCATTTCATTCCTGTCACAGAATAACCAGACTTGGGACTGCTTCCATCCCGACCTCCTCTGCCAAGCTCCTTCAGTGGCCCCACTGTGCTTCCCAGTATTTGCAGATAAGCCAAATTTATCATCCTTACTGCATCAGGGCTTAGAGGAGCTTGGTGTAGTCAAGAATCCTGAATTATTTCGCCGGAAGCAGCAGTTTGGGGGGAAATTACATAATTTCTAGACAAAACATCACACATTTCTGCCAAAAGAGTGCCTCTCTCTGAAGCTCCCAAAGCAGAAGAACAAGGCACGTTCACAGCACATGACAGGTAGCCCTGACTCTTTTTCCAGCCCTGAAAGCCAGAGAGCACACACTACACATTTTCCATGCAACGCCTTGAGACAATTCCATCTCTGAAACCACATTCCCAAGGAGAGAAAGCTGCCAGTGCTGGCCCAGAATGAATCCCTGTCCAGTGCTGAGGTCAGGTCCCCCAACCAGCCCAGCTCCCTGAGCCCCCTGCAGCAGAGAGAGGCACAGTGAGAACAGAGGCACTGCCACAGCTCCTTACCTTGTCCTGCTGCTGGGAACACAAACACTGCCTGGACCAGCCCGAGCAGCTCTGAGGCAATCTCAGTCCTTTTGTGAGAGCTGTGCAGTCCTAAGCCACCCCAGAGTCCTTGTGGCCAAGCCTCCCGTGTTGGTAGCCAAATAAAAAGCAGTGTCTGGTATTCTGCAGCCTAGGGAAGGTGGCAGCTCGTTATTCCTGGAGGGAAATCACCCCTTCCAGAGCTCTCAGCTACTCCTGTTCTGTTCCTCTCTGGAACAACTCTGCCATGCTGATGCCTCAAAGACATGGGCAGTACCAAACAAGCAGATTTTATATCAAAATAAGTAACTCTTCAGGAATGCAGCGTGCTTAGTCATTTCCATCTCGATACAAAGCTACTCTAACCACGAGGTATTAACTCCTTCTGTGCTGCTGCATCTCCTGCTGAGGAGCAGTGCTGCCTCATCAGATCCATGGCCACAGCCCCTGGACACAGGAAATGTGCTGCTAATCCAAATTACACAGCAAAAGCAGGTTAAGTCCGGCCTCTGCCACGGGTCCTAAGACTTTTGTACTGACTGTCTTTTTCTAAAGTGATGAAATTCAACTTCTTGAAAGCAAGCTTTTCCTCAAGATATAAAAAAAACCCCAAACCACAACACTTCCAACATGTAAGCCCCGAAGGCTTCTTCACCAGAGGGCACATGGACAGAACCCACAATGTACTATTTTTAAAGCAGTGGGTTTTTAACCTGACTCACAGCATCTAAATGCCCAGGGTAGCAGCACAGACAACAGCAGTTGACTCAGCTCCTACACCCCGGGCTGGCTGCCAGCCCCAGGAATGCTGCAGCTGCACACAAGGACCGAGACACAAGCTGGGCACGGAGTTAAAAATCAAACACGACTTATCCTGGAGCAACTCCTTGGTGCCACCATCAGAGGTGAGATTCCAAAGGGAAGTCACAAAGCCTGTGTGGCTTTACATGGGCCACCCCGGACAGGCTGTGTGGGGCCACAAGCAACACTCATTCCTCTGGGAATGTCTCAGCAGCTGCCCCAGGAAGTTCAAAGGGTGCAGACCAAGGCAGCACCAGAAAACCTCTCAGACATCATCCAGATAATGTCTTCTAGAGCTGCCCACTGAGTCATATCCACATTGTATTATATTATTACAACTGGAAGACTGAGATAAAAATTTTGCCAAGCAGCACTGGACAGCACTGGGACTCAAGGTCAGATCCAGGTCACATCCTGGTCAGATCCTCCAGCCACCAGTGTTCAAATACACGTTTCCAGGGGCTGGTTTTCCTGTACCCGCTCTTCTGCTTTGCTTCCATCACTCGCTGATGCCAGTCCCAGCTGAGAGGAGGAATTGCTCCAGCACTGCCTGGGCTCTATCCCAGCCAGGTACCCTCAGCCAGGCCGTGTCCAGCCATGGTCACTGGAACAGAGGGGGGTGTGCATGCAGTGAACTGGGGAGGGCAAGGGGACACCGGTCCAGCGTGCTCAAGGAGCTCTGCAACCACTCACTCTGTAACCACCCACGCACCTCAGCGCAACAAAGCACAGAAACCCACTGAGCCCAAACCACCGCAGCCCAGCAGAGCTTAATCTGCCCTGAACAACTCCGTACGGAACCACAGAGCGGTGGAGGTGGCAGAGACCCTCTGGAGGTGGGACCTGCTCTGCTCAGGCAGGAGATGGATTTGGGATGTCCCCGCGGGGGGACACTCCGCAGCACCGGGCAGCTCCACCGCCTCCCCGGGAGAACCCCCCCGGCGGTCAGCGGGACCCTCCGGTGTGTCCGGCTGTGCCCATCGCCGGCCAGCCCGGCTGGGTCCGCCCGGCACCCTCCCTGCGGGCGTCTGGAAGAGCGGAGGAGATGAACCCCAGCGCCGGCTCCGCTTGCGAGCTGGGTGTGCCCGCGGGCAGCCGGAGCGGGCACCTGCTCCCTGCGGCCCCTCACACACGGCAAGATGCTGCACCGGCCGCTGCCCGCCTGCCCGCACCGGGACACCGGGACCCCTCGGGGCCCGCAGCGCCGAGCCCGGCCGCGACTGCGGGAAGCCCCAAACCCCCGGGCCGCCCGCTCGCCCTCCCGGCGCAGCCCCCGCCGCCCCTCGCCCCGTCTCACCGCGGCCTCGGCCCGCTCCCGGCCCCGCTCCCGCAGGACGCTCCCGGCGCGCACGGAACCAGCTCCCATTGGCTGCCATAGCCGTCACTCAAGCGGTGATCCCGCCTTCTCTCCGCCCCCGAGCGTCCGGAGCCGTTTTCCGTTGGTTGACATGGCCGTCAATCAGACGGAGGCCCCGCCCCCGCCGCGCCCCGTCCCGTTTCTCCGCGGCCTCGGCCCGCTCCCGAGGGACGCTCCCGGCCCTCACGGAGCCGCCGCCTATTGGCTGCTGTGGCTGTCACTCACACCGAGAGCCCGCCCTCGCCCCGCCCCAGGACGCACAGATCCACCGCTCATTGGCTGGAGCAGCTGTCACTCAGCGACGGCCCCGCCCCCTTCCCCTCAGGCGCTCGGAGCCGCTTCACAGACGGGTTTTACTGCGCTGCCCGGCGCCCTCAGAGTCCGGCGCTGCCCCGGCCCGGCCCCGGCCCCCGCCTATTCGTTCTTCAGCCCCTCGGCGATCAGGTTGAGCTCGTAGCACCAGGTCTCGTAGCGATAGGCCACGCGGATCTGGGCCACGTTCGTCTTCCGTATGTCGTTGCCGTCGGGCCCGTCTTCGCGATAGTTTTCACCCAGGAACTTCACTTTCTCCTGTCAGAGGCAAAGGCAGCGGTACCGACCTCAGAACGCCCGCTGGCAGCGCCCAGGGGAAGCCCCGAGCCCACGGGCTGAGCTGGTCGCCATTCTCAGGCCGTGGGCAGGACCACCCCAGAAGGACACACACCTCGTGGGACAGGACACACGACAGGACACCCCTCATGGGACAGGACACAGTGCAGGACACCCTCACCTGGGACAGGACACCCCTCATGGGACAGGACACAGTGCAGGACACCCTCACCTGGAACAGGACACCCCTCATGGGACAGGACACAGTGCAGGACACCCCTCATGGGACAGGACACCCCTCATGGGACAGGACACACTGCAAGACACCCTTCTCGTGGGACAGGACATACTGCAGGACATCACTTCATGGAGCAGGACACACCTCATGGGATGTGAGACACTGCAGAACACCCAGCTCATGGGACAGGACACACTGCAGGACACCCCTCATGGGACAGGACACCCCTCATGGGACAGGACACCCACCTCGTGGGACAGGCCACACTGCAGGACGCTGTTCCTGGCGATCTCACACATGTCACAGGTGGTGAGCTTGAACACCTGGGCAGCGATGGCGTACTCCTCCATGAGGGGCTCCTGCAGCACAGGGTGAGGGGTCAGCGGCCTCTGACTGCACAGCCTGTCCTCTGCAGGGGCTGTCCCAGAGCTCACAGAATCACTGGGTTATTTGGGCTGGAAAATCTCCCCAGGATCAAGTCCAACCTTCAACCAACATCCTCATGCCCACTAAACCATACCACCAAGTGCCACATGTTCTCATTTTTTGAAAACTTCCAGGCACCACTGCCCTGGGCAGCCTGTTCAGATGCTTGAACCTTGTTTCAGTGAAGGAATTTTTCCTAATATCCTACTTGAACATCTGCTGGTGGAGGGGGAGATGGCCCAGCATATGCTGGACCCTCTGCAAGTGGCACTGGCTTCCAATAAACCCGAGGCCCACACAGTCCCAGCCCCACAGACCCAGCCCCAGTGCTCAGCTCACACTGTACCTTGGTGTAGTGGAACTGCATGGGGTCATCTGTAGAAAGGGACACCATGAGCCCTTTCTGGTGGAAGTCAAGCAAGGGGTTCTTGGCGTACTCCAGGAAGAGGCTGTTGTTGCTGAGCGGGGACATGGCGATGGGAATTTGGGCGAGGAAGTACAGGTACTGCAGCACCGGGCTCTGCAAAGATGAGCAGAGGCACCATGTTGGGGATAAAGTTGCTGCACCTTCCACCTCTCCAGGGTCACTCCTCAGATCAGGCCCCAGCCAGGGAATTGTGGGCAAGGAAAGAGATGGGCAAGCCAGCAATCAGTGCTTCAGGTCAAGGGGCACAAGAGGCCAAGGAGCTGCCTGATATCAGAACTCAGCTGGCTCCAGTAATAACAAACATATTCTGTGATGGGTCTGTGAGGCTAAATCCCCAAAATCTAATACATTTCTCAGCCACATCCCCAAACGTGCCTGGAGAAGCCCAGAGAACCATTTAACCTCTGTCTGAAGCCAGGCTGTGTCAGCATAAAGCAGAGGCACAGGTAACTGCCAGGAGGCAGCTGTGAGCACTTCTCTGCTGTGCCTGGGTGCTCCTGGCAGCCTGCCCCACGTACCTTCTTGAGGTTGAGCCCATGTGAGATGTTATCAGCTGTCATGAAGGCTGCCAGCAGGTGTGTGATGGCCCCGGCCTCGCCGCAGTGCGGGCGGAACAGGAACGTGTTCATCCCACGCTGCCTGGGCACAGGGAGGGAGCACTCAGAGCAGGGCTGGCTGGCTGGAGCCGACTTCAGGCCCAGCTCTGCCCCTGCCATGAGACCCCAGGAATCCAGCTTGAGCTAGGATCACATTGCTCCTTCTCTTTTCTCCTCTGTGCATGCAATAGATGCATGTCTGCAATTCCTGAGCTTTCACCCCAGCCCGTCACACCTCCTACCAAGGGGTGTCTGGATTGCTCTGGGACACGGTGCTCCAAATCCAGAGGGAGGAGAGCCCCACTTCTTCCCCACCAACAATCAAAGAACTGAGGTAAGTCCTGAGGCAGCCCCTTGGCAGATGCCAGGCCTCACCTGCGCAGGTTGTTCAGCACCAGGATGTTGGCATACATGTAGTAGATGTAGTAGGTGTAGGATGGGTTCTTCTGGGAAGTCCATTCCTCTGGCTTTGGGCTTTTAGTGCTGAACATGTGTCCACTGTGCTTGGATTCATCATCCACGCTGTCAAAGCCCGTGATCTGTTTGTCAAAAGAGCAAAAAAAGTGCATCTCACACTGCCCACCTCATCATGCCCAGGTGGGCTCACTCTGCCCCATATCACAGCTCACCAGAGCCAGGCTGTACCCCTGTGCCCCCAAGGGCAGGGTCCTCGCTCCTCACAAGCCCCCAAGCACTGTCCAGGACTAATAGAATCCTACCTACTCACACCATCCCCAGGAGATGAGTGGGCAGCGATTCACAACCCCACAGGGAGTTTAACCCCACCCCACACTTCTGGCCACACCCCCCCATTCCCAGGATGAAGTAGAGGGACTATGAGCCCACTGATGGCATTTTCCATGTCAGGGCCAATGCCCCATTTCTTGTGCACAAACAGGAATGTGAGTTCTCCCCACGCCTGAACACATCAACAGGTGACACTCACGTGGCGTAGAAAGACACTCAGCTCTTTGTGGGCTTGGGGGTTGACAGTTGCCTCAAACACAGGAACAAAGATATTTTCCAGCATTTTGCCAAAGTGGGGAAGGAAATCCTTAGACCTGAACACATCACTGTGGACAGAGACAGGGATTAGCTGCTACCAGAGGGACAACACAGCCCACTGTCCCCACAGCCCTTTCAGAACTGCAAGGCACAGTGCTCCCTCAGCCCCACAGCACATACTAAATCCTGGGGACTTGGATCATCCACTTCATGTTGGGGGAATAGACCCGGTGGGTGTTGAACCACTTGGCCAGCTTGGCCCACTCCTCAGGCGCCCGCCCGTAGATCGAGAGCCGGGGCTCCGTATGCTGGTACTTGGCATCCTCCAGGTCAGAGCCAACCTCCTGCAAGCCAGAGCACACCATGGCAAGGGAGGCCACAGCAGCACCACAGCTTCACCCTGTTCCCCTCTCCTCTCCTCTCCTCTCCTCTCCTCTCCTCTCCTCTCCTCTCCTCTCCTCTCCTCTCCTCACCTTGATGATGGTCGCGAAATACTCCCCGTTGATGGCGTTCTCTGTTTTCAGGTAGAGGTCCCTCAGCTCACTGGCCCCCACAGGGTTGTACTTGTCGTTGAACTTGTCAAAGCGCTGGAATGTCTGCCGGCCCTGGGGTGGGGAGATCAGCCTCAAACACTGCCCTCACAGCTTGCCAGGGAGCAAGAACTGAGCCAAACCACCCCAAATGGCAAAACCAGGAGCTGCTGCACCCTGACACCAATATTAATGCACACAACAAGCGTGGGTGCACAGGGAAGGGAAAAGCCATGGGGCTGAGTAGCCCAAGAATGATCTTACAGTAAATGTCCTACCACTTACAGCATGGACATCCAGGGAATCCACTGTCAGGTCGTAGGGGTGCAGATTGAGCTGCTGGTAAAGCTGTTTCAGGGTGAGCTGTTTGCCCTTGGCGTTGTAGACCACGCGGTCGGCATCCACATGGTAGGATTTCTTGATGAAACGCAGAAGGTGCTTCTGGTTCATGCAGGCTGCAGCATGGATGTGCGTGTCCACCTGGGAAACAGGGACAGCTTCAAGTTGAGATGCTTGGGTACCATCCCAGGCAGATCAACAAACCCCTCAGGTGAGCAGGCTGTGTGGGAGCAGGGCTCAGCCCAGCAGGTGAACACAGCCAGAGGGCACAGCTTTACCAAGGGCATGGCAGGCAGCACATTCTCATTCCCAGGAACAATGCTGCTGCCACAGACATAATACCCAGTTCCCAGGGAGGGGCAGGCACCATGACAGGGCCTCTCCAGGGTCTCTGGGGCTCCAAGCCTTGCCCTTTACCTTCCTGCAGTTGTAGAAGTCTCGGTGGGGGTTGTTCTTCAGCTCCTTCATCTCCTCTGTCTCATTGAGCATCTCATGCACTTGGAACTTGGACGAGAGGAACTTGAGGCGCCGGTGAGTGTAGGTCTTCCTGGTGAGAGCCAAGGGAAGAACAGTCACAGGGCTCCTCACCCTTCGGCATGGGGACACAGATTCCACCTGGGGTGGAGGAGCTGATGCTGGCCAGCCCTGCTTCCCTAAGGTGCCTCCCCTGGCTCTACCACAGAGCTCTGAAGGAAGGCTGGCCAGCTGGGAGCCTACCTGCAGGTCCTGTCTCCAAACCCTGAGTGCTGCTTTGTTTAAGACCCAAGTCAAGAGGGCTGACATGGGCTGAGGACACTTGTGCAGCCAGGTGTGTCACCAGTGGGTTCCTCCCTCTTCCCAGGAAGGGGAGGGGGCTGCCCTGACCTCCCTCTGCCCACTGAAACAGGACCCGGTGGGTTGTGCACTTACACAGGCCCCTGTGCAATCAGGACCAAGAGGAAGTTCATGTCATCTATGAAGTTCTCCAGGCTGGGGTAGGGCAGGTCCTTTGGCTCATTTCTCTCAGCCGCTGCCTTGTCTGCATAGACATAAACTACCCCATCCTTCATCTGCACATGGTATCCCAGGTCCTCAGGGAGATTTCCAGTGTCAAAGGGATCCTGTCCATCCTTCACTGGCGGCGTGAACACTGCACCAAAAGGAGAATTCCAAAAAGCTGCCAGCCCAACCTCCCAGGCCTGCCTTGCATGCAGGGACACCCCACCACTGTGACACCAAGGAGGAGGCCTGGGCATGTGCCTTCCACAGCCCTTTCCTGCCCCACGCTGAAGCCAGAGGAAGCCCCTGGGGTGCCTGGATGTACCTGGGCCAGTATCACTTGGTTTCCAGGGCTCGCCCTCGATGGTGCGCAGGTACTGCGAGGGCGTCCGGGGGAACCTCTGCAGCGACTGCTGCATGTGCTTCTCCCGGATGCACAGCGCCCGGTACAGGCCCCTGCACACCACTTCAAAATCTTCCACTGTCACCTGCAAGGGAGGTGCTGCTGAAGGAAACCACACAGCTGGAGCACAGGGGTGTCCAGGAGACACCCTGGTGCTCCCAGGTGGAGAGGAGCTTTGATCATGGTAAGATAAATGTCAAGAAATGGTTTGGGCTGGAAGGGATCCTAAATCTCATCTTGTTCCAGCTGCTGCCATGGGCAGGGACACATTCCATTGAACCAGGGTGCTCCCAGCCCCATCCAGCCTGGCCTTGGGATGCAGGGGCAGCCACAGCTGCTCTGGGCACCCTGTGCCAGGGCCTCCCCACCCTCACAGGGAACAATTCCTTCCCAATATCCCATCTACCCCTTCCCTCTGGCAGTGGGAAGCCATTCCCCCTTGTCTTGTCACAACATGCTCTTGTACAAAGTCCCTCTCCAACTTTCTTGTCATATCATATCAATCATATCATATCATATCAATTATATAATCTCATATCATCACATATTTCATGTATCTCATCATGTCGTGTATCATATCGATGTCCCACTGCTCTGCCTGAGCAGGGCAAGGAAGTGATGATAGGCAGAGACCCAGGCGTGACAAAGGGAAGCTCCTGGTACCAGAACCAGTGAATTCCAATGTCACCCATCTCTTACACTCCTCACTGCAATCAGTAACTGGCCCTGAAATGGAAGCCAGGCCTGGGCAAAACATTAAAGCTATTTTTGGAGCCCAGGCTGAAACTGAAGCAGGAACAACAACATGCACTGACGCTGTGTGTCAAGGATTTTTGATTTACTGCACAGACAAGTGTTTTGGGCAGCCAGAAGAGGCTGGAGTGGAGTAGGCTGGGAAATCAGCATTCCCAAGTAGGACAGTCACAGCAGGGGGAATGTGCTCAGTGCCTGAGCAGGGAGGGGTTCCCAGATCCCCTCTGCTATGCAGCTCCAGGCTGAGCAGCCCTCCAGCAGGTTCTTAAAAGCACCACAAATGTCATAGGAGGCTGAGGAGGAGATGGAGGCAGGATTAGCACGGGATGTGATAACAGCCCTGGTCAAATGGCTCTAGGTGACCCTGCCTGTGCCAGGTGACCTCCCTCAGCTGTTCTGGGATCCTTGGATGTGCACAGACCCCAGACAGAGCCGTGAGCAAGCAGGGAGGATGTGACACTGAGCACAGCCCACCCTGCCAGGCCCTCCCTGCAGAATCCCATGGGGAGCATGCAGCACCCCACAACTCCTGAGGGATTCAGCTCTGGATCCTCCAAGGATGCAGCAGGGCACCCCAGATGTTTGTGAGGCACAGCTGGGAGACACCCTCCCCACTGCAGCTGGTACAGACTCCTGTGCCACTGGGCACTGCTGAGGGACAGGCAGGGAGCTGAGGGGTGACCAACATGGGAAGGGAGCAGCCATGGAAGTACCTACCCCAGAGGCATAATCCCCAGTGATCTGCACCCGCTGGAAGTCGGGCACAGCCTGGTACTGGGGGCAGGTGGAGTTGGCCTCATCAATGACAGCCAGACTGGGCTCAGACTTTGGAGCCACGGGCAGGGCCAATGCAACCGTCTTCATGCGCATCAGCTTCTTCCTGCTGCAGAGGAAAGGCTCAGGCAAACAGCCCCAGCCCATGGTCACACACAGGTGCAGGGCCAGGGGCACTTCCCACAGCCATGTTCCAGCTGTGCTCCACATGGACCAGCTCACTGGTGATTTCTGAGCACCTTAAACAGGCGCTGCCAGAAGCACAGGCCACAGCACAAAAAGTAGCCACAGGCTTTGGAAGTTGCATCTTTCCAGAGTCCCCAAGTCTCCCTCCCCAACAGCTCTGTGGCCATTGCTGTGCTGACACCCAGGGAACAGGCCAAGCGTGT
This sequence comes from Eopsaltria australis, assembly GCA_034509425.1. Classification (NCBI taxonomy): domain Eukaryota; kingdom Metazoa; phylum Chordata; class Aves; order Passeriformes; family Petroicidae; genus Eopsaltria; species Eopsaltria australis. The sequence goes on from JAVTVJ010000660.1 coordinate 480,075, forward strand.
CTTTCCATCCAACAGTGGGAACAGTTGGAGAGGAAATCCTGGAGTACCTGACAGATGCCCTGGGATTATCAAGGATTCCAAAGGTGTGGTGAGCTGTGCCCAAGGGCCCTGATTTACATCCCCCTGTTTGCTCTGGCCAGGAGCTGCAGGCTGTGCTCCTCTCCTTGCCCAGGCTCCCGGGAACTCACCGCTTTTCCACGGTGGCACTGGCCTCCTGCAGCATCATGTGCAGTGTCATTTCCTGGCGGGAGATGGGGCAGATCTCTTCCACGTCAAAAGGAGAGATTTCCCCCTTGACCTCCTCATCCTTCACCTCGGAGGCAAAGATCTTCTCGGCGAAGGAGCGCATGGACTCGTCCATCTCTGCAAAGAGGAGTTCAGTGTCCCACAGGGAGGTGATTCCCAGTCCCTGGAACAGGCAGGTGCCCCTTGCAGGCAGCTCCGTGCTCAGCTGCCGTTTCCTTGTGGTCCCCTCACCCCAGAGAGGACTCTGAGCCACCTCCCAAATTTGCAGCAAGGTTGGGCCACACCTGGTGGGCTGGAGACTTACCTTGATATCCCCAGTGCAGCAGGAAAAGGAAATACAGTCCAAGAGTGCTGCCAAAAGGGCCAGAGAGAAGCAGGTCCTTGGGAAGGGAGCATGCAATGGGTGGAAGAGGGGAAAGTTGGCAAAGCCCTTACAGCTCCAGGGAGCCCAAAATCCACTTGCTCCAGCAGCCAGGGGGAAGACAGGTGTGGATGAGGGTGGAGCTGGCAGCCCCACTGAGCTCCCACCATCCCAGGGCAGCTGGGGAGCCCCAGCTGGACACTCCCAGCCCACCACGTGCATCGTGCTGCAAATGTGCCAGAGTCACCATTAACACAGGGCTGGCTTTATGGAGCTCTGTGCAGGAGGACAAGGAAGGTTAAAAGCCCTTCCACTGCCAACAAAACACCATAAAGCAAGAACCCAAGGGTTCTGCTGGCAGCATCTCCCAGAAGCAGACGTTTGCATGGCAGCAGGGAGGGCACTGGCAGCAGATTTTGGCAGCCTGACATGAAGCAAGGTGAGGATCAGTGCCCGAGGATGGACCTCACCATCGAGTGTCACACGGGACATGGTCACAGGTGAGGACCAAAGCAGAACAGACAGAGGGTTCTCACCAGCACTCAGGATGATATTGAACCATTTACTTATTTTGGTGCTGTCTCAAAGGACCAAAAGGTGGGACCATTCCGTGTAACACCGAGGGGCAGAGCTGGCACTGGCAGGAAATAGCATTTCCCCAGCTGCTGAGGGGTCACCAGGATCATGATCTACAGGATCACCATGATCATGGAGCTGCTGCTTGGGTGCAGTGATCATGTCTAGGCAGTAACACAGAAGAGCATAGAGAAACCCAGCCATACTCACGTTTCTGTTCTGCTGTTTGAGATAAAACAGAGACAAAATAAAAGCTGTTGTGATCAGCCCCTCAAAATCTGAGCCTTTATGCCTTATCATCTCCTGAGTCATTAAAAAGGGATTAGCAAAGTACAAGTTTAGCCAAAGCCTTCCATGCCTTCCACTTACAAAAGAATCATAGAATCCCAGGATGGTTTGGGTTAAAGCTCCTCTGATAGGCAGGGACACCTTCCACTGTCCCAGGCTGCTCCCAGCCCTGTCCAGCCTGGCCTTGGGCACTTCCAGGGACCCAGGGGCAGCCACAGCTTCTCTGGACACCCTGTGCCAGGGCCTCCCCACCCTCCCAGGGAGGAATTCCTTCCCAATATCCCATCTAAACCAACCCTCCTTTGGTTTACAACCATTCCCTCTTGTCCTGTCATTCCCTGCCCTTGTGAGAAGTCCCTCCAGCCTTTTTGTAGCCCCTTTAGGTATGGAAGGAAAACAAGAAAGGCAGAGAAGAAGTTGTCACTTTGAGGAATGCAAAGAGGGAAGTTCTGCATTTCCTGTCCCACGGCAGAGCCTCTGTGGTGCCTCAGTGTGGAACCAAACCCCCCTGCAGGTCCATCCCCCCCAGGGCTCTGGCACAGCCTCTGCCTGACCCAGTCTCTGCTTTCCCTGCAGTGCCCAAGGTGGAGCATTCTCTGGAACCCAGATCACTCCACACCACCAGGGCCTGACAGGTTCCAGTCCTGTGCTGAGGCTGAGCTGGCCTGGAAGGGCTCTCCCTGCACCTGCAGGGATGCAGCAGGAGCACAGGGAGGGCAGCACAGCCTCCTCCTGCTGACCAGGCAAGCAGATATTCCTGACACTCACAGAACCAGGCTTTGCTATTTTTTGCCCTTGACTCGCCCTCCTTTGTGGCCCTCAGGATGGGTGGGCATTTCAGAGTTGCCGAGTTCCATCCCCCTGTGGTCACATCTCCCCTTTTTCCCTAACAGGAGCAGACAGCTGAGCCACTGCACTGCCACAGATCCTCCCTGCTGGTCAGACAGGGTGGCAGCAGCGTCCTGAGGGTGCAGCCCCTGCCCTTTCCATCTGACCCCAGCTCAGGCTGCAGCTCTGGCCTCACAGCTGCTGACTTCCCAAAGCCCAGCCTGCGGAGCAAACACCCCAGAATTCTGACTCCACGTATTCATTTGCCAACAAAGCATCCCAGAAATGCTTGGTTTGACCTTTCATCTCTTTAGTGGATGAAAATTACACTCGGGAAGGTTCACAACATCCCACTGATGGTGCAGGGCCAGGCTTTAACACCAGCTTCATGTGCTAGGACAGCTTCTCTCACACCACAGCCCTGCAATCCCAAACACGCTGCTATCAGGGCTGTTTGGTGCTGTTATCACTCAGGGCTCTGCAGTCACCTGTCACATGTCCCTGTGCACTGTCCTGCAGCCTGGCTGGCCCTGCTCCTGCTGCCATCCCCTTGGGGCTGCAGCTCCCCACATCTCTGAGCTTCACCAGGCTGACCAGAGATTCCTGAGATCCCTCTGAGCCCTTCCACAGGGATCTCATGGTGTCATTACAGGACACATTACACTGCAGGAGGGATAACATTTTCCTTCAGTACAAGCAGAGCAAGATTTAAACAATAACACAATTTCTTTGCTGCACTATCCAAAAACATCTCCAAGCAGGAATCAAAACGCCCAAAGGCCCCAGTGAGGTCCCCTGGACACCACACATCCAAATCTCCAGACTGTGGGCCTGGAACCTGCCCTGTGGCTCCTTGGCACTCACTTGGCTTTCAGACCTACCTGGAATTCTCACCCGGGACATCTCAGCAGCGTTTGCAGAGCCTCAGTAACACCCCAGAGTCCCCGAGCACGAGGGGCCAAGTGACTGCCTGGCAGCCCAACACTAATTTTACTGCTTTCCATTCCCTGTAATCAGACTCTCCCACTCTAAAAGGAGAGTGGAGATCAACTGTGGGACTATTTAAAGTGCAGCCACCAGCACTTGCACTGAAACAGGTGAAAGCAGGGCTCAAATTTAATTAATCGTTTTCTTCAAGTCAGGCTTGCATTTAGCATTTTGTGGAGTGTCACCTGGTGTCGTGCCAGATTTCTGCTATCCAGGGCAGCTGCACCTTTCTAATGTGGTCTGTGGAAGTCAGTCTTTAGGAGAGACTGAACCTGGTACCTTCTGAGCTGAACCAAAGGTTTAAAGGAAATTCCCAGTCAGAACAGGGGCTGTGGACAGGTACAAACCATGTGCTCTCACCTGAGCTGTTCAGAGATGTTTCCTGAGGGAGGGATCTGTTTGAAAGCCTGGATTTTACCAACAGGGTTGCCCAGATGTCCTCACTTCTTCCCAGCTGAGTCCAACAAACAAAAGGAAGGTGCAAGGAGTCACAATTTATTCCTGAGCTTTTCAGCCTTTATCAAGCTTGGTGTCATAATGTTGATGTGATAATCAGCTCTGTGTGTGGTGAGCCATAGCCAAGGTGCATCTGACAGAGAGCAGCTCCCAGCCCAGCCCAGGGTGGCTCAGGGAGCTCCTGCCTGAAGCTTGGGTCTGGCAGAGCAGCTCTCAGGGTGGGAGGCACCTCCTGCCTTCCTTTGGAGCATGTTGGCTTTGAGGGCTGTACCCTCAAACCCTCTCCAGATCTCACTTGCAGCTGGAAAACACCTCCTGTGTGAAGAGAAAGGCCAGAATTTGCTGTGGAGAAAGGCCAGAATTTGCTGTTGGGAAAGGCCAGAATTTGCTGTGTCCTGCGTGTTGCCAGGATAACTCTGAGCTTCTGGTTCAGATTCCTGGTGGGAAGGGGTGAAGCTGAACAGGTCAGGAGGATAAAACGATTTTGATATGAAACAGAATCTTTCTGTGTCTGTTTGTTTGTGCTTCAATTCTTGATGGTGTTGAAAAAACTGCCCTGGGATAGGACAAAGCATTTGGGCAGAGCCTGGCTCTGGTTTAAAGGGTGGCTTTGGTCAGAGCATTGAAGGGAGAACAAAAACCACCTGGAACAGACAACATTCTTTGGAATTAAATGTGCATCCAAGGGATCCCTGTGCTGCATTTTGCAGGAACAGCTAAGAAAAGGTCTTGTCCAAGAAGAAGGTTGGAATAGGTGAGAGAGTCACCTGCACAAATAAAATAAAATAAAATAAAATAAAATAAAATAAAATAAAATAAAATACAGAGCTGGAAATAGAGCCACGGATTTCGTCCTTAGGAGCACAGGAATCTTGTGGCACAGCCAGTGAAGTGAGCTGAGCTGAGACCTGCAGCAGCTTCTCCAGCTGAGAGAATTTCCAGAGCATCCAGAAACTCTCTGGCAGAGATGTGCCCACTGCTTGATGAACACAACTTCAAAATATGCTTAATTACATGAGAAATTCTCCAGAATTTAGGGAATTTTACCCCCACTTTCCTCTTATTCCCCAAGAAGATCAATTCCCTCCCTCCAGGTTGCAGAGGTGCAGCACCAGGGCAAATCTGGGATGCTGGTGCAGCTTTGGTCTCCCTCTCATGCTGATAAAATCTTCAGATTCTGAATTATTCTTGTTCTAACCCACCCCTGAGTTGAGAGTCTCCACACCACAATTTTTTTTAACTCTTTCATTCAAGGTCCATAAAATCTGGCTCCTGCTTGTTTGCTCTCCCACAAGGACTGTATCTGCCCTTTACCCTCCTGGGTACATCAAGATCTTGGGATTCACATCTGAAACCAAAAATAACCTTTAGGATACAGGGGTCATCTTCCTCAAGAGCAGAATCTTGATCATCTCCTGATCCCTCAGCTTTTTTAATCACAGGGTGAGCTTGAGTGGGTTCATGGTGGAAATCTGAGTAAAGCCTGTGCTAAAGTTAGATCCAGGGCTAGTGCAAACTCAAGGACTGACACAAACAACCTGGCTTCCCACTGTTCTTCAGCTGGAAAGTGAGTGATTCACACCCAGAGGCTTTGGAGTGGCTCTAAACCTGTGAGCTGCCCTTGTTCCACCCAGGCCCAGCCAAGGGAAGATGCTTGGACGTGCCAGAGATTTGGCAGCTTGGGTTATTGAGCAGGATCTTCCTCCAGCTTGCCTGGCCTTGCATCCACAGCTCAGGGGCAGCTGCCCAAACAGAGGTTATGGGACAAGCTTTGCTAGAAAATGGTTTGAATTCCTGCAGAGGAGGAGATGGACAGAGAGGGAGAACGTGGATCTCACCAGGGCACTCCTGGCTGTGCTGGGCCTTTGATCAACTCACCCAGCACTGGGGAAACCCTCAGCAAATTCTCCTCTCCTCACCCTGCTCTCAGTCATCCCCTGCACAGCTCCCCCAGAGCTGCTGGAATCAGCCTCAGTTCCAGGGCACAACCAAAATTAGCACGGAGTTGGTAGGAACAGGCAGATCCAGGGAACAAAAACATTGCAGGGAAACCCTTCCAGCAAGGCAAGAAACCCCTGGGTTTCAGCACCCACCCAAACTCAGGGCATGAATCCTCTGGGAACAGGCAGTGACTGCTGGGGCTCCAGTGGCAGGAGCTGTGTCCCTGTTCCTGGGGGTCTGGTTTGAAATTCCTGCCATAAAACCCAGGTTGGACTCCAGGTTTGAGGTGCCTGACACAACCTGTGAGGAGAAAAACCCTTGAAGCACATTTACTGACTGTGTGGTCTGACACAATTTGCTGCTTGCAGGAGGGAAGGCAACAGGGAAGTATTTTAGAAAACAGAATCAAGCAATTTGAAAGCCTAACAGAGCATGATTTGGGCACAGCAGTAACTTAATAGCTGGTTTTGCCATTGGAATGCCAAGTGAAGAAGCTTCTCTCTCCATTTTTTTAAATAGAAGTCAGCATGAGGGACCCCAGTGCAGACAGAGACTCAGCAGCAGCGAGGTGCAGATTGGTGAAGTCATTCAAACTGGACTCTGGAGCCAGCCTGGGGCAGCTCTCAGGGTCACTGCCACTGCTCACTGATGCTCTGGGACACATCTGTGACAGAGCTGAGCCTGCCCTGTGACAGAGGTGACAACTGGAGTAAATCCCACCCCACAAAGCACTGTGACAAACTCTGGAATCCACTCGTGCATCCCGTGCCCAGAACCCAAAGAAAACAACCAAAGAATTCCAAGTTTATTCTTTAAAAAAAGTTATTTAAGAAGCAAAATAATTTACTTCAATTCAAACCAAAAGAGATGCATTATTGAAAGCAAATAATTAAACAAAGTAACACCAAATTAGCCCTTGGGTTAAAAGTCCAGATCCCAACATCTCCTGACCATCCTGAGGGTTACACACAGGCACACACTCCAGGTTTGGGGTTTTTCAGGAGCACAGACAGCTCAGAATAATTCAAACTTCCACTGCTCTCCTTCCCCCACAGGCCTGAGGCTGCTTGAAATCCAATTCTAAGTCTGTACTAAAAATTATGGCAGCTTAAAGATCCTGCTTCAAATCCAAAGTCCTAGCAAGGACAAGGCCAGAATCTGAGCAGTTGAACCAGACCACGGAGTGGGGACACAGAGAGGAGCAAGCACAGAGTTCCAGTGGCTCCTTGCAGAGCTGAGCTCAGCCACAGCAGCAGAAATATTTCTTACAGTCACTGGCACTTGGAAGTTTTGAACAAAAGCTTTACCCTTTTTTAATATTTCACCTCAAGGTTGTTCATGTCTGTTCTGCCCAGTCAGGACAGTGAAATCAGCTTGGCACTAGTGCAGAGTTGTGCTGTTCTAAATGACAATATTTGGACCAAATCTACCAAACCACCTTTTCCAGGGACCTGTCTTGTGCAAAACCTTCTGTGCTTATCTTCCAAATATTTTTCCCAAACGTTCACAGGGATTTGTCCTTCCAGTTCTTGGCTGCCACCAAACCCAGAGTTCTCTGAGACAGCTGGAAACAAATTCCAACCATTCAGTTCACACTCCTGACTAGTACAACACCCTGCTTTTGTATTTTTTGCTGGATTTGGAACTACACTGCTGGAGATGGGAGTGTCACCTGTGCAAGTCAGCTCTGCAGCATCCTAAAAACTGAAAAAATCCTAAAAACCCTTCTAGAGGTTCCAAAGGTGACACAAATACAGACCTATCCTCACCAGGGCTTTTTCCCTTTTCAGGTTTGATGGAGCCCAAGAGAAAGGGAACAGCAGAGAGAAAGCAGATGCATTTTCCAGTCAGTTCCCACACATTTCTGAGGATTCCCAGCTTTTGGAGCTGCAGCTGGTACATTTTAGGGACAAGCAGAGCACGTGGGGCAGTGTGGAGCATTGCTGGGATCAACCTCCATCCAAAGAATTCTCCAGATTGACCACACAGCCTTCAAACATCAAATGCCAGAGGCTTCCCATGGCCACAGGCAGCTGTGCTCTGAGCAGTCCTGCTGGCCAGGAAACAAATTCCTGCTTTTCCCAAGAAATCAAACCCCATCTGGAGCTGGCTGATGGAATGTCACCGTTCAGTGTCCTCACAAACCCCACACTGCTCATCTGTGTGACCAGATGTGCATCCCAAAAGCTTTTTCTCATTTCCCAGGGGTGTTTTGATGAACTGGCTGCCCATGTGCCACTCATCTCTTCAGGAGCAGCCCCTCATCTCCTGCCACAGGGGAGGCTTTCACAGAAAACTCCTCCTGGCAGAGCTTTCTCAGCCCTGGCCGTGCAGTGGTGGCAGCTGTGTCACGTTTAACCTGCAGCATGAGATCAGCCATGGGACGGTTTGGGTTGGAAGGAACCCTAAAGCTCATCCAGTGCCATGGGCAGGGACACCTCCCACTGTCCCAGGGTGCTCCATCCTGGCCTTGGACACCTCCAGGGATGGGGCAGCCACAGCTGCTCTGGCCAACATCAAACTGAACTCCAGCCACAGCCAGTGGTCCCCACAGTTCTGCCCCACCACTGGGTGTGTGTTGCTGGAGAAGAATATTTTCTGTTAAAATTTTTTGTGGGTTTAATTCTCATCAGTGTCACGTCAGTCAAAGTTAAAAGAAATTGAAGAAAGTATTTATAAGGATTATCACAGATAAAGAAGATGTGATGCAGATTAATCCTCTTCATTCCCAGAAGAGAATTAAGACTGTAAGTAGTGAAGGAAGCAATATTAAAGGAAGAAATTCTTCTCTCTCTGTTTACTGCTTTCTAATGTCCCTTTGAAACTGAGCACTCCACATTAAGATGTGACTGACACCAACAAACTGAACCCGAGCCTCCTGCAATTCCCCTGCGGGGCTGGGCTGGCACTGACCGAATGCTCCCTCTGTTGGCTCCTGAGGGCTCCTTCTCCTCCCTCGGAGGAGCTGGAATTCAGCTCTGAGCACACCGGGCACAAGCACCAGGGGAGGAGAGGGCACTGCAAGGAGCACTGGAGGTTCTGCAGCAGTGACCACACCTGGGCACCCCAGGTAAGGAGGGGAGGGTGTTCTGTTCTGGGCAGGACTCCCTCAGCTCACAATTCCCTCAGCTGGAGCTGTCAGAGAGCCCAGAGTTCCCCTCAGCCTGTCCCCATCCCTGAACTCATTTCCTTCCTCATTTTGCAGGGATGCTGCAATCAGAAGCTGGCTCAGGTGTCTGTGGCAGCTCTCAGCCTCCTCCTCTCCAGCACAGAACCCCAGAATGGTTTGGGTTGGAAAGGGCCTTAAAACTCATCCCATTCCAGCCCCTGCCATGGCCAAGGACACCTTCCACTATCCCAGTTTGCTCCCAGCCCTGTCCAGCCTGGCCTTGGGCACTTCCAGGGATGGAGCAGCCACTTTCTGCACCCCTGACTGAGTCAACCCCAACCCCCCCCACTCCTTCCCTGGCAAGGAAACTCCAACTACATTTTACAGTCTAGAGACATTTTGAAGAGACTCTGTACAGTCCATGGTAAGAAAATATTTCAGAATAAAACAATTTGCAAGTTACAGAGAGAGCTGAATAGCAGCTGTCCAAAGCAACCTCCAGTTACCAGATTAATTAGTGAGAAGCTGCCCAGAAATGTTGGCAGTTCATGTTAAAAATGAACAGCTGACAGGTTTGGTCCAACTTGGAAGAGATCTGAATGCTGCAGGAAAACAATCCAGAAAAGAAACTGTTCCACCCACAAAGAAAGTAAAACCCAGATGCAGTGTGTCCCCTCCCTTGTCCAAGAGTCTCACAGGTGCCTGCTGGACCTTCCAGCCTCCAATTGCTGCTGGAGGATCCTGTCAGGCACACGTCACCCACACCACACTTGCCTGCTTGAGACAATGAGCTCCCAAGAAATTCCAGTCCTTGGGCTTTTCCTCAACCCAAGGGACAACTTCAAATCTTCTTAGCAAACAGGCACTTAGCTAGGAAAGGTTTTCCTCTTTATTACAGAAATGGAGGATCAGGTAGGTGGCACTCCTGGCACTGGAGATGTTGCACTTTGCTGTACAGGTGCACAGAGAGCAGAGAGGGGACAGGGGCATTCCTGGTGGCACCAGCCCGTGTGACATCGCTCTGTGCCACTCCTCTGACAGCACTGCACGGAATCCAACAGACAGGGGACACACAGCACTTCTAGCTTTTACTCTAGAGGTAAAGTGTCATCTTTTTCACAGCATTTAGTCTCTATAGTTTCACTTTTGTGACTGGTTTTCCTCTTGAACAAACGCAGGTAACACAGTGAGAGAAGAATCCCAGCACGTCCAGAGATGCTGCTGCTCCGTGAGCTGAGCAGGGAGGTAGATGCCATGGATGTTCTCTTCAGATGGAGCACAGAAAGGACCTTGTGCCAATGAACTCTGGTGCCCAGGGCTGGCACTGGCACCGAAACTCTGCAGGGCATCAGCAGGAGAGGCAGCACAGGAGATCGAGGCTCGTCCAGCAGCTGCACCTGAACCACGTTTTCTTGGCATCTGGAACAGAAAGGCACCTCCAATTAGCACTAATTAGCTCTGCCCTGCTCTGGGGTGGGTGTGCCAGTCCTGAGCTGCTCTGTCTGTTCTCACAGGGATGAGCAACATCTCTCAGGGAATTGTTGAAAGGAATTTCCCTTAGCTGGGAACTCAGGTTTCATTACTTGCACCATTTTATTTGGTTAATCCTGGAATGTTCCAGAGGAACACAGCTCCAGGGAGGCTGTGCAGGAGTCACTCACTCAGAAGCACAGCTGTGCACACCCCTCCTTTCAAGGTGTTTCTTCAGAAATCCTGTTCTCCATACAGTCCCAATGGTTTCCCAAAGGAGGGAGGCAGAAAGGAACGACTCAGAGAATCACACCATTGAAACTGCTGGAAATCATGGAATCTTTTGGGTTGGAAGCAGCCTTAAAGATCACCTTGTTCCATCCACCCATCAGCCAAAAGGGTGACGTGAATGAAAACTCCTTTTCTTGAGCTTTGTCACCAACTTAGAGGGGAATTTTTCATTGAGCATTAACACATTGCAGGATCCAGATCTCTGAGAATCCACAGGCTGATTAATAGGGGAAAACCCCACCTGCAGCAAGCAGCATTTCCAAGCCACACTTACCAGCTGCTGGAAGGCAAAGAGACAAGAAAGCAGTGCAGAAGTGGAGTTGCAGCTCACCTTTTCACATGACAAGGCAGGACAGTCCCATGCAGCCCTGGTTCCCATCCTCGCTGCTGTTGAGCTTCTTCATCCGGTACTGCCGGATCTCCCTCACCAGGGTGTAAAAAGCATCTTCCACACCCTGCATGCAAACACAAGGTCAGGCATTTCCTTCCCTGAAGCTTCTGAGATCTCTGATCTGTCCACCCCAGAAAGCCTTAATGGATTTGAATTCTACAGGAAGAGCAGCACCCAGCTTATCCTGTGGTTTGTGAGAGGAAGAAACTCCCAAACCCTCTCCTCACACTCCTGACTCCTCCTGGGGTAACAACCACTAAAATAAACATGGAAAACTGAATCTGAGTGAGGTTCCTTGCAGGAAAATCTACTCCTTGCCTGATTTCAGAATTCTCAGAATTCAGCTCTTTAGGATTTTCTGGCTGCTGCTCAATGGTTGCAGGTTCCCTGCTGCAGGCAGAGCAGGGCTGGCTGGACAGGCCCACGTGGCCAAGGAGGCTTTGGAGAAGCCCATTAGTCCAGGCTGGGGAATTCTGTCTGCAATCATAATCTGCTAATTGGCTTTCATTAACGAGCCAAGAGAACCAAAGCAGGTCTGGGGTGAGCGAGTTCAGCCTCTGACACTCCCAGGGAGAGCAGCTGAAACTCTGCTGCTCCTCCTGCCACCACTGAACGGGGCTCAAACTGGCTGGAATCAATGTTTTAAACATAATTTGGAGCATTAGAAAGTAGCTGGGTTTCTTTCTTCTGTGTGTTTTGTGAGACTTTATAATGAGGTATTTATTTAATATAATTGTGGGTTTTATTTAAGACATAAGTATTTTTTTCAGAATTGTTTTGCAGGCATTTGTTTCTTATTGGGAGATTTTTTATGGTTTTGGAAGTTTATTAAGAGGGGTTTTTGGTGGTTGTATTTAGTGAATGTTTTGATGGTAAAGGTGATTTTATTTTTTGGGGCATGTGCTATTTTTTCTTGTGACATTATTTGCCAAAAAACCACTGCAGGTCTCTTTCTCTCTATATTTACTGCTTGGTTTTAGTCATATTTATCATTTTGAATATATTTTTTTCCTAGTTAGTTTTAAAGTTTTATTTAGTAACTTCAGGGGAGTTGAAATTTCTTTATTCTCTCTGTTATTTATCAACATCACCCACAGGAAAGGAAGTCAGGATGAGCCTGAAGCGATTCCTGCACTGGCCCAGCCCTGAACTCTTTCAAGCTAAGAGTGAGTGGGGAAATAAAACCTAAAAACTGTAAAGGGATTAAAAAATGCTCCTCCTGCAAATATGGTAAAATCCCATGGGAAAATGTCATTTCTGCATTTCCCAGGAAGGATTCAGGCCCTGGGGGAGCCCCTCACCTGTCTCGTTTTCGCAGAGGTCTCGATGAAGGGGATGCCGTAGCTTTTTGCCAGTTCTTGGGCCTGTTTGGTGTCCACTGTTCTCGTGGGCAAGTCACATTTGTTCCCCACCAGCACCATGGGCACATCATCAGAGTCCTTCACCCTCTTGATCTGTTCTCTTCAGGAAGACAAATTTAAAAAAAAAAAAAAAAAAAAAAAGTTAGGGCTTATTTTCTAAATATAAAAACTGGTTTAGTTCAGAATTCAAACAACCTTGTGCCACAAAAGCATTAAAGGTGAGCAGGGCCTCAGCAGGATGGGCAAGCACTTTGTACACTTCATTTTCTGGCCATGCAGAACTGCAGTCTGGATTTCTCACCCATTTTCCTAGAGGTGACATTCTGGAGCTGATTCACAGAATCCCAGAGCAGCTGGGGTCGGAAGGGCCCTTTGGAGACCACCCAGGGCAACCAGGGTCACCTGGAGCAGGTGGCACAGGAACATCCTGATGGCTTTGGGAAGTCTCCAGAGGGAGAGATTCCACAACTCCCTGGAGCTGTTCCAGGGCTCTGCCACCCTCCATGGAAAGAAGTTTTTCCTCATGTGGAGGTGGAACTTCTTGTGTTTGAGTTTGTGGCCACTGCTCCTTGTCCTGTCCCTGGGCACCACGGAGGGTGACACCAACCTCTGACATCCCCTGGCCATATTTACATGGATTTGATATGATGAACACAACAACCCTAAAACTGTCCCAGTCTTAACTCACTAAAGGTGGTGGGCAGGCCCTGGCACAGGGTGCCCAGAGCAGCTGTGGCTGCCCCTGGATCCCTGGCAGTGTCCAAGGCCAGGCTGGATGGGGCTTGGAGCACCCTGGGACAGTGGAAGGTGTCCCTGCCCATGGCAGGGGTGGCACTGGATGAGCTTTAAGGTCCCTTTCAACCCAAACCATTCCATGATTCCATGCACTGGCACAGAACAGTGACAAAACTTTCTGAAAGAAGTGGGAGATTCAACATTTGTCTGTTCCTGAGCCTTCACTGAGGCACTTCACTGCCTCATCCTGCCCACGTCCACCCTGTCCCCTGCTCCCCGCCCGAGCTCAGCCCCGGGGCACCTGTAGAGGTTGATGTCAGCGAAGGATTTGCTGTTGTTGATGGCAAAGACGCAGAGGAATCCCTCCCCTGTCCTCATGTACTGGTCCCTCATGGCGCTGTACTCCTCCTGCCCCGCCGTGTCCAGGATGTCCAGCAGGCACGTCTCGCCATCGATCACCACCTGCTTGCGGTACGAGTCCTGCAACAACAGCAGCTGGGCTGAGCACCGACTGCTCCTGCCCAGCCCGGGGCACACGGATGGAAAACAGAAATGATCATAAAAACAAGGGTAGGAGGGAGAGAGGGGCTTTCCCAGCTGTTCCAGTGAAGCTGTGGCTGCCCCTGGATCCCTGAAGTGTCCAAGGCCAGGCTGGATGGGGCTCGGAGCAGCCTGGGGTGGTGAAAGGTGTCCCTGCCCATGGCAGGGGTGGGATGAGATGAGCTTTAAGGTCCCTTCCAACCCAAACCAGTCTGGGTTTTGTGATTCTCACCCATCTCTGATGAAAAACCACAAGAATCTAAACCCGTGATTTTTAAAATATTACCCAAACGATCACATTTTAAACCATACTCAAACTACCACATTTTAAATGAGACTCTAAGCCCTCTCATCCTTTGTTACAAAACACAAAACTCCTGTTGCTTTAAAGGAATTCCTCAATAGGAGAAGGAAAAAAAGAGAATATCATAAACACCTCCCTGCGAGCAGAACCCACGCCCTGCACGGAGCCGTGGTGGCCTCTTTGGTTGCCTTTGGCTGCTTTAGGAAGCCCGAGGCAGAACGGGGAAGGAGCCGCTCCCCGAGCCCCGGGCCGGGCTGGGCTGCAGGGGCCTCGCAGCGGCTCCGCTGCCGGCCCGGCCCGGGCAGGGCAGAGCCCCCGGCCCGGGGGAGATTCCCCCGCTCCTCCCGCGCCTCCGAGCCCGCCCCGGCTCCGCGGCCGCGGCCGCCGCCCCGCGCACCTCGATCGTGGGGTCGTACTCGTCCACGAAGTGGTTCTGGATGAGCTGGATGGTCAGCGCGCTCTTGCCCACGCCGCCGGCGCCCACCACGACCAGCTTGTACTCGGTCATGGCCCCGCGGCCTCGCCGGGCCCGGCCCGGCCCCGCCGCCGCCGCCGCCGCCCCGCGATCGCCCCGCGCCGCTTCCGCCTCCCGCCCGCGCGTCACCGCCCGCGCCGCTTCCGCACACGCGACACGGGCGCGACACGGGCGGGACACGGCAGGGACACGGGAGAGACACGGCAGGGACACGGGAGAGACACGGGAGAGACACGGGAGGGACACGGGAGAGACACGGGAGAGACACGGGAGGGACACGGGAGAGACACGGCAGGGACACGGGAGAGACACGGGAGAGACACGGGAGGGACACGGGGGAGACACGGGAGGGATACGGGAGAGACACGGGAGGGACACGGCAGGGACACGGCAGGGACACGGCAGGGACACGGCAGGGACACGGGAGGGACACGGGAGAGACACGGGAGAGACACGGGAGGGACACGGGCGGGACACGGCAGGGACACGGCAGGGACACGGGAGAGACACGGGAGGGACACGGGAGGGACACGGGCGCGACACGGGCGCGACACGGGCGGGACACGGCAGGGACACGGGAGGGACACGGCAGTACGGGCACCACGGCTCCGAACCGGCACCGAGCCCGAACCACGGGGCTTTGAACGGGGCACGGCCCCGGCCCCGCATCCCGGAGCTTTCAAGGGGGAACGAAAGCGGCCCCCGGCTCCGAACGGGAACGGCACCGAGCCCGCAGCCGGGGCTCTAAAGGGGGGATGACACCAAGAGCCGCATCCCAGAGCTTTGAAAGGGGAACGACACCGACCCCGTATCCCGGGGCTCTAAACGGGGAACGGCCCCGGTCCCGCACCCCAGGGCTTTGAAGAGGGAACGACACCAACTCCGATCCACGGGGTTTAAAAGAGGGGAACGACACCGACCCCGCACCCTGCGGTTTTTAAAGTGGGAATGACACCCAGCCCCTGGAGATTTGAAAAGGGGTTTAAGTCAAGATTTGTGCTTTTTTAAGAGTTGTTAATGAGCAGCTGGAGCCCGGCAGTTCTGGGTCACTGCAGTGTGAGTGAGCACCGTGCACTTGCGGCTGATCTTTTGTTTCAAGGATGAGAGACCCCAATCCCAAGAGGAAGGGGCTGCGGGGCTCAGAGTCCCCGGGAGGGAGCAGGAGCTGGGAATTCCAGCAGTGGGGAGCACAAACACGGACCCCCGACTGCAAACACACCCCACCTCGAATGAACAGAACCGAGCCTGGGGATGGATGAGCACGGGAAGAGAACTCATAAATAGGAGGTTGACTTCTAATTAAAAATTATGTAATTTGTACCCAATGAATGTTGCTGTTTGTTGTAATGTATAAACAGTGTAGTGGTGATGATGGTGCCTTACAGGGGAAGCTCCCTGCTTTGTGCAAACTGGAATAGAACACAAATCCCTCAGGGTGGTGGGAGAATTGGAGCTGCCACCAGGAACGATGGGGACAGCACAGGTCTAACAGAGCCCCCACTGTGAAAAGAAGAGGCTGAGCACAACAAAGCTTTTTTCAAAATCAGTAAAACTTTATTCTATTTCCATTCTTTGCCATTAACAGAAAAAAAAATTGGAGAAAGCAATGTTTTGTTTTACAAAGATAATGCATCTCCCAGAGAAGAAAACCCTAAATTGAGAATAGAGGTAACATGAAAAAAAAAAAAAAAAAAGAAAAAAACAAAACAAAACAAAAACCAAACAAAAAAAATTAACCGAAAAGAAAAAATAAAATAAAATAAAATAAAAAAACCAAACCACAGTACTGCCCTCTATTCCAAAAAGTAACTCCTGATCTTTTTGGTTAAAGTAATACTTAGACCAATCATTCAGTTTTCTTGCTTGATAACGTGTGACTGGGGAAATGGAGGGAGGGGGGCAGGGGAGGAAAAAAAAATAAACCAAAACAAAAAAATAAACCAAATTAAAAAAAAAAAAAAAAAAAAAAGCACACAGACATCAACTATTCACCTTGATGAAAGTCTCAATACAGCTATGGAAAGCCTAAGTATTTATTCTCTTACAGTACACTGGGTGCCGGCTGCAAAAAGAACAAAAAAAATGTATCCACTTCAGGCACAACTTCTTTCTTTTTAAATTTAAATCAGTAAAAGAAACTGGGTTTAGAAGCTGCAGTGTTCTAAGCAGCAGCAGATTTGTGCATTGTTTTAAATATATTTAAATTACCACACTGATGGCACACCTCAGCCTTATGAAATTCTGCACTGTCTGTTCCAGAACACTACAAAATCCACCGACCCTGGGAGAGACTTGCACCGAGCTCTAAGGACTGGCTAAAGGAGTCAAGTTAAATGAACTAGGAAAACACTGTAACATTTGGCCATCAACTCAAGGTATCTGAATGTTTGTGGAGATCTGATAGAAACTGAATTTATTCCACCCTCACATGGTCCTCAGAATTGGAGCAGAGTGAGCTGAAGTGATTCTTCCTTCCACTCCGGAGGGAAGATAATGCAACTGAGCACTAAGGCATAATAAACCTTGGCCAAAAACAAGGATAAAGCATAATAACTGTAGTGCAGAATTCCACAAGGTCTGCCCGAGCAGAGCTGTCTATGTTTACTCACAGAGGCAATGGAGATTGCAGTTACCAGTTGCGTTAAATGCACCATTCAAAACAAGCTTCTAAAATGTGATACTATAAGGCGCCACCTTAAAGTTCTCCAGAATGCAACTGTGCAGAAATTTAAAATGGTTTTGTAAATTTAATTTTAAACATAACATGAGAAGGTGTTAAAACTGGTGGAATAGCTTCTGAGAATTTGGAGGAAGGGATGAACAGGGAGATATTCAGTACCCTTCGCCAGCCCCACCGCACGGCCCAACGTCGCCGTGGGGTTGGGATCAGTCTATAACACCAGCCTGGCGGATCTTTCTCTCTGCACCAAATCCCTGCAAGGGAAACACAACAAACTTTTAGCTCCAGCATCACAGAATCATGGAATCATTGAGATTGGAAAAGGGCTTTAAGATCGTCAAGTCCAAGTGTGAAGCCGGCACCGCCACTGGGCTTTGAGGCAGAGCCTGGTCTGTTCCACCCAAGCAGCACCTTTCTAATTAGCATGTTTGTCTTCAGAAAGACAGACAGCAACAAAACAGGTTCTGTGGGGTGTTCCTTGTAGTCCAGAATACCACAGAGATTCCAGACACTTCTCTCCTCCTGCTTATCGAGAGGTGGCAGAAGGTTGTGTGAAAGCCATGTCTGGGTAACTGGACTTCACTTGCCACCTCTGAGGTTTATAAATGAAGAGCAAAATAAAACAGCCAAGACAAACCAAGACAGAAAGGCTCCAACACAGGCAGCAGTGGTTGCTTCTGTCCTGTGTGCTCCTCTGAAAGCCCAGCACTGACCCAGGGCACAGCACCGTGCACAGACACAATCCCCCCTCACACAGCAGAGCTCACTGCAGAACAGCAGCAGAGCCAGGGGTGCTGATGGCTCAGGCCCCAACAGAGGCAGCAGTGTTACACCCCCAGCCCCTGCAGTGCTGCTCCCCCAGCCCAGCAGCCCCTGCAGCACTGCTCCCCCAGCCCTGCAGCCCCTGCAGAGCAGAGTGCTGCCCTGGTGTGGGTACCTTTGAGTTGTCGGGGCCGCGGGGCTGGCGCAGCACCGTGAGCCGCGGGGCGTTGGCATCGTCCAGGTTGATGCTCTTTAAGCGGTTCACGAGTCTATCGGGACGCGGAGCAGCCACGGCCTTGGCGCCTTCACTGCAGGAGAGCACACACAGGGACTGTCACCCCCTGAGCCTGGCAGGGCCCCCCAGGCCTTGAGCACAGTCACTCACAGCAGGGACACACGGCAGAACTGATGTGTGTGACAGCAGAGCCGGCTGACAGCCTGGCCCTGCCCCAAACCCTGCTGTGCACACAGGGCTCTGCACTGGCAGGAGCTCAGTGCTCTCCAGAGGGAGCTCTTTAGGGAGCAGAGGTTTTGTATTTACCCTCATGCACACCGAACCAGTGTTTCCTATTTTTCTACTGCCCAGAGAAGCTGTGGCTGCCCCTGGATCCCTGGAAGTGTCCAAGGCCAGGTCAGACATGGCTTAGAGCAGCCTGGGACAGTGGAAGGTGTCCCTGCCCACGGCAAGGGTGGAATGGGATCGTTTTTTTAATTCCCTTCCAACCCAACCCACTCTGTGATCCTGTGATTTAACTGCAATAATAAAGGCTTGCAAGTTGCCAGTATGTCATGGCAGAGCATTAATATCTCTGAAGACGATGGGAACACAGAATTTTGAGACAAAACACGAGCTTTCTGCTAACTGCTGAAGTGCTATCTCAAGCTTAAAATACAAATTATGCAGTTTTCTTCAAGTGTGTAAATAGTTTAAAAACCCCCAAATCCATAACTCCTAAGAGATGCCATGCAAAAAAAGAAAAGAGTCTCAGAAACATGAGTTTTCTATTTAAAAATTAAAGCTGCTCTTCAAGAAAGAGGTGGCAGCACTGTGGAGTGTGTTGGCCAGTGGCCATCACCCACACAGGAAAGCCATCATTTTCCTTATCATTAACTTCTACTTGCAAGGCTGCATCCAAATTCCTGCTACAGGGGGAGTTAAGGAACACATTAAAAAGAGAACAAGCCGTGTGTAATTAGGAAGAGCTGGGAGTGCTGCACTGGATCCCCTCTAAGGGCTGGCAGCTCTCAGGTGTGGCTCTCCCAGGAGCCAGCTGGAATCCAGAGCTCCCATTCCAGGAACATCCAGCTCAGGCAGAGCCAGCCTGCAGGGCCCTGCTGGGATGCAGAACTGTGCCAGGGTGAATCCCCTCCATCCCAAAGGCTCACCAGACACCAGGGTCAATCCCCTCCATCCCAAAGGCTCACCAGACACCAGGGTCAATGCCCTCCATCCCAAAGGCTCACCAGACACGCCACACGTTACAGGCACTGCATTTTCCTGTGCGCTGGTTCAGGATTACAGAGAACTCCACTTCATCCCCAGCCTGGAGCTCCACACCATCCTGGACTTCTTTGACATGGAAGAAGAGCTTTTTGCTGTCACCAACTTCATAGTTAATGAAACCAAACTGAAAAGCAACACATCACGAGGTTACTGATTTGCTCTGCATCCAGACAGATGCAGTAACTTACTCATCACTGTAGTTTAACTACTTTTAAATAAAACTCCAGAACTGTGGTGCCTAATAGAAGTGGAAATGCAATTTCTGCAGTGCTCAGAACATTCTGTCTGGAAACAACACTTCTGGAAATCCAGGCACTTTTCCTGCTACCACAGGTTACCACACCTGCTCCCTAGAGCTGGAGGCCAGGACAATCTGTTTGGGCACAGCTCCCTAAATCCCAGTGCTGCAGTGGTTCCCAGCTGCTCTGAGGCAGCTGGGGCAGTGATTTCCCATCCCCATGGCCCTGGTGCTCCCAGTGCCACTCACCTGGTCCTTGACACACTCCACGGTGGCCCTGCGGAACGGGGTGATGTTCACAGCCATCGTCTGCCCGTTCTGACCCAGCACACACAGCTGGAACTTCACTGTCTCCCCCTTCTGCAGACAGTCACCTTTGTTTGCCATGCCAACAATTCCAAAGGGATAGACCTCTCCTTTCATCTCACCTAGGGGGGAAAGTATGAGAGAACTGAGAGGCCTTTGCCACCTAATTTCAGATTTCCAGTATCACAAATACTGCTTTTGCAGTCAGCTGAGCAGTGTGCGTACAGTTTGTAGTGTGAATAAAATCTTCAACACCTCTATTTACAGTGCATTCAACTTGTGCACTTGTGAAAGGAACATTTAATTAAAAGGAACCAATCTTACCATCCTCCATGACTTCAATCATGCCCTGGTACTCTGTCTGTGTGGGATCTACACTCCTCAAGGGACGAATTACTTTACCAGAGTAAACAGTTGGATCAGCTTCTTCAGTGATACCATTCACTGAAAAGAGACAGAGGGTGGAAGAATAGGATGTTTTAATCACAGTTTATTTTCAAACTGATTTAAATAAGTGATTCAGATTGACCAGGAGTCAATGTTTTGCACTCCATGACACCGAATCAAAATCACACTGACATTTCATACATGGAAGTAGAAAAATTTTCCTTAAGAAACTTAAGGTCATGAAGCTTGAAAAGCAAATCCAAGTGTTTCACTTCCCTTTCACTTCATTCCTTACTCACTTTAATCATCCAATAATCCTAAAGTATGCATTCCCCCCATCCCCAAGTCCTTAATACCTCCCACACCTGCCCTCCTCCTGCAACCTCTGCCCTGTGAGGTACAGCACCATTAGTGATCAGGCCAGTTCCGCCACTCAGCCTCTCCTTATAACCCCAAGTGAGGAGGGCAGAGGACACTAAAGGTCCACAGAATTGCCACTGTGCACAGAACTGTTGGTCTGTGCTTGTCTGTTCTCTGCAAACACAGGCAGCAGCTCCCAGGAAACCAATGACCACCCCACACTGAGCATCTTCCTGCTCTCAGGATCATTATGGATCATTAACAAACTTTAGCCCTCCCTCAGCATGTTCCAAGAGCCCTGCAGGCACAAACCTTAGGTACAGCCTTACCTGCATGTGTTTTGTTCACCTTCTCTGCACTAACTTTGTTTCCTTTGCCTTTTGACAAGCTGTATTCCACAGTGTCTCCAAGTTCCAGGCTATCGATATCACCACAATATTCACTGCAGGGACAGAATGAGAAACAGTTTTCCTTTATTTACATGACAACAGTGATGTTCTCACCCAACATCCACATCAGTTATCAGAAATTATTTAAATCCCTCAGCATTTCACAAGGAATCCTCATTCAGGAAAGTGAAGCATTTCAAATACATAACACAAGTGGATTTCTTGGCCTGGGATTCAGAGACTCAGAACACCACGAGTGCAGACTAAGAGATAAGCCTGAACCAGCCCAGCAGAGATGAAAAATGAAACTCTAGATATCTAAGCATACACATAAATATAAAATATAAAATATAAATATAAATTCTGTGTGTGTGTAAAGTGCAAACGAGTTTAACACTCAACCCAACAAAACACCACACCCTCCCACTCCCCTCAAACAGACCACAATCAAATATTAAAACTGTCACTCACCTGTAGTGGAAGAAGATCTCCTTATCATGATTGGCTGTTTCAATGAACCCGAAGTTATCTTTCAGGGCTGCCACGTATCCCAGGAGCCTCTTGGAGCTGTAGTTGCGTCCCAGCATCCTGACAGAAACAGCCGTCTGCAGCCCGGTCCTCTTCACTTCACACACACAGAACTCAACCTGGCAGAGCGATGGCAATCAGTACCACACAGCAAAATGCAGAGAGAACCATGATACCAACAAAAAATCTCCAAACTAACTAATTTTGAAGCTCTGCAGCAGCACCTGGGCTCTCCAGGTTCCTATCATTACTTTCCCATAACCACATCAGTCACTGACATTCCCACATTCCAGGGAGCAGCACCACTCCTGGGATAGCTGCAGGGCAAGCCAGCCTCCAGCACTCAGCTTTTCACCCCTTGAACATGAGAATCTTCCTGTCCATCTTCCTTTCCCTACACTGCTCACCATGGGATGTGTCTCACTTCACTCCTTGTTTCAGTTTTTAGAAACAATAACCAGTAACCAGAATGGCTCCTGACAGTTTTGTTGCTTTCCCAGATCTCCAAGCTTTTTCCCTTCCCATTGTCTCTCAGGCTAATATGCTTATGAGGGAATATTCTCCCTCTTCAACACCCATCTTAGTCTCTATGCTAAATAATTTCCTCTTGACAAGCAGTGTTCACTTAATGATAAAAATTCTTTGTTTAAAAAGCATCACTTACAGGCTATTTTCACCTATGTATCACTAGGGTGGAGGGTATTTTTTACTTACAGAAGACTGAGCCATTTAAACACAACATTCCAGGTGATGTCACACAGTCCTCCATTTGTTCCAAGTAAAGGCAAAGAGGACTCACACCCCACAATGCCCAGAACAGTATTTCCCAATAGTACACTTAATTCTCTTGCCTTATCTCCTATCTGGGGATTAGTAGATCCTTCCACATCCTTGGCCTGGTAAGGAATGGTCAGTTTTACTCCACAGTCATCATATACAATTATTCCATCCTCAGCTTCCTGAAAACAAGAGGTCAGAATTCAGCAATCAGTGTCTGTTTAGGAAGAACAGTTTCCTACACTCAGTTCAAGCACTGCTCACTGGAGTCTCAGTGCTTTTACAATAACTGCTCAGAACCACAACCAAACTCTGGGTAAGGAGCTTTAAATGATGCCAGACAGGATTTCAAAAGGCAATTAAGTATTGCCACCAGTTCCAGGAGGCATTTATTGGAACTTTTAAGTATTCTGGCATTGTTTAAAATAGCATAACAAAACAGTAAGAGGTTGTCCTCATGAAACTTAATCTTAAATAATTCTATCTAGAATCTTATTTAGTGGGAGGTAGAAAGAAACTCCCCATAAAGCTCCTGGAAATTACCCTCAATAACAATATGATCATTAATGATTATTAGCAGTACTTTCATTATCTTGTTCAGAGGAGTTAGTTTTCTCTGACTGCTCTCATCAGCTGCAGTTCACATCTACACAGAATACACAGTGCTTCAAACCCAGCTGAGTTAGAGATTTAAAGGCAGCAGCCCCAGTCTGCAATGGCAGGAAGGCAGAGCAGATACTCCCAAGCAGAGGAGCAGCATTACCTTCTCTTTGCCTTTATTTGGGCTAGTGGCTTTGGCTGGAGTGGCTTCTTTGTCTATAGTGCCCACAAAGCGATGCTCTGACTGGGTGTGGAAGGAAACCGTGCCCTTGGGAAGCTTTTTAATCCTGATGGCATGGTTCCTCTGGGCAGACAGCATATCCTGGAACAGAAATCCACCAGGTTATACACAGACTGTGCACCATTTCTTTAAATACTGAGATTTTATAGGAGTATTAATCCTACTTACAGGAACGACAGTGAACTCCACTTCGTCAGAAATATGGAGCTGATTTCCATCCATGATCTCACTGAAGTGGAAGAACATCCGAGCATCCCTGTCCACACACTTAATGAAGCCAAAGCCATCCCTCATTGCTGCAATCACACCCTGCAACAGCCAAACCAACTATTAGTTTTATCACTGGTAGAGACCTGAATCCTGGGAAAACACTTGGTTTGAGCAATGTCCTTCCTTGCAAACCCTGGTGCTCATGGCCCTGGTCAACCTGAAATGCAGGCAAGTTCTTCCCACCTCATTCCTGAAGTTAATTAATGATGAAAAGTGGAGAGTATTAATTTAAGCCACTACCAAGGACTAAAGTTAACCTGCCAGTACCACCACACAGAGAACACAATGGGGCAGCTCTACAAACACTGTAGCATCTCTAGGAATACATAAAACACACAGTAAACATACAACCACCTATAAAAACAGGAAATAAAATCAGTGCTCAGAGAAAAGTTTAAGAGAAAAATCATCAGATTTCCTGACACAAATGAAGGAATTCTAAAGAAGTGTTAAACAAGACTCCCATACCCGTGGGTGTGTTATGGGAACACACTCCCACGTGTCACAGGGGCTTAGTGACCTTCCTGATAACCACTGGAAATGGAATGCTGAGTGATAAACAGAATAGACTGTTAAATCCAAACCCTAGCACCAGATCCTGCCAGAATGAAGGTAGAATTCATTTACATATTCCCTTCAATCCAGTTACAACAGAGTTCAGCAAGTCTCAGGGCAAGCTCAGAGGATCTGAATGACAGTGCAAAGGTACTTTCCACCTCGAGGAACATTCTTTTCTTAAACAGCTTTCACAAACTCCAGCAAAGCAGCCAACCCTTCTAGAAGCTGCCAACACTTTTCACCCCAATGACAGCTCAGCTCAGGCAGGCAGGTGTATGCAGCCAGAGCAGAAATACAAGAAGTCTACAGGATAGAAACCCAAAATCTCCAAGGCTGAAGTCAAAACTCAGAGGTTTTCTAAAGCCAAGGGTCCCTAATCAGAGCACATTGATGTGACAACACTGTAATTGAACTCCAAACTGCAAAGGAAGGTAAAGTAGCAGTCTAGTTGGAACAAAACCAACATTCCAAGTTATAGGAATGAAAGATATTCTGTAATACTCATTAGCACATCCATCTTAGTCCCTGTAATCCACAAAGGGTTTCTTGTATTGAGAGAACTCTGCTCTCTACCATCCTTCTGCTTGACCCTCCGACAGAGATTGGCCAAAAAACCTGGAATTCAAAAGCTGCTCACAGTCCCTCCTCCAGTAATTTACACTTTTCACTACCTGAACCAGGGCAGCCCCAGGGTCTTCCAGTTTTCTCAAGGAACATGAGGAGTCACCTATTTTGACTCAAGTATGTGATTTTCAAACTATCAGTTCACATTACTGCTATACTGCTATAACCAGCCAGCAATCCCCACCAAGAGGGCCCATTAAGGTGTAATTTCCTAATATAATTTCATTTAAATGTTAATAAAATAGTTCAGATTTTATTCTTTTAAGGCAAAGATGCAGAGCATTAATTCTGAACTCTCCACTTTGCACTGCAGATCCTAGAGCTGCATTTCAGAGCAGGCAATGGAAGACACGAATGACCTTTTACATCTATTGTAGAAGACAGCCCCTACCTCATGTTTTACTTTCACTTCCCCTCAAGAATTAGAAACGTTTAGAGATGGATACTTGCCATTTCTCTGGTTTCATTGGTAAACTGGAAAGTGTTGGGGAGAACCTCAATGTTGGTGGCTCGTTCCAGCTTGTCGCGCCTGTCCGTGGAAATGTTGAACCGCACGTGGTCACTCTCCAGCAAGGTCACCTTGGATTTTGTGTCCTTGTCTCCAAAGGGAAGCTCTTTAGGAATCACGAAGTCCACTTTGATGCGGCCGGGTAATGGATCACTCTGGGACAGAAAAGCCAGGGCAAGGTGAGTTCAACCTGCAAGGCTCAGCACAGCTGCAAACAGCACAAGGATTCCTGCCAAACCCTGCTGGACTCAGGCTCTGCTCCATTGCCACCACTCCTCATCTGGAGCTTGCCCAATGCAAGGTGGCTTTTGGAGCTGTTGGTTGGCTTCAAGGTTTTTTAAGCCCCAGCCATGTCCTGCTGAAGGAATTCTCTCTATTTTGAGAATGAAGTTTATAACCACACTCACACTTCTAAAAAGCAGGTTCTTTCTTATTAAGTCTTCAAAACACCCCAAGCCTTCCCACCCCAAGAGACTCACCTAAAACCTTAATGGAAGTGCTCATAAACACCCTTCCAAGTCAAACATTACAGCCCAAAAGCCTCCTTAACTGTTAATGCTCACAAGAATCCACAGATTTGGCTTATCCCAAGCAAGTATTTTTCCCCTTTTCCCTACTCTTTGGCTTTAAGGATATGTCCTTACAGCAAATATTTGAAACATTAAAGAAAACACACAGTCCATCATGTACCACTACCCTAACTCTTCCTCTCTGGATTTAAAATTTTAAAAAGGAGTAAATCTTTATTCTGACACAATACTCATGCTGCAAACAGGTACTGGGAAATGGCAACAACTGTTTGACTGGAATTCAATACAATCAAAACAGCTTTGCACAGATTTAAGTAACTACTGAAATTCACCTGGTTTTTGCTGGGTACTTTTGGAATTACTTTGGTTACAGTTCCTTCAAAATGTTCAATGCTGATATCTTCAAAAATGACAGTTCCTTGAGGCAGCAGTCTAACATCTGTTGCAACTTCTTTACCCTAAGAGCACAAAATCAGTCAAACACCCAAAGAGAAGAGAGCAACTAACAGACATTTCCCAAAGAACCTCAGTGAACCTCCTCCCCCCTTCTCTTCAAGCTGGGGAAAGCAGAGAGCTGTGCAGTTATGCCCTAGGACCTTGGCTTCCGTTTTACTGGATTTCGTCTTACATTTCTGTCTTTGATTGTAAACTCCACATCATCACCAGGCTGTAAGGTTTCTAGGTCACCTTTAAATTCACTATAGTGAAAGAATATCTCCTTCACGACATCACCTCTCTCAATAAATCCAAAGGCTTCCTGTGAACAGAGAAAAAAAAGTGTTTAATTGTCTATTATTGGAACACACCAATAAATCATTTAACAAGTTCTGTTAAACACAAAACAGACTCTGAATTCCAGTACAGCACAGTGTACACAGCTGACTGCCACAAGAAATACATGAACAGAAATAAATGGAACTTCCATTGTTAAGAAGAGCATCAGTGTCAAAGATGAGCTGTTAAACTGTTTCACACAATTTACACCCACAGCCCAAGCTGTTAACAGCTTTTAACTTAAATATTACTTTGAACAGCACTCTCCAAAACAGCATTTCATTTACAAATGAAACTTGAAATCACTTACTTTCATGGCACAGACCACTCCTTGACAGCGGGCTTGTTTCTTTTTTAATAGCATAATGTTACGAGCACTTACAGCACCAGTACTAGAGAAAAAAAAAAACAAAGCAAACTGTAAACTCAGAAACTAAACACAAATTAAGATTATATTTCATGTAACAGTTCTTGGAATAGGTATAAATTCTGCCTGACTACTAAAATAAAATATGAAGCCAGAAAAGCAATACCAACTTACTGTTTATTTGTATCAATTATAAAGTTTATTTTATCTCCCGTTTCCAGCTGTACATTTCCTTCAACATCCTCTGGGGTGTAAGTCAGGTAAAATACTTCCTGTAAATTAACATTGACTAAAGTTACTCTATTTGCAGAATAGTTGTTTCAATGAAAGATTAACACAATTTTAATAACAAGATCTGTTAAATTTAGTGAGAACATCAACAATAATAAACATGGCATGCAAAACGTTCTTTTTCCATCGTGCTGTTTTGGTGAGTCTGTAACAAGCAGCTCAAGTTGAAAGGTTTTGTACATGGCCATCTTTAAGGCCAATTTCTAAACTTTGGAAGTTCAAGATAAGGATACATGAACTTCATCAAGTTTAAAAGAGAACAACTATTTGGCTCTAGGAAGTTCTCCACAGATAAAAGCAAGCAAACTGTCTAAATAACATTATTTTTCGTAGCAATTACCAAAGCATGCTTTTCTTTTTTTTTTTTTTTTTTTTTTTGGCCAAAAACTGCACAGTTCAGTGCAGTGTTAATTGTCTACATTAAACTGTATTTTTGTTTTGTTTTTCTCATAGACCACCATGATGGATCAGTGAAGAGTTCAAGTAAAATACGCAAGCTTTACCCCATTACGTTCGTAGCAAACACTCCCTGTTGGACTTTGACCCGGGGCAGCTGGAGATTTACTCTCTAAATTGTGAGGAACAGCACACACAACCTACCAGTCAAAAAAAAAAAAAAAAAAAATCCATTGCTAGTCATTTCAGGAGTGGCATTGTTGAACACAAAATGAATCTCAGTATCCTCTACTACACACTCAGCAGGGAATGCCACACTGCAATTTTCAATCTCACAGAACACCTCTTAACTCTAAGAAGTGTCTGGAGCCATGTAAGAGCTCAAATTGAACTTCTGAATTTTTATCAGAACACACTGAAATGTATTTCAGTGTAACTATACTGTAGGTAGTTAATAGCCAAGCTAAATGAACCCAGTTTTCTGTACTGGAGTAAAGGATGGAAATGATGCAGGTATAGAAAAGAGGCACTAACTTGTCCATTTATTCGTTCTTCAGGTAATATTTCTGGCTTTATCTTCACCAATTTAATAGCAATGGGTTTTCCAGTTCGGCGGTCAGAAGACACTTCAAACTCAACATCGTCTGCAAGACAATCAAACATTGCAAAGGTGTCAGAGTTCTGTTTGGGATTGGCATTTTTGGCAAAAATCCCTAAATTGCTCTGTTTAATTCACTGCTTGTAGCCAGACACAATCAAGTAGAGCTCAGGTGCTTTTGTTACTAAGGAAGGACACATGATCTGCAAATATTTTTTGGTTATTCTGCTTATTATCTCCTGTTGCTAATGAACGGTTCTGGTGTAATTCCAGAGGAATTCCCTCCCCCTGGCCTGCTCACTGTACAGCAAACTCCACACTGAAGTTGAGACAACACAACAAAAGCCATGAAACAGTTTAGAAACTTCACTCTCACAGTGATTATCAGCATGAAGGTGCAGCCTCCTCATGCTGAAAAACACTTGGCCATCCTCAAACTAATTCTAAACAAAGAAATAGGGAGTACAAGAGTAAATTCTCCCACAGTCTGAGTACTCGCCTCCACCTCAGCTAGACAACTTTGACTTAACATTGCACCTTTTCCTTTCCCACAACAGCCTGTCCCACAAGCTGCACAAAGTGCTGGGAAGAGCTCCCACCATGATCAGTAGATTATTCACTGGTGGTTCAGCCCCACAAGCAGCAGAGGGTATTTTATGACAAGTGAGTGATGCCTGGAAAGGTTATCTAGAACAGAGGCTGGACAGAGTTAAAGGATAAAGGTAGGTATTTACTGAAAGAGCTTCACAGGGTACACCCTGGGCAGTGCAGGAGCCTTGAATACTACACCCATTATGGACAACTGTCACAGGTTTTTCAGACAGACAGAAGCTTGATCTATTTGCATATCAGAGGTCAATTGTCCAATTACAGCTTCAAGTAACGAAGTCACATTCCCCCAGTTTGCTCCCCCTAATTCACTTTTTGTTTACATTTTTCAGGGCCTGAGACACTGAAGTGTCCTTGAGTTTCAGGCCTAGAGAGAAATTGTTTTGTCTGCATAAAACGTGAGAACAGCAGCCGACAGGCTACGGAATTTTGGAGATACACACTCGAGCAGTCCTGATCTGAAAAACAGAAAAGCTAAAACTGAAGGTATCATGCCAAAGCTCAGGTACCTCCTACTTTGAGCTCCTGCAGGTTGCCGTTGTACTGGGAGCAGTGGAAGAAGAGCCGTGCCTGCCGCTCCGAGCACTGGATGAAGCCGTACGAGGTCAGCAGCTTCTCGATGACCCCGGTCTCGCGCAGCGCTGCCGAAGTACCATTGGGGTACCCGTTGTGTCCATTGTTGTGGAGCAGGTTTGGATCAAAGCTCATCTGGGCCACACAAAGCACAGGCAAAGAACACAACATCAGTTGCTTTCCTCCGCGTCCCCACGACACAGAGTTTGTGAGAGTTACTGGCACGTTTTTAAAATGCGTTTGAAGTTTTGGTCTGTTCTTAAAACAGAGCAAAACTACCAAAAGAGTGGAGCTTTTCTAACACAGTAATCCTTAAAATTCACACAAGCAATGTATTTATAAAACAAGCCAGAACTGTACCACCAAAACAAAGCTTGCTTAGAACAAAACAGACTTCTGGTATTTTTCAAGTATCACACCTCAAAGTACTCCCACATTCACTGTTTCACTCCAGAGCCTAAAAAAAATCTGAAGTATCTGCTCTTCCAAATTAAACAGGTGATCAGGAAAATGCAACAGCTCTGAATCAACACAATTAGGCTCAAATCCCTGCATAGTTTCTCCCTAGTTCATGTGTTCAGTCTTTCATACTAAAAATGCTACTAAGTAATTAAACAGTTTTGCACAGTTATGGAATGAATAACCAGAATTAAACGAACATTCTTGTGGTATAGAGGCTCAAGTGTTAGAAAGACACTAAAAATGTGAAAATAGCATTTAACTAAAGGTGTAATGAACTGCTAAATTAACTGACATACATTAAAATATTTTCTTTCATGGGGTGTTTTTTCTTTTCAAGTCAAAGATTCACCCTTGAAATATTCCCAACTCCTTTACCAACTCATTGGCTTTTTGATGTACAAGTCTCATTTTTAAAGCAGGGCACTTGGACTTACAGGTTAGCAATTAAATCAGATGAAATGTATTACACCTCACTAAACACTACAATTCAAGAGAGACTTCTGAAGCAACCCTCCTCCCTCCTAACACTCAATATGCATCTTAAAATATACAGAATTATTTGTTAGTTTCCAGAGTATTTAATCTGGAAACAGAGTGAGACCATATCTGTTCTCTGCTTTCTTGCTGCAACAAGCAGAGAGATTAAAAATTACTCAGCAATGTGTTTAGTGGAGATAAAAGACACCTGAGCAACTTGTAAAAGGGTCATGTTTCGCACTAACACAGCCAGTGAGTTACTCAATGTATTAGAAGGCACAGCATTCTTATTCTGCTATTTGGAAATCAGTTTAAAAGTGATTAAAGAGCACCAAAAAACACCTGCTGTGAAGTTCTTGGGAGAAATCTTTGGTCTTTGAGATTGACATTAAAAAATTAATTGGAAACAAGCACACAAAGTAAGGAGGAGGAGGAGGAGGAAGAGGAGGTCTTCTCCCCACTTCTGGTTCAGACCCATGTGGGGTAGGTGTAGAGGAAGAAAACCACAAATAACAGAAGGTGGGGAGTGATTTGAGGGGGCAAAAGGATCCCAGGACACTGTAATGGTGTCCATCCCACAGCACTGGGCAGCACTTCCCCAGCACAGCGTTACCACCCAAGGCTCTTCCAGAATTCAGTCAACTGCTAAATCTGCTGTCATATCATTTCATGCACTGCTTATTTCCTTCCTCTACATCCCACTTTTCTTTCCATTAAAAATTAGTAACAATCTCTTAATTTTAATCCATGCTGCCCTCTTATTCTTACCCTACCAACCTGCAATAAGCTGCAGAAATCAACAGCCTTAACATGTTCAAGTCATGAAATACTGACATCCAGAAAATGATGAATCACAAACATGACCCCATCAGAGACACACAGAGACCTCCAGCCCATCCTCCTGCTCCTCAAAGGCCTCTTGCCAACAAAAGCAGCCATGGTTTTGTCCAGCTGAGTCCTGGAGACCTCCAAGGACAGAGGGGTAACTGTTGCCTCAGCCTCTTTCCCCTCCTGTCCAGCCTAAACTGCTCAAAGGACAAAAGCCACAGCAGTCACATATTTTTATACACTGGATTATGTTTAAAGGACACATTTTCTCTGAGTATCTAACAAACAGCACCAGATAAAGCTGCTAAGATTTACTGTCTAGCCCCTGTCAGCATCATTCCAAGATAAGAACCCTCATCTTTTGACAAAGGCAACCCCAGGACACCCCACACAAGAACATGTCCTTGTGGGAACACAACAGTTGAAATGTTTTAAGCTACCCTAGAGTTTGAAATACTTCTCAAAAATAAACTGGTCCTGCAAGTAGGGTAACTGGGGGAAGGGAAAATGATATGTTATTATACCTTCTCCCAGGAGAATTACAGGCCAGAGCATTAACCCATTCTGGAAGCTGCAATGAGCCTGCCAAAGGCTTCTGTGAGTCACCAAATGGCCACTTCACCTCTGATACAAGGGAAGCAACAAACACACCCTGCCTCAAACATGAGCTAAAGGTACAACAGAGAGGAAATGACAAAAATCTAGCTTAAAATCTAGCTCAGAATAGCCTCTCTTAGGGTTAGAAAGCCACAGTGCTTCACCTCCTGCTCAAACTATCACCACATGACATCATTTGAACAGTCTGAGTTTAAAGGAGCATCAGCAGCACAGCACAAAGAATTCCTCATCAGTCCTCTAAAGCCTGACAACTTCAGTTCAAACAGATTCCTCAGGTGGCACTAAAATCTGCTGTACAAAGATACTATAAAGTATCAGCAGCTTTTCCAGATAATTGTCAAATTCCTACATCTTATAAAAGGAATATGAACTATTAACCCCTCCAACAGCAATACTCAGAGGAAGAAAAAAAAAAATACCTGTGCTGTAAGAACAAAAGAGAAGTTATTTGAGAAAAGGGATTGGAACCACAAACCTACTGTTACTAGAAGAGAGAAACACCAATAATCAGCTCCTGAGGGTTGTAAGTATTGTTAAACAGCACCATATTGCAGGTACTGTGAATCCACCATACTACTACTAAACGAACATAACAGCAAAGAATCATGGAAATACTGAGTGGTTTGGGTTGGAAGGGGCCTTAAAGCTCATCCAGTCCCACCCCTTCACTGTCCCAGGGTGCTCTGGGACAACCTGGCCTTGGACACTTCCCAGTGATGGGGCAGCCACAGCTTCTCTGGGCAGCCTGTGCCAGGGCCTCACTATTAAATGAATTTATTATCAAGAACTACTAAAAAAAAACTAACCAAACCCACCCCTTTCCGTTAAAAACTTAGTAAGAACCAAGTTTAAAAATACACATATAACTCTTTCTCCACCACGTGCACCAACCTCGCAGTGATATTCAAATATTGCACTTTCAGTAGTATTTGCCGATTCTTCTGTTTCAGCACAAGTTTCTAAGGATGAGGACTGCTATTATTTTAAAAAAGGGAACAAAAGGAAGAGAGACAAAAAGAGAAAGAAAAAGATAGCAAAAAGAAGGTGATCTATCAAGCTCTAGAGAATACAAGTGCTGCTGCCCTGGGCAGTTTCACTACAGCACTGGAGAAAACAAAGACTACTATAGCAGCGTCGGGACGTGCTCTTTTGAAGCTGTTGAGTAGGCACAAACTTCTTGTTTCAGATCAAGCCTTGTATCTTCTTCAGTGTTAAGTTGCCTCTTCTTTGGTCTTGAGTTGTTACAATGTGGTATACTTGGATTCTTTTCCTGATCTGAACTTGAAGCAGCAGTTTCAGGTGGTAAATTCTGTTCTGTTCCACTTCATACTGGGGAAAGGAGAAAGACACACACACTGAGCATCACTTTGAAGGAAATTCTCATCAAATCACACAGAATGGATCAGTTTGCAAGGGACCTTAAAGACCATCTACTTCCAAACCCCCTTACACATCAATTCTAGGTCTTACCAGTAACAGTTGCATTTCATCTACAGTAGGTTTAATCCAAGTTAGGAAAAGCTGTTTTACAGACTTATTTAGCATTCCCATTTCCAGTTTTGTTTTCCAAAAGACTGGCAGACTCCAAGCCAGTGAGATGGAATCTCCAATTCTGAACTCTTCAGACACACTTGGGCATCTCAGGGAAGGTCCCAGTGTGTACCACTAAAATGGCAACTTCATTTTGATCATTAATATTTGACCCATTAGAAAGCCCTAGTCCTCCTATCAATAACTTTACATAGCTGTTTATTAATTAAATTATGCCATAATTTATATAAGTGCTTGCACAGATCCTCACAGGAGCAATAGGATGTATATTTACACGGGAATTAAAATTTCCTGATTATTTCTGCTCCAAAGGTTCATTTAAGGACCAGCAATACCCGAAGCACATTTAGAATTGCATAAAAATTAACAAACTTTTCAATTATGTGTACAGACACCGCATGTAAAATAACACAGAGCTGTTCTCTGGACTTGTGAAGCTGTTTCTGTGAAATGTTGATTACATGTGATGATATTTGTGTAGCTAACACCAGGGAGAAGCCTTTCTGCATCAGTAACTAGTCAGCAATTAATTCCCTCCTGAAGTTTTCCAGTGCCACTTTGTCTCTTCATGAGAAAAGCAGTTTCAGCAAACTGCCACCTACCACACAAAACAAAACCTTACAGAAGTAGAAGCCTTCCTTGAGAGGAAATCAAGTTTTGAGTTTTGTTGCTTACTCGGTAGAAAGATTTTTAAAAAAGGGGGGATATTTTTGTGGACAAAAGTGGGTGAGAAGCAACAACAGCTCTGACCCCACGGATGCCTGGCAGGTTCTGCAGGGATCTAAAGGCATGAAGCACTGGAGCACAACTCTTCCCCAAATCATTCCACAAGTCCCACCCCAAAAGAGAAAAAATATGGACAAAGCCTATTTCTCTAGTGTAGCAGGAAAGTGAATTTCATAACTTATACTGAGCTTTGAATTCCCTCTGATGATTTGAGTCAGTTTAAGTGACTGAAATCTGAATGCAAAGACACTTCAAACTCTCACTCTTACTCCAGTGAAAATGCTGAGTGAAGGCAGCTATTGCAAGAACCCCAAAAGAGCAAACTCATCACCAGTTTTACAGAAGTTTGTATTTCAGAGATCTCCTCCAACTGAAACTTCTCCTTCAGCCACCACTGAGAACTTCCAGCTGAAATGAGCTTTGCTGTCAGACTATTCCACACACGTGAAATAGATTAAACAAAGTGGGTGAGGGCTGTTCAAAGCTGGTGTGAAAGGTTTGCACCGACAGATTCAACTATAAAATATTACAAATCAGAAGACAGGAAGCTAACACAAAGATAACAGTATCACTGCTTTTCCCTCACCTCAGCGTTACACTGGGGCAACTGTTACCACCATCTCTCTCAGGACAGTGTTATTTTGGGGCAGCATTTCAGCTCTCAAATGAGCACACTGCATCCCAGGAACTGCACAGACACACTTGGAATCTTCTCACGTATTTCCCTCCCGTTTAATTAGACTGATATTATTAGAGCTCTCCTAGAGATGGAACTCGTATCATATTACGTTTATCGTTTTTCTGGCCGTAAAATAGATCACATTTTCATTTAATGATCAAAACACCTCATCTCATCAAATAAGACTAAAGCTAATTTTATCAGTCATGGAGTAAAGGTATAAACCTTTCCAATAAAACCCAGTCTGATTTGATAACAAGATGGGTTTACTAAACTTATTCTAAAAAAACCCAAGCAACCACAGATCGAGCAAGTATAACTCAAGTAAAAAGAAAAAGAAATCTCACTGTGCTCATCTGCCTCAAATTCTTTACTTTTTAATTCAGCTACTATAAATACTCCTCCAAATGGTAAACACCCCGAGCAGCTGCCCAGCCCCCAAGTCTCAGTGCCTCCTGCATTTGTGTATTCACAGCTGAAAGGTTTAAAGCAAAGACAGGGAAGAGCTGGGCCCTGCTCTTGAGGTCTTTCATGTGCAGATCCTGCTAAATGACAGCAAGTCACATGAAGCTGCTCCCAGCCAGAAAGCACCCACAGAGCCCCACATGGAACCTGCCCGATGACAGCATTGTTCTGCTTCCCATTTTCTTCACAAAAAGAGGCAACTGCAAGGACCTGCATTCTGTGGATCAGAGCACGTGCTTCCAGAAACAGCCCTCTATGATGTGACCAAGGTGCAATTTAATAAAGGTAAAACTTCGTCTTTTCAGCGTGCACACAACACAGATGCGTGGAGATCAGGCTCCTCCATCTCTTTTCAGATGGATATTGGAGAGCAGCACTGAACACCGGCTCTTGGGCACCCCAGCCAGTACGTGACAGCTCCGAGACCAGCCACAACCAGAGCACTGAAGTCCTTTTCACGTCAGGAAAAAATACATACATGGGGGGAAAAAAGAACGAAAGAACTGCCAAGGACATCTGTAAAGAACGCGTGGAGAAAAAAATCCCAAAAAAGTCGCTAAAACAAAAATCCGGATTTTTTAAGGGTTGTGTGGTGCAGGGACGAGCCCCGCGCTGGGTATCGCTGCGGGCAGCAGAGAACCGGCCCCGGACCGACGGAGCCGCCCAGGCCCGGTCCCTCCCGCGGCCCCGCTCGCTGCGCTGCACCAAGATGGAGGCGGCGGAGCGAGGGGCGGCCGCGCCGAGGGGCGGCGCCGGGGCCGCCGCCAGCGGGGCCGCCGTGCGCGGGGGCGGGCGGCTCCGGCCGGTGACAGCGCCAGGGCCGTGCGGGCAGGACGGGCCGGGGGGAGCGCCCGCCCCGCACACAAAGGGGGGCGATGGCGGCCGCTCCCCGCACACAAAGGGCCGCGGCCGCGCTGCGCCGGGCGGGGCCGCGCGCGGCACGCCGGGAGCCGCCGCCGCCCCTCCGCCCGCACGGCCCCGCCGCCCGCCGGGGCCCGGAGCCCCCGCGGCGCCGCCCCCTCCCGGCACGGTCCGGGTCCGCGAGCCCCACCGGCTGCCGGCACGGCCGGTCCCAGCGCGGCCTGGGCGCCGCGGGCCCCGCAGCCTCGCGGAGCGCAGCGCGCACCCCGCGCCCCGCGGCCGCCGCTCCATCCCCGCACCGCCGGCCTAGTAGGCCGCACCCCCCAACCGGCCCCCCCCACCCCGCGCGCAACCCCGGCGGGGCTCCCGGCGCGCTGCCCCGGTGGGGACGGAGATGCGAGGGCGCGGGTCCCGCAGCGGCCGGAGCCCGCCGGGGCGGGCGGGGGTGGCGGCGGCGCCCGGCCCGCACTCACCCCAACAGCTCAGCGCCCCCGCTCCAGCGCCGCCATGAGCAGCACGGCACGGCACGTAGGAGAGAAATCACGGCGCTCTCGCGAGAGCCGCCCGCAGACGGGGGGGGAAGGGGCGGGGCCGCGCGTGCGCGCACGGAGCCCGGCGGGTGGCGCTCGCGGGCACGCGCCGGAGGGGATGGGGGGGGCAGTGAGGGCGCGCGCGCGCGTCCGGGAGTGCAGCGCCCCCTTGCGGCCCGGAGAGGGAGAAACGGCTGAGAGGAGAGAGAGAGAGAAAACCCCGGCTGAGGGGAGATGGTCCCGGCTAAGGGAAGAGAGAAAACCTCGGCTGAAGGGTAGAGAGGGAAGCCCGGCTGAGGGAGGGAGGGCTCGGCCCGGGCCAGGGCAGCGGGCGCTCCAGGCCCTCAGGAACCCGCACTCTGTGGGTTCGCCTTGGTGCTGGGCAGGCAGAGCTCGAGTGACGGACACGGAGCCTTGCGCTCGCTGAAGCTCCCACCGAGCTGAAGGATCAGGGGGAGATGCTTTGTGCACATTCCCAGCCCTGAAGCTCCAGTCCATTTTCCAACACGAGTGGAGCAAGTTCTGGAAGTGTCCAGTAGCCCTCAGGAACCGGGTACAAATGGCCATTTACAGTCACAGATTCCAGTTACAGACCCAGAATGGGACAGGAGCAAATGGAACATGGAGCTGTGTCCAGCGAGTTTAGGTTGGATCTCAGGGAAAGGTTCTTCCCCCAGAGGGTGCTGGGCACTGCCCAGGCTCCCCAGGGAATGGGCACAGCCCCAAGGCTGCCAGAGCTCCAGGAGTGTTTGGACAACACTCCCAGGGATGCCCAGGGTGGGATTGTTGGGGTGTCTGTGCAGGGACAGGAGCTGGACTTGACGATCTTTGTGGGTCCCTTCCAACTCGGGATATTCTGTGAACATATCTGAACTTCCCTTGCCAGTTCTCGCCTGTTACTAATTAACAATAAACTCAATCAAAGCAATTGCTTTTTAGTTTCTGGTTTTTTCTGTCTGCACAGCAAGGACCCAATTGAAGGGATGTTACCCTACACTGAGAGAGCGAAGATAAAAATGTATCACAGGTGTTCTGGATGATGTTAATTTAAAAGAGAGAAAATTCAACATTTTGGTCATTGTAGTATTTCACTCAGACACAAAAGGCTTGGGAACACGCAGAATACATGGAATTTCATCAGGACTCAGAAAACACTTGAGAAAATATTTCCCACTGGGTTTCTTTATTCCCTCCTGAACAATTTCTAATAGAAAAGGATTGTATACAAGAGCACTCCTGTACAGAGATCCCTTATATCTACCAGTCTTGCTGGGTATTCCAAATGTTCACCGTGTCTCAGAAAGCAGAGGAACGAGTCACCTTCTGCATCTATCAAAGTCTCACTTGGGAAAAAGTGGCATTAAAAATTTAAGCTGATAGTGGAAATGAGATGTTTACAGTTCTTGGAAGATTACTCTTTGATCACAAGTAGGACAGAAATATTTTATATAAAAGCGTCATTAAAAATACCAACTTATTGAGAAACTCCTACAGCACTGCACCTCGAATTCCACTCAATACAGGCCCTGGAGTAACTGTGGAACACGTGTCACCAGACCCACCTGTGATGTGACATTAAAAATCTGTGTGTGGTTTTGTTTTGAGACAGACCTGAGCTCCCTCTGCCTGAACCCAAAGCGGTGGGAGGCCGAAGAGCTTTGATCTGCAGGTGCTGTGCTCTGGCAGGCTCTGAGCACACCAACAGAGCAGGGCTGGCTGGTAACTGGGAGCACTGGGAAGGCTGGGACAGGTCTGTCTATCAAAAAAGATTAATCCGTCAAAAATGTGTGTGTCGGGAAGGGTCATCAACTCCAACCTTCACCCCTGAAACAAGGGAAAGTCTGCTCTGAACAGGAGGGACTCCTTCAGGTGCTCTGCTGGCACCTGCTGTTTTCTCAGCCTCACAAAGCCAGGCCAGGTGACAAAGCCAGGCCAGGTGACAAAGCCAGGCCAGCCAGACACGGAGGGTCCCTCACTCTGCAGAGCCCAGCCAGAGCAAACCCTGTCCCTGCCACCACCCACACTCTGGTTTCTCAAGCATCTCCTATTCCTTCGATCAAGCACAATAATCACAACCTGCATTATGTTCTCTAGCTACAGACAACGTGGATTTAGGAGCCATCTGCACAGCTGGAATTATTAACTAAAGCTCATAAAAAATAACAAAGGGAGAGGAAATGAACCATCACAAAGGAGGACACATCAAATACTTCAGTGCTGAGCATCTGAGTGCTGCAGGTACTAAGACAGAGCAGGGTGCAAGCTTTTGCCATCGACGCTTCAGAAAAATGCAGAGAAAACAGCCCACACACTTTCAAGATAAAACAAATATACAAGGAAACACCTGGAACAACAAATCCTTGTCAGGTAGTTTCATAACAGTCTCTGAAGGCTTGGAGATGAGGTTTTAAGTGGCCTAAGCTTCACAGTCCGGCAGATCTTCTCTCCCCACCTCGAAGGACTCCTTGCTGATGGACAGCAGCTCCCGCAGCTCTTTGTTTTCAAGCTGCAAAATCAACATTTTTGCTGAAATAGAAATGAGCTAATTCACAACTAAAGGACTATCACAGAAAGGTGCTAATTCAGTAAAAAGATGCTAATCTTTAAACAGTCCCATCCTTCATGGATACACAAACCACCCCGTTTGTAGCATTAATACAGTGCCACATTGGAACCACATAACTTAAAGATCATCTTTTGCTTCTGGCTTTATTTATTTAGATATATATATATATATTTATAAATAATATGAACATTAAGAACTTCAAAATAAACAATCTTGTCCCGCATTTCCTGACCCCGTCCCTGAATTTTGAGTGTTGTAAGTCCTTGACACACAGAAAATCCAGAGAAAGTCTAGAGATCCCCAAAGCTCATTATCTTCAGCAACTGGTGCTGTTCTTACCTCCAACTGAGCCAGTTTCTCTTGAACTTTAAAGAACTGCTCATCATCCACTTGAACAGCTTTTCTCATCACCTCTCCCATCTCACATATTCTGTCAATTTGACTTTCAATTTCCTGAAAGACAAAATTAATACATTCAGTAAGTCCAGGCAAAAGCAACAGTCATAATTTATCCCTTCTAAATTACTTACTTCCATTTTCCTGATTCTGAATTCTCTGTTTTTGAATTTTAATCCTTTCCTCCCAAGCACTTGCAATCCTTTCTGTCCTGTATACTCAAGGATAAGAACTTGTACTTTATTGTCCTTTATCAGGAGCTACCAGTGAAAGCAGTGGATAAAGACACAGCAGCAGCAAGATAAGGCACCCTGACTTAAAGGGAAATAATTTCAAGTGTGACAAGGTCTGAGACAGCAGATTCAGGTCCATGTGAACATGATTAGTAGGCAGCAAATTTTATATTGCTTTATTAGAAAAGCCTGACTGAATTTATATAAAGACCAAAAATAAAAGCAAAGAAGATTTCAAGCGTGGAGTAAACAGCCTTATCCCAGAAAGACATCAAGCAATAAAACTAAAGCAAGTAAGAGCAGAGCCTCCTGAGGCAGATTTTACAGAATCTCTCTAGATATAGCAATAATCCTCTGGAAGATGCATTTTTCTGAAGCTCAGAAATGCACATGGAACAAACACTGACAAATTCCAATATGGAGCAACAGCTCCTGCTTGAAAAGCAATACAGCACAAAGTGTGACAGGGTGGAGTTTCTTTAGGTGCCCACAGTTCTTCTACCACCTCTGGAAGATAAATGTATCACAGAGCAGAGAATTCAGTTTGGAACTCCATTATCCAGAAAGTATGGAAACAGATCAGAGCTGGAGAACACAAAACACTTCTGGGAAGAAAGATTATTATTTTTCTAAACAGAAAGATGGTTATAATAAGAATATTGTTCTTTTAAAGGCATTAGAAGTTTGTTATTGTTCTCCAAATGGTAGGGAGGAAAAAACTCATAGACTTCATCTGAAGTACAGACTTTGCCTAGACATTGAGACAGTCAAGGGATATCCCTTCAAGGGTTCCTTCAGAGCCTTTTCAGCTTTGCATTGTCAAGTTTTGTTGAAACCAGACATTGCTACACCACTCACCTTCAGAGGAGTTAAGCAACTCACAAAAGAGAACCAGTGAGTTGCCACAGATCAGTGCAAAAATACACATGAAAAGAGTTAGGCTGGGTCCAGTTCCAATGAAAAACCATGAGATACGAGATGTCACTGGGCTGAAGCAACCTGCTGTTCTCTAATCAGATAAAAATGTGTTTTAAAAAATGCCTAACACAATTCCTAAGTTTAAAATGGGAATATAATGTTATTCTATTGTTAATAGATACCTAAATATGAAACAGGCAGCAGTTATCAGCAGCCACATCTCAGAGTTCTGAAGTCACTGAGCCCAGTGGGGACAAAGGGACATTTTTAGGCCACTGCACAGAGTACCTGGATTTAAAAACATTAGGGAGTGAAATCTCTCAAGAATTAAACATATACAGCTCTCAGAGATTGAAGACGCTTTTTCCCCCTCTGTTACAGCTACTGAACAGGAACGATAACTTGGATATCTTTGATTTTACTATAGAGAATCAGGCACATTAAGCTTAACACAGGGAAACCTCCACCTGGGATGTGAAGGGGTTGTGCCTTTCAGTGTCCTCTGGGACAGCTGTGACAACCTGCGTGCTCTGAAAGGAACAGAGGGAAAAATACCAGCAAAGAGAGACAAGAGTTGGAGAAAATGTATTTTGGAGTACAGACACTGCAGGAATGGAAACAAAGACTGCATGACTGCAAGCAGGAGCCATGGGTGTCAAGCACTCTCCTGTCCCCATCCCACCTTACCCCAGAATTAGCCTGATGGACTTTCAAGACCGGTTCTGCGTCTTCACGTTTTCTCCCTTCCAGCAGCTGTAACATCTGCTTCCTGTACTTGCTCATGATGAGTTCTAGCGCGTCCTGGTGCTCCTCCAGTGAGACCCAGAGCTCTGCAGAACACAGCGCGTCACGGCCACGGCCGGCAGCCACAGCAGGAGCCCCGCGGCGCTCGCTGGGTACCAGCTCCGGGCGGGACTGGCGCTGCCCCATCGCTGCCCGGATCCCCTCGGCCGAGGAGACATCCTGACCGCGACCCACCGGGGCATCCCGCGGCTCTGCCACAGGCGACACAGCCGCACCTCTGCTCCCCTCGACAAGCGCCTCCCGCCGGAT
This sequence comes from Eopsaltria australis, assembly GCA_034509425.1. NCBI lineage: Eukaryota > Metazoa > Chordata > Aves > Passeriformes > Petroicidae > Eopsaltria > Eopsaltria australis. The sequence goes on from JAVTVJ010000660.1 coordinate 521,667, forward strand.
CCCCGGGCGCGCATCTCCGCCGGGACATCCCCCGCACACCGCCCAACACCCCCCAAGCCCCGCTGCACATCCCCCGCCAGGACCCGCCCCCGAGCCCCCAGCGCCGCCCCCGGCCGCGCTCACCCCTGTTCTCCTGCTGCAGGTCGCGGATCTGCGTGTTCTCCTGCGCCAGCACCACGTGCGGCCGCAGCCGGGACGGGTCGGGTCGCTCCGCCGCGGCGGCCGGGCCCTGCCCAGGACACACGGGGGTCAGTCCGGCCGCCTCGGGCCTACCGAGACACGGGGGTCGGTCGGGCCGCCCCGGCCGGGCCCTGCCGAGACACGGGGGCCGCCCCGGCCGCGCTCACCTGGTCGTTGCAGCCCGCGCCCGCCTCCCGCATGGCGGCCACGCGGCGGTGCAGCACGGCCGACTGATCGATCAGCGACTCGGCCGCCGTGTCGTGCTCCTTCAGCCGCTCCAGCAGCGTCCGCGCGTCCGTCAGGATCTTATCGATGGTGCAGCTCATGGCGGGCGGCGCTGCTCACCCCCGCGGCGGGCCCATGTCCCCCGCGGCCCCGCCGCTGCTGCCTCCCGTCAGCTCCTCACGGCCGCTCCGGCCCCGCTCCGGCCCCGCCGCCGGGCGCGGGCGGACGCGAACCCGCGGGGCCGGGACGCGGCTTCCGCCCGCGGCCACAGCGCCGCCAGTGCGCAGGCGCGGCCCCGCGAGGCCGCCGCTCCCACGGGGGCTCGCCTGGCGGCGCCGGAGCGCCACGGCCGGCGGGGGGGGCGGGGCCACGGGGCGGGCTGGGGGCGGGGCCAACCGCCGGGGGCGGGGCCAGGGGCGGGGCTGCCCCGCCGCTCCCGGGGGCGCTCGAAGCCCGGGAGCGCTCGTTGATTTTGGGGTGTTCCGAGGTGTTTTGGGGTTTTTTGGGGTGTTCCGGGGTGTTCGGGGGCCAGGGGACACCGCCCTCCTCCGGCACACGGCGTTCCAAAGCCGCCTGCCCCAGGTGGATGTGCCCCCCTCCCACGAGCCGCGGCCCCGCGTGTCCGAGCCCCGAGAGCCCCGGGAGCCCCGGGAGCGGCCCGGCCCCAGCGCGGCCGGGGGAGCCCGGGCCAAGGCCGGCTCCGAGCGGGCGCTGCTCGGCACGGGCTGTTTGCGGAGGGCCGGCGGCCCTGACCCCGGGTCCCGCTTATCTCGGCGGCTGCTCCCTCACAGCGTGATCAATCCCGGCTGCGATCTGCGGGGCTCCCGTCTTATCTGATCCTGCTGTTTGTCCCTTCCAACAGTAAACATCCGCCACTCAAAATAACAAGCTGTGCAATGCTGACTCGCTGCTTTGATTCTTATTTGCTAACTGAAGCTACTGTTGGTGATCCGGGGTGTCCTTGGGGCTTTGTGCCGCAAAGCCTTGTTCAATAGCACCGACTTCATTAATGATGTTTTCAACAATAATATTTTAGCAGGACTCCCTTTGATTTGAATCATCTTTTGAGTTTAAATTCCCATTCACACAGACGCATGACAAAACTCCAGGATGCTGTATCAGATGAAGGTTCTTTATGATCCCAGAGATAATCAAGCCTGATGCAGAAGTGCTGAACGAGATAATTTTATAAAAGCAACAATCTCAAAACATGCACACAATGCAAAAGAGAACAGGGTAAGCAGCTGCAGTTGGAATATTTCATCAGAATCAGATCAATTAGTGAAGTATGAGAGCTATTCTGCAAATTTGGGAAATGTAATCCTTCCACTAGTGTGGAAATAAATGTCCAAACCATGCTTATAGCATATTTCACCTTCTGCTCTCTCCCTATTTTTCATCTTATTAGAGAACACTAGAAAGTTAAGAGAGATTATCAGAATTCCTTTTTCCTAATAGGCAAGTCATGAACACTTGAAAAACTGACAGATATTGCTGTGAGGACCATCCTGGTTATGGAACAAGTTGGGTAAAGATTGCCCTGTCTCAAAAGGGACACATCACCCCTAAGCTGTAGCCGGTGCTGGTTTCCCCTGCCCCATTCTCACATCCTCACACGACCCCTGGTGTGCAGCTCAGCTCCGGCTGCTGCCTCCCTCTGCTCCCATCCCAGCTCCGTGCCTGCCCCCACAGCCTCTCCCAGAGCATCCATCTCCACAGAGCCTGGCCTGGCACAGCTCCATGCAGTGATCTCCGTGTGCCAGGGCCATCTTCCCCTTTTTCACTTTATCCAACACAGGGATTTCTGTGACATCAAACTCGCAGTCCCTGAGGTTCCACTTGATTCAGGCACTCAATGAGCCATTCAGAGATTGTGGCACTGGGAATTCCAGTTCACATCCGTAGGAAATCAGCTGAAGGAAGCTGTGGTCTGGGCAGTGTGAAGGGTCATTTCACCTCCACAGGAGCTGCACTGGGATGTGAGCCTGAACTGCTGGCCTGTTGTTGTGTTTATAATTCTGAATTAACACTCACTCCTCCCAGGTGTCAGAGGTGCCATCCTGGCCCTCGTTGCTGATAGGGAAAGCAGGGGTAGGTGATGGCCAGCACTGCTGCACCAGGCTGTCACTTCAGGACCAGTTCATTTTCTCTGATATTCTGGCTCCTAGGAATAAAACTCCAGAGAGATGAGAGTCTCCGACACCACTGCCACAACGCACTGAGCCCGTGCTCCCACTCGGGGCTGGGGCTCAGCCCCTGTCCAGCGATCTCCTGACACAGAATCATCTGTCCAGCTCCAAGGGACAGCAGAGGGGGTTCCTGTGGCGCCAGGACACAGAGCGGGTCCCAGTAGGACAAAGCTCCTTGGTTTAAATGCTGGGAATGCTTGTCACCAAAACTTGGAGTGTGTAGCAACAGAGCTTAAACAAATCAACAGATGAGCATTTCTGAGGAGTGGTGCCTTATAATTCCTTTGGCTTATCACATCAATTCTGTGTAAACTAAAGAGAATGTATAAATTTGGCCTCTCAAACTTTTTAGTGTTTAACTTCGATTCGATTAAACACTTATGTGTGTGTACAAAGTGAAAAATGAGGTTACAAGAGGTTAATGCTTTAATGCTTTTAATAACTCTTAACCACATGGCTGTATTTTGTCAAACAGAACACGGGGTTGTTGTAGCAGGAGGAGTGAAGGCTGGATAGCAGAGTACTGGAACACTCAGAACAACAACGCTGCTGCAGAGCCCAGACTGCTTCCAGGCCATCTTTGGAAAATCAGAAATAGTATTTCTGTGGTAGGATAAATACATAACAGTTCTGAGTAGAGCTGAGGAGGCTCTTGCTAACAGTAGGAAAATCACAAAGAAAAGAAATCTAGATGGACCAAAAGTGAACAAAGTTGCTCAGGGGAGTGGAGCACCTTCCCTATGGAGATAGGCTGAGAGAGTTGGTACTGTTCAGCCTGGAGAAGAGAAGGTTGTGTAGAGACCTCCCAGCCCCTTCAAGGATCTGAAGGGGCTACAGGGAAGCTGGAGAGGGACCCCTCATCAGGAACCGGAGGGACAGGACAAGGGGAAATGGGTTCAAGCTGAAAGAGCAGAAATTCAAGTTATATATGTGAAAGAAATTGCTCCTGGTGAGGGTGGGGAGGCCCTGGCACAGGGTGCCCAGAGCAGCTGTGGCTGCCCCTGGATCCCTGGAAGTGCCCAAGGCCAGGTTGGACAGGGCTTGGAGCAACCTGGGATACTGGAAGGTGTCCCTGCCCATGGCAGGGGCTGGAACAAGATGGAATTTAAGGTCCCTTCATATCCAAACCATTCTGGGATTCTATGAACAGACTGGTATCAAACGGCAACCTCTGCGACAGATGAAGTGACATCTAGATATTGGAGGTAGGGAAAATAATAAAGGGCAAGTTTCTAGGCTACTTCCTGAGATTTCAGTAAAATTATATCAATTGTAAGTGTGGTCAGCACAGGTAGAAACACTGTGGCTAAGTGTCTGAAAGCACAAGTCTCCCATAGTGCTGCAGCAGGCATCAGCTTTTTAAAAGTGGAATGCAACAATTCTCATTTCCATTACAAGTCCTTCCTCTAAAACCCAACTATTTCAGCAGCTACAGCTGTTTAAAAAGCAAACCAGCTCCCTCTCACACCACACACCCCAACATTTTCTGACTGCTTGCTTTAAAATTAAGTGATAGTGTTAGGACTGCTCCCAGCTACTGTCACAATTTCACTGGTATCACCCTCAACAAAAGTGTAGCACAGAGACTCAGGGACCAGGAGCCCAAAGGAATCCTCCTCTTGCACTTCCCAGCCCATCCTTCAAGGTAGATTAACATGGCATAAAGCAGAGTTGTCCTGTGACAAAAGTTATTACCAAGAAGCTCAGTCTTATTGTTCATCCTAATTATCCTGCTTTGATAAATCTTGAGGAGTCACCCACTGCACCACGGCACTCACATTTATGAGTCTAATATTCTTTCTGCCGTTAAAACAAATGTCTTCAAGATGGAATCCAGGCTGGAAAAAAGGAAAAACATTATCATTGATGAATGGATACATCCAGTTAGTTCAGTCTCTCAGCAGCAAGACCACTGCTGATAAAATGCTGAGCAAGGGATTCCACAATAATTATTTTGTAGTGCTTAATGCAGAGTGTCAGGATCTGCTTTATGGAAATCAGGTCGAGGACTTGGCTTCCCTTTGCTGTACCTACAAAGCACAGTCACTGCAGTGCCTGAAGTTACGAGTATTCTCTATGAACTATCAGCTCTTGTGACTGTAATCAAGCTTAATTTGCTTTCCTCCACCTTGTGCCTTGCTGGAGCATTTTATTATAAACCTTGGTCTTCCAGCCAAGGGGAAACAGATTTGGTAGAGGGGACTGAAAGGAGGAGGTGTCAGGGTACCCAGGAACTTTGTGAAGGTTGAGGGTTTATTGTACCTATTCTGCCTTCAGGCACTGCAGATGAAACTTAAGAGTATGAATAGAAGAAACAGTGACATTTTGTGGGCCATCCTGAGGTTTTAAGGAGAGTTTAAGGCAGTTTGGCTCTTGCACAGAAATCTGACATAGTGTTTAGTTCTTCAAGAGTTGCATTATAAGCCTGTAAGAAAATGTAAGGTAAAACTATCCAACAACTTCATGATTAAGAAAAAAACAGTCTTAAAAAGATCAGAATTGTTTTTCCTCTCTGGTCTGATATTTCATTGTTTAATCCCACTAAAGCATTTAAGAACTTAACAAGAACTTCCATCTTCCGAGTTCTTTCTCATCCAATTTGATCGTGAGGATTTGTCTGATACATTTGGTGCAAAACAAGGAGTATTTTCATTATCTCTCACTAATGAACACTTCTGTGCAGTGCTAAACGGGAGCTGTTCACTGTGCAAGGTAACACCAACAGGCAAAGTCAGTACTCACAAGGCTTTGAGCTGTTTCTCACCCAGGACTGAGAGGTTCATCCACACCCATGAAGAACAATCCCAACAGTGTCAGCATTCCTGAACCTTTGGAAGATCCCTAAATAATCCAGAAGAGAGGGGGAACAGAAAACTTGCAGTTTTTTCGTGAATTCCTCAACAAATTGGAAAGGAAATCCAAGCTCTCAGAACACAAAATTTTGGCATGGATGTGTCTGCCAGTTTGTTTTATGCCTCTGAACCACTTTATTTCTCTGAAACAAAAACAGGTAAAGATTAGGTTAGATCATTTTGATACGTGATCTGTATTGTTAGTACTCAGCTTTCTTTAATACTGCTCAGAAGAGTTTACCAACAGGAGAGATTTAATTAAATAATCATTATTTTAATATAACCTTTAACTCACATAGAACAACAATTACTGTAATTAGCAATTAGTTTTCTGAGGGCTTTAGTCGTTTAGTATTTGACTCTTGCTTTCATCATTTAATGATTTACAGTAATGAGCTGGAACATCAGTATTTTGTACTGAAATGGCCAAAATAGTTGTCCAGGCATCCTTGCCCTCATGTGACAGATCTCAGATGGCTTGGGGAGAAGTTAGCCAAGAGCAATAGACAATGCCATCACTTCTGCTTCAGTTCTACTGGAAAACAACAACAAAGTGGCTGCTGTGCCTTGCAGTCAGGGCTCAGTAGCTCTTGGAGGGCTGTTACTGTGCTGAGATTCTGCCCTTTGTTTGAGTTTTGTTTGACAAATGCTTTATAAATGAGCAGAAGAGGTGGTTTATGTTTCATTAATGAGGCTGATAGTGGTTAATTACTGAAGTTACGTAAACAATCCAATACCAGATCAAGCCAAACGGGTCATTTATGTAGAGAAGATCCAGCTGGAGTAGATGCAATTTCCTTTAACTATTGGGATACCAAACCAGCCACGGAGATCTGGAATCTCCAGGCCAGATGAACAAAGAATTGTGCTGACCAGGAAAACGGATTCTCTCAGCAGGGATGGACCCAGGGAAGCTCTTCCTTCATGTCCAGCTCCCTCTCCCACCAGACCCTTGGAGGCAGCTGCCCAGTGTCCAGGGGGATTTGAATGCCCAGAGCTCCCAGTTTGCAGCGGTGGCAGGGAGTGCTGCAGCAGTGTCCAGGGCACGCTGCTCTCACCACATCTGCTTGTTTTCCATGGAAAACACGTGTGTCCCTTAGTCCCCACTTCAGTGCCACTTCTGGATGTTGGCTCATGGCATGAACTTGTTCAGCTCCTATTTTCAGGCCCTATCTGTGAGTGACACTTTGTTTACTCACCGCTAGTAAAGCAAGCTCGGAGTTTGGGATTATTTCCTTTGCCACTCAAGTGGCTCTGGGCCTGTTACTGACCAGAGCCTTCAGCGGTGTTTTATAGAATTGATGTATGTGTAGAAAAATAACAGAAAACAGAGCTGGAAGAGAGCTTAAAAGTCCTTTACAAAAAGTCCTCTTTACAAACCAAAATAACTCAGAGAAAACAATTCTTGAGTTCAATCTGGTTGCCCAAACTGATCTTCAAAACAGCCAGTGGGGAAGATTGTACAAGGAACTCACTCCAGTGCTATTTTTACCACAGTAATTGCTTTCTCTAGTTTGTAATTTAAATCTCCCTTACTCCTAAATAACCTTTCTGGTTTTTGATTATTTACAAGCATGGAAAAGAGTTTATTTTCCTCTTCTTTGCAGCAGTATTTTAGGTGACTCAAGTGTGCCCTCAAGTCTCCCATTTTTGTCATGCTAAGCTTTGAACAGGAACAGTGATTTGTTAAAATAATGTAAATATCTGTATTCCCATAAATGTATGTATTTAGCCAGTCACCTGGTCTGAATCACTTCATGATTATGCGAAACAGTTTTATTACTACAGTGTGGGAGTTAGAGCAATTAACCTTGGGCTAATACTTAAGTACTGCAATTCATTTCTACTACAACTACGTTTTATATGGTTATTTTATAAACTTATTTATATACTGATTTTAGAAACTGAATCTGCCCTGAATCCAGCAGGCTTTATAAACTGAGTGAATGGGGATTTGATGCCTTTTAAAAACCTGGGCTTCAGGCTTAAGTTCCCTGGAGTCAACAGGATCTAAATACTCACATCCTACAGCTAATTTGAACAGCTTATCAGGAAGATGCCTTCTATCAGAAAAAATGCTAAAAATAAAAGTCAGTAGCATTTAGAAGCTAACCACAATATTTCACAAACCTCTGCTTATTTTTCCAACTTTCATGAGTAAGGCTGGATGAAAAAACCAATGGGATATTGTGAAAGAGATACTTCTGTGAAAAAAATATTTATCAATTGTAAAACCTTCAGTTTTACTATTGAAGTTTTTTTGACAGCTTTGCAAGTTTCTGTATGAGGCTGCTTTTACCAGAAAGACAAGTGCTGATCATAATTAGGCTTACAACCTCATTATCTTTGTCTCTACTGCATAATCACTGCCTTCCAGATCCCCATCATCACACGTGATCAATGCAGGATATTTCAAAACTTAGAAAACCCCACAATGTGCTCAAATAACATTTATCAGTCAATGCTGTTTGTTCTTGAAAGACTCAACCCTTCCACTCCAAAGACAGATTCCTAAATGGCACACGGATCAAGCAGCCTTAGGGCTGCTCCTCTCTGGAGCCCATGGAATAGAAATGTGTCCCTCCTTTGAAGGGTGATGGCAGTTTACTGTGTATCCATGAAAACTGTTCCAAACACTGTTTTAAGTGACTTTGCTGTAAGATACCCAGCAGAAAATGGTATTTTCCTTTTCCCATCTAATTTCATGCAGTATCCAACAGAACCAGGTTTTCCTGAGATGAATGGAGAACTGATCTTACACAGAAAGCAGGTGAGCTCCTCCTGGAGTGAGGAGATTTTCAACCTGCTGGGAGCACTGGAACAGCACAATACCTAACAAGTAAATTCCCTATCCTAAAGGTCACATCTACCTAGGAAACAATGAAAACATCCAATTGCAATATTAATTTATTAGAAATTGTTAATAATGGAAATACTTGGGTTTTCAGAATGAAATTTTGCTGAGTTAACAGCAACATGAACTTAAGTTCACAGAAGTTGCCAATGAACTCAGTGTGTGCTGCATCACCACAGGGGTGTCTGGATCAGAACACGGAGCACAAGGTAAGTGTTTGGTGTTTGGAGGTGCTGGCCTGATGCAACCTTTCTGAGTTGAATTATTATGTCCTGTCCAAATCTCCAAACAACACTACTGCAAGAATTTCCCCGCTTGGGAATTGAACATTTTCCATCAAATGTCAACGTGAAGGAATCAAAATGGGAGAATTTTGAGTTTTTAGCAGGAAAGCAGAGTCTTCGTGCTGGGCAGGGAGGACTCTGGGAAGCAGTGACGTGAGGGTCCCCATGGCCTCTGTCCCTGATGACCCAGTTGTGCTGTGATTTATGTGGGCTCGCAGCTGCCCTTGCTCCGACCCCAGAGGAGCTGTGTGGGAAGTTGGTGTCTCGGAGCCGCGGCGTGGCTCTGCCGAGTGTCTGGAGCCCGGGCTGAGCACACAAACTGATAAATAGGGAAAGGCCTGCTGGGCTCCAGCTGGAGCAGAGCTGGGACCGGCGCTGCACGGACCCTGCGCCGGCAGAGGAGCTCCCTGCAAGCACCGTGAGTACTGAATTCCCTTCTCTGCATGCTCTGGGGTTAGAAATTGCTGCTCAAGCCATGCATTGATTTGCAATGTGAAAATATTCCAGGCGCTGGGCTTTTTTCTTCTTTACTTCCTTTTTTCTTCTTTACCTCCTTTTTTCTTTCTTTTTAAACATCTGACTAAATGAAAACAGAAGACACGCACTTCTAAATGTGCTATTCTACTGCCAAGGATTTGTTCCAACACTACTTCATTTGACACACAGAGTGAAGAAAAACAACTTTTAAATTCAATTAGTTGTTCCCCTTCCCAAAAGTAGCTGGAGAACTGTGTGTTTCAAACAACCTCTAACCTCTTATTTTACCATGTACAAAAATTATGCCTTTGAAGTAATTATTCATGGAATAACAATTCCAAAGGAAAATTTCAAGATAATTGCAATGCAGACCATTGGTGAAATAAGCCAGTTCCTATTATGGTTATTATATGACCAGGAAAGAACACATTTAATAAGAAGAAAAGTGGAATTTCTTCAAAGAGCAGCTTTGGGGAGCTTCTTGGCACATTAAAACCAGGAGGAAAGGCAAAACCCTTAATAATGCATGTAAGCTGCATACAGGATCAATCAAGTGATCCTACAATTTCCCCTGCAAAATCATCCTTTAATTAAGCAGTGATTACTGAATTGCTTGAGTAAAACTGAATAGCTCAGCTGGCATCACACCTACTTGGAACTGATTATGCTCAGTTACTTTTTTTTCAGTTTTTGATTTTAATTTTCACAAATTAAAAAAAAATAAAGAAGCTTTGCCTTCCAGCAGCAAGTGAAGTACAGAGATTAAGCCCGAGCCTGAAACGTGCTCTGAGTTCCACTACGTGCCCACTAACGTGCCCCAAGGTGTGCTCAATAGATGGTGGAGACCTTCAGCTCGAGTTCCTAAAATTCTCTGTAAACAAGAAATTTCCCCATGACTCAACTGTCAAAATATTTACGATAGCAGCTAAAGCACTGTCAGTACTGACCTCTGAAAGGGCTCCCTGTAGCCCTGCTCCATGAAGGATGTTTTGTATCCCAATAAATTTGATAAGTTGTTGATATGTTGCTTTATGATATGGGGTTTTATAGCAATAAAAATGATAAACCCCACATCTTTCACCATAAATAGAAATAAATAGATGTACAGTTCAGATTCTAGTCTGAATGTGTAGGTTCTATTTATGGTTCTACTTTACTTTTTATCAATCAGTGGTTTGGTTTTTTTATTTAGTGGATTCTATTTTTGATAAATTGTCAAGTCTTTCAGTTGGGACTAAGAACTAAATTTCTGCATGAGATGGATAACCAAGCCCTTGAATCAACACGCTCTGCTTTATACTGAACGTTTGTAGTTCAGAAGATGAGCAATGGCAAAACTAAGCCTGTAAAAGCATTTTCAAACGTGCTTAAGCCACCTTGAGCGTAGGTAACTCTTCCAAAAAACACCATTCCCCCGACCTGGTCAGGATTTCACACGTGGAAATGCCCTGTGAAAGAAGGGAAAGCAGGAACAGTGTGGGCTTTATGCAGATGACATTTTCTGTCAGCTCTGTCTGTGTGACTGAGGACTGAAGGCTCCCACCCTGTGTGTGTTACTGCTTGGGATTCTACAAAATATATCATTAACAAATTCATCTTTTGTTCCCAGTTATTTCCACTTTTTAGGCTAAAGACCTTTATGCATCCTCTCTGGGAATGTATTTAGATTTTTGCTTCCTTTTAAAGCACTCATGTACAAACGTGTTGGGAATACACGGAAAAGAAAAAAAGGGGCACAAAACATTTTGTTTTGGGAATGGCACAGCTGCAACTGCCCCAAACATCCAAACCTGTTGCTCCAATCTTATTTCACCTTTGCCCCAGTTACTGTTTGGGGCATTACACCTGGGCATGGCTGGTACCTTCTGTCAGCAGCTTCACCGTGCTGGGCATGTGCGGGATTCCCTTGCTTGGCAAAGGGTTCATGAGTGTGGGCTGGGGAAGTGTCCTGCAGGTCATGGCTCACCCCCATGAGCTGTGAGGGGTTTGGGATGGCCACAGAGCCTTGGGGAGGGCAGCACATGGATCACGGAATCCCAGGGACTGCTGCAGTTTGGAATCTCCCTGCTGCTCCCTCACTCACCAGGGGTGAGGCAAAGGTTGGAACACACGACTCTCATAGTCACTCATAAATAATCAAAACTTGTCTGGCCTGGGAAATGAAGTTCCTTCCTTACATATCTTATTCTCTTCTTTTGTTTTTTCTCTTTTTGCTTTAAAAAGCCCAATGCTTTGTTTTATCAGAAGAACAAGCTTGTCAACACTAAATTCTCAAATGTCAGAGAATGAAACTCTTATGTTCACGCATAAGTCTCATTTTTGACAGCAAAGTTTTCCTCAGATAACCATTGGATTTACTATTCACACTGTTCTGACATCCTCTTAATTTAAGATTTCAGTTTACAAAGTGTCAGTCTAAGCTGGGAATTCTGTAATTGCAACTGGTTACTGTTATTAGCCATAAAAATCAGTAAGAAGGGCTGAATCCTTTCTCATACAATACCTAAGCTGAGGAAACTTTGCCCGAGGAAACTCTGCTTTCAGGATTTAGAACGTTTAAGCAATTGACCACCTTACATTTGGTACTTCATACTCCCAATATACTGTTTTTATTAGACTGGATCAGTGTAATTTTTTTAAATCTATTATTCAATTATGACTTTTATTTAAATAAACCACTGGAATTCAGAAACACATTTCTTCAGCAAACACACATTTTTGGGAAAAAATGTAGACTTTGCCCAGGCCAAATTGATCTAACTGATAAGACTTCATGATTCAGTGACTCATTTTGCTCTCAAACAAATATTTACTAGCAGAGATAACAAACCCCCAGCATTCCAGCCTCACTGCATCCTTTCACCTTCTGCTGACAGCACGAAGCGAAAGTGGTCAGCCCCAAAGCTCTGTCCAGTCTGGGGGAAGGGATGTGTGGTTTTCCAGCCAGGACTTCAGATTCCATTCAGTGACTCAGCTGCAGCAAGGTACAGGTACAGCACAAACCCCACCCTCTGAGTCCTTCAGGGAAGGTCTTTAAACCCAACTTGCTGTAAATTCTGCAGAGAATCCCGGTGCAGAGTAGGGGTTGGATTTGCTGTATTTTCCAAATATCTCTATGCCTTTTTCATCTTTTTGCTGTCTTTTCCAAATACTTCCACGCCTTTTTAATCTTTTCTATGCTTCCTGTCTGCTCAGGGAAAGCCTGTGAGTGATTCATGGGCAAATTGCCTCTTATAGCCCTTGCTCAGTGGGTGTCAGGCTCAGCAAAGTTGTAACCTGGGGCCACATCCCGCTCATGCAGAGGGACAAGGGGGCAAGAAAAATATTCCTGCTTGCTCCTCTAATGGCTACTCTGTTACCTCTCAATTCCAAGCAGTACCAGAGGTTTGCTGTAGGTGTGCAAACTCAAACCCAGCTTGTGCCACTGTCCATACAGACTTTCTTTTTTCTAAAAATCTTTTAAGAATTTTTAGAGCATGCTTTTTCAGAACCTCTCTCTAAATTTGAATTTTTAATTCAAATTACTGCAAAATGAGGTAACTTTTGAACCCCAAGCACCTCTTCTCACCGTGTCACTGTGAGCTCTCAGTGCACTTTGTTATTGGGAATGTCAGTGAATCCAGCCAGGAGCCTAGGCTCCTGCAAAGACCAAGGGACAGTGGAAAGCTCTTTAGAGGCAGCACATCCTATAGGAAATCAATATTTTGGTCTTCACTGCATGCTTTACACTGCAAAAGGAACACAGGAATTGTAATTCAGGCAGTGCTTAAGCGAGGCAAAGTTGACTTTTACTGCATAAATGAGTACTTACATGACGAACAACAGATATTCCATGCTGGCCTTTCCATGCTATTTCCCCTGCTTCAACTCTGCATAAAAAGTGAATTAAATAAACTCATTAAAAGCCCATCTTTGTGCACAAACAGGACAGCCCCACATCCACACTACAGCAAATTCATGCCAAAAGCAGGTTTATTCCATCCAGTGAAGCTCCATTTAACCTTCTCTGAACCAGAAAATTTACCAATGAGTCCAATTCCCCCACATGGTTTTTGTGTAAAACTCAGAGCAAAACATTTCTAATTACAACTTGGGAATTTAGGAAAGGGTTTTACCCTGAATCTTTAATATCAGGACACTCAAACATTTTGTAGCCTCGTTGAGGGTGTTATGTGACTTCACACAGACATCTGATTTTCTTACGATCTGAAAACTCTGCCATATTCTAGAATGTTCTGGTTTTAGCCCTGTGTCTAACCCTACCCAGCAACTGTTTCCCATGGGATGTTTCTCTTCCTTTCCCTTGTCCCCAGGTTGCTGTTTAGAGGCTGATCCCCCAGCAGAGTGGATGAAGCAGTGCAGCTGGGAGCAGAGCATGGCCAACACGTTTGTCACCGTCCCCGACGGGTACGGCCTTCCCGAGCCCATCCCGTACTATGGTGAGTAAAGCACGTTTTGGGCTCTGGAAATTTAGGAAAATGAACACCTCATGGAATTCCTTTTTTTTTTTTTTTTTTCCCCTTCATTTTAATGTATCTTTAAAGCACTTGAAAGCTCTTATCAAGTTCTTACTGAAAGTCTGTTGAAATCTGTTAGAGTGTGCTCATGCAGACTTTGGAGCACATGTGATTATTCTGACTGAGCATTCCATAGAAACATTCCCAGTGCTGTCTCCCTTTGACTTGCATGGAGAAGACACAGGTTTTATTACAGTATTCCAGATCCATTATAAATTGATAATGCCTGTTCTATATTTTATGTAACTATAATTGCAATAACTAAAATGATTCTGGAAGAATAAAGGCAGGACCTAAAGCCCACTAAAAGGAAAAAACTCCAAACTGTTTTAAAAAACCTTTCCAATTTGTTTTTATAGAGATTTTAATAATCCCAAAGGAAGAATGAAACATGATGCATGTTGCACAGGCTTTCTTTGGTATAACTGTGTGTATTTAAGGGAGGCTGGATAAAATTAAAACTCAACAGGGAGAAAGGCAGGAAGAAACTCTCTTTGTAATTCTGTACCTACATTTTACTAAACTAAAATCTCATAACTATAAAGTCACGTGTGTGGGAAAATACTAAATAAAACGAGTCTCTGTTTTTTACTTCTCTGAAGTCCCACTTTAAGACTCCTGTCACAGTAATATTTAGTACTGTCTAATTTCTACACCATTTTTCTCAGACCTTTGTGCAACATTTTCAAAATGATGCCTGAGATATGTATCAGTAACAAACAGTTCGCTCATTAAAAAATTAACTTATAGAAGATATTTGTCTGTAGTGTGGACAACTAATAAAAACAACTCTCAAGAGTAAGATCTGAAGGCAGCTGTGCCATCAGTAGGCAAGTGATATTCAATTAGCTACTAACACTAATCCAGTGGCACCCACATGATATTGCTCAAACCATTACTGAGCCATTTTTGCTACATTTAAGATTTCACTTAAAAATATTACAGGTAGGACATTTAAACAGAATGTGTCAGATTGCCCCTCTGAAAATGTGTTCCTCTAATATTTATGTTACTAAATCTATAAAGCATTTTTAAACTTTGGAGCAGCTGATGTCGAGACATTCTCCAGGCTTTTACTCCACTGTTGATTTTCCCTGGAACAGATGTTTTACCAGAGCACATCAACTACCAGCTGCAGGAGCCGGATTTCCAGGCTGCCCAGTACTGCCAGTACTCCACAGTGCCAGTGCCAGCTCTGCAGCCCCAGCCTGCCCCGTCCCCGTACGGCCCCTACAGCCTGGAGCCCCCGTACAGCGACGGGCCCTGCGTCGGCAGCAGCTGCGAGCTCAGCAAAGGCCCCTTCCTGGCTCCCCACGTGGAGGACGGGGGCTTCCAGGGGCTCAAGAGGCCCAGGCTGAACCACTCGGTGAGGCTGAAGGGGCAGGAGGAGCTGTGCGTGGTGTGTGGGGACAAGGCCTCGGGGTACCACTACAACGCTCTGACCTGCGAGGGCTGCAAAGGTGAGCGAGGGCACGGGGCCTCTGTGCCACCTTGCACAGCTGAGATCAAGGCAAACAGCTTTGGTTGAGCTGGCATTTCCACAGTGGCTTTTAATTTATCTAATGAACTCCTTATCTAGCACGCTTACTCCAGATTCACGTTTTTATAACATTCTTTGAAGAAATATTTTCACAATCTGTATTTAATATGAGCACTTTAAGCGTCTCATTTTTGCATTGATGACTCGCTAGAATAGTGTCAGTGTAAGCAGGTGCTGGTTTTCTCATGAACATTTCTTAGAGATCTACTTGAGTGTTAATAATTTTACTTATTATTAAAATTGAATAAAAGCAAGAAGCAATTACTTGCTAATCATATTTTAACTTGTTGGTGTGGGAGCTGTCTCATGAGGGGCAGCTCTGATCTCTGCTCCCTGTGACCAGGCACAGGACCTCAGGGAGTGGCTGGAGCTGTGTCAGGAGATTTTAGGTTGGATCTCTGGGAAAGGTTCTTCCCCCAGAGAGTGCTGGGCACTGCCCAGGCTCCCCAGGGAATGGGCACAGCCCCAAGGCTTTCAGAGCTCCACGAGCATTTGGATAGCACTCCCAGGGATGCACAGGGTGGGATTGTTGGGGTGTCTGTACAAGGACAGGAGCTGGACTCGATTATCCTTGTGGGTCCCTTCCAGCTCAGGATAGTCTATGATTCTAAGTATGGAAAACATCAATTAATATCAATCAGAAAGAACCAGACATATTTTTAAAATCAAATTAATAAACCCCACCAACCAAACCCTGAAGACACTTGTGAGACAAAGCTCCTTAGATGGCTGCAGCCATCACCTGGTCCCTGTTGGCAGGTTTCTTCCGGCGCAGCATCACCAAGAACGCCGTGTACCGCTGCAAGAGCGGCGGGCACTGCGAGATGGACATGTACATGAGGAGGAAGTGCCAGGAGTGCCGCCTCAAGAAGTGCAGAGCTGTGGGGATGCTGGCAGAATGTAAGTGCTCCTTCATGCTGGATTCTTTACTAATCACCTCCTCCAAAGTCAGCCCCTTCCCGATGATACTGGTCTAAACTTCATTTGGCTGTAGGGAAATTAACTTTGGGCATGGTGGCACCTGTAGCATCTTGGTGTGCAGGAGCCAGCAATGCTTGGGAAGTATCCCCTCACCTTGAGAGAACTGTGCAAGAAAAAACAGTACAAGGAAAACAGGAAGTACTAACAAGAGAAGCTAAATATCCTGAGCCTGTCAGGACAGCAGTGAGCAGATCAGATGAGCTTTAGGCTTTGGGGGAAAAAAATTAAATAAAAATGGCATGATGGGCTTTGATGAAAAAGCTTTGATGCCTGTGTGTCACAGAGCCACAAGGACAATGACTGCAGACCCTCAGGAATTTGGTGGCTACTGAACATCAGCTCACCTGATGAGTAACACACGGCCACATTCCCTAGGAAAAGCAGTTCATTATAGGTGACAGCTTCTGTGATGCAAGACTGGAGTTATCTCTGATAACAGTGATGATTTCAGACTGTAATTAATTGAAAATACAAGCATTGATGGGCACGTCACACCTCACAGGTTTGCTGACCGAAGTCCAGTGCAAGTCAAAGCGACTCAGGAAGAATTTCAAGCAGAAGAGCAGTTTCCTTTGCAACATAAAGCTGGAAGATGAGGGACTGAATAGTAAGCAAGTATCATCTACAACAAGATCTGGAAAAGTGGGATATTTTTCTATTTAAAATATCTCTTTTTATCACTTATTCCCACCCCAAGTCATTGTGACTTGATTGGTTGATTTTTTTTTTAGCAGATCCCAGAGAAGATGGAACTTACTCCAGGAGAACATCAGCTTCTTGACCACATTGTAGCAGCACACCAAAAATACACAATTCCCCTGGAGGAAGCCAAGAAGTTTGTAGGTATCCAGCACACCCAGCCTGCATTGCTGACTTGTTATTGTCATGTATCTTGGCTGTATCCAGTGTCCAAATGCTCTTTCGTGCAGCTACAGGAAACTGCAAGTCCTGAGGAAAGTTTTCTCCGTCTGTCTGAGACAGCCGTTGTCCATGTCCAGGTGTTGGTGGATTTCACAAAAAGGCTCCCAGGTGAGTTTCTTCCTTTGGGGAATCAAGCCAAACTGATGGCATGAACCAGAGAAAATACAGGCTTTAAGAAAAGGCTTTAAACTGATTATTTGTACTTCTAACTTGCCATTTGTCATGAGGACAACCTAGAAGCTTTCAGTTCAAAACTTTGCTATGATTAGATTTCTTCTGCATTTCTGATGTGGAGTAGAGACATTTTCTGGAAGCATGTGGACCTCAAAATACCACCTTGAGGGAATTACCATCTTACCACATTCTCTGAAATCCAGTTGAGTTTGCAATTTGTCAAGATCACCAAAGGAAAAAACAGATGTTCCTTCAAAGGAAAAGGCAGCACAGGAGGGATTAATCAGGTGTTCTTATTCATATTTTCCTTTCATAAAGAACAAGGGAACATGCAATTAAATTCACTGCATTTCAGTGTAAAGTTGACAAAGTAACATTTGACAGGGAGGGCGATAACTTTTCTTTGTAAAACTCACTGACAAAGGTCAATCTCCATATCTAAAGCAGGTATTTGATGTAATTTAGCATCTCTGTGGGGCAGAGCTGAAGGAAGGGGTGAGCTGTCTGTTTTCTTGTGTTACACATCCTGCTTTGATCATGGTTAAGAAAAAATCACTAAAGTTCCTTTGCTCTTGAATGACAAGTACAGACAATGAACTTGTCAAAGATGAAAAAAAATTCTAAAAAGAAAATAATATAACAATAAACAAGGGGAGTATCCAAAGTCACTTAACAACGCAGTAAAATTTATCAGGGATTAGGCCATTGTGAGATATTATGAAGCAGATTTTGATAACATCTTGCTTAGTCCCCAAATTTTTATGTGTATCTTCCTATGAATCTTTTAACACTGAAAACTGCCCCTTCCCTTTTTTTCCTTTTTAATTGTCTAACCTACAAACTAGCAAGAAAGATCCCAAGTCTTTGGCACATGCATAATTTCTTTCCAGTAAAGACATTTATTTAGAAAAAAAAAAATTCACATCCTGTTGGGGGCTTGCCCCAGCCTTTCTTGATTCTGAACATGCACTTTTCTGTGCAGGGTTTGAGAGTTTAGCCAGTGAGGACCAGATTGCTCTGCTGAAAGGCTCCACAGTGGAGGCGATGTTCTTGAGATCAGCCCAAATCTACAACCAAAGAATGAGCGAGTGCCAGCCATCAACCAGTGAAAGTAGGTCTGAAACACTTGACTTGCATCATTGTG
This sequence comes from Eopsaltria australis, assembly GCA_034509425.1. Classification (NCBI taxonomy): domain Eukaryota; kingdom Metazoa; phylum Chordata; class Aves; order Passeriformes; family Petroicidae; genus Eopsaltria; species Eopsaltria australis. Next base: position 540,005 of record JAVTVJ010000660.1, read on the forward strand.
GGGTGGGTGGATACTATCAGCTGTATTAATGACATATGATATGTTGTGTCAAATTTAACACAAGAGACCTTGGCCAGCAAAAACGTAACCAAGGAACTTGGAGCCAGATGCCAAAAAGGATTTTATGCCTGCATTTTCAGCAATGATATGGACAAATATTTAAAATCACTTTAAGCTTGACTGGGAACTGTCATCTGCCTTTTTCCAGGTCATGTAAGACTTTCTGATCACGGGACATGTTGTCATGTTCAAAACCTTGATAAAAACAATATTTATTCCATGGAAATGTGTCATAATGAAGAGAGGCCAACTTCTACTACTACCACAGGTAACGGAGGTCCAAGAATCTAAATACTGTGAATCTTGTGCTTTACTGGCCCTATATTACACCAAGCTACACTGTCCCTATGGCCACTGTTCCAGCTCCTTTCCTCTCCTCTCCCTTGTCCTCTCCCTCTCCCTTGAGCTGCTCTGGCTTTACCTCCTCAGCTATTACACACTGGCATTACATAGGGACACCCAGGGACACCCAGGGACACCCAGGGATACACAGGAACACCCAGGGATACACAGGGATACACAGGAACACCCAGGGACACCCAGGGCTGAGGGTCCCTCTTAGCTGGGGCTCCTCTCCAGGCTGTACAGCTCCAGCTCCCTCAGCCTTTCACAGAATCATGGAATCACTTAGCTTGGAAAAGACCTCTAAATTCTAAGATCATGCAGTCCAACCATTCACCATTTCCTTGTAAAAAAGATGCCCCAGTCCCCTCATGACCCCCACAGCCTCGGCTGGACCAGGAGCTCCATGTCCCCTGTCCTGGGGAGCCCAGAGCTGGACACAGTGATCCAGATGGATCCAGGGAGGGTCACCTCACACCCTTCAGGCAAATGATTTCCAACTGTTTCTGCACTGAAATAAAATCCTCATTATTCTGCATGCTTTATTATTTTAACCAAAAAATGTTGGGTTTTTCCATTTTCAAGGCATAACTGAGGAGTTCATCACCGCCCTGTTCTACTTCTACAGAACCATGGGGGAACTCAAAGTGACCGAGACCGAATACGCTCTGCTCGTAGCAACAACAGTGTTCTTTTCAGGTAAGTTGGGAAGGCGACAGCGAGCTGTCACTTGCCCTAGGCGAGCTCCCATTTATCCCCTCACGGGCGGCGCCGCCGACCGGGCCCTGAGGGGCGGCAGCGCCCGGCGCATCCCGCTCACCGCTCTCTCCCGCAGACCGCCCGCTGCTGAGGGACAAGCGGCACGTGGAGGAGCTGCAGGAGCCGCTGCTGGGGATCCTGTACAAGCACTCGAAGCTGCAGCACCCGCGGGACCCGCAGCGCTTCGCGCGGCTGCTGGGGCGCCTCACGGAGCTGCGCTCGCTCCGCCACGCCCACGCGGGGGCGCTGCGCGCGCGGGACCCGCGCCTGGCCGCGCCGCTGCGCGACCTCTGGGACCTCCACTAGGGGGCGCCAGCGCCGCCGGCCCGCGCGACCCTTCCCGCCTCGGGCGCGCGCCGTCGTTTCCCGCCCTTTTCGCCCTCCCTCAGCGGCCGCCGTGAGGCGTCGGTGCCGGTGCCGGTGCCGGTGTAGGTGCCAGTACCAGTGCCGGTGTCGCTGCCGGTGTAGGTGCCGGTGCCAGTACCAGTGTCGGTGTAGGTGCCGGTGTCGGTGCCGGTACCAGTGTAGGTGCCAGTACCAGTGCCGGTGTCGCTGCCGGTGTCGCTGCCGGTGCCAGTACCAGTGTTGATGTCTCTGCCTATGTAGGTGGTGGCGGCGATGTCGGTGTCGATACAAGTGTTGATGCCGGTGCTGGTATCGGTTTGGGTGCCACGCTCGGTGCCGGTGTCAGTGCTGCTGTCGATGTCGGTGCCAATGCCGGTGCCGGTTGTCGCTGCTGTTATCAGTGCCGGTGTCGGTGCCAGTGTCGGTGCCGGTTTCGGTGCTGGTGTCAGTGTCGGTGCCGGTTTCGGTGCTGGTATCGGTACCGACGGTGATGTCGGCGCCGGTGCCAGTGCCGAGCGTTGGTGCTGATGTCGGTGTCGCTGTCGGTGTGTCGGTGTCACCGCTTTTCTCCGGGCCCATCGAGAACGAGCCCGTTCAGAACGCTGGTGCCGCCGCGGGGCTGTGCCAGTCAATGGTGCCGCCGGCCGCCCCCGGGCTGCGCTGCCACGGGCGGGGGACAGCGCCAGGGACACGGGGACACTGCCCGGAGCCCCGGGCAGAGACCTGGCCCGAGCACACACATCCTGCCCCGTCCCGGAAAGTGTTCACGGCCAGGCTGGACCGCACTTGGAGCAAGCTGGAAGAATGGAAGGTGGCCCTGCCCATGGCAGGAGGTGGAACTGGATGAGCTTCAAGGTCCCTTCCAACCCAACCCATTCCATGGTTCTGTGAGTGTGTGAAATTCGCTGAACTCGTTTCTCTGCAGACTGCCAAGATTGGTGCTGGAGGGAACAACTTCCACTTTAGTTTCAAAGACTTCTGCTCTTATTCTCTATCAAGACTGAAGGAAATCATCTTCTCGATCATCTGCTCTGTGTTGTAACTGCACATCACCGATGATAAATCCACGTTTGATGTGGGTGATTCAGCAGTGAGCAGTGCCCCACTTGGATGCTTGCACTGGCTTTGAAGTCCTCCTTACACCAGACCGCATGTGCAGAGAAAATGTTCTGCCACCACACTAAGTTATGTGAATTAAACAAATTATTGCTTCATGTTGAGGTTCCTTATGGAATATGTTTAGATTCGAATGTGATACTCTGACAGGAGATGAGTTACGCTATTTATGCTATTTTTTGTGACTTGAAAACCTTGTAAAATGGCATGTTCATACTGAAACATAATCAGATGTGGTGTTTAGAACTACCCACGGGAGTAAAGAAAAAAAATAAATATCAACTACTGGACTTAAAAGAAATAATTTTGCTTCCTGAATCCTTTATCATGCACCTGTGCACAGACAGGCAGCAGCTCATGAGTTCTCATCAAAACCTTCTACTCTGGCCACAGACTGTAAGGCAAACTACAAAACACCAGTGGTTTGAAAAGCCACTGTAAAATACAAAGCAAGCGAGTTCCAAAACCATTTCCAATTTGGATAATTTTGAAAATTGCAGGCAGATGATTTATTAGCTAAAAATCTTATTTTCATGTTAGCTGTAATTTTTTTTTCTTCTGGATTTTATAATCATTCTTTGCAACTCTACCCATAGGAAACTAACTCTTAAGTTCGTGTAGAGGTTTTACAAATGCCAAGGTGATGATTTTAATTTGCCACTTGGTCCCTGTTCTGTGGCAAAATCACTGATTCAGGTAAAACTAAAATAAATTTTACCTTGCACATTCTTTAAAACTTTTTAATATTGTCGAGTTTTAACATTCATGAGTAGTCTAAGAGTTTCATAGCTGTAAATGTTACAGTTTCACTGTTGGTTTTTAAAAAATACGTTGCTCAAAATCTCTTCATAGCTCAGATATGATTTCGCAGCAAGTAAAACTTGGCTCTAAAGCTGATGAAGAAGCCAGCTACACATCAACTGCTCATCTAAATTCTTAGGGCCTCTTAATTTGTTCACAAACAGTGCCTAAAGCATTATTCAGTGGATGTTTCAAGGCTAAATAAGAAGTCAAAGGGGAATAATAATTCTCTGTTTCCTGTTTACAGCTGAATCACTTAGAGGAGATATTTGTGATTCAGGGAACATGCTTGGAGACAAACCTTTACAAATTATGGTGATTCCATGTTTGTTAGTTGGTTTATTTCTTTCATTTTTTTCCTTTCTAAGTGCCTGGGAAGTCTGTAAGTTTTAATCAGAATAAGATTTAGGCACTTAAATATCTTTGTGAAACTGGTTCTGAATACTCTGTTGAAAGACAGAAGGATTGAAGTCAATGTATTCTTTGGAAAAATGAGATAGATTATCCCAACTGCAGTCTGGCTTTATTTTATCTATAAACAATGAATTTAGTGGAGTGGTTTCCTCAAGGATTTAGTTCTTCTCGCAGTGTCTTCACCAAATCTTTCTGCTTCAGTACAACTCAGCAAAGCTTTTTTCAGTAGCTTCTGTGCTTCCCACATACAAAATGCTCTTTGCTGCCACAGAACAGAACTTATTTCTTGCCACTCTCCTCCTGATTTTCATATCCCTGAAGGCTGAACTTCTTCTTGTCCTGGCAGCTCCTAAAGTCCAGTCAGGACTGAAGCAATATCGTGATGCAGCCAAAGCAAGGGGAGTGACTGCCAGAATTTAAAACTCCAGTCCAGGGAACGCATGTTCAGGCACTCCCAGGGACATCTAATTGCCACTCAACACCACTGAAAGGCATTTCACAGTGATGTTTACAAATTTGTGTTGTATAAAGCTGCAAGAGCAGAGTGTGCAAAACAGAGCGTGGAAAATAAGGACAAACGTGCAGAAATCTCACTGGCAGGACTCACCCAGGAGTGATACGTTCAATGCAGTGTGCATTGCTTCTACCAGGAGTATCCTGGAGAGGAAGAGTTCCTGAGGAAAACCAGCCTTCCCTTTTCCTTCCTCACAGCATTTTTACTTTCAGTTGGAATCTGAGAGTGTCTTCTTCGTTGGGAGGCATTCACCTGGCAGGTCCTAGGCTGTCACACTTTTACCTTTAGCATTGTTGTGGTCCTGGGTTGGTTCATCCTTGCCAATACTGCAGAAGGTCAGGGTTGTCTTTGGTGCTGGTTTGTTGTTTGGTTTCTTGTTTAGCTTTGCCCTCAGCACAGTGATTGTGTATCTCAGACTAACAGAAATATCTAGCACTTTCCAAAGAAATGAAACCAAATCCAAAGGGCTCTATCGTCTGAGCCAAACAGCAAATAGGATTATGAAGTATTTTCAGACCATAAATGGAGATTGCTGCCATATGATATGCAACAAAGAGATTTGCTGTTTTAATCTGTGGTTGATAGGAAATGCTGCAGCTAATCCTAGGAAAGAAAGAGAGGAGCAGACTGTGAATCTATAAATTTCAGAGATGAGAGCTGTGTTTTGGGCTGTTACAGACACTGGCAATAGGCAGATTAGCTTTGAAAATTCAGCAGCCACAGGCTGTTTAAATGCAAAACCTGGCAAAAACACTTGTTTCTATGGCAGCATATCAGGATCTTATTTCCTTTTATCAGTGGAGGGCTGCAACAGGATGGGGTTGGAAATAATTCCTCTACCAGAACACTCATCTTTCAGAATATGATTGGTTTTGTCTGTTTTTCTTCAGCAGAGCTTCCAATTCTTGGTTGTTTGCAAGTGTGGACATGTTTTTACTTTATCTACAGTTGCGTATTTCATGGAAATAAGAGTGGCCCTGCTCTGTAAGTAACCTGCCTGTGAGATCACAAAGTTTTCTCTGTGTTGTACCACTAGCAGGGGTAGAGTGAGTAGGAATAGTGTATGATAACTTCTCACTGATCCCCCTTTCATTTTAGGCATTGGTCAGTGACAGAGAATCCTATTAAATTACTGTAACATATGAGCTGCTGGTATGCACCGAATTTCTGTAGCCCATTACAGAGACTCCTGGGGAATGAACCCAAGCTTTTTATAATTACTAAATTCTATTTACAGATATCACTTGAAGCACTTCCTGTAGAACATCAGCACACCATCATTCGCTTAATGAAAGAGTAAAATCACTGATGTCAGGGAATGGATTGGTTTGGTTAACAGAAAGGTTAAAGATAAATAATTAACAGTGCAACTGTTCCAGAACAGAGCTGCAAAGCTGGGCTATAAAAGCACATTAAAAATTTCTATCGCTGAGTCTCTACAGGTCAGCAGGAGGGCATCCAAAGAAACAGATCCATAAGCATCAGACTATGGATGATGGATTTTAGAAAACTGTATGGAAGGAGCCTCAGGCACTCACAGATTGTGACACTGGACTTTGTTGTCCTGCCACAGTCTTTTATCTTGCTGCTCCCTGTAGCTCGTGGGATCTCACTCCCATCAGAGAGGTCAGTGCTGAATGAGCCCCATGGTCACAACCAGAAGGACAATCCAGGAGGTTTTTTAGCAGCTTGATAGTTTGTGTAAATTACTGCAGAATTACCACCCTGGTGCTCTTCCCATGGGCAGGATTACGGTGCCAGCAAGGGAGAGGCAGCAGCCAAAGCTTCTGTGACCATGGGGCTGAGCTGACAAGCAGCAGGCACAATGGTCTCAAGCTCCACTCAGACTAATTTATTGCCCTTCCAGATAAATGAATTTTCATTCTTAGTACCTGGTCAGGTATTTCTCCAGTGCACTGCAGGGTGTTCAGAGGCTGGGTAAAAACATTGCAGTGAATGAAGGCACTGCTGAGATTAAACTGGCTGCTCCAGGGGCTGTTAATTCCCAGCATTCAGTATCCCCTCACTGGGCTCTGCCTGGCAGCTCTAAACCTTCCTGACAGGGGGGCTCTGGACACATGGAACCAAAGACACTGCATCCGTGCAATTGCCTTAACAACCAAATTTGTAATCACTGCAAACAATGAAATTGGGTTTGTGTGGCATGACCTATTTTATGTAACATCAGTAATTATGTTTTCATCCGTTAATTCTTTATTGCTCAAATCCTGTATCAGTTTTCTGTTATTTTACCTGGCTGGTGGAGAGTTACCTGGGTCAACACTCTCTCCTTAAATATTGCCATAGTATTAGCACTTTCTTTTAAAGTGAATTCTGAATTAGCACTTTCTCTTAAAGTGGAATACTGAATTCCTCAGTATTCCAGACTTGTTGAAATGAGCATTAGCTAGCTGATCATGTTGAGTTTAAAATATTTAATCCTTATATGATTTATTTAATAATTTTTGTTGCAAATCTATGTGTGGTTGTTCAGTCACTATGTTTTCAAAAGCACTAATACTTGCTGAAGCCTTTGCATTTCCTCTGCATCAACAGCTTGTCTTCATCTTGTAATGTTCCCTGACTTTATTATTGGCCTCTGGCCTGGCAAAAGTTTATTTCCTACTCTTCAGCTTCCTGTACAAGCTTTCTGTATTTCCTCACCTCTAACAGTTACTGCTGTTGGTTTTCCCCTATTTTTATTGCTATAGTTTTTATTGTTGCACTCTCTTTTTCATCTTCATTTTGACTTTCAAGCTTTGTTATAATTTGCTACTGATGTTTGCAGAATTTCCCTAAATCTTGTTAAAGCAAATTCTTGAACCCTTTTTTTCTACCCTAATCCCAAACTCTCCCTTCTTAAGCCCAGTTTTGTCAGCTCAGAAAAACTGTCACTTTGAGGAAGCAAAGAGTGCATGTCCTCACACTCTGACCTATTCTCTGCCTATGTACTTACAGGGGGTGTTGAGACCCTTTAAACCTGGCTGTGGAGGTCTCCAGGGTGCACAAATCCAGCTCCAACTGCCTGAAGTTGTGAATTATTTAGAGGAAAGAATCAGCTGTGCATGCAAGGGTCACATGTGATATTTTTGCTTTAAAAATGCTGTTTTGTAATTCTTACTATGAGCACTTTTCATCCTCTCTGGGTAGTTTTATGAATTGTGTTCTTTTCCTTTCAGGTTCTTTGTGTCCTTTGAATTACTCTCTGTGTTTCCCAAGAACAAACATTCTTTCCTGTGGTTAAAGCTTCAAACAACCAAGCCCATACACGTGTATGTAGTGTGTATGTGCATGCACAGCGTGCATATATACACATTTACACTCTCTAGGTGTGGGTGTGTGGTGTGTGCTGAGAGAACCTGAGTGTTTGTATTTCAAATCTATCAGAAAAATACAGAGCTAAAAAACACACTGGAGTAGTAGCAAAGTGAATGTTACACTCCTGTTGCTAAGTGAGAGGGACAGATGTTACAAAGGGTACAATTAATACTCTGCTCATGTCCCTAAGCCAGAAAGAGGGTTAAATATAATTAAATTATATTTCATTCCTGAGAAATTATATGGTAGAAATTAACCCAGAATTAAAGATCCCATGAAAACAGAAAGCTTTTGGCTAGTATTAATAGAACAAAACCACTATTCTGTTATCCAAAAAATGCTTGAAAAATTAGCCCAGGACACAGACCTGTGTGCAGCAGTCTGAAACCACAGGAAAAGGAGACACGATCATTCAGGAATTAGCTGAACACCAATTGGGACCCACAGGATCACTCCTCCAACAGCTCAAAGTGACCACATTTACCACCTCAAACTCATGTTTTCTATATTTCTTATGGCTGTGTAAATCAGGAATGTGGTTGACCTGCATACGACATCCATCAGCTCAAATTCCAGATGGGAGTTAGGTGATTGCCTGGAGGGGCACGTGTTCCCAGAGCTGCAGGCAGGGAGCTCAGGGAGGGGCTGACAGAGAATAGTGGCTTTGTCGACCTCTTCTCCCTCTTGCTCCCCCAAAATGTGAGTGTTTTCCCCCATCTGGGGACATTATTTCACTGGTATTGATGCAATATTTAGCTTCTTACTGTGCTGCGAGTAATAGTGTAAGTTTTTTCCCTATGAATCAATATTGAGTGAATTCCTTGTTGCTTCAATATTTGCTGAGTAGGTTCCAGGCCAGCCAATTTCTGAGTGTGTTTTGCTTGAGCAGGTAAGTCAGGCTGTGCCTGAGCAGGCTGCAGAGCAGTGGGTTTGATTTCAGATTTGTTTCTTCATGGGCACTGCACAGACTTAGAGAACCCCAGAACGATTTGGGTTGGAAGGAACCTTAAAGCCCATCCCATCCCATCCCACCCTGTGCCATGGGCAGGGACACCTTCCACTATCCCAGGCTGCTCCATCCTGGGACACTTCCAGGGATGGGACAGCCACAGCTCAGGATGTGCCAGCATCTCCCAGCTGTGCCTGCCTGGTAAAGAGCAAACAGAGTGAACCAGACCTCGTTAAACCTTAGCAAAACACAGGTGTAAAACTCATCATCTGTGATTCTGGAGGACTCCATATCCACGCCAGCCTTCCTGCCATGGTCTTGCTGTCCTATGGAGCGATTAAATTAATCAATAATAACAACTTTTTTAAAGCACTGGCTAGTTTAAAAGCCTGAGGAGAGAATGACTGTTAAAATAATTAGATTTCCAGCTCCAGTTTCCAGGTTAGGATATTATGGACACGTTTGTTCCTATCACATTTGCTTTGTGGTTCAGTATGAATTTTCAATAGATGACTTTGTGATAAGAGAGCAGCAATTCAGATGCAATTATATAAACAGTAAGATCAGCCTGGAATTAGCCTGGAGAGTATAAAGCACACACAGAGCTTGTGCTGGGTCACTGCCTCTCCCAGCTCAAGGCAGAATCAGGTTCCTGTAATAGGGAAGAATTCTGCTGACAAGAGGTTGGTCTTTCCAGAGTGGTGTTGTTGCAGCTACAGGGTAAACCAGCCTGTGTAGTGGATGGCTTTGCTATGGGAAACTGCAGCTGGAAGAGACTAGAGGGTGATGTCCAGATGTTGGTAGACACTGCCATTTAAAGTTTGTCATTTAGAGGCTCTAGAGTAGTTCCTGAAATTGTCTTGGAGCTAATCAAAGCTTTGTTCTTGGGATCCCCTCGCAGGTCTCAAAAATGAGGTCAGCACAACAGACAGATAAAGTAGGATTCATGGAGTTGAACTCTTTGCTGATGTTCTTTACTGTAATTTGCTTGAATCTATTATTTAATTCTTGGCAGTGTTCCTATCTCATCATGCCTCTAAGCCACTGGAAATTGAAAAATCCAGTTTTATGCTTGATATGCACAGCCTTGTCTTTTCCGCTCTTTAACATTTTATAAGATGCTTTCTTTAGAAAATTGTTTTCAAGCAGTGAGATTATTTTAATATCTCTGCTTAATTCTAGAGCTCATATTCTCTTACATGCCACACTTTCAAATCTTTCAGCTCCTGCTATTTGTTCTGTGTCAGCATTTTATCACTCAGTAGTGAGAATTTCCATGTAATACGCTTTAGTGGGGGGAAAGTGAATTTGTTCTGTGTTGTTAATGGCCTCTTCACCCTTGTTCTCTGCTTAATGGTCATTATTATTGCAATAAGGTCTGAGATTAGAAAGAAACTGTCAGGCTGTAGCTGGAAATGTGAAGATTATTCCAGGTCTGTGACTGTCCTGGCTGTTCCTGTTGAATGCTGAGGACATCCCATTTTACCTGTGGCTTGCTCTGTTTGTTTGTTTGTTTGTTTGTTCTTCCCCATCCAGCATGAGTCCCTTCTTTGTGATGTCTCTCCTCTTTGGGCTGACTTTCGGACAGACAGCATCACTCTGTGCTCCCTCTGAGTACACAATCCACGTGGAGAAACGGGAATGTGCCTATTGCCTGGCCATCAACACCACCATCTGCGCCGGGTTCTGCATGACTCGGGTACGAGTTACAGACATTTCTGTACCAGCCACCACTGCAAAGCAAGGGTCTGCTCTCCCAGAAAACAATGTGCAAACTATTTAATTCTAATGGAGTTTGTCACAGACAGAAAAACTGCACTGTCACTGTGTTTTCAAGTTAGCTTTTTGCAAAAGTGTGGATGAAAAATGCCAAGCCTCTGGAACCATGGAGTTGATAATGGCAGTGGCACAGCAGAGACCTGACTGCTGCTGCCACTGCAGAGACTCTGTGGGCAGTTTGTGAGGGCAGGATGGAATAGGTGAGGGGCAAATTATATTGGATCAGTCTTAATTAATGTAAATAACTTAGGTAACTTCTGCTGCTATCTCAGCTGGTTGTGGGGACAGCTCTGCAGCAGCCACACCACTGCACACAGCTTCACTGTTCAACACAGCATTCTGAGTTCAGCTTCAGCAGCAGGGAGCCAGAAGAGATCCCAAAGCACAGGGAACACTCTGAGCCATGTGGATTAGTTAAACCATAAAAACAAGGGGAATGTGTCAGCGTGAGGAGGGAGCCCCAGTCACAATCAGAGCTCTGAACTCAGCAGTGCCAGAGCCAGGCTCAGTGTGTGAGCTTTGGTCTCTGCACCTCACAGGACGTTTCTGACACACGTGTGCTTCAGCGAAACAACACATTTCTCTTCTCTTTGCAGGACAGCAATGGCAAGAAGCTGCTCCTCAAGAGTGCTCTGTCACAGAACGTGTGCACGTACAAGGAGATGCTGTACCGGACAGCGCTGATCCCGGGCTGCCCTCACCACACCCTCCCCTACTACTCCTACCCTGTGGCTGTGAGCTGCAAGTGTGGCAAGTGCAACACTGACTACAGTGACTGTGTCCGAGACAGGCTCAGGACAAACTACTGCACCAAGCCACAGAAGCTCTGTAACGTGTAAAGCTTTCAGTGGGATGGGGGTGAAATGTACTCTTCTGCTCACACCTGAGAGAAATAAAAATGTGTTTCATACTCGGTTTGCAAGCTGGTGTGCACAAAGATTTATTCTGGAGGTGTATCATTGTTTCAATTAATTGGGTGTTCTGAGACAGGCAGAAAAGAATCACAAAAGCTCCATGATTGTATTGAGAACCCACATGAATTTACTTCAGGGGAGAAGGCGATGTGACTGTGTGTGGATGTATCTTCATTTTATTTCATCTGCAGCCTGGAGGAGAGAAACTTCGGGGTGACCGTACTGTGGCCTTCCAGTACATGAAGGGAGACTTCAAGGAAGACAGGACAAGGGGGAACGACTTCACACAGACAGTAGGTTTAGCTTGGATGTTAGGAAGAAATTGTCCCCTGTGAGGGTGGAGAGGCCCTGGCACAGGGCAGCTGTGGGTGTCCCATCCCTGGCAGTGTCCCAGGGCAGGTTGGACAGGGCTGGGAGCAGCCTGGGACAGTGAAGGCGCCGCTGCCATGGCGGGGCTGGCACCGGGTGAGCTCTGCGCTCCCTTCCCGCCCAAACCACTCCGGGCTCGTGGCACCGCCCCGCCCGCAGCGCGAGCAGCCAATGGGAAACGAGCACCGCCCGTCGCTCCGCCCACGATGGGCGGGGCCTCCCCGGCACGCGGCTCCGTGAGGGGAATTCCGGCGGTGCCGGGTTCGGATCCCGACGGGTCCCGATCCCGATCGCGATCCCGATCTCCATCCTGATCCCGATCCCGATCGCGATCCCGATCCCGATCTCTATCCCGATCCCGATCTCCATCCCGATCGCGATCCCGATCTCCATCCCGATCCCGATCCCTATCCCGATCCCGGTCCCCATCCCGGGGCCCTGCCTGCCTCGCTGGCCGAGGGCTGCTCCGTGACCGGGAGCCCGCGCGCTGTGAGGCGCAGCAGGTGAGGCGGGGCAGCCCCGCGCTGCCCTCAGGGCCTGGGCGCGCTCTGGCCGCGCGGATCGAGTTCTCTCCGGGAGTCGTTTATTCCAGGTTATTTTTATTAGGAAGTTGTTTCAAATTCAAGACACAAAGCCGATAAAACGCCACTTCGGAACGCATGATAGGGAAGTGAAAGCTAGTTTCAGCCACAGAGTTAAGTTTGTTTTCTCTCAAAGCAAGAGGTAATTCTGCCACAGACTTGGCAGCATCTGCCGAAACGCCAGTTCTGTCCAAAATCAGAATTTATGCTATATCATACATGTTATCCTGAAAGTGGTTTGTGTTTTGGAGAACCTCGTGGCTGGAGCACCAATAGAGAGGAAAAAGATTGAAAAGCTTTATTTATGTACATTTTCTATGAACAGCATCCGATGCTGTTAATCCGTAACCTGCAAAGGCTGTACAACACAGCATTTGAGGGCTTAAGACAACTCAAATTCTTTCTCAAGACACATGAAACGTGTTTTGTTATAAAACTATCAGTATCAAGACAAGTGAAATACAACTCTTCATTGTAGGGCTGTCACAGGGCTGAGCTCCATCAGCTGCTGTGTGGTCTCTGAGAGGTACCAAAACTGGCTGAGGTTTCCCTGTGACAAAGGAAGCTCCCACTGAAATCAGTTACTTAGAAAAATTAGACAAGGGAAATGTGAATAAGGATGTTTAGAGTCACAATAAGGGCATCAACAACTTACATCTTTATGCTTTAGAACAAACTGTTTGACAGGAGAACAAGAAAACGTGTGTGATGTGCTTTCAGAATGATCACCTGGAGGGATCTGATCTTTTGTCACGTTCCTCTGACACGGGTGCAAGGGACAGGATAAATGGGTATTTTTGCTGCCTTATGTGGCAGTAGCTCTCTCAGTGACTTAGAAAATACCATCAGTTACTAAGATGCAGATTACATTAAGCACCTCACAACAGCAGGAAACTACAAAAGACCTTTATCCCTGGATTATGTTAAAGGCACTAGCGTATGAATAACATGTTGATTTCCAGCTTAATTTATACCAATAACTTAGAGAACTAAACCAGGAGCAGGTGTTGTCCTGTTCCTGGTTTGCAGTGCAAGTATCCCCTAGACCTAAATAACAGTAACCCTAGAGCTTATGCAGAAATGCTCAGAAAATTAATGCCCTCTTTTAGAGGAAGAAAAAAACAAATCACAAACCCAAAACACTTCAGCAGAAAGTTTGGTGGCTCGGGTCTGAATTTACAGAAGGTTTTTTTGTATCGCTTTTTCCCGTTTTCCTAAGGCACTGGGGTGGTTTTGTACTTCTGGGGGAGTGGAAGGCTGGGGAAGCAACAGCAGGTTCTGCAAGCTGCCCTGGCATTCAGTGCATCTCAAAGCAGGAGTGGGCATCTTCCAACTTAACCAAGAAATAATAAATAAAGAGATAAACTCTGGTGCTGTCATTACATTCTGGTGCTACGAATTTGGGGAATGAAACCCAGTTATGTGTAATGTGTTTAAAATGAATAAAAAACTGTCATTATGAGGGGTAATGTAACACAAGGAAATTGCTTTATATGCACTTGCTATCCCTGTAGGGCAACAATCTTGGAACCTGAACCAATGGCTGTGGTGCCATTTTTACTGATTTTCCTGGAAAACTGGCTCGCTCTGAGTGGCAAAAATTGCACTCTACAAGATTTCTTCTTTCTGCCAGTACTGCCTTGGGACAACACACCCCAACTGGGCACTACCCCATCATCTCTTTGGAGCAGAACCATTGCAGGGACGGTCTCAGGTACACCTGGGAGCCAGGAAATTGCTTTGCTGGCTGCTGTGTTAAACTGATTTCTAAGTTTCAGCTTGAGACCCTCATGGATTTGCTGCTGGTGCCATTCTCCCAACTGAGCCTTTCTTAGGTGCAAGCAGCAGATCAGGCTCTGTTTCCTGTTCTGGTTCTTGCAGAATGAAGTCCCAGGCCCTGTTTTTAATTAACATCCATTGCTAATCAGCTGTGACAGAGTGACACTGACTCTTTTCTGGTGTGTGATCTCATGTGCCCCTGGCAGCCTAAAGCTCAGCCTGGACACGGCTCAGCAGTGCCTGCCCTGCCCAGCTCAGTGCAGTGCCACAGCTCATGGTTGGACAATTGGAAAAGAGAAATCCATGTAAAAGACAAAGATGTGTCAACTAAAGCAGAGACTTGGAGCAGCAGCACTACTCCAAATCCTGAAGTGACAGAAAACTGATGGGAGTTTGAGTTTCTTTTGAGAATAAGAGATAAAAAATAAATAATAGGTAAGGTTTGGTATATCCCACACAAACATGGGCACTAGAATACACGTATTTCCTGAAATCCCATTTTGTTCCACTGTGTTTCAGTGGAACAAAGACCCTATGATTTGTAAATTCCAAGGCCCCTTAGACATTGGACTATTGCAAAGTGCAGTTTAACTGAACTTCTCCCCATCATGTATGGAACAACTGCATCAGGAATCTGAACTGATGATCACCAGATCTGCTGTGATGGGGTTGGAGTTAGCCTGAAGTTGTTCTCTGAAACCGTGAATAATATTGAGTAAGCCAAAAATTAAGAGATCCTGAGCCTCTGATGTGATTTATTTTTCTGGGGACAACCTTTCTCCCTTCTAGGCTGGTTCAAAAGGAACATTCTCTTATGAATAAATACGACAAATAGAAAAATTAAAATATAGAAACAAACTATGTAAACGCAAGCCCTGAGGTATTTCAAGCACACAGTGTAATTTTTATACCTGACATGCAATCTAAAGGTGCCAGTAAGAAAACTTACTTCATGACTCTGTAAAAATGTCCCATCTTTCTTTCCTGCCTTCTGCCCCCAGGAAAGGGCGAGAGGTTGAGGTAAGAGCCCTGTGGAAGCTGTGATAGTCACAGAAGCAGAAACTGAGGATATTAAAGTGCTGTGTGTCTCTTTCTGACCACTTTCACTCTTTGTTTGGCTTCCACAGGCCAGTTAGATTCTCCAGAGATCTGACAAAGGGGCTGCTTTTCTGGGCCTAGGCTCCACTCCTGCACCAGTCTGTAGCCACAGCAAGGCTTTTGGGACAAAGGGGCTTCTGAATGTGGATTTTAGTGGCCCCTTGAGCTCACAGTTGGGTTTTTTGGTGTTTCTCAGCCTAGCTTGGGAAGCTCAAGCACACCTTGCACTGCAGTTGGTCCCAAATGACTGCCTGGTCTTGCCAGCTTCCCACCTCTTTCCCCTCTTCCTTTAGCCTGCATCTCCTTGGACGTGTTTTCTCCCCCAGAGCTTTCTGCATTTACATGAAGGGTCCAGTCCCTCAAAAAATAAATACCCAGTCTATGCATGACAGTGAAGTCAGTGGGTCTACTCACATGAATTCAAGTCTGCTGGAGCAGGCCCTTAGGCATTAATTATTTGTTTAAATGAAGTCCAATTTTATTAATTCTACTCTGTTTGGGCTTTGGAAAATAAAGTCACAAAATGGATCATAAGTCTTACTTTATCCAATGGCATTTGTTCCTCTGGTAATTGTTGGCAAACAAGGGCTCAGTGTGAGAGGGGTCCAGGCACTGTCCCTGTGGGATGTGCACATCCTGCACGGGGACACTCTGGATGCACACACAACGTGTTCCATCTGCAGATACTCACCTGGACAGGTACTGCACACCCAGGACCTGCTCACACGCAGATGTGTTTGTAAGGGGAGAGATGCATGTGCTTACACAAAGTCTATGCATGTGTAAACTCTTAATTGCACATATACAAACATTAAGAATCAAATTAGTCTTAGATGCACCTTTGCTTTTTTTTTCATTAAAAAGGACATTTTAAACCCCTTTTTTTGTTCACTTCAGTTTTACTGTAACTAATACAATTCACCTGATCACCTAATGGGATATTTTCCTCTCAGTATGTTAAAACACTGATTAAAATGCATTACAATTATTAAATTGGGTAGAAGAGCACTTCTTGTAAGCTTAGTCTGGAACTCCTGGGGCATAGTTGTGCAGTGACAGTTTTAGATCATTTCTCTCAAGTTACGGATCGTACAGCACAGAACCATGCTGAATATCATGCCAAAGATCTAGAAGAGAAGGGATGTGATTTAGGGATCCACTTACAAAACAGTTATAAAACAATTTGCATATCAGAACAATCTGAAGGTCCTTATGGCAGAGTAGTGATTGCTTCCATCTACAAACCCCAAAACATGAGACAATAAACATAAACATGGAAGAGGTTTCACTGATTTTATCTGCTCACACTGGTTTCACTGTTCTTTGTGCTAAATGTCCAGGCAAGCACAGCTGCCCCAAATATTAATGTTATTAACATCAATTTAAGTCACATAATAACTGTGACTATTGGTGGTATCCTGGTATTGCACCAGAAGGGTCTGAGTTTCAGAATGCTTCTTCTACATGGAATATGACACACATCTTGAGTGAGAGCAGAGGGTGATTCCAGAGCCCCTGCAGCTGGTGCTGAGCTCTGAATAATTCTGTGCTCAAGCCTATAGATTAAATCTAAACCCCACCTTGTGTCAGGGAACTTCTTCACTGGAGGGAATGATAGAAGCAGAGAACAGTGGGTGTTGCAGAGGCTCTGCTTTCTTGCCACAGGTTGATTCCCGAAAGCAGCTGCCTCCTGAGGCTGCACTGCTGAGGGTGAGAGACGGGCACTTAAAGCACTGGGTCCATGTCCTGTCCCCACTCCTCTCCCTAAGGACAGGCACAGCTGAGCTCTCACAGCCCAGCAAGTGGCAGAAACAAGCACAGAAATGATGCAGAAATTTCTGCTGCTGAAGAGATTGTGGTCACTTCAGGGCCTTTGCTGTGTCTGAGGTGGGGATCCAAGGGGAGATGATCCCAGTTCTGGTGTGTTCTTGATGTTACTGATGTCCCACACTGCCTGGCTGCATTTTTGAATCCCTTCATGTTTCATACAAACCCCAGGATTGTTTAATCCACACACCATGGTTTCTGTTACCTGCAGAAACCCTTCAGCTGCTTTTCAGTGTCCACATAAATCTGTGAAAGTCCTGCCCTTCCCAGCAACGAAAGGAGTGTTTCTTTACCTATACTGTGGCTCCTCCTGCTGCTGGTGACTGAGTCTGAAGGAAGTTATGGCACAGAAATGCTGGAAAAAGCTTTGTGCTAAAGCCTGGTGAGCCCCAGCCCGTCGGTCCTGCTGTGTCCTTGGGACAGGGTGACATCTATTGGTCACAGCTCTAGTGGGCACTCTATTCCTCATGAAAGCTAAGGAATGTATCCTCAAGGATTTAAAGCATCAGCCTGCAATTGTTTTGGAATATATTAAATGCTGTTACAGCGTTACAGCCCTTGCTTTTCAGTTTAGTTCATGTGTACTCTCCTTTCCTACTCTTACAACAAAAGAAGATTATTATTACTTTGGACCCTGCCTAAGGCACAAAATGAACTTGTAAAGCACAGTCACACAGCTCTGCTTGCACAGATAGGGGCAATTCCCCAGGAGAAGACACACTGGAAGCAATAAGAATTGAGGAATCTCACCAGTTGCTGCAAAATACCTTCCACAAAGCTTTGAGTAAGGGACAGGGTACTGGGCTCAAGGAGAGATTTGAGAACATGGATTTACTCACTGTGATGCTAGCAATTGCAATTCCAACAATTCCAACTAAGTGCAGATTAGTATCAATTACATTCTGAATTTCAACCAGGCAGTTCTGTTAAAAACAAAATTAAAATATTGTTTTATGCCTGGAAATCTATAATTCAAACATTCCTATCAGCTATTCTTACTGAACAACAGATAAGCACGAAAATATTAGCACAGTCACCGTCCTAATTCCTGCATCTAAACCTTGTGTTTTGTTTGATAATTTTTCCAGCATCTTCACTTTTCTAGTGAGGCATCTGTACCTCTTGCCTGGAGAGGCTGACACATGCAAGTAATTTTCTTACACTCAGTTTCCCCTAAATTTAAACTCCTTTATATAACAGGTCATGCTAAATCAGGAGGTTTTGGTGCTTTATTTCGACATTGTAATCACAAGTAGATTCCAGAAAAGACAGAAATTACAGAAATACCTTTCTTAACACCAACGAAGTTTCTAGTCAGAAGGCTCCATGCATGACTAAGGGGGGCACTTGTCAAAATTCAGCCTCCATGGGGAATTTGGGGTCCTGTTCTGTTACCTACTTCTCTCTTTTCCTTTCAGATGGTGCAATATTGTCTCAGCTACCACGGGATGCCACAAACGGGCGTCACAACTGAAGATAGTATGACCTCCAGCTTAATTCTGCCTCCACTCTGCTCCATTCCATAAGGAATTTCATGCTGGAATTGCCAAGGTAAAAAGGAACTTCTTCCTTTCTTTTAGTTACAGAAAAGAATGTCTGCAATTTTACTAAAGAACTGACATGCAAAAGTGATTAGAACCAGCAGGACAGAGGACACTTGCCTTTGGCAGCTGGATGTTCTCTGGACAGGGCAATCCCGTTTGTTGTTCCACATTACCTTTACCACAGCACTGGAGCTGAATGAGAGAGATGCAGGATCAAAGAGGAGAAAACCACAGACTGTTTCATAGTGTAAGTCAGTTATTACTTTCATCCTGAAAGTGAGATAATAAAAAACTAAAAAAAAAGAATCTGTACAGATCAAGTAATAACCTTATCCTCTATATTTAAACTGCTGCTTCTGGTAGAGTTCCAACTGCGTGGGACAAAATTCTCAAAAATTAGTTTCAATTATCTGAGGCCACAGCAAACAGCCACATTTGTATTAACAACCATGTCCAGAAGGGATTTTTATTACAGTATTTCATAACAAAGCAAACAAGTGGATTTGGGAAAAGCAGATCCCTGGCTTACAAGAAATCAGGAGTTGTTAAAGGGAGAATGCAGAAAGTTCAAATATCACATACAGAATTATGAGCAATGCACAAAAGCTGCAGCAGAGAATGCTGGAATTTTATTTCTGACACAGCATCGTGCTGGGTTTGGAGACAGTAATAAATCAGAGTTTCAGAGGGTTTGTTTTTCCTGTTTGCCTATCTCCCACAAAATGCTTGGAATTCCTCTTTGGGTCAGAAATAAGAGCTATGGGAGAAGGACAAAAGGGTCTGAGGTTGTGAAATGTTTGTTCTAAAGAACGTGGGAATTGCTGTAAGGAGCAACAAAGCTTGGGCTTGCTCTCCATGGGAGGCAGTGTAGATCCAGGATGGACACAAACAGGATTTAAGAAGTCACAGGTTGTAACTCTGATTCAGACATTCACTTTCTGGGTGGCCTGAACTGTGTCACACACGTGCTTTTGGTCTTTCACTTACTTGGTTCAGCCAGTGACAGGATCTGCCACACTCTAGGTCCTGGGACACAGGTCATGCTTTCTCTGACAGATGCAGAGAGATGCAGACATTTCTCCCTCTCTCTGCATTTGTGAGTATTTATCTGTGGATTTCAATATCCAGAAGGGCCATAACAGTCATTTCTTCTGCACACAAAGACCAGAAGCATCAGAAATTTCAAAGCATGGCTAATTGTGCTTTTCAACATAGAGATCCAAAATCCAGAATTCCAACAGAGCCCTCAAGAAGCTCTCAGGGTTGTGGGCCTCTGCCTGGATTTTAAGTACATTCAGTTCTATTTTCCCATACCTCAGGGGCAGGAATTCTGGATTCTGATGGGCAGTGTGACAGTGGAGCAGTGGAGTGAGGTGTGAAGGTGGAGGGGTACTCACAGCCACGTGGTAGCGATAGATGGTACTGTTGACCTTCCCCACTGGGTTTTTCATGTAGTCCTCATAAGCATCTTCGTAGATTTTCTGAGCCTCCTGTATTGCCTGCAGAAATGAGACTTCCTAGGTGAGCTGGAAATCAGTCTTACCCCCAATTCAAGAATTTTGCATTGTGTCCTCAACCTCCAGGACATAAAATTGTGCCTCGTGAACAGGTCTGATGACTCAAAAGGCAGGAGGGTTTGTGGTCTGGTGGCATTTGGAGGGCCAGAATGTTCATAGGCTCTGTCCTGTGCTTTGGTTAAACACTCTGAGTTAGGGAAGTTCAGTGCCTGAATTTGTTTCCCTTTTTCCAGGCAATACCCTCTTTTCATACAGTTCCCCTTGAAGTTCTTTCAAGGCTCAACCACACCTCCACTTTTTCTTGAACAGAGGAGGCAAAAACTTCATCCTATTCCAAACTTGTGATAACACAAGCTGCCATTGGCTCCAGATTAGAATGTCAGAGTCTTCCAGGGAAAAGTCTCCTGGAAAGTTTTCCTATAGAAGAGCCAGGTCAGTGGGCACTGGAGTCTGTAACTACCCCATTATCACATTAGAGGCTGTTTGCTACTCACCACTTTCTTGCCTATGAAGGCAAATACTCCAGCAGTGACCTCACCTGCAAATATCACCAACAGGCAAGCAAAGAACTGCGGAGGAAGGAGAGAATCTCACATGAGTGTAGCTTATTCCTGGGGGCTGCCAGCCAGCCCCTCGTCCTCCCCAGGCCTCAGCACCCCACCCTGAACCAAAGCTGCTGAGGAGATTCCTTGTCACATTCAAACAAAGGGGAAATGGCAAAGATGTGGCTCACAGGGAGCTTCAGGAAAACCAGAGGGTAATTCCAGGGAATAGCTCACAAGGGACAAGCACGGGCACCTCTACATGTCTGCCAGCTCTGCAGTAGCATGGTGGTGCTGAGTCCAGAGAAACTGGATTAGCCAATGAAAGGACATAAGACCTTTCAGGTGCTGGACTGTAAAGATCTTTCCATTAATGGCACCAAGCATTGAATGCTTTGGATGTTTTCCTGCACAGCCCAGCCCCTGGAAACCTTTTACTCACTGTTCCAATTAAACACTGGGACTCCCGCGCTGCTCCACAGCACCCGAAAAATCCAACTGCTGCCATGATGGCCCCTGCTCCCACCAGCACATAGAGACCTGTGAAAATCAGAGCCAGGCAACAATTTGAGAAGGCTTCTCTCCCCAAAGCCTGCTACCCATTTCATCAGCCCCATCCATTTACAGCCAACAAGGTCTCTGGCTCTCACAAAGCTGTTACACAGATAAGGTTCTCTGACCACAAGAGGAGAGCAATGCTTTCTTCAGAAGTCTTGGGGAATTAAATAAGACAATTTGAGACTAGCTGAGTTGGTTAGAGCATGGTGTTAGAAACACCAACTTTGCAGGTTTGATTCCTGGATGGGCCATTCACTTAAGAGCTGGACCTGATGATCCTTGTTGGTCTGTCCCTTCCAATCAGAATATTCTGTGATAAGAATCTGTGACTTCCACCTTCCAAGTTTGCTGTCTCAGGGACAGCTCAGTGCAGGAAGAACAAACCCATCCAGAACCCCCATACGCCTCTGCAATAAGCAATGAAAAGCAAAAAAATCCAGTTCTGCTAGAGGACTTGTTCCTGGGAAACCTGGGGTTGGAAATGTTCTGTACTGCTCTGCAGGAGGGAAACTGAAAGGAACATGGGGGATGGCAGCATAGCCCATGCCGATCTAGAGGCCCAGCTGTAACCTGACACCTGGAAATACTCTTATTCAACGTTTTTTGGTTTTGTTACTATTTTTTTGTATGGGCTTTAGCTAGGACAAAAGGAAATCAGAATACAGTTTTTCTTTCACTTGTGCATGTGCATTTTTTGATCTGTGCTTAGGCAACACTCGGGCTCCTGTGGGGATCAGCTCCCACCAGACCACAACCACGGGGCTGTGCCTTGGCTGTGGTACTGTGCTGCTGTAATTCCAGTCCTTGCCCTGTGCAGGATGCACAGAAATCTGCCGTGCCAAGCCACTGCTGGGGAAAAGAGCTTCATCTTCCTTCTCCTCGTGTCCTCCCTGGTGTGGGACAGTGGAGCGGCAGGCAGAGTGCACTAGAGGGCACAGTGAGCCTTGCTCCCAGCCTGGACTACCCAAGCTTCCAACGAGAACCTTTAGTGTGCTCAGTTACCAGTGTAAACATCATTGTAAAATCCAACTCAGGGTTAACAGAGCTCCTGGAATTTGCTGTTAGCAGGCCTTATGTAACCTAGACCAGAAAATCCTACAGATGGCAGTTTGCAATTCCTAGGAAGATGTAAAACCAGTCAATGTTTGAGTGCAGAGCTTCCATCCAGCTGTTCTGCCTCACTGGTGCAGCCTGCTTGGGGAAGCAAACTCCTGCCTGCTGCCCATGCACTGCCACATCACTCTCCAGTCTCTGTGGCTATCCCAGTTATTGTGATCCTTCTCCCCTCCCTCCTTCTGCCCAGTTCCTGCTGAGAAATACATTCTGCTAAACGCCAATAAAACAAGTATAGGTAATATGGCTTTACTCTACTAATTGTGATATCCGTGGTGCCATGAGGAGTGGTGCTCATTACTTTAGTGACTCTGTTGGCAGTTCTTATTCCATGTTTTCTGGATTTTTAATACTCAGCCACCTGTGATTTGCTAGGACTGAGCATTCTTCAGGTTGATACTTGTACACATGTTCACAGCACTAGTTTTCACTGATGTATAAAGAGATTTATGGCTCAGGGGAGAAAGGTTAGCCAGCCCTCGTGGAAGATGAATTGGAAAAGACAAAAAACCCTCTCTCAGGTGCAGAACCTGGTACTCAACAGCCAAACACCAACACTGCCATTTCCTGGGATCTCCATGGTAACAAACACAGTGTAATTACAAAGATGTTTCCTGGACGTTTTCTGTGTCACTCCCTGCTGCCGTCCCTGCACTTATCAGGCCAATTAGCAAAGATAAATTTGAGCAAGGAGACAGGAAAGGAGTTTTCCCATTTCTTTGTGTTATTTGCAGCTAGGAAAGAGAAAGCTCGGTGAGCCTCAGGGGTGAGACCACTTTCAGGAATTTGGATTTACATTTGTCAGAGAAACAGCCTGAGCATTTCACTCGCATGACTCAGAGCTCAACCACTACCTCAATCAGAACTTCCCTTTTAAGGCGTGTTACAGGAAGAACTCACACCACTCACTAAACAAAGCTGAGCCCCACAGCTGAGCCAGCCAAGAGTTTAAATCCACCTTCTTCCATCTTCTGCTCAGGAGAGTTCATCCCACTTTGTCCTTTCTCAGCCTGGGACTACCACTTGCTGATACCCAGCTATTTCTAGATGGAAAATAATGTTGACACTTAGAATTTCCACAAAAATAAAGATATTTTTACTTTTCTACTATATATACACATATGTAATCTTTCACACAGGAATGGAACTTGTGATTTTGGGGTTGTCCTGAGGCCAGGACTTGGCCTCAATGATCCTTATGGATCCTTTCCAACTCAGAATATTCCATGAGACACATGAAGAGTAGCTTGAAAAACATTCAAAGGGGCCAAGTTACTTCTCAGTTTGTGCTGAGAGGTTTCCCAGCAGCCACGTTCAGGGATGCTCAGTGGAAGATGACTTCTAGGAAGGATGTAATGTTATAATTTATGGCTTAAACATCTTCATGAAGGACTTTTGCCTATTGTAGCAAAACTGTATTACAAAAGCTGCGGGGAAGCTTATCTCTCGCCCTGATCGAGGAGATAAGATCAAGGGGCTGGCTGAGCTCTGGGGATGCATTCACAGAGGGATCGAGCTTGGCACCGCCGGGCTGGGACCGCAGCCCCGGGGCTATCAGCGGCCGGGCTCGCACAGAACCTCGCACCAAAGCGGGGAGGAGAGGGTTTGGGTGTGTGGTGAAAAAAGCCCTGGTCCGAGCAGTGAGCGCCCATCCTCCTCTGTGCAGAGGAGCCCAACTGTGGGCCCTGCACGCCGGGAAAAGCCGCATCCATGTGAAGGACAGCAGAGCCATGGCCCATCAAAGGGCCCCCAAAGGCTCCCCAGACCCTGCACCAGAGCATTGCACATGATGCAACAGACCCAGAGCCTTGCAAGGGACAGTGGCAAACATTGCCCCCCGCCTCAGGAGGCACGGGGACGTTCCTACCTGCCCAAAACGTTTCTTAATCCACTGGATCCTGTACCCGGCGGCAGGGCACCCTCACCACCAGAAGAGCAGATGGATGGGAGCAAGGAGACATCATTGAGACCCTCAGATGGGTGATATGATTCCATCTAACCCCTGTCACTCTTTCCCTGTCCCCTTGCCCCCTTTTTCTTTTTTTCTCTTTCCTTCTCTTTGCCTCTTTTACTATTAGATAAAATATAGCAAATTTTTGGTACCAACATCTAACCTCATTTGGTTTTAATCATGTTTTTTGGGTATATTTTGAATCTTTCTGGGTTTGATCAGTTTTATTCACAGAGTTAGTTTTCTTTGCTCTTCTGTGTTTGTAACAATATCAAAGCAGCAGATGCAGCAATATCCTGGATGGTGTGAGCATGTAAGACAGGGATCTGGGTATTTCTTTTCCTAGTGGGCTGTACACAGCAATGTAGGCATGATCACCTCAAATTCTTAATAAGAATAGACCTAAATTTTAGGTGAGACTCTAGTCTAGAGAGAAAAAAAGCAAAGGGTGGCAGTGTCTGGCACACAGCCCTGGGAATCCCAGCCTTAGCTGAAGCCATCAAGCACTGAGAGCTGTCAGGGGCAGCAGTGCAAATCCAGACTTTTGCTGGTTAATATCACACCTTGCCCTGCAATAATATCCACTGTCAGAAATACCTCAGCTTCACTAAAACCCATTCCTTCCCAAAAAAAGCAGGATGGAAAGCCTTAATCAGCTTCTATTCATCAGCACTTCCATTGTAAAATACAAAGCCTTGGCATGGCCTCCAACTTGGCATCTACAGCACAGCAGGGAGACAGAAAAAAGACGGTTTGTAGCCACAAAGTGGAACAGGTTTGAGAGCTACAAACTGACACAAAAAACTCACCACAAAACTCAACATGGCAAAAAGAAGCGTGTGAGTCAGGTCAGGACAGAGAGCTTGTTTTGGTGAGTGGAAAATGATGAGAAGACTGTCCAGCTGCAGCTTTTTGTGCAGCAGAAGGGAAAAAGTACAAGGTAGAAAGGAAGCAAAGGTTTGTGGCCTTTGTGAAATTTTTCCTCTCACCTCTTGCTGCCTCTGTTCATTTCCTGCAATTATGGCTCTTTGGTCTGTGTATGCTCATGAAGAGTTTAGGACACCTAAACTGAGAGCAGGGAAAGCAGAGAGCAGGAACACTGCTGTGGCATTGAGGAGGGCAAAACTGGCCCCAGTGACAGAGCTCTGCCATCTGTGACTGCCCACACTTGGAATATTTACTCCACCTGCATTCAGGACCCACTAACAGGTCACTCTCAGTCCCTGAATGCAAAGGGATGAAGAGGCACATTCCAAAGATTAATATCCATGTGCAAATCTGACAGAAAATTGGTTGATTTAGGCAGACACAGCCAGCGCCCTGATTACTGAGGGGGTTCTGGAGGAAATAGGGGCTTCTTTGTAACCACAAGAGGATGAAAACAACGTGTCACAGGACTGGGGGTTTTTGGACAGAGCCTATTATCTTCATCTTCTTTTTTTTGTGAGGAAATACTGAGGTTTAGGGGTGGTGGTTTGTTTGTTTTGCTGTGCTGACCCACCCCCACACAGAGTTTTTTATAGGTGTGAAGAGAAATGAAGACTTCTCCTTTTAGCATTGAGTCGAGTGAGAGAACACCTGATAACAAATTTCCCTTCTGGCTGTAACGTAGTGAGTGTAAGAGAGGGGAGCCCCTTCTGCCATTGTTTTATTTTGCAAAGACAAATATGGAAAGCCATAAAGCAGCAGCTTTTCTGTATATGTGATTTTTTGATTCATCCCATGGGGAAAATCATTATTTCCTGAAAGGAAACTGTCAAATGGGGGTATTCCCTGTGAAAATTCCAACAGGAGGGATTCCCATTTTCTAGCAGACTCTGCTTTGCAATTACAAGGGGAATTAAAATGTTATCTGGCAGTCTCAGAGCATCCTGTGGCTCCCAGTGGTGAAGAATGGCAAATCCATAGCTCAGCAGATCTCTGGATCAGCCTCAGTGCTCGTGGCCAGAGCTCTTCCCTAAGATAATGTTCCCTCTGGATATAAGGACACATCCCTTCTTGGGCTGTATGTGGAGACAGAAGGTCTGAAAGTGTGAAAAAGCACCTTAAAAAGGAGCAAGAAATTCTGTGTGTTATTTCCGAGTGAACAAAACCTCTGTGATTAGCAATGATACAGAATTCCATCACTTCAGACCAGATAGAAGAGAAGGATGGAATTTTATAGCTGCAATATATATTTATGTTTATAAGTGAGGAAAGGATCAGCCTGGGCTGGAAGAGGTCTAATTTCAGACTCTGGAAGAGAACCCACTGCCAGAGCTACTTTTGTTTGTTTGTTTGTTTGTTTATTTTTCCCCAAGGCTTACTGAAGGTTTGAGGCACAAATCCCTGCCTGGAGCCTACTGCAAAGAGCAGGAGCAGACAAACACACCCTGTCTCTGTCTGGCTTTATTTCACATGGGTTTCTTGTTTACCTGGCTGCTATGGGCACTTTCCATTTGAAATAATTCTCCTTTTTTTTCCCCTCTCTTTTGGGCTGAGTAAATAACACTGAACAAACCCCCAACTGTTCCTACTCCAGGGAGAGAACAAGCAGCTCTGTTGTGGGGGTGAGGGACCCAGCGGCAGCGAGGGCAGAGCCCGGGACCCAGACAGGGCTTGGAGGGATTTTCCTGGGGCTCAATGTTCCCTGCAGCCCTGCAGGCAGATGTCCTCCTCCACAGAAGGACTGAGGCTCTCCAGCCCTTAGGAGAGCACCAAGGAACCTCCAGCACAGACACACTCCTGGAAAATATGATAAACACACGTAGGAGTTGGAAAAAAACGGCCAGACAGGGACAGTTGTGTGTGTGGCACCAAACTCAGTTCCCGAAACAGGCTTGTTACTAGAAATTTCCATTGTATATTTATTTATAAAATACATTTACAGAACTGGAGGAAAGCTGCAGAGGCCTCTAAAGTAAAGTGAATTTCTGGAGAAGTGGAACATGTCCTTAATTTGAGCATAATGGATGTATCTGATTAAGTGCCTTGTGTGAATTCAGGAGGGATTTTGTGGTTAATCTTCCTGGAACCACAAAAGCATTACAGGCACCAGCCAGTTTGGAGGCTTCTGCTGATGCACAAATCCTGAATTTCAATTTAAAAGCAGCCTCACTGTAATGTAACATCCCAGTCCAGTTCCTCCCTTTCCCACAGAATGCCAGTCCTTGTTACATACCCTGCTCACCCTAAATAATTATGGCCCAAATTCACTCAAGGCAGTGTGTTCCCAAAGCTGTTCCCAAAGGCTCTGTCAGTGTCTGTCACCCACAGACTGCTCTGAACTCAGGAGTCACCAACACACCTGGGCCAGCTGGAGCTGTTCCACCCTGGCTGAACTTGGCAGAGCCCCGTGGCAATGGATTCTACAATTTAATGATGTGAATAATGTGGGAAAGCTTCCTCATATGGGAGCTGTTCAGAGAGCACACCATGGTCAGAACCACGTCAAATGTCTTGGTACTTTTTCTAGTTTTGTTGCATCCTTTTGATCAGAACCACAGAGCAATCAGGACACTGAGTGCGCTGGAAATGTACACAATGACATTGAGGTTTTTTCAATTGGATTCCCATTTCCTTTCTTGGTAATTCCTGACTTTTATATGCCTGACTACAGAAGCACTTTGTTGTCAAGAGCAACTGATAGTGAATCTAAGATCATGTTCACGTGTGGTTGTAGCTAATTTAAAGTCTGTCAGTGTTTACACTGCTTACATTATCTCTTAGCACTTGCATCACTTTGTTGATACTGTATTTCTTCTGCCTTTGTAATACTCAGTCATTTGGCATTCTGAAATCCTCCTGTGGTTCTCTGCAATCCTCTCTAGATTAGGACACTCTGGATAAGCCTGCATGAGCCCGCTCAATCCAAACCCTCCTGAAGATGTTTTTGAACTGGTACACCCCAAAAAGCAGCCTGAGGACTTTTTGGTTGCTGGTTTGTTTTTTTTCCAGCAGACACTTTCCTCTTAATGGCTTCAGAGTTGACAGTCCAAACGCTCTGTCAGAGTGGGCAAGAAGCATAAACTGCATTATCATGCTTAAGTGATTAAAGAAAAAGGTCTCCTGAACATCAGCTTCTTGCAAATATGCAGCAATCACCCTGAGGCAGATGGACAGATTGTTCCATCAGGCTAAATTAGCTTGTTTGGTCAGAATTAACTTTATTCCTGCCTTTATTCTGTCAGGGGGATTACTGACTCTTAGGAACTGCTGCAAGGTTTGGTGATCCAGAACAGAGACTGAAGACTTTAGAACAATCATTTTGAGTAAGGCTTTTTCAGGGGGTGGTAGTGGTGGTGTCATATTTTTAAAGCAAATTTCCAGTGTAGCAGTTTCTGTTTTCCACTCAGGGCCACTATCAGCCTTTTCTAAACCACTCTTCCTGAGTGGCAGAAAAACAGAGCTGCACACAGGATGATAGGAAGAAAGACAAATTCATTACTTATGTCTTAAGTACAGACTAAAAGCCTCTCCAATACAGGATGGCAGGATCATTTAATGCTCTTCTTGTGGGATCACTTCTCTACACAGGGGCTGCTTTGCCAGCAGCTCTCATTGCAAAGGCTGGTAGAGTTTGAGACGTCGTGGATGTAGGAGTGAAAATCCTGTTGACTAAGGGTACAGTGCTCGACTCCAAATACATGACTAGAACTAGAACAAAGTGAGGCACAGGAGCAGAGAACTGCAGTTCACATGGATGGAACTCCAGCCAACTCCTGTTTGTATGGGCATCCAGTGCTATGGAGAAAAACTACTAATATCCTTCAGCTGCAGACATGACTTCATATCCTAAGGCACGCTCCATCTAACAGTACCTTTCAAAGCCAGCAGCATCACTCCTGCTCTCACTGACCCCAAGGAAAAGCCACAATCACCCTAAAACTTCTGTCCACAGCCGTTTTGGCCCTGATGGATGCCTGGACCACAGACTGGATCATGGGACTGAAACAGAGCAGGAGGGTTGTGAGCTCTGGCAGTGCAGGAGAAGCAACATTTCAGGGCTGAGAAGGAGCCACCCAGACTGATTTGTTTGCATTCATCAGGTTTTGTTACCATTCCTGAGGGGGCTTGTTGAGTACATACACTCCACTTCTATTGGTGCTGGCAGGGATGGGACCCTCTGCACTTCATTTCTTAGGAATACAGAGAGTTTGTCCTGCTTGTTGCCCTTTGTCCACCAAAAGCAGAGATGGAAGAATGTGGATCTGGAACTCATCCTTAAAAAGCCCCCATGTCACTTTTTACTTCACAAATGCTCCACTTGCACTCAGCAGCACTTGGTCTGTACTGCTGTGCTTTAGGTATTCTTAAGAACAGCACTACTACAAGGAATTAATTAAAGATCAATTAATTGTGAGACAGCAATGCTGACATCCCGGGTTCCCACGAGCATCTTATTTCCTTCTGACTGTTGCAGACTTTCCTGCCCAGTAAAAAATTTGCCAGTCTTGGTACAGGAGTCTCCATAAGGATGAGCAATCCAAAGGAATTCCCTTAATTCTACAGCTTTTTGCTCCATTTGATCCCTGCAGTGTCACAGACAACTCAGATGGAAAGGTGCCTGCCAGCTTTGCTGAAATTATCCCTTTTTCTTTCTTTTTTTCTCTCTCAAGTGCAGATAAGAAGGGGATCTATGAACTCTACCAGAGCTGAACTGCAGCTGATCAGGGAAGCCACAGTTTTGCTTCACCACTTGAAGCACAGGCACAAAAACTGCACTGTGAGATGGAGTAACAGAAAAATATTGTCTCACTGTAGTGGGAACTCCAAAAGCTGGGGAGCTGCAGTGAGGGGATGTCCAATTTTAGGAGCCTGCTGCAGTGTAAGATACATCTGGTAAAATGGTCAGAGACTGCGTGGGTCAAAGGGTTCCAATTCCAGCCTTTTCTGTTGTAGGTTTTTCACTGCAAACTGCAGTGGGGAATATGGATCACCAAACACAAAACCACAAGCAACAGAAAGCTAAGAGCACATATGTGCTTGCCCACAGCACTGCTGCCTGTAAGCTGTTCTCCAACCAACAAAAACATCTCCGTGGCTGGAAAAGATGAACAGGCCTGGTTGCCAAGTCATGGCCCGAACTATTCCAGGGGCAGAAAAGACAGCTGGACTGCTGGTAAAGAACAGGGCTATTTAAGGAGACTCGCTCTGGCCTAATGGAAAATGCAAGGATAGAATTATCAATTATTTTACACTAACCCAACATTTCAGATCCAGGAAAAAAGCCATCAGAAGGAAGCAGAAGAGGGAAGTTGGTTAGATTCGGCTGGCAGCTGAATCCAGGTACAGAAAGAGCAGAATGTGCTGCTCTTTAGAAGAAAGAAAATTAACTGTTTTTCAGAAGATGGTGATTCTGGAGGGTTTCAGCCTTCAAAGCAAACTCCAAATGCACCTGCACTGTTGTTCCAAGCACTGACACAAAGTCAGTGTAATCACAGGGCCTTGGGTTATCACAAGGAGTCACAAAAGCCATCAGTGGAACAGAGATAAATTATTTTTGGATGTATGGCTATATGCTGATATTTTAAGTCATACTGCTGAACTGCTTTGTCTTTCAGCCCTCAGGGCAGCTGCTCCTGGTGTGCTGCACAGTGTTCCATATTAAGAATTCCTATGCAAAACCCTGGCTGCCACCCAGAAAGCATGTTAGAGAGCAAACACACAGAGCCAAATAAACAACATCCCAGAGACACTGAGAAAGGCCCAACACACAACTGCCAAGGGGGACTCCGAGCTGAAATCTCCTAGAGAGGGAAAGCTCTTCAGCCTGACCTTCAAACACAGCTTTGTCTGCTGCAAACCCCACTGTAACTGAACTTCTCACTGTCCTTTTAGCACGGCCTTGGTCCCAGACTGTTGGCAGCCTCAGCACGGCTGTGCCATCAGATGCTCAGGAGTCACAACAGCATTTAGCAGGATTTGTAATGAGGGGGGCAGGGAGGGCAGCAGAAAACTCTTTGGTTTTCTTTCACAGGAATGCTCTGTTCAGTGCCTATTACAAAAAAAAGGCAAAACCTTTGCTTTAGAATTCAGTTCAAAGTGAAAGTTTAAAAGAATTCTGAGTATCTCTGTGCCCAGTTCCTCAGCACTTCCTCTCACAGTTACATATTTCAACAGGCAGCTCTATAAATACGTGTGGCAACCCAAGAGTTGAATGTCATGGTGTCTGATGAAACTTTTACAAGAACGTCCCCCAGGACTTCCCAAAAATTAACAACTTTGAACAACTTTTGTAATTTCTATTCAGGGCAGAAGCAGACTGCATCTTTTGGAGATTTAAATACAGATGCACCAAAGAATATCTTGTTTACACTGTGTGTTCCAGGCTGTACTGTGAAGCTGTGGTGCTTATTCCCAGCACAGGATGTAGCAATTTCTGGCTTCCAACAAACCAGCAGCACTGGATTTTGAAGGCCAGAACATCCTTCTGTCTTGTTTGCTCTCCTGGGACAAACATAAGTGGATGAACAGGGAAGCATTCCAATCTACAGCACAGGGAATTCAGCAGGTATAAACTGGCTCTGGAAATGAAGCTGGTGATCTAATATGCTGCTGTCATAGCAGCTCAGATGTAAGAGAAAAAGTAAATCATACTTCCTGGCTCTGT
Organism: Eopsaltria australis; assembly: GCA_034509425.1. Classification (NCBI taxonomy): domain Eukaryota; kingdom Metazoa; phylum Chordata; class Aves; order Passeriformes; family Petroicidae; genus Eopsaltria; species Eopsaltria australis. The sequence goes on from JAVTVJ010000660.1 coordinate 571,786, forward strand.
GTGTCAGTGGAGGTGCTGCAGAGTATTTTACAATAACCCTCAGGTCCCAAACAGCGCTTTCATCTGAATGGTTTTATTCAGCCTCACAAAATCCCATGGAAACATTGCTGGATATAACATTCTCCATCTATTCCCACAGCTGCACAGCCAGTTCTGTGCCTCTGGCCTGGCTGCAGATGTTAAAGAAACCTGGGCCTGGGGCTGTGGTGGATCTGAGTTGAAGTCTCCACCGAGAGAACTGGGGTATTTAAGGTAACTGCACAGTCTGGGAGTGATGGGTAACTGCTGCAGGACACCTCGGGTCAACTCCCAGTCCTTCCACCCTGTCAGAGTGGCTTGATGGACAGGGCAGGACTGGATATTCACTCACAATTGGCATTTGTAGATGGCAAAAATGTTTGCACCAATGGGATTTTATTGGGTCCATCTCCAGGGGTATTAAATAGAAAAAATCTGCCTTTTCTGGTGTAAAGCTATGTTACAGTTGCTAGTTGCCAGAGTTGCAGTTGCTGGCAGTCCCAGACAGCTGCTGGTTAAGGGTGTCTATAGATATGAAACACAGGTGGCATTTCCCGAAAACCCACCTGGAAATCCTAGGGAGAAAAAAGTTATCTTAAATGCTAAAATTAGGCATGACTAATCCCAGTTCTGTGGGCACAGGAACTAGCTGATTCCTGCCCAGGTTGGACAAACAGCTCCTGAGATGACTGAACACCAGGTAGTTTCACTTCTCAGCTATGGAAGGATTTGCTCTGACACTTTGGTCCCACTGAGGCCTCCACAGGAAGAACAGGTGAGCAGGATTTTGCTGCTGTCCTGGTTCTGGCAACATTCTGAAAACATTGTTTTGTTAGCTGGCAGCTGCACGGAAAGCTCTGGAGGGATATATTGGTGAGCCCCACCAGTCTCTGACCTGCCTCACCTTCTATTCTGAGAGTATTAGCACAATTCACTTAGGATACTAGGGTACTGGATCAAATCCAGGAGAAGAGATTAATTAGGTCTAAGGAAGTGGATGCCAAGCAGAGAAAGGTCAAAATCCATCACACACATGGCACACAGCACCAGAATGTCCAGTTTTGAGTAGGCCAGCCCAGGAATTGTTGACCTTCCTGTAAGTCAATGCATAAGGTGAGTCACCTGCCCCAGGATGAAACCAAGGCTGGAGGCTGCTGCCCTCCCAGCACTGCAACTTACCCATGAAGAAAAGTTCCGGGGACTTTTTGTCTGTAGCAAACTCTGCCATGGGCCCACCAAAGCGCAGCCACAGCCCGAAGGCAATGACAGCCAGTCCCGCCAGCTGCAACACAAACAGAGCAGTCAGGGCTGCAGTGACACAGGGCTGCAGAGCATCACAGAGGTGTCTTGGCACCTTGTGCTTTCTTGAAATCTCACAGCTCACTATTGCACTGTCAGAAAGTTCATGCAGCACTTGCCAGGGTCTGATAACAACAAATTCCTATCACAGTGCAATGTTCTTCTGTTTTCTAGCTTTTCAGTGTAGTGGTGCATCTGGACTTGCTAGTGACTTTCAAACCTTGTCAGTCATTTAATCATCAAAACTTGGTCTGAACTGTCATGAGAAATGGAGTGGGGCAGGGGACCCCCACCAAAACTAGGAGGTACAAGGATTGCTACTGGGTAGGTATCTTTAGATCACAGAAATTACAAACCAGTGATAGATGCTGTCAAATGCAAGGAAAAATTCTCTTTAATGTGAACAAAACTAGGTCACAAAGAAGTGTCACAGCGTGTTGTTTGAGGGGAAAAATCTACAGTCTGAGGTCTGAGCCTCACCACATGCTAGACAGATCATCAGCCTGCCAGGCAATGCTGTGTGACCTGGCAGAGAGCTCCAGCATCCCACAGGACCAGAGCTGAGTGTCCTGGCAGAGAGCTCCAGCTCCCTCAGAAACAGGCACAGTGTCCTGGCAGAGAGCTCCAGCATCCCTCAGGAGCAGTGCTGTGTGTCCTGTAGGCAGCTCCAGCATCCCTCAGGAACAGGCACAGTGTCCTGCTGCTGTCCAGGCCCAGAGCCTCTGTGGCAACTGCAGAGCCTGGACAAGGCTCACAAACACCTGCTGCTTCCCATGCGGGTGCCAGCCTGGCACAGTGCTCCCCTAACCTGTCCTGCATTCCCTGGCACTTGATCCACTGGCACAGCTCCACCAGCTGAGAGAGCAGGCAGTTGTACAGCTGGAGAGCTCAGGGTCACGGCTTCCCTCCCAGATGTGTCCTAGCAGAGGGTGAGGGTCCCCTGCCACCCTGTCACAGCATGGGGACCTCCCCGCTGGCAGCCTTGGGCTGCCAGGGCCTCTCCAGGCTGTGGAGTGCCCCTGGCAGTTCGGGATGAATGTCCCAGCCAGCTGAGGAGACGGTTCCTTCCATCTCAGTGAAAAGGCAGATAACAAAACACAGTAATTGTCACTTTTGAGAAACAAATAACACAAAGCTTTGTCCTTCTGCTGCCTTGCAGCTGCAGCTGGGCAGCATCACTCTGCCCCTCCAGCTCGAGCACAGCAGCACTGTGTCCCCGGAGAGCGCAGCGCTGTCACCACGAGGGAACAGCCTTTGGTTTAACTGTGCTTCGAGCATAAAGGAGACAAAAGCCCAAAACTGCTTGGTCCAGAGAGGCTGAACAGGATGACTTTGTGACTTCTTTTAAAAAGACCCCAGTGAATCAGAAGGAAAGAAAAAGACATTTAAGAAGATAACATTGCTGATTGTTTTCTGGAAAGCTGCAGGGAGAACAGAGCATGAGGGAAAGTGAGAGAAGAGAAAGCGTGAATTCAGCTGCGCTGTGGAACTGTGAGACTATTGAAAAGGTGCAATGAGGGGAGAATGGACACAGCATTCCCTAAATCTCTTGGGGGTGATGTGAGGACTTTGTCTTAGGATGAACCTGTAGCAGCTGTTGGCTCCCTATTTGAAATGGCATTAGTAAAAAGCGCCGTGATGCTGTGAAATGTTCTGCTGGATGCACTGCACGGGGGAACCTCTGACAGCCTCCTCCTGCAGCCGCGTGGTTGCCGGGGCAATGCTCGCTACTTTAAGCGATCAGTTTAGACAGATGCTGTCTCTGCTCAGCAATGTCATCTCACAGCACGCCGGTGCTTTCCCAGGCAGAGCCGGATCTCCGCAGGAGCCAGCAGAAGCCGGGAGCGCTGGCCGGGCGCTCTCACAGCCTCAAGCTCCGACAGCCGATGCCGCAGGGCTGCCTGGAGGGAGCCGCACCCGTGCCACCCGCCCGACCCCGGGCAGCCCCGGCCCCCGGGACCCCGCACCCGCAGCAGGTGCCCCTGCCCGCCCGGCCCCGCTCCCGCTCCCGCTCCGCCCGCGCAGCGCTCACCCAGAAGGTCAGGTTGAAGATGAAGAGCAGGATCTTGATGCAGCGCATCCCCCCATACCCCACGCCCATGGCGGGCGCCGGCTCCGGCAGCAGCTCCCGAGGCGGCTCGGCCCGACTCCGGCGGGCGGCCCCGGGGGCAGGTGCGGGGCCGGGCGGGGCCGGCGCTGCCCGGGCGGATCCGCCGACCTGGGTCCGCCCCGGGGCGGGCTTTGTGCCCGGCGCTGTGCCCGGGGTTCCTGCGGGCGCAGCTGCCCGGGCGGGGGGCTGGCAGCGCCGGGTGCCCCGTGTGCCCCGTGTGCCCCGTTTGTGCCGTGTGCCCCGTGTGCCTCGATTGCCACTTTTGCCCCGTGCGCTCAGTGAATTCTCTCTCGGCGACCCGTGTGTCTCTACACGACGCTCAGATCTTGCAGATTCTGCCCACAAAATTGAAGGCAGGGTCCAGAATGTGATGTCGTTAAAATAGTCTAGATCCATATCCATAACTAAAAGCTCCTAAAGTTAATTTTCCAATCACTAATACTTTCACTTTGTCCTCTAATTTGGCCCAAAATGCTGACTTTGCTGTCAAAATCTTACAGCTTTCTCCTCTTACGATTTTTTTTCAGCTGCTCTTTTGAGGTCTCCAGGAGCTCTGAGTCCAAAGTTGCCTGTGGGGCTTTGACAGGGGAGCACGAGGTGAGGTTGTGTCTCTGGAGGATGGGCTTTCTACGTTAAACATTTCCTCTCCATCTTTAACGAATAAACCACTTATTTCCTATTTATATTAGTTTGTGCTCTAGTCATAACTGTAGAGTTTTACCTATTCAGATTATTTTCAGGTTCTGATTCAATTTTCCCTGAGGTGTGTATGGAAACCATGCAAAAACGCATAGGAAAAGATGTTTGGTGGTGTTCTTTCTAATTACACTCATCTAATGACGCGGTAATACCAAAGGATGTTGGAGGTTTCCTTTTTCACTCACTTTGCTCTTCACTTTCAATTGCGTTAAAGCCTGGCCACATTTCGGAAAAATAATCCCAAACAGTTTATTTGAATTGCGATGACAGAGTTTAATTAAGAATCTCTTATTCAATTTGAAATGAAATGCACTTTATTGGTTACATTGTTGGTTTTTTTAAGAAACATTGAATCCACTTTATGACTCAGAGTAAAACCCCATAATTTCCCTTCTTTGCTTCCCTGACGCTCTGCTAGATGGTGTCGACCTACCAGGTCAAACATATTCCTTCTAAAATAACAAAAGCATGAATTTGAATAATCAAAATAATGTCATAACAATGAGATGCATCAAACAGTAGCAAAAGTCTTCATTATCCCCCAACACATTTGAAGCAGCAAAAAAACGAGGGAGCAGTTTTGCCTTGGATTGTGACGGCAACATGGTTTTTTAAAAAGTCTTCTTAGGCTTCTCTATTTCTGCAGTAACTTTCATGCTGATTTTCTCAAAAAGTGTAGGAATGCAGCATTCAGCCTTTATAAGTAGTAGGTCTCCTTCCCACGTAATTCTTGAATCCCAAGGTGTTGCTTTCCAGCACGTGGTTCTTGGCATCTCTAGGAGGCACGTCACAGCTTCCTCCGGCACTGCCTGGGGGTCACGCAGGTTTGGGTGCCCAGGAGGGTTCAGGCAGATTTGGGTGCCCTGGGGGGTTCAGACAGATTTGGGTGCCCAGGGGCACAGGGTTGACAAAAAGCCACTGGTGAGGCTCTGCAGGGCTCAGTTTTAGGGCCAGTGCACTGTGGTGTCTTCATAAATGACTCAGATCAGGACTCAAAGGTGATGCCTTGGAGTGGCTACCTAGAACAGAGGCAAGACAAGATTAAGAGAATAAAAGTAGATATTTATTAAAGGCCTTCAATAGGTACACCTTGGGCTGTCAAAAGCCTCCAAGAGGGGTTACACCCCAGATGGACAATGGTCACGAGTTTTTCAGACAATTATAAGTTTGGTCCATTTACATATCAGGAGTTAATCCTCCAATTAATGCTTCAGTTAATGAAGTCACACTCCCCCAGTTTGCTCTCCCCCTTAACTCACTTCTGTTTATACTTTTCAGGGCCTGAGGCAGTACAGTGTCCTTGAATTTCAGGCCGAGAAGGGATTGTTTTGTCTGACCAAAATGTGAAGACAGTTAACTAACACTCTGTATGGAATTTAGAGTTATACCCTAAAGCAGTACAGGATTTGAAAAATAGAAAAGCTAAAATCTTAAGGCATCAAAGGGACACTGAGAAATTTTGCTGACAACACTAAACTGGAAAGAGCTGATGACTCCCTCAGAGACAGAGAGATCTTGATAAATGTGAGGGCTGGCTTATCACTGACCATGCAGCGTTTAATGAGGGCAAGTGCTGAATTCTGCACCTGAAGGGTTGCAGGACCTGGTAACCCTGGATATACGGACAGACTGGGGAATGAGACTCTGGAAAGCAGTGCCTGGAAAGGCACCCGGGGATCCTGGCGATGGCCAGTTGGGTCTGAGTCAGGGTGCCCTGGAGCCAGGAGCGACATCCCTGTCCTGGGGCACCGGGCCGGCATCACAGGCTGCGTGAGGGAAGGATTGTCCCGCTCTGCCCTGCGCTGGGGCAGCCTCACCTCCAGTGCTGGGAGCAGCTCTGGGTGCCAAAATCTGAGAAGGATGTAAAGTTGTTGGAGAGCATCATGAGGATGGTGAAGGATCTTGAGGGCCACACGAGGAGCGGCTGAGGGCGCTTGGTTTGTTCAACCTGAACGAGCCTGAGGTCAGAGCCCATCGGAGGCTGCAGAGCAGCGCAGGGACAGCTCTGATCTCTGATCTTTGCTCTCTGTGAGCAGGGGCAGGAGCCGAGGGAAAGGCTCGAGCTGGGTCAGGGCAGGGTCAGGCTGGGGATCAGGGAAAGGTTCTTCCCCCAAAGGGTGCTGGGGCACTGGGTCTGTTCCAAGCAAACAGGGTCCCCAGGGGATGGGCACGGCCCCGAGGCTGCCAGAGCTCCAGGAGCGTTTCGACATCGCTCTCAGGGACGCACAGAAGGGATTTGGGGGTGTCTGTGCAGGGCAGGGGTTGATGATCCCTCTGGGTCTCAGGATATTCCTCAATTCCATGAGGGCTCCGCGGTTCCCTCACGGCCCGTCCGTCCCGCGGGCGGCAGCGCCCCCTGCCGGGCCGGCTGTGCCCTCCATCGCTCCCGTCCCTGCCTTCCCCACGGGCAGCGGCCCCGGGCTCCTTATAACAACAGTTATAGCATCATGATAACAGTTATACAATTATAACAGCAGTTATAGCATTGCAACAGCAGTTATACCATTGTAACAACAGTTATACCATTATAACAGCAGTTATAGCATCATAAGAACAGCTATAACATCATAGCAACAGTTATAGCATCATAGCAACAGTTATACCATTATAACAACATAATCTGATCCCCACGTCTTCCATGATCCAGGGATTTCTGAGGAGAAGCACAAAGGTGATCAGTGTTTTCATTTCACAGCCTATTTGGAACAAATCAATATCGTTAAGGGAAGAAGAGAGGCACTGAATTTTTGTCAGTAGGATTATCAGATTGTGAAGGAGGCATTTGCTTGGTGGACAATTCACAGTATTATTCCATGAGCTGCTCTAGTTAGTCCTGTTTGCTGGGAAGAGTGAGATCTCCACCTTGAACATGTCTAGCTTCAAAAGCAATGGATTTTATTGCTTTTTATATTAAAGACCCTACTGTTACCAAAGTGGCCTTTCCCCCCTGAGGTTCTTAGATGAAACAAGCACGTGGAATTGTAACAGGCTTCAACTCCAGCAATTTCTTTGCAGTTAAATTCACAATTATGTAGATCCTGGGGCAAAGACTATTTGGTTTGGGTTATTTTCTGATTGCAGACCATGCAAGGAAACTTTTCAGGGAAGTGTTACCAAACTGTAGCACTAGGTGTTCAGATGCTGCTAAACACATGGAATTGCTTGTACTTGTAGTAACAACAAAATGAACAGCAAAACTCCTATGAGTGTTTCTTAGCTCTGCAGAGGATTGTTCAGATTTCACAGAATTACAGAATAAAATTATAGAATGGTTTGGGTTGGGAGGGACCTTAAAGCTCATTCAGTCCCACCCCTGCCATGGGCAGGGACACCTTCCACTGTCCCAGGCTGCTCCAAGCCCGGTCCAGCCTGGTCTTGGACATTTCCAGGGATGCAGGGGCAGCCACAGCTTCTCTGGGCACCCTGTGCCAGGGCCTCAGCACCCTCACAGTGAAGGATTTATCCCCAATACCCCATCTAACCCTGTCCTCTGGCAGTTTAAAGCCATTCCCCCTTGTCCTTTCAGCTTCCTGTTTCTCAGCTGCTTCTATGCATGATAAACTCAAATTCCCTGTTCAGGGTCCAAAGTAGCCCTACAGGGAAACCTTGGCCAGGGAATGAGGAGGAGCTTCCTTAATAGAAATAATCTTATTCCCTGACTTAAATATTTAATTTACGTGGAGCTACAACTGATTTAAAATTCCAAGCAAACAGCCCCAAACCCATACTGGACTCCCATTCTTCCAGGGACAATGAAACTTGCATCATACCTTTGGCATCTGAGTTGCTGTTTCCATTTCCACTGAGTAATTGCCGGAATTCTGGGCCTGGCAACTCTGTCTCTGTCTCTGAATGCAGCTCAGGAATTGCTCCCTGGAATACAAAGGAGGTCAGAAGGGATTGTACTTCTCCAAGTGTCTGGGCAAATCGTCTGCTCCTTTGTTTCCTTCCATGCTTTCAAATTCTTTTTCGATATATTTACTTACTTTGCATCAGGCAAATCAGTCTGCAAAGCTCATATGGGGCTGTTGAGAAATGGTTGGACACCCTGACAACTTGCACTGGCTTGGTTTCTTTTCTCAGGGGTGTTCAGAATTTGCTGTGAGGGTGGGGAGGCCCTGGCACAGGGTGCCCAGAGCAGCTGTGGCTGCCCCTGCATCCCTGAAAGTGTCCAAGGCCAGGTTGATGAGGCTGGGAGCAGCCTGGACAGTGGAAGGTGTCCCTGCCATGGCACGGGGTTCAAGGAGAGGGGTTTTAAGGTCCTTTCCCACCCAAACCATCCTGGGATCCTGTGATGTGGTGAGAGTTTGAGTTGGTGTCCACGGGAAGAGCTCCTTTCACACATTTTTGCTGCAGCAACATCCCATTTCCTTGACCAAAACACAGAACTGCCAGAGAGGAACTTTTGTCCCTGGTTAACGTTGCCTCTGGACATGAAGTAGACTTTGAAAAGCAAGTTTAGTTGTTCCTGCTCCCCATTAATCAGCAGCACATTCTGGGCAGTTGACGTTGATTTATCCATGAACCATCTCTGACAAAATGTAATGAATGCTCATGAAATGTTTTAATTTGGCATCATTTCCCTGGAAAGATTAGAAAAGTAAGAAGATGCTTTGTTTCCCAGGAAACCTGGCCTAGAAGATAATAACATGATCTGTCAAACTGCAAAAAACACTAAGGAAAAACAGGTTATCAAAACTGTTGCTCAAGTTTAATTAGAAGAAATTCTTCTGTTATGTGTGATGGCTGAGGGATTTTTGAGCTAATCTGGCTGTTTGGGTCAGCATGGAAAATGAGGTATGGAACTGATTCCATGATGAGTCACAGGGGGTCTGGGACAGCTGGACAGGGATTAATTCATTTTGCCCGGGCCAAAGAGTCTCTGCTGTGGATAACAGCGGGAGCAGTTGCCAGGAGAAGGGGGTCCCTACTTGCACATGGACATTTCTCCTGTATTTACAGCCTTCCCCATGAGAAGGATTGACACTCTAATCCTCATTCTTACAGGCTGAACACCTCGAGGTACTGCCTGCTCTCAATGCCCAGTGGCAGAGGAAAGGCTGTTTCTCCAGAACTTTTGTGTGTTCATTGCCTCTGGGCTCAGGAGGCTTCCACAGCTCCAGGGAACATGTATCACAACCAGTGTGGAGTGGAGATTTTCTGCAGAGATTGGGCCACTGGAGTGATCCCAGAACTGTAAGTTCTTGAGTCTTGTCCTAGCTCAGTCCTGTGGTTTACTCCCATATAATCTGTTTTTCTCTTTAGGGAATTAAAATCTAATACATATAAAAGGGTCTAAGAGTGACTTATTTCATAGTGCTCTGGGACTGTTTATTACAGAAAGCCTATTAAAAAGCTCTGCTAATCTCTGAGCTGTATTCCATCATCTTTTCCAACCCTAATGATTCTAGGAGCTAGAGAAGGGTGTGCAGCTCTGCCCTTAGGCTGGAAAGCAGCAACAGCAGAAACCCAGGGTGCTGTACAGAGCTCCAGACATTGCCAGCCATTCCAGAAATACCCCTGGGGCAATCCCCTGGGGGCACATGGAATTTCATGCAGTCAGCACGGAGGTCCCAAAGGCCCTGACTCACAATCTGCATCACAGGAGGGAACAAGCTGTTGCTGCTATTGCTGCTGTCTTGACTTGAAAATTGTTTGAGCCAAATAGGAAAAGGAAACTGCTCCAAAGGGCAGTGGAAAAAAAGAAAGTTACTCAAATTCAAAGCTTATGCCTCAGGATCAAGGAAGTTTACTAGACAGGTTTTAAACTGCACATTTCTGTGGTCCTTCAAAAATGCATCACGGCTGGAATGTGAAATCAGAGAAGTGAGTGGTGGAACGTGCCACGTCCTCCCTGCTTTCACTTGACTGCCACCGGCACTGGGCTGATTTGCAACACGATGAGAAATACCAGTTCCACCAGTGAGGTCTGGGAGCCGGGTCAGCTCCCGGGGAGGGAGGGATGCACTGCTGGGTGTGCTCCCTCCAGCAGAGCCTGGCTGCGGTTCAGCGCTGCCTCCAGCTGGCAGGAGATGAAGATTTCACTGACAGCAGGGGCTGAGTGGCACTCGCAGGGTTTGCATCTCCTTGTGATGTGGAGGGGGTACCCAGCAGACAGCAGAAATCCTTCAAGAGAAGTGTCTGCTTCCACAAAACTGATTGAAGCTAGGAATTGATGGAGGTTTAGGCATTTTTTCAAGTTTCAGTGTAAGGACAGCAGCAGCAGATGATGTATGAACTGTAGCAGGTGCTCAATATCACAGAGAAATCTTCCCTGAAACCCAAGGCAAAGGGCAATCTGAACATGTTTATGGCCTTTAAGGATATAAATTTGGTTTTTGGTTAAACAGAAGAAAACACAGGAACTGAAGAAGCTGAGAAAGTCCATTTATTTTCCTATTTCTCTGAATATTGATGGCACACAACAGCTTTCCATCAGGAAAGGCAGCTTTTAAAACAAACAGACAAACAATACTATGGAGTTAAAAAGCTTCATCATTCTTAACATTTGGTTATTGTTATATCTGGGGCACCACCATTCTGCCTGCTCTACCCTTACTATGAAATGTGATTTTCTCTTGGCACAGAAAAACTCTGCCTGTGTTGTATCAGAAGAGTATTTGGACACGGCATTCAGTTATCTAAGGGAAGTTTTGGTTTCTGTTCAAAGAAATCATCAGTCCAACATGTTTACAATAAATGATTCTGTTAATTTTGTGGGAAGATTTCTCTGCTATTTAATCTTCCTGCAGGGCGGCAAGGGCTCCACTCGAGTTAAACTGGCAGCAGCGCCTCCTCCTGCTCCTGCTCCTCCTCCTGCTCCTCCTCCTGCTCCTCCTGCTCCTCCTCCTGCTTCCTCCTGCTCCTCCTGCTCCTCCTCCTTCTTCTGCTCCTCCTCCTCCTTCTCCTGCTCCTCCTGCTCCTCCTGCTCCTCCTGCTCCTCCTGCTCCTCCTCCTCCTGCTCCTCCTGCTCCTCCTCCTGCTCCTCCTCCTGCTCCTCCTCCTGCTCCTCCTCCTCCTTCTGCTTCTCCTCCTCCTCCTCCTCCTCCTCCTCCTCCTCCAGGAGTAAATTTCTTTGCTAGGCTGCACCTTGAATTCAATGGTTTTAACTCAGCTCCTTCACATCAATCACTACTCCATCAGTGTTGGGCGAACTTCGGGGTCCAGAGTCTCAGCACTGATTAAATGTAAAGTTATCCCTGCAGGATGATCTGCTGAGGACAGAATCCCAGTCAATGACTGAGGAGTCCAAAGAGCTTTTCTGAATTTTATCCTGAGTAACTCCTTTGCAAGGACAAAACAGAAGGGAAAGGTCCAAAATGAGCTTTGTTGTGTGAATGGTTGCTCCTCAAATAAACAGAAACTCTGCTGAGTTTTCCATCTTCCATGGAAATTTGCTAGAAAGCAGAGGAACTAAGGAGAGGAGGAACTTTAAAAAATGATGTATCCAAAGCTATTCTTGTGCTATTTATACAAAGCCTTTGCATCTGTAACTGCATGTTAGAGAGGTACAAAATGTCCTTCCAGAGCAAATGTACTCAGACTAATTCAGACATATTTGGCAACTCATAAAGGTGTTTAACTGTTCGTGGATCTGGGTAGAAAAGTTAAGTACTTTTGACTTTAAGACTGAAATCAGATGCTAACAGTGACTGATGTTTATCTCAAGAACCTGCCACTAAGACCAAAATGTCCATTTTCATGCTAAATCAAATCAACCCATGTCTAAGATCCCTATTTATTGCATGTAAACTACAGAAAACTTCACTGACTTTTATAACCCTCCTCCTGTTTCCTAATTCCTCTTGACCCCTGTAAGAAACACTCATCAAGACTGTTAAAATATTTGCAGTGTGGAAAATTATTTGCAAGTGTAGAAAGGAAAATCATGGCACTACGAGGACATAATTCCTATTTCACATGGACCCCTATTTCAAACTTGATAGAATCTCATTTTCTGTCCCATTCACATGAGTGCTGCTTTTCTGCTTCTGGCTGGAACATTTGAAGGAAATTTATTGATGTGATTGTGGTGTGATACTGTTTGGGTACAAGAAGAGAAAATTTCCATCAGGGAGAGCCGATCTGAGCACAGCTGCTGCTGCTGCTGCTGCTGCTTGGGAACTTGCCAGTGTTTTAAATAGACTTCTACATTTTCCCAGGTCTAAGTAGTAATAGAAAAGGCTGTTAAGAGTGGAGTAGGATTAAGTGTTTAGGAAAAATTGGGGGAAAGGTATTGGAGTTTTCGTGCCTGGCTGTGAAGTGCAGAGGGGAATTGGAGAGAGCCATTTCCAGTGCTCCAATCTGTGATCACGAGCCAAGGGACAGGACTCTTCCTTTGAAATCATCCCCAGCTCAGCCTGTCCTTATTTCCATTATTCTTGCTCTAAATTTTTTTTTTCTGATCTTCTTAAAACAAACATCACTGAATTCCAGCAGGCCAAACTGGGAGTGTGCTCCTCCTATTCCTACCCTTACATTCCCAAGCTGTTTCCTTCAGCATTTACTGGCAGCTGCCCATGAAGTGGACAGGCCATTGGTGCTACCAGCACATACATTTATTTCTCTGGCATCTCTTTCGAGTCAAGCTCTGAGAATTTCACTACTCTGCAAGATGTCTGAAACAATATCAGTCCCCAGCTTGTGCTCTTCCCATTTCCACCTTCAGTCTGGAAAAAACAAACCCATTTGGTGCCTGAGTCTGTTCGCTCACATGGCGCGCACACGACTGGAGCTAAATCAGAATTAGCTAAAACAGGAAGCTTATTTCAAAGCCTGTGCAGCCCAGCCAGGAAAGCTTCCAGAAACATGTGCTCCGAGATGATCTCAGCACGTTCATTATTCAGACTGTGAATAGCTTTAAAAGGGCCAAATTTCTTCGGGTTGAATCAGCTAGGAAAGTAATTCAAATGGAGCAGTAAGAATCGCTCGAGCAGTTCAGGAAATGTTTGTTGGAGCCACTAAAAACGCAGGAGGAAGACAAATAAAATCGACTTTGATAAATATGTAATAAAAGTTTGGGCTTGTAAGAAACTGGAAAATAAATAGAAGTACCATAAATTATTTTTCTAGAATGGTGATGCTCTAAACCCTTTTATAGCGAGAGAAACAATCCAACAATAGCAACACTCCACAAGCAGATATAATGGTCATGAAAATATCAGACATGTTGAGTAAACTTTGCTATTTTGGGGATAAAGTGAAAGTAGCCATAACTATAATTCAGCAATTTTATAAAAAAATCACAGTAACCACCAACTTTGCAGTCAACCTGTTTTTCAGAGTAGCTTGAGTTATTAAATTCTATGGATCTATAGAAATGCTTCAAACCAAAGACAAGCTCTTTCATTTAGTACCAAAAACTTGGGAAAACATGCACTGGATGTTCTGAAACCACACTAGAGGGCACTTGAGCTGCTTCTTCTGGAGTAGATGAAGGTCAGAGTAGTAGGATGCTTATCCAGAAGCAGCAGTGGACTGAAGTGAACATGGGAATTATCAGGATTTATCAGTATTAGGTTGGTAGAACAATCAGTGATTTCCCCCAAGAGCCTAATGGGGGGGGGGGAAGAGGTGAGAATTTCCTGGTCTGAATTTTGCTTGTGGATGCTGTAAGCAATTAGGAGGAAATAATGTAAAAATTGCTGATTGACTGCAATAGTGTTTTGTCTTTGTACATGGATCAGCCACAGAAATGTGGGATACTTTGGGAGTTTCAAAGAAAATCTAGTCTCAAACAGGAGGTACCATGGAACACCCATTTTTTGTGGCTCACACTCCCCCAGTCACAGGGAATTGCTGGCCAGTGTTGTGACCTTTCTGTCTGTGTTTGCTGTTCCTCAGCCTCTCATCTTTCCCCTTCCTGTGCCCTCATGAGACCCCACCTAAAAAACTCCAGTTGAATTGCTGTCCTACCACTTCTGCCTTTCAGTACGTGTTTCCTCATGAATATCCAGGCACAGGGGGAGTTTTCCTGCTGCCAGCAGTGAGGTGGGACACATTTGTTGACAGGCTGACACGTGCAGCACGTCCTTGCAGCGAGGACAAGCTCAGAAGAAAAATCCTTGGGAGAGCTGGACAAGCCCTCACAGGATCCAGGAGCCACCTCAGACCTCCCTGCATTCCATTCAAATGCCAGGTGTACTCTTTTGATCTGGCTCCAGGAGCAAGGAGGCACGGAGTGAGCGAGGCAGGAGCACCTCCATCCCTGTTCCATGGATGAGGAGAGGAGGAGGATGGCTTGTGGCAGATGCTGGCTTTGGAGCACTGCTGGGTTATGCTTGGAACCTGTTAATGAGATTAATGCAAAAGCTGGGTGGGATGGAGTGGATGGAGACACAGGTCTGGTTTTTACTACTGACATATTGATCTAATCTTTCCATGCTTTCCATGTATATCCTGGATATTTATGGCATAAGAGCACACCACTAGAAACACTGAGCACCCAAATCCTCCAATTTTTATCACTTCTGTAAAGCTTCCCTTTGAAGTGTCTTGAAGGGGATTTTTTTGCAGTTTAGTTATAATCCGAATTTAGAGCACATGGATAATAAAAGGAGTTATTCTGTAGTAACCTCCTGAATGGTCACAGTGCTGTGTACAGGGGAACTTGTCTGTCTAAAAGGAGCATATCCTTTAAAATTGAATAGATTTTACCTCTTTAGGAGGAGCTTCCTGTGCCTGGAATAAGAAGAAATTCCCTTCCTTCTGCTGGGTGGAGGTTTTGCAAATAGATTTTGTTGTTGTTGGGTTTTAAAATTAATTTTATGTTGGCTTTTTTAAAGCAAATACCAATGCTTGAAGTTTTTGGTGAACTCCCTCCTCCTGAGTGTTTTTGGGTGGAATAGAGAACAGAAAGGAAAGTCGAGTGACATTCTGAGGCAAATGACTTTGTTCTTTAGCTTAAATTAGATTGTTTCCATGACAATCCTTCAGTTAATTGCACTTAAGCCACTTAATACCACAGTTTCTTCCTGTGCTGCTGCATGTGTGGCCTGTCAGGAGCTTTCTTAGCAAAACATTAGCTGAAATTGCATCAGAGAGGACTCAGAATATGGAAAGGAAAAGAGAAGTGAGGAAGAATTACAGAACAATGGACAATGAGTGTGAGTCTGACCCAAACTGCTGGGATGCACATGGAGCTGGAGGAGGATTCAGGCAGAAAGGAAGGAACGAGAGCAAAACGTCTCCCCTGGGTTCAAAGCTCTTGGTAAAGAGCTCTCCAGTTGCTGAGGTCAAACATGGAGGAGATGACTGTGTAGAGTTTCAGGATGCCTGGAACTGTCAACTTTCAATTAAATTACAGAACAGTGCTCTGAACATGGAAAAACATGCAGGAATAAAGCCTATGTGATGCCATATGAGTTGATTTGGACAAGAGGTAAATTTTAAAAACAGTGCATGGGCAGAGTTCTGGACCCAGAATTTTGACCTGCTACTGAAAAAGCAGCATTTCAGATTTTAGATATGGAGTTGTTTCTCTAAGCTGTGTGGCTGAAAGAAACAAGATAAATGTGAGTAAAGATCTGTGAGAAGTTTCTGGAAGTCAGTCCTTTTCCTGGGATGTTTTTGGGAATATAACCTGCACCAGTTCCCTGTGCTTCTCAGTGCCTGTCAGGTGAAGTTGGATGATGCTGTGTTGGCCAATATTTTTTTATATAACCTGGATAATGTAATGGGAACCCTGTTAGGAATTTATGAATGACAACAAAGCTGTAAAATGCTGCCAGAATGGGGGAGGACAGAACTCAAATTATAAATGACAGATTGGGGAAAACCTCTGAAAGAGGAGCTGTAACTTAATCAGAGCATAAAAGATCATGGATTTGTGTAGGAATAATCATCATCACAGGGGCAGCACTGGGAGCAAATGGCCAGGGAAGGTCTGCAGGGAGGAATTTGGGAGATGCTGCGAGCTGAACAGAAAATGCTGCAGGGAAGGAGGCAACCCCTGGGTAATGTGGACAGGTCACAGTTTGGAGGTGACCACAACAATCAGCACCCACAGCCCCTGTGGGGTTCTGCTCCCCAGGAAAGGTGGGGACCACTAGGGGACAACCCAGACCAACTTTCAGCTCTCTGATCCCTCTTGGAGCCGTAAACATGAGATCACTCCAGGATATCTCCTGCATATGTCCTACATATGTGTCAAGTCTTCACTGTGAACTCTGCAAATACTGCAAGGAATAATATAAAAGCACAGCCCAGATGAGGTGGTATCAGAATGTAGGGGAAAAAAAGCTTAGAATGTAAAAAAAAAATCCAAGTGACAAAAGCTGGATGAATCTGGAAACTTGCTCCTTCATATCTTTGTGATTAGAATCCTGCTTTGCGTCTTTCTTTGGCCGTACTGTTTGATTGCTCAGAAATGTGGGAAGTTTAAACCCATTTAAAAAACCCATTTAAAGTTTAAACCTGATTCTTACAGGCAGTAGTTGAATGTCTTTTTCTCCAGCTCTCCCCTGCTCTTGCAGGCCAGGTAGGCAACTTCTCATGGATGCTTGTGGTGATCCAGGATGCCTTGGACAATTCCTGGTGCTGTTCAAAAGCTGTGGGAAAGCACAGGATTTCTGATGCCTCTGATGCTGGCCTATGTCTGGCTTTCTCTTGTGACTTTCACAGGTCCTTGAGAATTCAGCCCTTCTGCTGGAATTGAGGTGGTGTGGGAGGGTCACCATCCCCAATTCTTTCTTCTTCCCACCCACATCTCTTGGCTGTTTCTGTGCCTGCTGGTTGTGTCACAGTCGTGCCCTGTTGCAAACACTTGGCGAGACACAGATTTGTTCTGGCTCAAGGTGTTTTAATGCTTTTAAGGCAAAAACCACTGTTTTTAGTGTAAAAACGGGATCATCCACCAGCTTTTCCTGCCCTGATGACTGCCAGCTTCACAGGGAAGGACATGGATAGGGTGGGTTTAGATCAGATATTAGGAAGGAATTGTTCCCTGTGAGGGTGGGGAGGCCCTGGCACAGGGTGCCCAGAGCAGCTGTGGCTGCCCCTGCATCCCTGGAAGTGCCCAAGGCCAGGTTGGATGGGGCTTGGAGCAACCTGGGACAGTGGAAGGTGTCCCTGCCCATGGCAGGGGTGGAACTGGACAAGATTTGAGGTCCCTTCCAACCCAAACCATTCTGTGATTCTACAATTTTATGACCCCATCGAGACAATGCTGATTATTGAACATTTTAAATTATTTTTTTTCCCCAGCAGTAACTTCAGTGCCAGTTTCTGGTGCCTGCAGCAAATTCAGATATCAGAATACTCCTGGTCCTGTATTACTGGTGAGATATCAACCAACATTTAAATGTCTATTGAGCCCTGTATGATAAACCTGGCAATTTGCAGCTTCCCTATAAATGCCACTTTGCATAGCAAATATTTTTCAATCACTATCATCTGTCTTGCAGGTTTTGTTTCTTCCAGGATAACAAACCCCTCCTCTGTTTGCGAGAGTTTTTGCTCTTTCCAAGAGTTGCAAACTATTTACTGAGGATACAGCCCCAGTAAAAAGAACCATACGGCTGAATTAGGATCCTCCAAGGAGGAATATGGCTGGAAGCAGCTCAGGTCTCTGCACTGAGCTGTTAAAGCTGAGCTTCCAAGTTTCTAATCAAAAGCTGAAACCAGATGGGAGTAAAATGTGAGGAATAATATAAAAAATATGTTGCTGAGATCAAATGGAAGAAAGAAAATGAAAATGTTCTCAATTGGTGCAGGGTTCCTTCAGAAGCAGCTTTGGAGGAGTCACCTCGTTTGTCCTACACCTTTATTTTGTCCCCAGGTGCTCCCAGGTGAAGCCAAGTGGAGCCTGGGGAGCTGGGGCTTTGCCACAGTGCTTGTGCCAGCACTGAACAGCTCACGTTTTCTGTGTTACTAAACCAGATTTAGGGACCTAAAGGGTTTTCTGTGCTCTCCAAAGGCTCTCCCTGCAGTGTCCAGCTGAAAGGACAATAACTGAAGGTGTCTGCTCTGCAGGTAAAACTCTGCTCTCATTTCTTTATTTGAGGCAGTAGGATGACTTTCTCTGAAGAGCAAGGACCTGAAACCTCCTGACCTGAAGATCCAACAATTCAAGAAGGAGAAGGGAAAATAAATAATTAAGTCTCTCTGACAAGCAAGATGTGTCCTTATTCAGAGAACAGGAATACCATTCTTTCCTTCTTTGGGGAATACATGAACAGAAAAATGAACCCGGAGACAATAACATAAGAGTGTTGTCAAAGTATTCCAAAAAATAACTGAGACTTGTGCAGATGCCAAGTCTAACTTTGGCTGATTCTCTTTTTTAGGAATGTTGTAGAGCAATTTTCTGAATTCTATTAATATAACAAGCAAACAGACTTTGGATGCTCTGGATTTACATTGTGGGAAGTAAAGGTGATTTCTTGGAGATTTTATAGAGGCCAAGAGCCTGCGTGCTTTTGAAATATGAACTTAAATGTTACTTAGAAATTAACAGATGGTTAAAAGTTTAGGGAAGGGAAAGAGGGATGCAAGGCCTGTGGAATATGCTGATATTGTGCAGCCCATGATGAGGGATGATTACAACAATAAATTCTGTATATTCCAGCCACGGCAGGGAGGATGGACCAAAATCCTATTTAGGTGCTAAAAGCAGCTGGTTTTGACAAGGTTAAGAAGGTTTTTGGGTTTGCTGCTCTTGGCTCAGAGGTCCTCTATTTCTTATCTCTGTTCTCTTCCTATTTTCTTTTCCCACCCTGATAAAATGAACCAAGAGCCCTGGAGTTTCCCCCCTGTTTCAGGGATCAGACTGTCCCAAAGGCACCACAATTCCCAGGTTGAGAGCAGTGGGCTCAGCTTTCCTCTGTTACTGCTCCAAGAAACCCCTCAGCTGGAGCCTGAGCCTCTGCCTGCACTGTCAGGGTTGTCATAGAGGAGCATCACCAGGTTCTGCTGCTTCCATCACACTGGGAAAATAAATAAAAGAGATTTCACTTTGACCCCTGGCTTGGAAAGGAAGGCAATTTAAACACAAAGAATAAACTTAAAATGGAGAAGGTACAGTTGAAGCACAACCAAGTCACTCCTGCGTGTTCTGTTTATCCTTTGCTGTTGATTAAACCCTGCTTGACAAAGGATCTTCTGTGCCTTCACAGCAAAGATGTGAATGAAAGCAACAGGAATTTAACAATAACAATGAATTAGTTCTTGTAATGTTACCTGTCAGCAGTGGCAGACAAGAAGCTGTCTCCAGATGATTTCAATTTCTCACATCTTCCATCTTCTAAACAGCTTTAGGTAATATTCCAGCAATCAAAGAGGGTAGGAAAAGATGAATAACAGTGTCACCTGAGTTAGGAAATGTGTTCCTGACAATGTGACTGCAGGAATGCAGGTTTAATGAACTTCTAACAATATTTGTGTCAGATTTTCAGGCACAATTCACTATTTCAGTGTTGTGTGGATGCGTGCAGAAAGTACTCAGAGCACTCTGCTGGAGCAGTGAGGAACAAAAATTGATAAAACTCACTTGAAGGTGCTAAAAAAGCAAGGCTGTGCAGGTTGCACGGGCTTCATTCAAAGTGGAGGCAAAGGCAAAAATGCCTTTGAGAGTAGAAATGTTCTGAATGAGAAGCACAGCCTTGAGTGGAATCTGCAAACTGAACGGGGCCAAACAACTTTCATAGAGGAAGAAAGGGCAAACCAGTAGGAAGGAGGAAAAAAAATCCCAAGCACCTGTTAGGAAATGTTGCTCCAAAGTGGTTGATGAGGAGAAATGAGCAGGGGCTTAAGTTCTTAAGGCCTCAGAGGCTGGTTAAGCTCTGGCTGGGGCAGCACAGTGGAGGTGCTAAGACCCTGTTCCTGCTTCCAATTTCATGCTGCATTTGCACTTTCCAGCTCTTGGTCCTGATGTGCTTATCTCTCCTGCTGGATCACTGAATGAGGAATAGTCTTTAGCTAAATATTTCCTGAAGACTCTTGAAACCTAAAATCTATAGGGCCAGGAAGAGTGTTTGGGGACAGGGTTGAGCCATACCCTCCTTTTCTGATCTCCCCATGTCTCTCGTACTTTCTGGTTTCCATTTCATGATGTGTGAGTAATAGGAGCTGAACCAAAAGGCTGGTGTTAGAAATCTTGGAATTCCAAAGTGGTTTGGGTTGGGAGGGACCTTAAAGCTCATCCAGTTCCAACTCCAACACCTTCTACTAAACCAGTTTGCTCCAGCCTGGCCTTGGACACTTCCAGGGATGGGGAAAGAAAAAAAAAGCCTCATCTTCTCTGGGCACACTGTGCCAGGGCCTCCCCACCCTTACAGGGAAGAACACAAACGTGGCTGCACATTTGCAGGATGCTCTAGTTTTTTTGCTCCCTATGAACAGGCAGAGCATTCCAAGACACCTCCCTGCAGCACATTCCTGGCTGTAACCTTGCCTCCTGTCCTAGGCAGGCCACAGGAGTGTTCTCTCTCAGGAGTGCTCTTTGGTGCAGGATTTTGTCTCAGCATTTTCCCACTGGATCGAATCCAGTCTGGGATCGCAACTGTCGTGAGAATGCAACAAATCATTCTGGGAAGTATCTAATTTTGCCCCAATTGGTCAAAGCAATGTTTATGCACAGCCAGAGCCACATGACAGAGGAGAGGGTACTCTTGAACCCTGTTAGCAATGTGTACTAAAAAAAATACCAGAGTTCTTGTATGAGTAAATGGCAAAACTACTGTTTCTTAGTTTGAACAACCCCTGATTTGAACATCATTGGAAAAAAGCCAGGAAAGCAACTGGAGTCAGCCCAGAAACATTTTTTATCCTTGTGGCTGCTTTATTCAATCAATAAATAAACAAACAAACAAAACCCCTCAATAAACCAACAAAAAAACCTTTTCAAAAATGTACTTTATCTTTGAAGGAGTATTTTAGGGCTTTACAATGATGCTTGAGATGTGGTACCTACACAGAGAGTGCCAGGGAAATGTGAAACATAAAATAAATGCCATAAGTACATGTGGTTTTGCTCATTTTCAGTCCTGCCTCAAATAATAGAATAAATAAAACATTGTTCAGTTCTTCTACAGGAACTTCTTCACATTTCCAATGTGTCTGGAAGGGCCCAGCTTTGCAGAGAGATCTCTTCAGGAATTTTCCAGTGGAAGGGAGCTTTCACACATCCAGCCCAAATGGCCAAGAAATGGATTATTTCCATGGGTTGCTCTGAATGCTCTGGAGGGGTGGGTTTACCTCTAGCTCTAACTGATGCTTGAGTTGAAAAACAGAAAGAAGTTTTTTATGGGAAGAGTGGTTAAATATTGGAATTGTCTCCCTGAGGAGGTGGTGGAGTCACCATCCCTGGATGTGTTTAAAAAAAGATTGGATGTGGCACTCGGTGCCATGGTTTAGTGGAGGTGTTGGGGCAGGGTTTGGACCCAATGATCTTGAAGGTCTCTCCCAACCCAGTGATTCTGGGATTTTGGGATTCTGGGATTCTGTACCTGGGGGGAAGATCTGAGGCAGCTGAGTGACAGAGGCTGTGACAGGGAAGGGGGGAGCAGCCTGGCAGGAGCACGGTGCTGTTGCTGCCTGTTCTGCAGGAGCTCTGCAGGGAAAAATGGGTTTGTTCCCCCAGCCACCACTTCATCAGGAGCACTAAAACTGGCCAGGGTTTTGTCAGGGGAGATCCTTTGGGAAGGAATAAAACCTGGTTTGAAGGCTCAGATTGATGGAGCACCCACCCTGTGCATGGTCACCTGCCTGGGGGGAGTCACAGCAACTCCTGGCTGACAATTTGAGAAACAAATGCAGGTTTATGGCACAAGGTGCAAAGCAGGTCAGTGAAAAATATAGTGAAAAACAGGAAAAATAGAATGAGAGCTGCTGCTGTTGAGGAGCATTTAAAAAATAGTATTAGTAAGCAAGGTCCTGAGCAAAAAAAAAAAAAAAAAAAAAGTCCGTGAAGAAAAAAGAGAAATAAGAATGGGATGGAGAAAATTGGCTAAAGCAAAACAGAAACTGGGCGATGCTGAGAAAGTGACAGTGTGAAGTGTTTGTTGAATCACCTTTGATGCTCAAACACAAGATCCTGTTACAACTGGTTAACACAAACCCAGGGCTGGGTGATGGATGGGAAGATAAGTGCTGTATACTCCGTCTGAAGAGTGATGGGTTGTTATGATCATTAAGAATAAACTATTACAATCAACATCATTATTCAGCCCAGTGCTGAAGGAGCCAAAGCAGAGCCAGTTTGCAAAAATCTCATTTATAAATTTGATTCTCCCTGTTTGCCCTCTCATTGCTTTGATGTTCTGAGTCGGTGTTTAAGCCTTGCTGCAGATGACAGCTGTATTGGGAGTTATTAATCACCAATGAATCATCTGTTCACTCACATTAGACAGTATCTAAGCAGTTTGATAAAGCTGAAGGTGATCTGAGTTTAGGGAAGATAAGAATTTTTTTTTTCAATTTGTCCCAAGTCCATTGTAGATAAAATAATTTGTATCCTAAATTCTCCAAATAAATGTCGGGTTACTTTTAAACAAATCAGAAAATTAGGATCTGTAATGTCCTTAATACATTGGTGAAATAGAAGCTATTTAGTATTTCAAGTGCAAATTTGAAGGAAGTTTTTGGGTTGGTTATACTTGAGCTGCTGGGAGCCCCATATTCCAACTTCAGGAAAAAAATCTCTTGATGTAACTTAATTGAATGGTTTTAAACTGACAGAGAATAGGTTTAGATCAGATGTTAGAGAGAAATTCTTCCCTGTGAGGGTGGGGAGGGGCTGGAATGGATTTCCCAGATTTGCTGTGGCTGCTCCTGGATCCTTGGAACTGTCCAAGGCCAGGTTGGACAGGGCTTGGAGCAACCTGGGACAGTGGAAGGTGTCCCTGCCATGGCAGGGGTGGAATGGCATGGGATGGGATGGGATGGGATGGGATGGGATGGGATGGGATGGGATGGGCCTTAAGGTCCCTTCCATCCCAAACCATTCCAGGATTCCATGATTGTATGAAAATGGAGATTTGTCAGCAGTGCTGAGCTTATACAGGATCTGCTACTCCTGGAATGTGTGGCCTTAACTTTCACAGTCCCACTCTGCTCCCTGTGCTGCCTCTGGAAATGACAATCAGAGTCTCTGATTCCCCTCAGGACACAGCAGAAAGCCTTTTCCTTCTCTCAGAAGCTTTATTGCCATGGTTCTCCTGGCTCTGAGCTCTCCCTTACTGCAGCAGAGCGGAGAAAGCATAAAAACTCCAGCAGAAGGTTGTCAAGAGCAAGTAAACCAAATGTTTGGGGTTTTTTTTCTCTTTCCTACGTCAGCCATTAGTCACTAATTGTATCAGTCCCTTCAATGCATAATGAGCTGCATTCTGTGCAGGTCACTGTGCTGATGTGGCCAGGGTGGAGCAAGAAGATGCTGTGAGTGAGACGTGGCTTTTCTGCATCAGCTCCTGACCTTGTGGCCAAAACGTTTCTGCAGTTCAGTGGCAGAGCTGTGTGTGGCAATTCTGACCCTGCAGCTGGCAAACAACCCTGCAGGAGCTGCTGGTTTTGGGGATGGTTTTGGGGATGGTTTTGGGGGTGGTTTTGGGGGTGGTTTTGGGGATGGTTTTGGGGATGGTGGTGGTGCCTGGCTGCTCTGATCTGTCTGGGCTCACTGCACTCACACAGCTGAGGAGTTGTTTGCTTCAGCCTGACAATAACCCTGGCCAAGTTTGTTGTCTTTGGCTTCAGGGATCTGCTTTGGGAGCGCACTTTGGAAGGGAACTTCAAGAACTCTTGACTTCCTAGAACAAGAGGACTGGGCTTCCATCATTCCCCAGTAAACAGTCCCAGTTTAGAACAGCACTTTCCCATTAGGCACTGCTTTTCCTGTGCTACTAATCATCTAAATTTATGGATATGATTCCAAAATCTCTTTTTTGCTCTCCTTGTCTACTCTGATTTATAGTCTTAGGAAGTTAATGGAGAACAAGGGACTTTTCACGCAATTTTGCATTCTGGTCACCTTCACTTCTTCGTTTTAGCTCATTACAGCTGCTCTGATTCAGAATATTTTTAACAAAGCCTCCAGTTTTACTGTTTGCTAACAATATTTGTGGCTAAAAATTTTTTATAATTGCTGTCAGTGACGTAAAAGCTTTTTAAAAATTTGTGCAAAATCTGTCTGCTTGGTTTTTTACTACCTTAATAGGAAAATATTTTCCATTACTTTCTGGACCTTGTTTGAGAAAACAAAATAAAAACTTTGGGTTTACATTTATAGGTTTGATATAGAGGATATTGTCTAGCAAATTGAACACCCTCTTCTGTTATTTTCCTGTTGAGCAGCTCCTTCCTATGTCCAGCATGTTCCACCCCACTCAAAATGTCACCTCCTGGTGTCTAAAGGCTTGGAATGCACATGTTTTTAGAAATTTGGGTTCCAGTCTCTGTGAGGAGCCTAGAACCAAAGCAATCCTTTGCAGCTGGTGACACGAACACTTTTCCCTTCCCTTTTCTTCCTGTGCATCCTCAATCCAAAAAGAAAACAAATAGAGCTTGAATGTCACTGCACCAGATCAAACTGAATTTTGGAATGAGTGCTCAGTTTTAGCTCCTAAATCAGACAAGTCCTGTTCTAATTAGAACCTGTAATAAAAGGCTCATTATTTATTGCTTAATAGACCTGTCACCAGGGAATTGGGGTTGTGCACACTCCTTCCTTCCTGCCACAGCTTAACTTGTTCTCAGACTTGGACTCCGTGCAGTAGAACTGGAATGGGACCAAATCCAATGATTCAAGAGGAGAAAGGGAAACGGAAAAAAATCCCCAGAGGACACATCTGATCAGTAACAACAGCAGATGTGTTTTGCACAGAGGTGCCACGAGCATCTGTGTTCATCTGAGGCTGAAGGCATCACCTGGGCTGAGGTTAAGGCAGAGCTTTCCAGCCCAGTGAGTCACTCCTGCACCCATCACGGCTGGATCACAACCCTGAGGGCAAGATCTTGCTAAATGCCTGACAGGGCCCACTGTGTGTGCTGGATTATGGAAATAGAGGCGAGAAAAAAAGAGGCAGCCCGTGAGTCAGTGAGCTCAGTACAGGCTTGCCTTTTCCAGGCAGAAGGAGCCTCCACACAGGCACCACTTTGCAGAGAAGGTCTGGAGGGGTTTGTGCTGGAGCTGCCTGGCAATATTCTATTTAAAAGCCATGTGTGCCTAAGCAATGCTTCAAAAGAAAAAGCCATTTGCATTTAAAGCAGAAATCCATTGCACTGAGCAGTTAGACATGAGCAGTTTCAGGTTGGTTTTATTTTTCTATTGGTGTAAAGCAAGAAAAATTTGTCCTCCAGAACAGTTTGTCAGAAGCACAACAGAATAACCTCCTTCTCCATCCCAGCCACTTTAATTGTCAGATTGTAGTGTCCCCATCATTCAGACAGCAAAGATGCACAGCAAAACTCGGCAGCTTCATTGTTCCTCTTCATGTATCAAAGAGTTTAGGGAAACCCTCCAAAAAGTACGAATTTCTGATTCCACCAGGAAGATCTGGTGTTTGAAATCTGGGAGGACAAGAAGGAAAACCCAAAGAGCTTTGAGGAAGTGCTGACTAGATTGTTGAAGTAAAGGCAATTATTGCAGGAACAGTTACCACTGTGAGGATGAGGACTAAATATTTTACCTGGGAATTTGAGGCCAATGCCTGGGTTCTGCTGTAAAATTGGGCATACAGGAAAGAGGGGATCCTCTGATCCTCTTTAACACCAACCAAACCAAAGAACATCCATTTTTCTAACAAGATATTGGTCCTGTTAGGATTCCCTTCTGCTGTCTAAAACCAATGGATGCTGTTTCCTGGCCAGAATAGAAGCTGGATAATTCTGTCTTGTATGTTCTTAGTTTCAGCCCTGTGCCAGGTGTTCTGCTGGAGTGTTTCCCTATGTATTAAACTGCTGTTCAGTGGTTATTCTGTATTTTGTTCTGCTGTGAACTACACTCAGTGTTCCTTAGGTTTTGCTCATTCCTTTTCACTTCCCAAAGCAGCTTGGTTGAAGGGTGATACTGAAGTGTCAATGTACAATCCTTGATGGTTTTACTGACCGAGGGATTCAGGATTGCAAGTCAGGCCCAATGATTTATATCAGGCTGGAGATGCCACATCAGAACATTTGTAGGCACAGAGACACCGAATTCTCCAGAGCAGAGAATTCCTCAGGAAAACAGGCTGAGAAAAGTGAAAACACTCACACAGTGACTGCAAACCCTGCAAGTAAATTCCGAGTGGTTGTAATTGCTCTCATGAAAGGTGTTTCTTACTAAGGAGGAGCTGGCAAGGGTGTGGCTGCTGTTTAATCGAGTGTTTGAACAAGGGATTAGAGAGTGGAGCAGCAGTGTCATGTAAGGGGTGAAAGGAAACTGGGAGAAAGCACAACTGTTATGTAAACCATGTCTTCTCTGTCAGTGTCAACATTTCCTGTCTGTATTGCAGCCCAAGTGAAAATAATCACCCAGGCCCGGTGAAGAGCAGCCTGGTTGCAGGTGTAGGCGTTGGAATGGGCTCTCTGGAATTCCAGGCTCTCTGGCATCCCAGGCTCTTGGCATCCCAGGCTCTTGGCATCCCCTCAGAAGCAACAATGACTGAGTAACCTGTGGGCTTTCAGATGTGTTGTTGCCACCCTCCCACACCCCCCCCTCAAAGAAAGCCCCACCAAACTAATAACAGCAGTGACGAGAGGATGAGTCCCATGCTGGGTGATGGAGACTGATTATGATCCATCTCTCTAGAGATTGATCTGTTTTTCTCCAGGCCAAATTTAACCTTCACTTCTTAGTCAGACCTGCTGAGCTGGAGTGAAATTATGGGTGTCAGGCATGTGGCATTGGGCTAAAGGTGAAACCAAATTGATCTGACTCGCTTTTTAAATATAAGGATCTTGCTTTTCTATCCTCAGAATCTAAAGAGAATTTCAGATTCTTGTAATAGTGACTATGCATTTCTTCCAACAAAACTGCTTTACAGCAGTCCCTCTAGTTGATCTTATTTTAGGTGGAGTAGCTTTACTTTTTCTTACCCATAAATGTTTTCAATCCTTCTATTTAGAAGTAGGGCTTTAAGAAGAAACGACCCCATCTTTAGGGACACGGTTATCATGTCAGCAGCGTGAGTTGAGCTGTGGTGTCACCTTCTGGTCCTTCTGTCCCCCAACCCCTTCTCTTGCAGTTGTGGGTGAGGTTTGATCACCTGAGATCTCACTCAGAACCCAGCAAGTTCTTGCTGAGCAGTTAAATCCTGCAGTTGTTTTCTTCTTTCCCTAAAGTGACACCAACAAACAGATTTCCCCCTCTGCTCTGCTGTGTGGCCTCTTGGTGTGATCTGTAATTAGGGATGGCAGCTCCCAAGATTGCTTTAATTGTCATGGAATCCCAGAATGGTTTGGGCTGGAAGGAATCTTTAGGGTCATTTTCTTCCACCGCTTCTGCCATGTCAGGGACACCCTCCACTATCTCAGATTGCTCCCAACCCCATCCAACCTGGCCTTGGACAGCCACACCCTGTGCCAGGGCCTCCCCACCCTCACAGGGAGGAATTTCTTCCCAATATCCCATCTAAATCTACCCTCCTTCAGTATAAAGCCATTCCCCCACTCTCACCAAGTGTCCTTGTCAAAAATCCCTCTCCAGCTTTCCTGAGGAACAAAGGCATCACTTTCGGGGCTTTTGAAGAAATGCCAGGCCTTACACATGTTTGGAATTACCAAAGGCATTCAGAGGACACTTTCAATTGCAATTCTCTTATGTCAGTGGTAAAATAAAGTCAGTCTCCATAAACCTGGGAGTCCTGAATGAGCAGCAGCTCCATTTTTCTTGAGTCCCATTGTATCAGATATAGAAAATAGTTGTACAGCAATTTGTTACCGTGCTCCATGGTTTTGAGGCCACTGAGGAGCACAGGTGGAAGCCTGCTCCAATTCCATGGTTTCCTTTGCCTCAGGACACTGTCACAGATGTCCCCCATCCCTCCTGTGATGGTGACAGGGAGGTGGCTCCCCCTGCTCCTGTGTTCTGCTGCTGTGTCAGGGCATCTGCTCCCTCTGTGATTGACCTCAAAGCACCCTGAGCCTTCCTTGCCTCCCCTTGCTCCAGAACAACTTGC